>OZ057412.1:11488668-12707668 GCA_964056705.1 Troilus luridus
AATAAAGGTTTTGTTCTTTTATGTACATACCGCTTTGTACTATTTTTTGTATAGTTCCCAATATTTCTTATAAGTGGGTTTTTATTGTTTTTACACTTTAAAAAAATGTTTACATAGTTTGTTGATAAATACATTACTATAATGTATACTTAATTCTTTATGTATAATTGTAACTGTAGTGTAATATGCATAATTTCCTGCAGTTCTAAGTTTGTAATTTTTTGTAATTAGTTTTAGACATATAACTAAATATTGAGCATGCGTATGTTAGTATAGGTCGTAAGCAGGCTTTATATAATAATAACTTATTATCTGTTTAGTGTTTTTAGTTATTGGGAAATATACTTAATAAACAACAAAAAACGTACACTTATCAAATTTTTGGAATAATAATAATACAATATATTTATTACCAGCACAATAGCATTTTATGGCCACTTGTTAAGAATGAAATCTGTAAGATCCGGATATATATATAAAACATATTTGAAAATTATAATTAATAAAATATGTGAAGTAATTCTAAAATCCTGGAAAAGTAATCAAACGAAAGGGTTAAGAAAAGTGTGTAATAGTAGACAGCCTACAACAGATGGAAAAAACATTTGGTAATACTGAAAAATTGTACAACAATAGGTGCTTATCTAGAAATCTAAAAACAAGACAATACACTACAATTGTGAAACCGGAATTCAACCCCATATTAAACTATTAGATTAGATATAACTGAGGTATTACAATGGGTAAATTACAACGTCTAATGAAAACAAAAGAACCATGGGAATTAGGATTTGATGAAGAAAACACAGGAATATAGAAAAAAACAGGAAGAAATAAGAAAATATAGATTGTGATTTTTTTGCGGAATCCAGATTAACGAAAATAATATCCTTATATATAAGTACCTTTAGATGAAATACCAATAGAGTATTAATATAATATAGAGGAAGTAAAGAAAGATTTAGAATGAAATAATATAGGGGAAGACGACGAAAGAAGATCAGGGACGAAATTATCCAAAAAGAGGAAGAAGCAACACAGTGAAAAGATGAAAGAATATAGGAAAGAGTGGATGTAAAAACAACCAGATGCAAAGAATTGGTTCGTGGTCCTTAGAAATTCTCATCAAAAAGGAGAAGGAAGTTCGTATAATAAGTTGTAATTTATCTCTTTTTAATGTTAAAACTATGGAGTAAACATTGACAGTATTATGGAATTTTTTTAAATAAGGATTCGTACGTAACAATTTATCTTAATCCTTATGGATAAGGAGGGTACCTTAATTGAAAGAGTCTATTGTAAAACTTTATATCCCAAAAAACATAGGTAAACTAGTTCAAACAAATTTGAAATACAATTATTCCCTGGCATAGTTCAATTCCCTGGCAATTCACCGACACCTGTCAAAGCTGGGCTGGGAAATAATAGAATCCCAATTAATTGAAAATTAATTAAGAGGCTCCTTTAAATTTGCCTTCCTTTTATAGGAATTTACGAGCATTTCTCCCAACACCGGTAAGAATGGTGGATAAACATTAATCATTATATATATGAGGTATGCATTTATTATAAAATAATAATTGTAATTGTGATACTATATTGGCATTGATCTTTTTTTTTAAATTTATTTATTGATATTTACAACTGTATTACAATAATACATCAAGTAAATAGGCTATGTGATACATAATGACATGAGTTAATGGCAAGTAGAGAACCCACTGGTAGTACTCAAATCACTAGTTCAACTAAGAAGGTCACGTGGCCATCTTCTTTTCAGACGCCTCGGAGGATAATCGGGAAACGAAGAGGAAGCTAGGTTTGAAACTAGAGGGTTTGAGTGGGAATGAAGTTTGTTATGAAAGGATAGATACCGGGTTCGGGCCAAATCGGCAACAAATGGGACATTAAGGTCGTTACGGATGACTTTATTTTTAACAAAATAAGGAGCGTTGAGGATTTTACGAAGGATTTTGGATTGTAGAGATGGATACGAGAGGAATTCGATGGCTTAGTGGAGCCCCAAAGCTCTACTCCGTAAGTCCAAATAGGTCGTATGATGGTCATGTAGATGAGTCTTTTGTAGTTAATTGGGAGGTTAGAGCGTTTATCTAGTAAGTGATGAAGTAGCCTGAAACGTCGAGCGGTTTCTTGTCCTTTCAGTCTAGTATGAATATTCCAGGTTAATCGTTTGTCGAGGTGCAACCCTAAGTATCGGATCTGTTCTACAGGCACCAGTATACCGGCACAGGATACTAAAGGGCAGGAAGTCATTGGTTTACGACATAAGGTAAAAGTGATTTGATGCAATTTTTGAGAATTTATTTTAATTCTCTAGTTTTCACACCATTCTTCAAGATCAGTGATATGGGATTGGAGCCATTGATCTTAATAACAAATTAGTTATTCATCCTGTAGAGAGAGGTTTGGCGCCTGTATGCTCAATCTACAGTAACAACAATTAACTCATTGCTCTTCTCAATCTCCTCACAACCTTCTATTTACTTAGGCTATGGTATTTATTCTACGCAAATAATCACCCTATAAAAAGAATTATGAGAATTTCTTATCAGGGAAATGACATAATTGTTAACAGGGATCGCTTAAATGAAATCAGGTCTTGTATAGGGAAGGCAAGTAATGCCTTTAGCCAATTCAGAAAGGTACTATACAACCTAAATTGGAAACTACAGACCCGAATGAGAATTACGTGTTCTCCATCCATGAACGAAATGTCTGTAAGCATTCAAGATTTGGTGTTACCGGTGTGTGGACCAGAGTTTCATGGGTGCATCATGTCAGCAACGAAAGCATACTAAAACGAATACAGAAACTCCTCCAGATATCAAACAGCATGGAAATATGTAAAGTGGCATGCTTTGGTTATATTTTTAAGTATCGATTTTCAGCCACCACAGATCTCATCGGTCATCGGTCCTCTGCCGTTATTTTTAAACGGCCATACCGTTTCAATCTTGTTGTCTCTATTGCAAAGAGGATAGTTGTACCCTGATCAACCAATTGCCTAATTGTTCTATTAGGGACGTGCTGAATTCTGGAAATAGCGTCTCTAGAAGTCCAACTCCACTGCCAACAACTTTATTTCCTTCGTTTTCGTAATCGTCCACGTTTCGGATCCGTAGAGGATAACACTTTCAACCAACGAGTTTTTTTGTTTTGAGGTTAGCCTTTTTGCTCCACAGAACAGAGTTAAGACACCCAATCATTTTCTGCCTTTTACAATTTTATCGGTTATATCTTTATTCAAGCTTCCATAGTCTGTTAGCCATCTGCCTAGATATCTCCATTCATTGGTTTTTCCAATTTCCTAATTTTCGAGGGATAGGTTTGTATTCGCAGGCATCGCCATGTACTCTGTTTTCTTCCTGTTCATTGCCAGACCCCAAGCAGCATATTCCTCCTGAAGTTTCCTTAGCATGTAGCTGGCATCTTCATCATCACTTGTGACTATCACCTGGTCATCAGCAATTGTAAGTTGTAGAGGACATTATTATTAATTCGTACACCCATCCCCCTACACTTCCTCTTCCAAGTTCTTAGGACCTCTTCAACAAATAGGTTGAATAACAGAGGGGATAGATGACGTCCTTGTTTGAGACCTTTAGTGATAGGGATGTGGTCAGTCAGTCCATTCCTCAGTTTTATCCTACATTCGGCCCCATTATTTAAGCTTATGATATGAGATGCGAACTTTGGTTATGGGATGCGAAATAAAAAGTACTGCCTGCTGCAGTTAATAATACTGGGCAAGATTGGATGAAAAAGAGATCAAGGTCGCTGGCGTCAATGGATAGGATTAACATAGATAGCGGTAAGTGAAAGAAGATGGGCCTTTATAATATCTATCATCCGAATAGGAAATGCAATTTTAGAAGAACAATGATATTTATATCAATTTCCTAGGCTATCATATCTCTATCGTTTACATAGCATGTAATATATTTTTCATTTACCTAAACTGTATCCATACTTTCTCATTTGCCAAGGCCAATGATATAAGGATGTTTGGATCCATGCAAAAATACCAACAATTCCTTATTTACCTATATCTATCTATCTATGGCGCTATAACCCTGCGATGGGTCCTGGCCTCCTCTATGAGCCTCTGCCATTCGGCTCGGTTTTGGGGTGCTGCCTTCCAGTTTCCGACTCCAAGCAGGTCTCGAGCGTCTTGTACCACTCCATCCATCCACCGGAGCTTGGGCCGTCCGACTCTTCTTGGACGATAAATTTCCTCTTCCATGACTCTTTTAGTCATTTCATCGAGACTCATCCCACCCAAGGTGCCCCAGCCTAATAAAGGTCACAACATCTATATCCTGGAGCAGCTCATCGAGTTCCTTATTTCTTCTTCTTCTCCAGCCTTCCTCGTTCCTTACCGACCCATAGATTCTTCGAAGGATCTTCCTATCGAATACCAGGAGATTATTTCTATCCTATGTAGGTAGTGTCAATGTCTGGGAGGCTATGTTAGGACAGGCCTGATCAGAGTTTTATGTAAATGGGCCTTTGTTTTGCAGCTGATGAGCGTGCTTTGGAGCTCTTTCAAAAGACCAAAATAGCATCGGTTTGCCGCTGTGATCCTTCGCTTTAATTCAATGGAAACATTATTTGCTGCTGTGACCTGGGATCCAAAGTAGCTAAACTCCTCCACTCTCTCAAAGGTACAGCTTCTTTCGACAAACAGTCTTTCTTGAGGTCTGGCTCCCCCGGTGTACATATATTTTGTTTTATTTTCATTGGTAACCAGTCCCATGGGCGCGACAGCTCTCTATAGCCTTATTTACCTAGGAATCCATATTATTTACCTGGGCTAGTGTTTTATGCTACTTAGGTAGATTTTGATACACATATCATTTACCTATACGATGGTATCGATATTATTAACCTAGCGTATTACATGTGCTGTAGACACCATGTACATAGTCTGTGGTATCACCATGGTTTACCTAGACCCAACATGTCTTTCCAATTATTTACCTAGGCTACAGTACCTTTATCATTTACTTAAGCAATTTCATATCTTATTTTCCTAGGCTCATGAATTTACATCATCTAGCTAGACTGGGGTATCCATATCATTGCCTAAGCAAATGTATCATTATTATTTACTTAGGCTGTGGTATACTTATCAAGTACCTTCTTTTTCCTCTTCTTCTTCTTTTGCATTACCCATTTCGGATATCGACTATTAATATGGCGATCCTCATACTGTCTGCGGCACTTCTAAACAGTTGTAAAGTTGTGAGACCAAAACATTTTTCAACCAGGAGTCCCTCCTCCTATCTCCCCCCCCTCCTACTACCGATCTTTCCCAGGATTATCAGCTGCAACGAACCGCATTTGTCATTCCGCATGATGTGGCCAAGGAATTAAAATTTCCGCTTTTTGATAGTATTGGCGACTTCTGACTGGATCTTTCTTGACCAGAGCTATCATATACCTAGGTTATGTTACCTCTATAATTTACTAAAAGCATATAATTCCGATACCTATGTTTTGGGGTATAAAATATGTTTTAATATTTAAAATTGATTTTTGGATACCTAAGTAATCGTTTAAGATAATTACTTAAATTATTATTTATTAAAACGTCCTAACTTTGTTCTGAATTGGATTCTTTTCCAAAGGTTGGTGTGTGTTTACTAATGTCCTGAATGACTGATTGAGGGATCAACGCACTAAAACGCTGACCATAGAGACCTGAAACTTGGAGGGTGTGTTCTTTGTGTGACGTAGGCATCCGATAAAAAATTAAAAAATAAAGTTCTTCTCGCTCCTGGCGTACGACAAGTGAAACCGTTATACGAAGTAATCCTTTTCAATTAATTCAATAACATTACATAATAATCCTTTACTGGCACGAACAACAATAAACTTCTGTCCGTCCCTCTGATATCGCTAATCTATACGAGAGTTATTATTTAATATTAAATTATTTTTTGTGGAAGAAAATGGTCCGGGTAGAGGTCAATAAATTTCTCTGAATATCTAGAAATATTTATTCAGTAGCCAACGTTTCGACCTACTTTGTAGGTCTTCTTCAGGGCAGAAGATGCAAAATACAGACAATTGAAAATTAAAAAATTGTAAAATTAAATTTTTTTTCTAAGTATGGAGAATACATAATAAAGATTAAAATTTATTTATTAGATTTATTATGTATTTTCCATACTTAGAATTATTTTTTAATTTTACAGTTTTTTAATTTTCAATTGTCTGTATTTTGCATATTCAGCCCTGAAGAAGACCTACAAAGTAGGTCGAAACGTTGGCTACTGAATAAATATTTCTAGATATTCAGAGAAATTTATTGACCTCTACCCGGACCATTTTCTTCCACAAAAAATAATTTAATATTAAATAATAACTCTCGTATAGATTAGCGATATCAGAGGTTCATTTATTGAATACTTTTCACTTTCATTGAGTTTGAGAAATTACCAGTTTGCCAGTTTAATTATCCAGATGTAATAAAAGCATTGTCATAAAATAGGGCTGGAAATAAATTCGGATAAGATTAAGTATATGGTTAGTAGCAGGAAAGGGCGAAATTTTGGTAATGTTGTTGTAGGAGGAAGTAAGTTCGAAAATGTGGTGGTGCTCCGTGAACGGAGGTTTTTGAAACATTGATTGGTGTTATCGGCATCGTGCCTTCGGGTTCGTTAAGAGTTTATTTTATTTATTTATAGTAATTCCTAATATTAACTTATATATTTCATTTTTAGAAATTAATTCTTATCAATATTGATTATTTCACTTTGTCTGTATTTATTGTGATTTTATTTAAATTTAGCCTTGATGATGGCTCATGGGTTTGGAAAGATGCGTCGACTTTTTAAAAATAATAAGGAAATAAATAAATCAATTATTACCTATATACAATTTTTACAAACTGTTCCGAACCAATCCTTACCCTCAATGCAAATGATGGTAATGCCGTGCATCAGTGGTATTGAAAGCTAGTGGGGATTGAATGAGATCACGAGAGCTACATGCACTTAGATGTGAGTGAAGAAGTAAATCATTATCAGATCTCCGATCTGGAGGATATTTACAAAAGGTC
Organism: Troilus luridus; assembly: GCA_964056705.1. Lineage (NCBI taxonomy): Eukaryota > Metazoa > Arthropoda > Insecta > Hemiptera > Pentatomidae > Troilus > Troilus luridus. The sequence goes on from OZ057412.1 coordinate 11,495,756, forward strand.
TCGGAGCCACTGCACTTTCAACATAGCAGAAGGGCTACAAGAATGTCTGGAGCAAGATATGGATTGAACTAAGCGATTAGTATGATAAGTATAGGAAAACGTTAATGGTATAATATTAAGAGCAAATCGTATATTAATGTGATTGTGTCTTGTTTAGTTTATAATTTCGAAAATCTACTTTTTCAAAGATTATTTCGATAAAAGAGCGCAAAAATGGATCTGGATATAGCTAATTATGTGACATTTACTTTGCCTAGCATTTTACTATTATTTTTACAATAAATTCCATTAAAATTAGTTATAAGCAGCAAAACATTTTGATTAAGACATTTTATAGGGGATATTTTTTTAGGTTCCCACAGTCTAATGAGACTTCATTAAATCAACCTCAATAACATTTCATTACTGAAGGTATTAAGAATATAAGAAAATAATGCGTAATAATTTGTTTTGCTTTTTTAGGATATAAAAAATATTGTAACCCTATTAATAAATATTAATAATAAACAGTACATAGATATAAAAAAGAAGTTAACTAGAATAAAGTATAAAATAATACTACTCGACATAAGGTAGAGAGGAATAATACAGAACTTAAATTAAAACAATGCTAATCCATATAGAGTTATTGGTGATGTAATCTTACCCGAACTTGGCTCTGTTGATTGTCAGCATCCCCATCTTCGGCTACCACTACCGATCTTCCGTATCCTTGTCATTTCTATTGCTGTTTGATAATACTTTTCATTTTAACATTTGTCAAATAATTAATATTTGTAGCATGAAAGCTAATACCTAATCATTTTAAAGTCATGCTTTAATAATGTTAATCTATCAATCTCTAGAATTCTATATAAATCTCTAGGTGTATTTATTAAGTATCGTTAGTGCATGGACAATGGGAAGGGAAAAGGGATTTTCCTTATTTTAATTAACCTATATTGAAAAAAGGAAACAAACCTTAACCAAGACCCTCATGAAGGGTTTTGGGTGGAGTACATGGTATTGACGGTACTATAGCGCTTAACCGCCGGTTTTCCTCCACTAAAAGTTACCAACATTACAGAGACTGTGTGAGCCCTTGAAGAGTGCGCAACCCACAGGGCCCATCCTTAATAAATAATTTATCTACCACAGCCGGATTTCAACCCGGAACCTTCAGCTCTCATTGAGAATCTCCATTCCTGCCCATATTTAAAAAAAAAAAAAATGTTTTTATTATTTTCCTTTTATTTTTAATTCGAACTTTTGCATCCAGCAAATTTGATCTAGGAGATTCATTTTCCTGTTTGTTGTTTCCTATGCAAGAACATGAAGCTTTGAAAATGAACAACAGTTCTTGAGCAGGTATCTTGGCGATTGTCTTTTTGACTTTCTCTTATCGAGCCCGGGTAATAGGGAGTAGGAAAGAGGAAGAACACGTGATTTTGTTTTGATGAGGGGAATATTGTGTATTTGTTGTGAATAAATGATGTTATACTGTACATTTTCATATCGTTTTGTAAGTTGTGATTCGAATTAAACCAAGAGGCATTACCAATTTCGGACTGTGTTGATTGTATCTTTGTATATGGACGTGTCTTTCTGAACCCCTAAGTTCTGCTATGTAATCGGTCTTAGTATACTGTTATTGATAAGTCGTTTGTTTCGTAAGTCAAGTGAAGGTCTGTCGTCCAGAATATGTGATAGCTGCTTGTTGCTTCTTGTCATTTCCCTTTTTAACTTTGTCTTGTCTGTATGTGCCATGTAAATCTTTTGTACATGTAAAGCCCCAGGTAACGTACACTTATCTCGTACTTAGGACTCAGAGTTACTTCATCGTTGTTAATTTTAAAAAATATATAAATATAAAATTCAATAAATAAACCGCAACCGAGTTTGTTTAGTGGTGTTTGAAACATTCTTGTTTTGGTCTAAGAAGACATACTCTATTTTCTTGGCGATACTTAAGTGAAGAGCCCCCTTGAGAGAGGGAGAATTTACAGAGTAGTGAGGGAGTCCTCTAATCAAATTCCAGAGCTAGGTTACGACGTAGGGGAGGTGTCGGGCGATACGAGGTCTTCAAAAACATGGAAGTAGGTAAATGGGGCTAGGTAGGCAAGGCTGTAACTCCCTCTCACACACACACTCTCTCACTCTCTCTCTCTCTCTCTCTCTCTCTCTCTCTCTCACTCTCTCTCTCTCTCTCTCCCTTACAGTACTGAGGTACTTCTCCTTTTATATTTATTTTACTTTTTGAAGTGAAAACATCTTAAGCCGCGTTTAGCGACTTTTGGTAGTGGGTAAAATTGTTTGTTCTCGTCAGCAACATGTTCTATGTTAATTTCTAAAGTGACACTATTCACAATGTTTGCAGTACAATTCACCTTGCTTCGGATCTGGTCTGTCAGAACTTGTGTGACTCATAGTTTCGTAATATTATTCCAAGCTCAATAATATTTTTCTCAATTTTATAAAAATTTAGTGCGCTATAAGTTCAATTAAGATAAATTTTAAAATTACAGGATAAATGATATTGCTGTGATAAGGTAATAAAAATGATTTATTAATATTGTTGATTTTGGGATGCCAGTAGTAATTATTGATGATAATTACCCAAAATTATTATTAATTTACATACTTTTATGATGGATTATTTTCCAGAGGTTGGTTGTGTGTTTACCGATTTACTAATCAGTCAACATAAAACCTGAATCAACCTGTCAATACAGTATTGATAAATGCATAGTGCATCTGGGTTATGTTATCACCTATAATAAACATCTAATTACAATTTATTAATACAATTACTTATTTTGAATACTATTTAATTTATACATTAAAGCCTGGGCGATAATGATTGAGATAAATAAAATACGCTATAAATTACGTACATAAATTAAACTAACACTGTTCTGGTAAATAATTCTAAATTAAATACTTCCCTCCCTCGGATCTCATTTCCGCGTAGTGGAGCTTCCCACAGGATGTGATGATGGTAGGTGAAAATCCCCAAGAAGTTCCTCCCGGCCAAGTCCGATGGACTCACTGACCAACAATGAGGGCGGCCGTCAGGCTTTCTGGAGGGATGTGACGTAGGTTAGAACGCCCTATTCACATTACTTTTAGATCAAATACAACTCTTTCTGAGGTAAAACAGCCATTTTACGGGAATGACTGCTTCAGAATTCACGGCGCAAGTTAAAAAAAGGAGATTTGCCTATAGGAACTTGCTACGTAAGAAGTTTAAACACAGCGGGTGGTTTAATATCGGTCTCAAATGAGGTTAAGGAGTACAATCTAGATATCGTGGCACTACTAGAAGTTCAGGGGGGGGGTCTGTAAAGGTGGGGTTTGGAGGAAGCGGTAACTATTGGTTAGGTATTGGGTTTCCACGTTAAGAGACGTGCACATGTCGGTGGCTCTCTTTGAGGGTCATTTGGTTAAAATCGGGCTAATAAATAATAAAATATACACCATCCTACCGAAGATATTGATAGCGAAATTAAATGCGAGAACAGAGATAGTGGTATCGGCATCGAGCTTTCGGGTTCGCTTTTTATTTATTTTTTAAAATAAATAATTCGATTTACTATACACCTATTTCGTAATTCCGTTACTCTATGTTTTTCCGGGCGATTTATATCACAGTAAAAAGCAACCAAGCGTAAAATATAAAAAATCAATACAAATTTCATTTATGATAAACTGAATTTACTTGAGATTTTATCTAAAATTATTACATCGAAGGAGTCTTTGAAGGCAAAGCCAAAGCAAAAGACTTTTGAAGTCGAACGCAAACACACTTTCTTCTCGACTCGACTCCCTTCGAAGTAAAGAAGAGTTGAACAAACACAAATTTAATAAAAGAACTTCCTGTGTTGAGAGAATATATGGATATATAATATAATATATCTGTATGTATTCTTTATATTTTTACTAGCACATATGAATGTGTAAAAATATTTATAGATTGTTTGTACATTTAACGTCACTTTATGCTGATAAGGCAAATCGGACGATGCTACATAGGGACCTCTAACTTTTGCCTATCCAGGTTTAATTAGGATAGGAATTTTTAGCAAGTGCCTGATATCGTACAGTTTCGGGACCGCCGTTTAACGTCCGTTCCGAAGGACGGTGCAACTAAGGATAGTTACTCCCTTTAAAAAATCCTAGGGCCACCTGCCGGGCTACGAACCCGCCATCTTGGGGTTAGCAGTTTGTTACGCTAACCACTAGAACACAGGTCGCCCCTTTATTTGTAGGTTGAAATAATATGTAGGTGGGACAAGGTAAATTCTAGTAGCTGATTTTGTGAAAAAAACATACCCGTTATTCCATACGTTTTATCCTAATAACAGTATTAGGGATATAACCATTTTTTTTTTAAAGTTAAGTTATTTTTTTATTTTACGCTTTATTTAAATCTTACAATCTGCCACTTGTGGGTAACAAGTAATAGCGCTAAGTAGCTATACAATCATTCCATAAAAACAAAACCAAATTAAAATAAATAAATGTAATACAAATATATACATGCGGTAATACAAACAAAATAAATGCGAAAATGATAATACAAATAATTGCTTACATTCATACCATAATTACACTAATGAAAATTCAAGTTATTATGTATTTACCATTAATACTGTTTTTTTATCTGTTACAAATAAGAGTTGGTGCGTTTAAACAAACACAACGTTCAATCCACGAATCGAAATCGGACTTTGAGGGATTAATAAAAGAATGTGTCTATTATGTCTTCCATTAAATTCCTGTAATTATTTCTAGTTCCATTAAGTAATTAAAAAACAATTATTTAAGGCTACAGTTCTAGGAATTAAAGGATTAATAAGGCCTTCTGTTTTCATGATAAATTTTATTATTATATATTTTTTGAAACTACTAAAGCTGTAATTTTATTTTTTAATATTATTAAATAGAATATTAATGGTAGAAATTGAGGCTGAGAAAAAAAGTAATAATAAATTAAAAATTCATTTTTTAATAAATTACTGTAACACATGTTACTTAGGAACAAAAAGAATTTTCGTTGTTAAGCACTACACCAATTAGATTTTTCCAGTGTTTGATTAAAAAATCGGTCGAATAACACTTAATAATAATATTCAAGTGAATATTATCTTTAACAGTTAAAAATTAAATTAAAAATAGGCGATACCCCTTGTCCGATGAACTCTATTTTTCAAATCACACAATTGTCCATTAAAGTGTACTACAGTAGATATTTAATATTTTAATAGACATAATGCGGTAATTTTAATGTAATATAAATACTGGGGCAATTCTCGACAATGAAGTTAAATTTTGTACTCATTTTGGCACGAATGGTGATAAGACAACTTTAGTGATGATACACCAACACTAAAGCTGGTGACAGCGATTGAAAAAAACTGTTTATTTACTTTATTGTCAATTTTAATAGGTACAAATAACCGGTTACCGAAAAACTGGTTATTTTCAATGAAATAACTCTCTGTCAGTTACAATACTATGTTGATGGCGCTTAAAGCTGTTTTCAGTACATTTCTGCTAGTGGAGCGGCACTTATAATATTCCTTAACCTTACATTCTAATGCATCTGTTCTGAAGTTTTGACAAAAAAATTCGCACATTTTTGTAAAAAAAAAATAGCCAACGTATAACATTTAGTTATTAATCAATAATAACTTTTTTATTACTCAATAATAAACAACAAGAAGAGGTTGGGAGGCTTGAAACTAGAGGGTTTAAGTGGAAATGAAGTTTGCCATAAAAAGATTGACATCGGGTTCGGGCCAAATCAGCAACAAAATGGACATTAAGGTCATAATGGATTACTTTGTTCGTGACAAAGTAAGGAATGTTTAGGATTTTACAAAGGATTTCGGATTGTAAAAGTTGAATACGAGAGGAATTCGATGGCTTAGTGGAGCCCCAAATCTCTATTCCGTAACTCCAGATGAGTCTAATGATTGTCATGTATATGAATCTTTTGTAGCTATGTTTAGTACATGTTGAAGTAGCCTGAAACGGCGAGCTGTTTCTTGTCGTTTCAGTCTAGTAATAAATTTTATAAATGAAATGCAACTAAGATAGCTAACAGAAAACATACTCAAACACTAACATGCCTTCTCTCAGATTTTGAACGATTCTATGCAAAAATTAAATTACTAATATTATAAATTTAACGAAAGAAAAAATAAAAAGCCGGCAAACAGATGATGTATACATACACTAACGAAAGTCAAGAGGTTACAACATTGTTACATCCTGTACTGTAATAAGTAATGGCACTCCTCTAACAGAAGTGTTCTCCAATTTCTGCTTGAAAAAAAAATTGTTGCTTACGAACGATGCAACTGTAAAATATCTTGATTTTACAGAATTAATCAAAGAAAAATTAGTTAAAGAAAAAGAATATTAGCTTTTAATTATACCTCTATTATAAATTGGGAGTGGAGTGGTAGAGCACTGATTTGCCATGCTGAAAATCCTGGTTCAAATCCCGCTGCAGCCAAGACTATTTTTTAGTCCGTATGCAGCTGGAGATGGATCATATGGGATCTAGGTCCCTCCTGGAGCTCACCCATTTTCAATAAAATGTTATAAATGTACCCAAAAAAAGGGGGAAAATCTGGCGGTTGAGCGTGATATAGGACAAATCACCTCCTTGCAGAACCGTTGTCCATGAAACAGTACAGTCCTTACCATGTACTAAACCTCAGACCCATTCACGGATTGTAGTGGTACAGGTATTTTTTCTATTATGAATCTACATTTAGATCAATAATGACGAACCCTACGAATATTCATAATTTTTAATATGCTTCCATAAAATATTCAGTTTTATTCGAATAAAATAAAATATTCACCTTCGACAGAGAGACTTCTAGTAGAATTTTGTTTCCATATGTTACTTTTCCAACATCGTAAGTCTTCACGGGAAACTCTTGGCACAACTTTTCCCTTAAATGCGCACTAACTTTTGATCAAATACAACCTTCCATGTTCTTAAATCATCTTACCACGGCTCATTATTATTCATACATTATATATTCATTATATATTTCCACTATATACTTGTTAGGCATAGGCAAAGTTTCTAAATTCAAAACTAAATGCATTGAAGCGATTGAACTATGGATTGAATAGAGCTACCGGTGGTAGCACCACTCAATTTATTCTTACACATTATGGTATTTTCCAATGAATAAAGTTAACCACTCAAAGAGTATATAGGGTATTTATTGTAGATATAGTAAATATGTTTTTCTGAATAATATAAAATATTTAACTAAATTATCCTTAGCATTTGTCTAAAACTAGGTTACCTATTTTACCTACCTAGTTACCATTTTTTTTTTAATATCAAACGCAGCAATGCTAATATGTGTAATATAATGAAACTGTAATATCTTATAATGACATTCCATTAATAAACTAATTATGAAACTAATGATGAGGTCATGAAAACAGAATCATAATTTTCAGCCATTTATTTATTTAAAAAAATACAAATATATAAAAAGTAGTCAGACTTTTCTTAATAAAATATATATATAATTTTATATAACAAACACTTCTATAATAATAATAACATATAAATTTAGGAACAATGCTTAATTTACTCTTAAAAACTAGATATAACTATTTTGGTATTACGTTATAAATATTTGATTATAGCCCTGCATTTTAAATATTTGCGCTCAACAAGTGAGATCAAGGTCTTTAATACATACTGACTATATCTTAATTTTTAAAAAAATATACACTAAATATTTGATATATAAGAATAAATCTTTAAATAAATAACAAATATATTAATATTAAAGTTAATTTAAATATAAAAAGGTATGATTTTTATCATACCATAAAAATTAATTAACTGTCTTTTGAGGAAGATGAAGCCTCCAATTCTGATACCTCCGTATCGAATACTAAATTCGAAATGGCCCGCTTAAGGAATATTTGATTTCTTGGTTGCATACGCTTGACGGAGGATGCAAGTCCTAAGAAAAATAAATCCACGCTGTCGTAGGTGGCTGGGCTTTGAACCTGAAATATAATTCATAATTGTGTTACAGGCTTATTCCGAATTATTTCATTACTTGACAATAAATGTCATTCTAGACATATGGCAAAAAAAAAAAATGTTATTGCTTCGATAAAGATGGAAGCAGAAACAAGAAAAAAAATGGAAGAAAATAAGTTAGCATGTAATTTAATTATTACATATTATATACATATATTACTGTATTAATATTATTGTCCTCCATGAAAAATTTTAGCAAATGACAATGATTAATAAAAAAAGAGAGGAGATGACTTATAATTCTTCTTAGATGTTAAAGAAGTTCTTGATGGATTGTAAATGACATATAGTCGAAACGTATCCACATAATAAAGTTATATGGCAAAAATGACTGGAAATAGGTTTCATTGAGTGAATGAATTATTAGATAATGCAATCCAGTTTACATCCTTTCAAAACAAACAATAGTTAAAAACGTTTGATCAACTTGAAATGGGACACTCTGTTTTATATATATGTACATTTTATATATATATATATATATATATATATATATATATATATATATATATATACATATATATGTATAAACAGTGTGTCCCATTTCAGGTGGATCAAACGTTTTTAACTTTTAGACGAAACTAAATTTCAGAAAAACGATTCAGGTAAAAGTTGTAGTTATTCAGGCCTAGTTTGAAGAAATAAAAAACATTTTTTTGGTTTTTCACTTTAAATGGTCAATATCGACCTTCAAACAATGTAGTTTCCTCTTGACCCCCATTTATTTATATTTTTCTGAAATGTACAATCCAAAACATGGAAAAAATGTATGTAATATTTTTTCTTCTATCTTTCATAGGTTAAGTAGAAAAAGCGTTCAAAGTTCACTACTTTAGTATACCTCCTTGACGAGGAAACGTAATGTAGCATTAAGTTATTTTATTTAAGAGTTTTTAGTCGTAATAACTTACTACTCAAGGTACTTTTGAATCTTTCAGATAATGTCTGGATATTTAAAAACCTTTTGTTTCGACGTTTTTTTAGAAAAAAATTATTGAAAACATTTTCCATACATACATTTTTCCATGTTTTGTATTGTACATTCTAGAAAAATAAAAATAAATGGGTTCAAGAGGAAACTACATTTTTTGAAGGTCGACATTGACCATTTAGAGTGAAAACGCAAATAATCTTTTTTATTTCTTCAAACTAGGCCTGAATAACTACAACTTTTACCTGAATCGTTTCTCTGAATTTTGTTTCATTTAAAAGTTAAAATCGTTTGATCCACTTGAAATGGGGCACCCTGTGTATGTAATGGTTAGAAGATTGAACCAATAAAATATAAATCAATGAAAATTTTATTATTTCCCCCAAATTAATAATGAATGTTAAGAGGAATATTATTATAGATTATTAATTATTATATAGAATATTATATTAAGAGGAATATTAAAAAACTAGGTAACTTACTACATTGAAACTAGAAAGTAGTTAATTATTTGTTACTTTATTTAGATAATTAAAATCTACTGCTCCATTGTGATACTAATCGAGCTCTTAATTTGAAAGATTTTTAAAAAATTAAAATAAAATAAAATTTTGATCTAAATACTTAAGGATCATAATCCAATCGAAAAAGAAATATAAAATAGAATATTTGAGTGGAAACAGTTTACTGGATAATTCTAATGGTGAATAGAATAGCTCAGGGGGTGTAGCCAATGATAACACAAAAATAAGAAAACTTAATAGTGCCAACGTTTTTGTAATAGTTATTTTCTGTTTCTTTCTTTGTCAAGAAGATGACCTACCTTTGGAACTTTGGAACTATTAAAAAAAAAGTTCTTCTTATTTTTGTGTTATCATTGACTCCACCCCCTGAGCAATTCAATCCATCATAAAAAAGTATACATTTATCATACATTAAGTGATAGATCAAATTAATCAGAAATTATTGAATAGGTTAGCAATATAGTCCAATGATAGCAAATTACTGATTCTTGTATTAGAGAAAAAATATTAATAGTATAGTATCCCAATCAATAATTCTGTAAAATTTCAAAAATCCTTAATTCCAAAATTTCAGGAAATGAACTAAATGGTTAAAATGTATTTCAATCAAATTTGTTCTATGTAATACTTTGTATGCCTTTTTCTGAAGCCATACTTAATTTTATTGGGGGAGCGGAGTGGCTCAGTGGTAGATCAAATTAATCTACAGAGAGCACTCTGTTGCCATGCCGGAAACCCTGGTTCGAATCCCGCTGCGAGCAAGACTTTTATTTAGTCTGTTTGGAGCCGGAGATGGATCATATATAGGACCCTCCTGGGGCTCACCCAGCCTCTATAAAATATTATAAAAATAGGGTACCCTAAATAAGGAGGGAAAACCTGGCGGTTGAGCATGACCTAGGACAAGTGACCTCCTTGCAGGACAGTTGTCGATGAAACAGTACAGTCCCTACCATGTACTAAACCCCAGACCCATCACTGGTTGTAGTGGTACAGTTTTTACTTATTTTTATTAAAATTTATATATTTTTACAATTTTGTGTTCATTTTTAATTTTAATTTCCAGTTTTTATATATTTAATTTTTTTGTCATTTCAACTGTCTCTCCATTTTACTTATTAATATTTTTATTTTGTTTATAGAATATATTACTATGATATTTATTTATACAATTATATTTTTCCATTAGAGTACTTTTATAAATAATGATAATTAAGTATTGAAAAAGGGAAAGGTCAACAGTGACATTAAATAAATGTTAATAAATTAGTGGAAAAATTCCAACTAAAAACCTTAAGTCTCTAAAATAAAACAGGAAATTGAAAATACCTGTCCAATATTTCGCCTATTCAGGCATCCTCAGGAAAGAGAGAGAATAGCAGCAAAGCAAAACATGAATAATGTACCCAAAAAACACATCCCACTACCTCCAAGGCTCAAATGCAACTAACGAATCATAGGGAAGGTTACTAGATTCCCAGCTGGCTACGGTTATATTATACGATAATTAAGTATCTTTCTTCAAAAATTAACAAATCTGTACTTAATGTCAGTTTCACTTCTGTAAGGTTTGATTTTTTTCATTTTGATATTCTATTTGTTTTTTGTTTTTTACGGTGAAAAATTAACTTTTATTATAACTTTGCTAACATTGGTTTATTCCATGTAGCCATACGCGTATATAAACTGAAATCTTATGGTAGTAAATTTTATGTAATTACCTGTTCGTAATATGATTCACCATTCTCCATGAAGTGGAAGGTTTGCGGAACCATATTGTTTATTGATTCTTTCAGCTTCCTCCTCTTTTTGGGTTGACTTGACGTGGGTGAGTCCTCCATGACAGTCTCTACCTGCTGAAGGAGGTTATAACAAAAATCATCATCTGGTCTCTCTCTTTTTGTCAAGTCCATCAGGTCCTTTTCGTCCTGTTAAAAGTAAGCAACAAGTGTTTAGTAGAATCTCGACTGATGCATGATTATAAATCTTATTTAGTCGGAATAACATTATATATTATATGAAATAAAAGATCTTACCCACGAACTTTCGTTAAGCGAATCTTCAGGACTTCGCACGTTGGGCCTATCTATTGAAAGGTTTAATGAATCCCTTGCCTGGTTGGGAAATGGAACCTAATTAAAAAAATTAAAAAAAAATTAATCAGTTCCTATATCATATAGGGAAATAAGTAAATTTAAAAATATGACAATTACCTTAGGATTTATATGGGGAATTAAAAATTTCATTGCATTTTCTAACTTCCATGGTTTTGAGTTAGGGATTCTATCCTTCCTCCTTCGCGATTTCACAAAAGTATCCCTCAGATTCTTCCATTTATTTTTACAATGGTCAACTGGAGACAAAAAATATATTTTTAATACTAAATAGAAACCAATATATATATATATCCTGTCACAATGTTTGTTCGGGCTAATCTCCGAAACTACTGGATCTATTTTAATGATATTTCCCACAGATATGTAACATTGTCCAACTTAAAATATAGGCTGTTTTATTTCGATTAATGACCGTGGTATTTTTTTTGCAAAATTATCAATTTTTTTAAACTACCGTGTTTTGAATATTTCAATTAAAAATCAACCATTATATTCCTCATTCATTAAACTAATTTTTATATTTTCTCAGTTAAGAATTTTGTATACTTTATGTTCATTATATACTATAGTGAGATATAAGATGAATAAAATGTAAAATTAAAAATCAATTTAATTCATTATTTCGTTATAAAGTAATATTTTTTAAAACTATTATAAAAGCCACAGCTGGCCAACGCGTTGCCGGGTCAGCTAATTTCAGTTTTGCGGGGCGAAGCTCTTAAGTGGTGCCGAAACCAGGGAACATTAGACAATTAAAAAGACTACTTTCTTTATATTTTTCTTATTTATTATAAATAATTGATAAAATGAATGAAACGGGACAAAGGGATATCCTCAGGCCGGCAACACTATATTGTGGTCCTAGCGCTTTAAAGATTACCTTTCTCTTTCTGACAAAAAAACAATGGTGCATTTAAAAAATATATATATTTATATTAGCGTCAAGGGTACTGGAATTGAAAATTATATTTTCTCTGGGGTATAACAAAACCTTAAGTCCAAAACATTTATTTTACCTACACATATGTTTCATAAAAACTCTATCTGCAAAAAAAATTAAATGAAAAATTGGCTATATATTCTATAACGATTATATATTTTTAAGTGATGATTTTTATAATTATTGAATTTCTAAATATTTTGAATTTTTTTTCGCAGAGTTTTTATCATGTTTTTTTTTTGAGGTTTTATGATGTTAAATGATGAGATAATATATTGAAAATGACCACGCTTTTGGTCGAAACGTATGTGGGTTTTGTTAAAGATTTTGTTACACCCCAGAGAAAATAAAAAAATTATCTGTAAGCGTTATTTGAAGGAATGCACGCTTTTATGTTAGTACGAATAATATTATTATATTTATAAAAAAAAAAATATGGAGACCGTATAAACAATAATGCTTATAATTGTAATCTGTTGGGAATTCGATAGCGGCATGGCATTATAATGTTCCGATCCTTGAAATGATACATTTACATAAACTTTGAGCTGTGAAGGAATCAATAATATCAACAGTCGAATGTAATCGTGTTTTGGGCTAGAGATTACGATTGCCAACCTCAGAAAAATAAAACAATGTCTTTAAATTTGACAACAGATAGTAATTCTCTTGTAACTTGAATTATAACAATTGATGAAAGATAGTGCTCCGAGTAAATTTTCCAATGGTACTATACAAAAAGTATAGTTTTTAACTAATTAGATAGATAATAAAGAAATTAACCTCATACCCCTTTCACACTGCTCATTTAGTGCCTTATTTTTGAAATGAACACAGAACTTGGTGTATTGGTGAAACAATAACTCCATTACGCCTGATTTAAGTGAAAAAATGAGAGATTTATTGCGCGGACTCTCCGGCAGGTAGAGAGCTCTTATTGTGAAGGCCTAACTGTACCGTGCCAGCCCTTAGGGAGGGTTCGGCTTTTTGTCCTACCCTCTACCTCCTTTCCTTCTCAACGTTGCCATTCTAGGCTCAAGTCATAATTTCGGAAGTAAATCTTAAAAGTGAAACAATTGCAAATTGTTTATTAAATATTCATACGTACGTCTTATAATAAGGTTAACTATAGGCTACATTGTTATTACTATAAGTATCATTAGTACATGTTTATAGAAAAAAATAATTTTTGATTGTAAATAAAGAAAATCAATAAACAGAGCTTGGATTTTTAAAGTTAAACTGTGTTATTTAACTTGGAAATATTCACCTAGAGGGTCAGTTTTATTTCGGAAATATCGGGCCCTCAAGTTCGGAGGAGACTTTAATGAGTTAATAATAAAGTGAATTGAAGTTACTTGTTTTTCAGTGTCATGCATCATGTTTTAACATGACTGCGAGCTTCAACTATTTAGTTAATCTTTAATAGAAAGTTTAGTAGTAGAAAGAATGGAAGAGGCAGGAAGTGGTGCGAAACCACGTGGCCTTGCATGAACCAGATGTTTACATGCTGTCATCGGGGTCTAATCAAACCTGGCTACCAATGAAGGCCTCAGCCTCCTCGGATCATAAGGATCATGGTCTGCAGCCAGGTGCTGAAAAGAAAATCTAAAATTTCAAAAAAAAGAATTAGTATAAGAGAATAGGGTACTCACTAATTACGGGGTCAGTATTTCCAAAGAGAGCCGTAGTGATTTCTCTCCAAGCGGCGTTCTTACACTCGACATTCTTGTACTCTGGGCAGTGGGTATCATAGAGGATGGGCCATTGGGAGACCTCTTCAATAAGACGTGACGAATCCATGTCGAACGCGGCTCGAACTGAGTGTCGCTCTGAGTGGGGAGTAGGTATGACCGTCCGCCCGACGCCGGCTCGCCCTGGCGCTGGTAGGGATGCGGCTATGGAACAGCCCCTAGGCTCCTCCCTTCTATTGTTCAAGATAGAAAATTATTTAAATATCTGCTACAACTAAAAAAAAAGAAGGTATATATAAAACGTTCCCCGAATAATAATATTTTAATTTATATAAAAAAAAATAAATTTGGATTTTTATCGAAATACAACAACCTTCTCATTATTCTCTCTAATATATTATTTTTTTAATACCAGACACAACTAAAAAACAAAACAATTTCCGTTTTTTAATATTTTTATTTTATCAGAAATCGACCATAGAGTCACACCACCTCGGCCTAGGAGATATTTTTTAATTTTAAAAAATCTTTTATAGAAACAATAACTTATAGTTGAGAACAAAGGAACAAAGAAAAACTTCACCTTTCCAAAATCCCCGCCACCAGGCTCGGGGTTGAACCTATGGCGCATGCGTTGTGAGCTTAGACCGAAATTTTTGTCCTTTCCTCCCCATTGGTTACTCTGGGTGACGTTTTGATTTCGGAGTGGGGAGGGGGGGGGGGTGTCTAGGCGACAGCGAACTGTCCGGCACATTTGCATTTTGGACTTTCATCCCACGTTGCTTGCCATATTTTATCTAAACATTCTTTAAGGGGGCCCCGTTTTTTCAAACCGCACGGAAATTTAAAATTATTGATATTGCCAGACATGAGCTTTACGGAAAAAATATATATAAAATAATTGCCAAGAACTTTATTCTTATTTAAAATAACCACCAACTTTATTAAACCATATTTGTTTCTCTGAAAAATATGAAAACAGATTTTTTTAATATCTCTCATATGCAATTACTGTTAGAGCAACATGTCTGGTTATTAATAATCCTTTTATATAGTTGGTGAACTGAAGATAGGTTTTTATTTTTCACACTTTGTTATTGTATAAATAATTATATTGATTTGAATATAATTATAGATGACATTGATTCTAATAAGTTATACATGTTCTGTTGTATATAAACACGTCTCGTTTCTAGGTAATAAATGGTCAGTTTACCCATACTTGGTTTAGGGTATATTCAACGGTAATATTTCATGGCTGACATTCTAGTGTTGTGGTATGAGACAGAACCTATACGACCCCCGAGAAACATAAATAAATTTTTAATAACATTATTAATAAACATACATAATATTGTTAACGGATATAATTTAAAATTTGAACCTACAAGGGTTTAGTTCAGTATTAATCTATATTCATGTTTTCTGAATATCTGGAATCAATTTAAGATCCTCCATTACATTTAAAAAATATACTTACTATACGAAGTATATTGTAAACACTTTTTCATTTCACATAAGAAAGCTTATGTGAAGAAAATACAGCCATGGGAACTACATAATTAGAACAGTTACTGAATCTAATCATTAGAAAATAAATTTTATCTATTGACGTGTTTGATGATATATATTCAGTAAGAACGAATCGTCTTGAT
Source organism: Troilus luridus (assembly GCA_964056705.1). NCBI lineage: Eukaryota > Metazoa > Arthropoda > Insecta > Hemiptera > Pentatomidae > Troilus > Troilus luridus. Next base: position 11,511,694 of record OZ057412.1, read on the forward strand.
TTACGTGCTTTTGTTTTCAAGATTTCAATCGTCGTATCAACTAAAGCTAATACCTTCTTCTTCATTGACTTCATTTAAATCACTGTTTTCCTTCACCTCTTGGCATCCCAACGCTCTCCAGGCAGGTCAATCTTCCGTTTGAATAAATTAGTATTGAATACTCCATCTCGTTACCTACGTCTTTTGTTTATTTTTCCAACAACAAAGAAGATACAGACTTTGTAAATTCTTCATCGCTTGCTATGCCATTCACTTATTTTATTTAGCAATTTCGTTGTTAACTGTTGTATTAATGTTATTTTGTTAACATCAATACCTATATTTATTTTCGACAATTAGTTAAAATCCTGTCAAGGTTTGTACTTTTTATTTATTCATATTTTTTTTTTCTATTTCTAATTTTATTATGTTTTGTCAATCTTGATTACTTCACGATTTGTATTATTATGTAGCTTTCTGGCCAGATGAATATTATGTTTATTTTATTTGTTCATTATTGTTATTCTAAAGGGACATGGTCCCAGAATGAAGTTTGTTTTCTATTCTATTCTATTATTATAAACGTTGACTAGTCTATGACACTTCACATGTTTAAAAAATAATTTAAGAAAAGGAAATGGACGCAAAAAGACGTTTTTGATTTATATGTACATAACTACCATAAATGGTAAGATAACGCTAAGAATGACCTCCAGATACCGTAGTGTTCTGATAGGTATTTTGAAAATAAATTAGACATTTTATTATTTTTTACGTATTTAACGTAAGAGCCAAGTAATCGTTATAAACAATAAATTACGGCCGGAATCTTAAAAGAAGTGTTATTAAAAGGGCCACATATTTGTAAACAATACTCAATGATTAACTAATTTATGCTTAATTGTAAACAATATAAACTACTTTTGGAATAATAGTTTTCGATAATGCATTATATTCTTGTTACTGTTGTATCACCAAAACATTTGTTGTTTTTTTCTTCTATATATCTGTTATTTAACGAGCGAACTGTATGACACGAAAAATCTAAAACAGCATTGAATTATAATTCTTTATAATTAAAGATCAAAAGTAAGTTAAATCTAATGATATAGCATATTACTAACATAAATAATGATTTATGACTGAAGTGACCAAAAGTCCCGTTATGAACGGGTCTGTCCCTTTTCGCGATAACCTATCCCTTTGTCCCCAAACAAAACTCCGTCCCAAACGAAAGTATCACGTTTTCCAAAAACAAGCAAACATTTAAGATGATGAATATCGTCAGACATGAGCTTCACGGTTAATATGAAAAAAAAACAAAAACCGTGACAAGTACTTTGTTCTTATTTAACAAATCACCATCTTTATTAAACCACTTTTGTTTCTCTGAAAAATCGAATATCGCTGTTAAAAATGTGTTTCATATGATTAAACAATTATTGTGGAAGAAATTTTTCATATTTCGACCCACTCTGTAGGTCTTCTTCAGGGCTAAATATGCAAAATACAGACAATTTAAAATCACAAAATATTTAAAAATAGGTTAAGCGTGGTAAAAAAAAATGTTAAAATACAAAGGTAGGAAAAAAAAATAAACATACTATAGAATACAATTAAAAAAAACAGAAAGTGCTAAAAATTAAATAATAAGGTAATATAAATTCAAATGGGATAAATATTAAAGTAAACATACAAAAGTATCTTCCTCTATCTTCATTCTGTCGAAGGCATCAGCATGTGCAATATCAAATAAGTTATCAAGATCTTTTACAAAATTATTTTCAGGGTTCTTGAACGTCACCTGAGTTTTCTTACAGTTTTTTTGCAGCTCCCTCCAAACATGATATAAATCAACAAGTTTCTTCACGCAGTTAGGAAATGCCTTCGTAGGAATTCTGGCTTTTTCCCAAAATATAATGCACTTTCTTATAACAAGATTCGCACTTTCACTAACAGTCAGCTTGATGTATATTGTAAAATAAAACGGTGAGAACTTGTCGATTAGATGGTAATTTTGCACCATTTATCTGGTGGCTTGGCAGTCCGATAAGGTAAATATTTTGTTTTAACGATGTCCACTGACATCTTCACACAATAAACAACAACGCACTAATAATGTTAGAAATCACATATGAAATTACAATTAAAACTCGCAGTAACAGGTCGCAGCGCTGCACCCGCGCAACTTGAATGGACAATGTAAAAAATCAAGTCGGCACGGGTATCGTTTATAAATCGGGCTAATATTTATTTCTGTACTATATTAGGTCAATACAAAAGTTTTTAGAAGGTATGCGTAAAAATATATTGACATTGAAATTTAAGGGACACCCTAATGTACAATCGTTTAAAAAGTGCGATAAGTAAGTTACAATTGATGGCTATTGGACAAAAATAAATGTAAAAAGACAATCTAATGTGGTTCAGAAAAGATACTTAAAATTAAAAAAGTGAGTTAAGATGAACACGGATGAAAGTCGTTAAAATGATAAAAGGTGGGAAATGGATAAACTTCTTACAGAAACAGTAAGCAAGGAAATAGTAAGAATAATAGTGTGATGTGTTGTATATGACTATTAGGGAAATGAAATGAAATGGAGAAGAGCGGGGGGATGAGGGATTTTTTTTTATCACTTTCTTCCTGTATTTACTTTCGTAGCTTTTGTAACAATCGGTTTTTTTCTGTTGGTTTTTTAATCGTAGGGGTTGGAGTTATACCTCCCCCACCCCTCTTTGTACGTTAGAGAGTGATTACAGCTTGGGCGGACGTATTGGGCTCTCCCCCCCCCCCCCCTACAGGTAAATTTTTATATATTTTTTACTAATTTACCCATCCTACCCCCTCTCTTCTCCATTTCATTTCATTTCCCTAATAGTCATATACATTATAAAACACATCTCACTATTATTCTTACTATTTCCTTGCTTACTGTTTCTGTAAGAAGTTTATCCATTTCCCACCTTTTATCATTTTAACGAGTTTCATCCGGATTCATCTTAACTCACTTTTTTAATTTTAAGTATCTTTTCTGAACCACATTTGATTGTCTTTTTACATTTATTTTTGTCCAATACCCATCAATTGTAACTTACTTATGGCACTTTTTATACGATTGTAGATGTTAATTTAATATATATTATTTTCTCCTTTCGCACCATGTCTTAACAATTATTATATATTGTACTACATCTATCCTTTATACTATTTCATGAACATTATGTATTCATCATCTTCCCCATTGGTAGTAAAATGTATGTCTTACTTCTATTACATTTTTATTTTTTCCTACCTTTGTATTTTAACATTTGTTTTAACCATGCTTAACCTATTTTGAAATATTTTGTGATTTTAAATTGTCTGTATTTTGCATATTTAGCCCTGAAGAAGACCTACAGAGTGGGTCGAAACGTTGGCTACTGAATAAATATTCTTGATATTCATTGAGAAATTTATTGACCTCTTCCCAGACCATTTTCTTCCACAATTTTCATCAAGGTCAACCATTTTCTTTCAAAATTAAACAATTATTGTTTGAGGAACTTTGCTTTAATAAAGTTGGTGAACTGAAGACTGGCTTTTATTTTTCACTATTTGTTATAATATGAGTAATTATATTGATTTGAATATAGTCATAGAGGAAAATGTTTGTTTTAAGTTATACGTTTTCTAAACGAAATACATAAATAAATTGTGTTTATTTTTATTTTTAACCTACTATCGGTCGTATATAAACACATTTCCCGTTTTGAGTTAAAAAATAAATGGTGAGTTTATTTATGACTAATATGGTTAACAATATTAATTATTTTATACAATTGTATCATTAATATACCAAAGTAGTGGTATCTGTTCCGCAGGTCACCTCGAGTTGAGTTAAAGAAAGTTATAATTGTTTATTCGTTTCATCTTTAATATTTTCAAAAAATACAAGTTATCTTTGTATTCGGAAATATTAGGTTCTTAGTGGGGAGTTGAAGTATTTTTTTATGCTTGTGATGGTTGAAGCACTATCAATTGTAGTTTCTACGAATGGGCTTATTCCAAAGGAAACAATAAAATCCTGAAAATCCTTGATTTGAACCAGGAAGTTGAACTACTACAAAAAGTAGTGTTATTAGGAACTGCTAGTATTGTACGAACATTTTTAAATATCGATAAATAAGAAGATTAAGCTTAACCTTGACCATGGTCCGGTTAGGCCATATCCAGAAATGCCGACGAGAAAATAGTAAAATATAACAATTTTAATATAAATATAAAATACCAAAGCCATTGATTAATAGCAATATATATGTATCATCACAGCCCGTGAATAGTCTTGAGTTTTGAACATGTTAGAGATTGTTTCTCGGACAACGGTAATGCAGGAGGGTGATTTGTCCCAGATCACTTTCAACGGCCAGGTTTTTCCTCATTTGAGGGTAATCACTTTTTAAAGGCTGGGTGAACCCAACGGAAAGTCTCCAGATCCCAAGGGTCCGCCCGCGGTTGTTTACAGATTAAATAACTTATCTTTCACAGCCAGATTTGAACTCCAGACCCTCAGTACAGCAACTCAATGCTCTAAAACTGGGTTTACATGCTCCCCTTAACAATGTAAAAAATTAATATATTTTTTCTAATAATTTATTAGGCTTATAGGGAGTGGAGTGGCTCAGTGGTAGAGCACTGAGTTGCCATGCTGAAAATCCTGGTTCAAATCCCGCTACAGGCAAGACATTTATATAGTCAGTTATCAGCCGGAGATGTATTTTATAGGATCTAGGACCCTCCTGGGGTACTCTACGTCTTTTAAGTGGGTACCCAAAAAGAGGGAAAAATCTGGCTGTTGAGCGTGATCTAGTACAAATCACCTCCCTGCAAAACCGTTGTCCATGAAACAGAACTGTCACTACCATCTACATAATCCCAGAGTCTTCCCGGGTTGTAGTGGTACAAGTTTTTTATTTTTAATTATCCTTATATTTCATGATTTTCTGTGAAAGGATTTTTACAGTTTTCCATGAGATTAGAAGCGATATGCCTTTATCAATCAATTATATAATCTATACAAATAAAACGCTTTGTCGCTAAACAGCTGATCGTAGAAACCTGAAACATGGAGGGTGTGTTCTTTGTGTGACATGTATTACTACAACTTTGAAGGGCCTTCAGTTCAGTACATGGTTGAGACCTAACTGTTTCTAGATAAAAGATTGTACAGGGAAGTGATTAGTCCTCGATAACGTTAATTAGATCCTAATTAATGGTATACATTTTATTTAGTCTGGGTGAGCCCCAGGTTGATCTGTGAATCCTATAGGGCTGTTGACAGATTAGATAATTAACTAATCTCTGCTACAATCGGATTTGAAAACGGGAACCACACCACAGCAGCTCTGAGCTTTACAAACTGCCTATCTCGCACCTCTCCAGCGTTAATAATTCTAAATATTATTCTTAGACATAATTAAGTTAAATAATATTTTAAAAAACAAATTTTTTAACAATTGATAATGACTAAATGTCGAAACGTTGAAGAATTAATAAGTAATGAAGTATGACTGGATATTGGTTTTTCTTACAGAACTATATTTAAAGGATTGAACTCCAGTGAAATATATCGAATTAAAATATTCTTATTGGTATTAATAACGGTTAAAGTTTCTTTTCATCTTTCAGACCATCTCAGGATCATGCTTGCGTATCTCTACTTTATCTTATTTCAAACTATCTAACAGATTTATTTTATACCGAGAATGTAAATCCTGATTTTTGAACTAGTGAATATTTGACTGTATAAAGTGACTTTAGCGGATTGAATAAACTACACGGCGCATTTATAGTGCCCCCTCACTCTAGGGCAGATAAAACTTCTATAGGAGTTGCTCAAAGCTATCTAGATTATAAAAACCGCTAAGCGCTTATAGAGGCTCATTATTTTTTTTTTTAAATTATCGTCTCTTAGAATTTTCAGAAGAGCGATGAAGTATACTTTATGTGTGTGTATATATATATTTACATATTTACAAATATTCAACATCAAAAGATCGATATAAAGATAAGTTATATTTATTTATATGCCTACAATCTTCCATATAAACGAGATATATATACACATTTAAGTTAACCCCCAAGTAGTGACATAGTTTCCCTTACTCTAGTACTGACCCCTGGTACCACGGACAATCTGATTTAAATATTTATTAATCAATACAAAATTAAATATTTAAACATCTTATTCGTTCTCATTACTTATATAAACCTTCTTACATTTCCCACAATCAACGATTATATGATATTTTTTCAAATTTCAGTAAAAAAAAAAGATCAATGAAGGAAATAGCGAAAATCAAAAACTACGTATTTTAAAATTTTTGTATATATAATAACATATTAATTAGGATATATTTAATTTTCATTACAAGCTATTAATAAAAATACTCTTCAAAATTTATATTATTAATGTTCCTAGCAATTGACGCTGTGACGTGATCGCTTTCGATGTAGGCATCAAGATCTTATTCGAAAATATCAGCTTATTCTTTCTCAAAATCATCTAACAAGAGATTTTGTTACAAATCATCGGGTCATTAGTCCTAATAACTTTTTTGATTTGCAAGATTGGGGTTCCATAATAGTAACAGAATTAAAAATTAAATAAAACAATCGATTAATTAAAAATAAATAAGAAAAAAAGTAAGTATTTTGATAACATTTATGAATTTAAAAGTATCACAGATTAATATTAGCTAATAAATATAAAACATTAAATGAAGGCTTACCTTTAAAAAATCAAAGAAGTCGGACAAGTACTGAGGACCACTCCGTGGGACCAGGCGTTGCTTAGAACCAAATTTCCACTTTTACATTCAATAAGATACTAGCAGGATAGGAAGGTACTGAGTCATACGGGGATTTCCCATGATCGAAAGGATGAGAAATTTCAGAAAATAGGTACCAAAAAGTCCCAGGGACCATGTATCAGTACTTGGGGATTAAAAATTAATAGGTAAAGTACGTAAGCAAAAAGAAGATCAATTGACCTATTGAAGCAGGTTTTTTTTGTCTAATTGCGGTTCTTTACATAGGATAAAACTAGGCTTTAAAATAAATGGGATTGTCAACTGCCGTGGATTGGATGGACTTTAAAACGCAATCTCTCCCTCTCCTATTCCATTGAATCTCTCTGTGAATATTTTCGGGTATACTTTTGAAAAGCCATGGCCCTTTGATCTAGACCAATTCATCTCTCTGCCCCTGTGCCAGTGGGTAGGACTCTGATGAATCGGCTCAAAGGACAGGATGGTGCATTGCAAAGTTTGTAGCGACATGTGGTTGGGTGAGAAACTCCAAGCTATCTTTCACGCTTGCAATATGTCCCACCAAGAATACCATAAGGTGCCATAATAAAATAAACCTTAATTTCAGTTCTTAAGATTTAATCTTACATAAAAGAAAAAAATAAAAAAAAATAAACCTGTACCACTACCACCAGTGAATGGATCTTGGGTTCAGCACATGGAAAACGGTTCTGCAAGGGGACTTGCCCTTGGTCACGCCTAGACTGTTTCCCCTTATTTTGGGTACCCTATTTTTATCATTTTTTCATAGAGGTTGGATGAGCCCCAGGAGGGTCCTTGATCCCACATGATCTATCTCCGGCTGTAAACAGACTAAATAAAAGTACTGCCTGCAGCGAGAATTGAACCAAGATTTCCGGCATGCCATCTCAGTACTCTACCACTGAGCCACTCCGCTTCAATCTTACATAAGTACTCGAAAATAAATCTATAATAAAAAGTATGTTTTGATAAAGAAAACAATCAACAAAAAATCTAAAAAAACAAGAATTAAGCTGAGAGAAAAAAAATATGAGCCCATAGCATGTATAAAAAATAATACCGTATATTCATTAAAATTTCATTTGGTGAGCGTTTCGATTAGGGTATTATATTAAATTACACAAGTATATAATATAATTATAAAAGTAACGCTTTTACAATTAAAAGACAAGGTTAATACATAAATTGAACTTACAAATTGCTTACGATATTAACAAATATCCTGTAAATACAGTTGAATACCTGTTTGTTTGTTCATTTAATGTCACTTAATGCCGCTGTGGCTGATCGGACGATGCTACATTGGGAGTCTTAAATTTTGTCTCTCCAGGTTTAATTAGGATCGGGATTTTTAATGAGTACCTGAAATCGTGCAGGCTCCGCCCACCCGTTTAATGTCCTTTCCGGAGGACCTCATACCAAGTATCTTTTACTCCCTTTAAAAAATCCTAAGTCCAGATCCCATGCTACGAGCTCGCGATTTTGGGCTTAGTAGTTTGTTAGGCTAACCACTAAACCACAGGTCTTTAGATTTAAATTTACTAGTCGATTTAGTGAATTGTATTTAATCACCCAAGGATTAAAAATTTAACAGTTGTATTATTAGAAGATAAGATTAAAATATAAATTGAACTTAAAAAATGCTTAAGATATTAACAAATATCCTCTAAATATAGTTCAAGACTTAGTGAGTGCTATAATATTAATTTCAAATATTTTTTTTGTCGTGTTTCATAGAGTGTGATACTTTCGACTATTTGATTATCATTATCAAATAATATTGTACAGTTATCTTGATTGAGCTAAGTGGGGGTAAAGATTTCGCCTTCAATTTCTGAGGAAAATTTATGTATTACCTTGTCTCCTAACTGCACTTGTTCCAATTTTATATTGGTTTACTAAAATCCATTAAAAACCTGTTTTTCCACTGTTGTGGCACAAATATGACAACAAAACAGGGTCGATCTGTGGTCTAGTGGTTAGCGTAAAAAACTACTAGGCCCAAGATCGCGGGTTCGTAGCCCGGCAGAGGGCCTAGGATTTTTCAAAGGGAGTCAAAAATCCTTCGTTACGCCGCCCTTCGGAAGGGACGTTAAACGGGGGTCCCGAGCCTGTACGATGTCAGGTAATCGTTAAAAATCCCTATCCTAATTAAACCTGGATAGGCAAAATTTAAAGCTCCCAATGTAGTATCGTCCGATTAGCCATAGCAGCATAAAGTGACGTTAAATGAACAAACAACAAGATGATAACAAAAAAGTCTTGGAAATCGTCAAAAGATAATTAACTACAGGCTGAATCACAAGAATCGAAAAAAAACAACTAAATTTATTTACACTTTATAAAAATAGATTAGATTTACACTTTATTAAAAGTTTATGTGCTGGTAGACCAGATGTATTTAAAGTATTGAAAAATTCTGAGTGATACTGCAGGGCTTCGTAAATTTCGACGACTGAATCTAATGACTTGTTCTCAATCAGCTCGCCTTCGAATGCCCATAGATATAATTGATTTTAGATGCACTCTCATTTCTATCATTTTTTCATCCCCTATTTTAAACTTTTAGAGGTTGATAATCGAAAGAAAGACACCCTGGCCTTATAAAATGTAGCTACTGTCCAAATTTCAAGGCTGTAGGTTATGCCGTTCTAGCTCTGCGATGGTAAGTCAGTATAAACAAAAGATAATTAAACAACTACCAGGTGAATCAAAAGAATAAAAAAAAAGATGTATTTACACTTTATAAAAATAGATAAACCTTTATATATATATATATATATATATATATTTTTTTTTTTTTTTTTTTTTTTTTTTTCCTACTAATATACTAAGGACCACGTCACTTAAGTTAATGACACACCTTTTCAATCATAGTAATAATATTATAACAATATATCTGATATAATTAATTATTAGGTCTGATACTATTATTATATATTGAATGTGCTAAATGGTGTAACCTGATCTTCCTAGTTTAATTTTTTCGCTATTAATATTGCGCTATTAAATTTAACTGAATGAATAACATCACCTATACTTCATTTTCCTTTCAACTAACTGAAAAATTTAATAATTGCTTAATTGAGATGCTTTCAAAACATATGACGTCAAGAAACCTTACATCACGCCAGGCGGGAAGGGAAAAATAGGTTCGTTTAATTCTAGATTGCAATCGTTACTCTGTGACGTTCATTTAATTTCCCGAATGAGCTGGTTATTCTACGAATATCAGAATTGAAGAGAAAATAATAATAATTTTATGCTGGGAAAGGGCCCTTAAGAATAACAGATGTTTACAAAAATAAGTGAATAAATATCTGGCCAGGTGCTACATTACGGGAATGATACAATATTGATTTAAGTACTAGACAATAAACCTAAAATAAAAGGTATCTTCTGGAAAAAGAAAACAAAATAGACAAAAATTTATCCATTACTTCAGATGCATAAGAGCTATTAGTTATATCTGATTAGAGAGTATATGTTTGGGAATTTAGAAGATGTAGGAAAAGCATGGATTTGAATATGGATAAGGGAGAAGCATGGCGGATACTAGGTGGGAGTGAGTGCCAAAGTGTGGTATTAATGTGCGAGTTTTGGTTCTGTGGGAACGGATATAAAAGTCGGAATGGTATGATATCGTACCCCCTTGTATTGGATAGAGTATTTGAATTGTAAGAGACTACAGGTGTAAGATGGAAGCTGTGAGTTGAAGGTTTGGTTTAAGAATGAAGCTAGGAAAAATTGTCTGCGGACAGACGGGAAGAGACACTTTAACTCATCGTTATGTTGAGCCACATTAGACCACTCGAAGACAATCAGTAGTGATCAGTTCTTAATTCGCTTCAATCTATATCTAGCTTATTCCAGAGGCCCCTAGATGTGACACAGTCATATTCAAAGTGCGGAATGGCGAAATATGTAATGAAGAGCTTACAGGTAGGTAGAAGGTGCCAACTTAAAAATTTAAAATAAATAAGTCTTGTTTGTATCGCGAAATTATTTTCTGGTTCGGCAAACCACGAAACTCTCATTTTTTACACATTTGCGTGTTTCGAAGGAACAGCTTACAAATGGACACAGGCAGGGATTTAGGCCGAAATACCCCTAATTTATAGCAATGAGGCTAATTCGTCTAATTCGTGGGATCTCTTGCAAACTGTTTGTCCGGTAATGTCACCCTAGTCGTGTAAATCCTATTTAGTCGTGCTAAGCATGTAAATTCGACCAATGCGCGGTGGTCGTGGCCACCTAGGCTGTTGTTAGCAACACGAACCTACCGGTGATTATTGAAACTGCAGGGGTTCTAGTCGACTTTTTTTTTCTCTCGCTTTTATTAGCATTGCCTGAATTAATGTACGCAACAGAATCTTTGAACTCGACTTTCGCCCATTTCAAAACATAGAATTAAATTGAAACTTTGCTGGAAAGGCCGATTTCAATAAAATAATGTTGTTACCTGTGGCTCTTCTCTTGGAGTTCGTTGACAACTGAAAATGGCTGGTTAGGAACTAAGGTATAGGCAAGGACACATGTGGAATTTTGGTAAATAAAACAAAGACACACTCAACAAAATAATAAAGTATTCACAACCCCATTCAACCAAAAAAATAACATAAAAAATATTTAATTGTCATAATTGATGGCTTTATCATCAACTGAAACTACGACCTGGCTGGATCCAGAATCTAGGCAGCCTCCAGTAAAAAGAAATATTCCTACCTTGACAGAAAGATAACCATTCCTATTGCATTGAAATATTACAAGTACCACTCTTCGAACTTTGCCTTATTGGGAAAAATCCCCTATTTAAAATTCCCACTAGAGTAATAATTTTCAGTACTCCCCTGTAAAATGCTGCGCCCCTTATGTTCTCCCCATCCATGAGGGAATCAATTTACAAAACCTGATCGATTCTAGTACACGAGTCTACGAAGTTTACAGAAACTGCCCGTGTAAACTGTTTGGGTTGGAACGGTTCGATCACTGTTTCCCCTTTAACAATACAATAACTTAATCTAATCACAAATTTAATTTTTAGTTCATTACAAGTTTTGCTCAAAGGTCAAGAGTACAGCTTCATCTAGGAACAGAAGTTAATTCACAAAACGACATGTCCCAGGAGATAAGAAGAAGAACTAATTCTGCTAATAGGTGCTATCATAGCTTAAGGAAGCAACCAACTAGCAGGTTCCTCTCTGGGCAGACAAAGCTACGGATCTACAAAACGCTGATTCGACCGGTACTCACATATGGCTCAGAGGCCTGGGCTCTAACAAAGGCAGATGAGAAAAGGATCCTAATCTTCGAGAGGACAATCCTGAGGAAGATTTTCGGCCCAGTAAAAGCGGGAGGAATATAAAGAAGGCGATACAATACCTTTATAAGACATCAGATGTTGCCAGAACAATTAAACTTGGCCGATTGCGATAGGCAGGTCGCGTGGCACGGATGGAGGACAGAGGGAATCCATGGCACACGGAGAGTAGGGAGGCCAAATGTGAGGTGGATGGAGGCTGTAGCGGAGGATGCACGTACCCTTCTTAATGCTAGAACCTGGAGGGATGCTGCGCAGGATAGAGCTGACTGGCGGAGAATGCTGGAGGCGGCCCAGACTCGGCGACGAGTTGTTGGGCCAGATATTATTATTATTACAAGTTTTGCTCGTTACCCTGACCAGGACCTTCACAATTAGCGATTTTTCATACCTGAAGACATGGTCTAGTGCCAAGACTAAGACGTGTACTACTGCACACGCCTAATCTTAATCTTTTATTTTTAATATTAATATGTACCTTATTTTCGAGACTTATAATTTAAATACACGTTTTCCTCAAGGTTGTATCCTTGGCCCAATCCTTTATACAGCTGACAGCCCAACTCATCCTAATACTATCCTTACCACGTATGCTGATGATACAAGTGCATTATCAGTCAACACCAATCCAATTATTGCATCCCAAAGCCTCCAATCCCATATCACTGATCTTGAAGAATGGTGTCAAAACTGGAGAATTAAAAAAAACTCTCAAAAATCGTATCAAATCACTTTTACCTTACGTCGTAAGCCTATGACTTCCTGCCCTTCAGTATCCTTAATATCCCACTTATGCCTGTAGAACAGATGCGATACTTAGAGCTGCATCTTGACAAACTATTAACCTGGAATCCTCATACGAGACTGAAAAGACAAGAAACCGCTCGACGTCTCAGGCTACTTCAACACTTACTAGACAAACGCTCTAACCTCCCAATTAACTACAAAAGACTCATCTACATGACCATCATACGACCTATTTGGACCTACGGAGTAGAGCTTTGGGGATCCCTTTAGCCATCGAATTCCTCTCGTATCCAATCCCTACAATCCAAAATCCTTCGTAAAATCCTCAACGCTCCTTATTTTGTTAAAAATAAAGTCATCCATAACGACCTTAATGTCCCATTTGTTGCTGATTTGGCCCGAACCCGGTATCTATCCTTACATGACAAACTTCATTCCCACTAAAACCCTCTATTTTCAAACCTAGCTTCCTCTTCAATTCTCGATAATCCTCCGAGGCGTCTGAAAAGAAGATGGCCACGTGACCTTCTTAGTTGAACTAGTGATTTGAGTACTACCAGTGGGTAGTTTCTCTACTTGCCATTAACTCATGCCATTATGTATCACTTAGCCCATTTACTTGATGTGTTATTTTAATACAGTTGTAAATATTAATAAATTAAAAAAAAATACACGTTTAATAGGAAAAAAAATAATAAGTAGGAAATAATTTCCACTAAGTTTGAAATAAGAATATATTGATCAACGAACAAATATTTTTATCGTTAAACATTATGGGGTACTTGATGTTAGTTGTACTAACTTTTATATTGACTAATACTCGCATAAATATAGTCATTAAAAATGTCATTAAAAAATATCATTAAAAAATGTCCCACCACGGTTGTATCTTTTCGGTACGATAAATTGAATTTGTTTCATCATCTCTATTCTTATTTTAAACATTTCAGAAATTGTATTCACCTTTTACTATTAGTTCTCTAAACCATTATTTAATTAAATATAATTGTTTAGAGAACTAATAACACTTACTTTAATAACTCTTCGCTTAACGTCCAGATTACGATATGAAAAATTTGTCCAACCCATATAGGGTTTTGAATACAACACAGGGTAGGGCCTTTGCCGATTCCTTCCCGAAGGGTGTAGAAGAGGGTCGTTTGGCCGAGAACACGCTCAAGCGTCAGGTTTTTTCTATAATGAAGTGTTATAGATTTTGGATGTGCTCCAGAAGGATGCCCAGACACCATGGATCATGGCATGACTTTGTGAAAAAATATTTCATCTGCAAAAGCTGGTTTCGAACATGGAAGTCAGAATTCAATATCCGATAGTTACCCAATGTAAAACATCGTAAACACACACACACAAACAGACAGAGTTTAATCTAAAATTAAACTGAAAAGTAGAAAATTATTTTCAATAATTCTTTTTTATTATAATTTATTTAATGAAATTAACTTTATTTTACTTATACAACAAATAATAAAACGAATGTAAACATTGGCATGAAATGACAAGTAGAGGAACTACCCACTGCTATACTTCAAATAGCAAGATAAACTTAATAGATCACGAGGGCATCTTCTTTTTAGATGCCTCGGAGGACTATCAGGAATTGAAGAGGTTGCTAGGTTTGAATCTAGTGGGTTTAAATGGAAATGAAATTTGTCATGAAAGGATTGACATCGGATTCGTGCCAAATTAGTAACAAATGGGACATTAAGGTCATTATAGATTACTTAGTTCGTAACAATGTAAGGACCATATTGAGGATTTTACGAAGGATTTTTTATTGAACACGATAGGAATTCGATTGTTTAGTGGAGCCCCAAAGCTACCTAGGTTCACACGGGTCTAATGATTATCATGTATATGAGTATTTTCTAATTAATTGAGAGCTTAGAGCGTTTGTCTAGTATATGTTACAGTAGACTGAAACGGCGTGATGTTTCTTGTCGCTTGAGTCTAGTATGAGGATTCCAAGTTAATCTTTTGTGAAGTACCGGACCTGTTCTACAGGAATCAGTGGGATGTCATTTTACGATAACGGAGGAAAGGAAGTAATTGGTTTTTGACGGCGGTTAAAAGTGATTTTTGAAAATGGGATTGAAGAGTATGGGGTGATATAACTGGATCAGCGTTGACTGATAATAGACCTTTGTCATCGGCATACGTGGTAAGGATAATATTAGGATGAGTTGGGATGTCAGCTGTATAAACTGTGTAGAGGATTGGCCCGAGGATACTGCCTTGAGGAACAGTAGGAGATTGTGGAAAGCGGGATGAAAATACATTATTGTGATTTACTTTAAACGACCTGTTAGTGAGATAGGATTGAATAATGAGAAAATGTGTAGGAGGTAGGAATTGGTGGAGTTTGTAAAGCAATCCTGGGTGCCAGAATCGGTCAAAAGCATGTACCACCTCAAGAAATATCTCCCAACAATCTATTCTCCATTGCAGAGGTCCAAACAACGTCCACCACACGATGAAACTACTGGATAGTGGAGTGGGATGCTTGGAACTCAAACAGGTGATCTGGTAGAATGTGGTTTGCATCCAGGATGGGCTACAATCCTTTCTCTTTTTAACCATACATGATAAAAGGGAGATAGTAAGAGGTTGGGTATTCCTGGTTTTTTTTTAGGGTTAGGCATTTTTACAATGGATACGTTCCAGATCAATAAATTAAAAAAAAAAAAAAGTGAAAAGCGAAAAAAAAAAATCATTTTATCAAACAAAAGTTAAGGGTGTTTATGATATGATTTAACTGACTAATGTTGGTACTCATTATTAAAATTTCTTACAAAGAATACCACACTTAAAAAATTAAAAAAATGAATTTTTCGTTCATTTTATTTTAATTTTAAACTTATTGAAAATAATTTTTTACTTTTTGTTTGTATATTAAAGCGTGCTTTTAGATTTTTAAGCTATTATTTTCTGGATTTATTATAAGCTATCCCTCTTATTGGTCTTAACTCATGTGGGTAGATAATTTTAATGGATAACCTCGTGGGTGGAGATTGGTCCGTGTGGTTACGCTGAAGCCTCAGAAAACAGGAATTCCTTTCACATTTTCCGATAATATTTCCATCATCGGGTCCTATTATTCCAACAGTCCGACTTATCTCACTTTTAATTTTTCATTCTCGTTGTTGCTTTTTTTAAACTTATTAAAATGAATTTCTCAATTATATATTTTTGTGAAGTAATATTTTATCGGGGTTGCCTAGCAACGGATCCAGGAACTACTTTTTATTTAGTCTTTTGTCGTGCACGATCAGTAAAATTATATATTTTTTTTAATTGGGCAAATGATAAACCTGATGTTCTAGACTTCTTTAAACCGTTACACAAAATAGAGTACCAGTATTTAGCTCCAATAAAAAATTAGATCGATTTAAAAAATAAAATATATTATTTATTATTCCGATATATCGATTTTAGGACTCTTATATACAGAGAATGTATTGAAACAAGATTAACACTTACGTAGGAACATCTGTTTTCATGGCGTTTAGAGGATCATCCGTCATGTGGACGGTTATGAATTTGAATTTATATTTATAGAGAACATTTTAATCTATAAATGTATAAAATTTAGAAAAAACTAACTTGGAATATCCGTCAATGAAACGGATATAATAAAGAAGTGAATGTATTGGAATGTCCGTCAGTGAGACGGGCAAAAATTTGCGCTTATGTGGAACATCCGTCTGTCAGACATAGTGACTTAGAGTTGAAGGGCTGAAAAGGGCAAAATCGTTGTAGAAAAGTTTTGTTGATATTAATTGGACTAAGAAGCACTGAGGCTCTTTTAGTCCCACAGGTTCCGGAGTTGACTTCCAGCCCTACTAGTGAGAAAAATGTGATGTGTGATGTCGGATGCTCCGACCTCATAAATTACAATATTTTTTA
The DNA here is from genome assembly GCA_964056705.1 of Troilus luridus. Taxonomy (NCBI): domain Eukaryota; kingdom Metazoa; phylum Arthropoda; class Insecta; order Hemiptera; family Pentatomidae; genus Troilus; species Troilus luridus. Next base: position 11,528,492 of record OZ057412.1, read on the forward strand.
ATAATAATAAAAATTCTTCACCTTCTTGTTTAAAAAACTTGGAAAATCGTTGTTCTCTCTTCCTGTACGCATAAATGCTGGTTCCAACCGCCAACAAGTTCTTTTCTTTTAGTCTAGAGCCAAGCCATTCATATTTTTTTTCTTTAAGCCAAGATCCCTAACCAAGCTCGATTTGAGTAAACAGTTTAGAACCTTTTCCTGAAAACCATTAGAACCGTTAGAAAAATTTTCTGAAAAACATTGGAATTCTTCATCATCTTGTTCATCTAATTCCAATTGTACATCAGTAGTGACTTGAAGATCCATACCACATGGATCTTTAATGACATTATGAAATAGAACAATATAATAAATTATATACATGTACTCCATATATTAATATTTACCTTCTATGTTCAGAAACATCCTCAAGTGTCTCTCTAATTACACAGGCCAACGATGAAAAAACTTTTGTACTGAAAATACCTTGTTCCTATTGTTTTTAGGGTGCTGAATCTAAATATGATATTAAAAAATCTGTATCACCCACAATTTCAAATTTATTAAATTAACCGATTTTTAAAAAATTGAACAGCTTTAATATTTAAAATAAATAACTGAAAAACTAGGACTATTGGTGTGGATGAAGTTGGTAGCACTGCTGAAACACATTTGCTGGTCAAAAAAAGTGCGATTCTTTTTCCTGTAAACAGCTGATGTTTCGTTTGCTTTCGGCCTAACCTCACTTTCACGTTTCCTGTACATATGCTCAGTACAATGTCTAATCCCGGTTGCAAAAACTCTGCTGACAGTTTTTGTTATATTTGTGGTGAGTTTGTGGTTAAAAAACACCAAAGAAACATTACAGACAAGTCAAAAAGGTTTATCTATCATACTTTGGAACTAAACATGGTGATCAGGATAGATCTTGGGCCCCGCATAAGGTATGTTATGTATGTGAAGAAGATCTAAGAAAATGGTTAAAAAAGAGGAAAAAAACCTTTAAATTTGCTGTTCCTATGATATGGAGGGAGCCAAGAAATCATTCCGATGATTGCTACTTTTGCTGTGTTGATATTACTGGTCATAACTCAGAAAACAAGAAGGTAATAAGGTACCCTAACCTTCCGTCCGCCATCCGACCAATAGGGCACGGTGTAGATTTCCCGGTTCCTGAACCACCAGATGATTTAAATTCTATTCCAACGGAAGTATTTTCTGATTTACAATTGGAGTTAGATGATCAAGATGATGAAGAATTCCAATGTTTTTTAGAAAATGTAGGGCCTAACCTGGCTAATTTAGTGCTCTAGACTAAAAGAAATGAACTTGTTGGCAGTCGGAACCAGCATTTATGTGTACAGGAAGAGAGAGCAACAATTTTACAAGTTTTTTGAACAAGAAGATGAAGAATTTTTATTTTTATTTAAAAAAATTATAATTTATGAGATCGGAACATCCGTCCAATAGACTTTACCTTTTTGTCGCTAGTAAGGCTGGAAGTCTACTCCGGAGCCTGTGGGACTAAAAGAGCCTCAGTTGGGAATGGATCTTAGTCCAATCAATATCAACATAACTTTTCTACAAAGAATTTGCCCTTCAACTCCATGTCACTACGTCTGACAGACGGATGTTCCACATCAGCGCAAAATTTTGCCCGTCTCACTGACGAATATTCCATTACATTCACAATTTTAATATATCCGTTTCTTAGGCGGATATTCCAAGTTAGCTTTTTCTAAATTATATAAATTTATACATTAAAATGTACTCTATATCTATAATATATATATATATATATATACCAAGGACCTCAACCCCGACACGACGCGTCCCATATGGCTGATAAGGGAAGTTCCTGTAGATATCCAGGATAGGTGTGAATAAGGGATTGCCAAAAAAGCACCCGCGCATCAACTGAGGGAAGGTTAACGGTCTCAAAGGCGGAAGAAGAACCTCATTTCTCAACGGCAGAGAGAGCGGAAGAACCTAATGGAGTCATGGAATTAAATCATTTCAGGCTAACAATCTGATCTTAATGTGGAATTTTATTCCTACCATCGAAACACGGAGTTTCAATTGCAGAATGGAAAAGCAATACCACAGGTGGCAGCTCGGAAGAGAAATCCACCATTGCTATATCCAATGCATCGGGACCTAGGGTTCTGGGGAGTCCCAACGTCTGCAGTAAGAACGAGTCGGAGCATCCTTGGAATCCTGGCTAAGTTCAAAAAACGATAACAAAAATGAGACTATTATTTTTTGGACATGTTTTCAGAATGGATGATTCGAGATTAACAAAAAGGATATTCAAGTATCTTTGGGAGAAAAAGTCAATTAGCTGGATTCGAGAGGTAAAAAAGGATTTGGAAAGAACAATTTAAGGGAAGACGACACTATGGACAGAGAGATTTTTAGAAAGAAGATCTTGAGTGTGGAAGGATTCCAGGGAAGAGTGAGGAGGAAAGTGGGAAGAATTGAAATTAGAACGTGGTCCTCAGCTTCGTCGGGGTGAAGAGAAAGAACAAAATGTACTCTATAAATATAAATTGGAGGTTTTTTAACAAAAGAAAAACAACCAAAAAAATCGAAGGACACCATAAAAATCCATAAAATGCCAAACACAAGCTTGTCCGGAATGCTCAAAAAAGTTGTGCAATGACTGTGTATAGAAAATGTTCCCATCAAAATTAAAGAAATTTCTCAAAGTCAAAACAAACACATGGATGTTATTATCCAAAATTATTACGTGCAATTTTAAGGATTAAATTTTTTGTAAATATTATTAAATATTTAATATTTATATTACTTAATAAATAAATAATTTATACATTCGATTATTGTTTTATTTGTTGGACATCCTGTATATTGCTTACCAACATAATTGAACGTTTGAGTGGATGAAAACCAATATTTGAAAAAATATTATATATTGTTATATCTATTATAACGTAAAAACTTGGTTTGAGTAAGAACAATTAATAAATGATGCACTGACGGAAGTTTCAAATTCCCATCCGTCCACTGGGGCTGTTCCTCTAAACGCATAATTTACTCGTGGCCACTCCAAGAACCCCAACAAATCTGCGCTGAAAGAAGAATAATGGAAAATAAACACAGAGGTTTCAGCCTCTTAAATCTTTTTTGAGCAGAATAATTTCCTGTTTATAAAATAAATGTTCCAGTTGAAAAGATAAATCACTTTAAAACCCGAGCAAGATAACACCTAGTCTCACCGATTTTATCCTCTACATCCAACCGGATAACACAGGCCAAAAAAATTCAAAAAATATTTTTTGAAAACTTTGTAAAGTTTGATAGTTGATCTTTATAGATTTTTAATTGCTGAATCTAAATCTGGCCTTAGTTTTTTTTTTTTGTATCACCTATAGTTTTCCAGCAATATGCTATGCATTATATAGTTTAAACCCCTATCTTTTTTTCTTTTTTTTTAAATTTAATTTAATGATATTTACAACTATAATGGTATTATAACAAGTAAATGTGCAAAAATGTAGAATATGACATGAAAACACTTGTGGAGAAACTACCCATCGGTAGCACTCCAATAAAGTTCTATAGTAGATGATCTCGGGGCTATCTTCTTTTCAGACGCCTCGGAGGATTATCAGGAATAGTATGGGAAGCAAGCTGAGAGACTAGAGGATTCGAGTGGGTATAGAGCTTGTCATGCAAGGATAGGTATCTAGTTTGGGCCAATTCAGTTACATTTGGGATATTAAGATCATGATGGATGAGTTTTGTTTGTGACAAAATAAGGAGCATTGAGGATTTTACGAAGGATTTTGGATTGTAAGGATTGTATACGAGATGAATTGGATGGTTTAGTAGAGCCCCAAAGCTCAACTCCGTATGTCTAAGTAGGTCTGATAACTGTCATGTCAATGAGTCTTTTGTAAATAATTGGGAGCTTAGAGCGTTTGTCCAGTAAATGTAGAAGTAGGCGAATACGTCGAGGAGTTTCATGTCTTTTCAGTCTTGTATGAGGATTCCAAGTGAGACGTTTATCCAGATGGAGTCCTAGGTAACGTATCTGTTCGACAGGGTTCAGTGGAATATTATTAAAGGATACAGTAGGGCAGGAATTCGTAGGTTTACGACAAAGGGTGAAGGGAATTTGATGGGATTTGTTAGGATTTATTTTAATCCTCCAATTTTGACACCATTCTTGTAGGTGTGAGATATGGGATTGAAGAGATTGGGATGCAACAAATGGATCCTTATTAACTGATAACACACCTGTGTCATCAGCGTAAGTAGTGAGGACAGTGCTTGGATGGGTTGGGATGTCAGCAAACCCCTATCTAAACCCTTATACGTTATACGGGATAATTAATGATACACTATGTTACAATATAAGCCTGGTTTGTATTTACAGTGGCTACTTAAAACAGTGATATAAATAAAATAAATGAACCAGAAATAATAAAAATATCATTCTTTTACTTAATACACAATCCTCAATATCTCAAAACAATACTAAGTGGCTACTCGTATTTTAATAGGCCCACTAGGCATTTAAATAACCTCAATGAACTTTAATCTCTGTAATAATATTGAGGTTCCTCTACCAAAACGTTATGTAACTACTTTACAATTATATGAACAGTTATATAGTTAGTAAAATTTGGCTTGGTCCGCCGTTAGGCTAGCTGTATAGCTATTCTTCAGCAGACACTCCATAAATCTAACTTTGGGATGGATAGGAAGTATCCTAGGGCAGTATTCTTGATCTGAATTAAGTATATATTATTGCTGTTTTATGAACTTACAAGTAAATTAAATATCCGCGATTACCTACTGACCATATGTTGGAGGTAATATTGAGAATGTGTTATAGCCAAGTACTTTTTAATGATATTTATCATTATATTATGACCAAATTAGACAAAATTATTATAAATTTTAGCCTATGTGTTATTCTTATGTATAACCTATATTACTGTAATGATTATAACTACATCCGTTCAGTAGTTTTTGCCTGAAAGAGTAACAAACACTCCCATTTATATTAAGTAGGATGAATGAACTCGTGATAGTGAAAACATTCTATTCCTTTGCCATCTTTCATTTTCAGCTTGAATTCTATTTTTTATTCGATCGATCTGTGAAGGAAAAAATAAAGTGATTTCGGTCTCACTTATTATATTTTTAATGTTTAATTATTTCAGTATTTTGGTAGGTAAAGATACTAACGAAATTATATATAATAATTGGAATGATTGGTTTGCATGATTAGGAGATTCTTATATTGATCTTCGATAACTGTCCTTCGAACCTATTGAAATTGCTTTTTACTAGACTTTCTACAATGCTTAATCACTGTTTTTATTATATCTATAAGTTTTTATTATATTATTCAGGTTAAGCCTTAAGTATTCAATTCATAATAAATAAAGTTATTAGTTTATAAAGATGTAGAAGCCTCAGAAAAAAATATTATCGAATAACAGTTAGATAAAAATTTAATTTATGATTTTATTACAGGTATAAATGTAACGTTATTATGAACAACTCCAATATGTTGATGAGATCAACTTAACAATAAGGCAGGCTCTCTAGTTTGCCTGACATTACAGACTGCGAATAGTTTGCATGGACAAAGGGCTAGCGAAAACACCATAAACTTAATTGAGCATCTGGGGGGGGGGGGAGGCTGAAAAGTTCATAGGAATAGACATACAAATAATTGCATTTACCTGTAAAAAAATTTTGAAGATAAAATATTTGCCCCCGACCGGGGTTCGAATATTTAAAAATTAAAGCAATGATTAAAAAATGATAATAAATTAATAATATTTTATTTTGAAAAGAAAAGATTTGTCCTAGCCGGGATTGGAACCTTGGTCTCTAGTGGGGTATTTACTCAACTGAGCTACTAGAAGTCGTAACCAGGCCAGACAATTCCTTTTTCTTCACCGATCCTATATCCCCAGTTCTCGCAATTTTGGTATGTATATACGGGGACGAATGTTCATTGAACATTACTCTTTTTTTTCTTTTTTTTTTTATAATTTAGGATCTCGTTGACTTAAGTCAAATTTTTAAATTCTTAAATTATTTTTTATTTGATGGTGATTATTATTATTTTTGGGTTTTTTTACTGCTCCTATAGGACCAGAACCATGGTGCGGGGTAAAATACATACTCCCTCCCTGACTAAGGATACAATTAATAAATTAGCCAAGAGGAAGATAAAAACGGGTAGGGCCAATATAAGGCATACTAAACTTTTTATAAAGGATCCCAATGACAATCATATCAAAGTATGGGTGACAATCCATAAAAGTATGGATGATACCTTTACTGGGCACTGTAAACTCAGGAAACATATGGATCCCTTGGGTATTGAACGAGAACCTTGGTGGAGATAGGGCACAGAGGAGTATGAAACCTCTTGGCACGTTCAAGGGAACATTTGACTTTGGCCCTGGTGGACACAAAGAATTCCAAGAACTGAGTTTTCAAGACTATCTAAAATTTCTCAGAAGTCTAGACCTAGGCTAGGGATTGTTAGGACTCGAGCACAATGTGCCTTTTCAGGCCGAAGTCCATGGTAACATATAAGAGTCACACATAATAATATAAATATTATATTTTTATTTTGAAGAGAAAAGATTTATCCAGGCCGGGATTCGAACCCGGGCCTTCCGCATCTCTAGTGTGGTACTCTCCCAACTGAGCTACCAGGGGTCGTAATCCCGGCCAGGACATCTCTCTCTTCACAATAAAAATATTTAAATTATCAAATAAAAAAAATATATATAATTTATAAATTATGTTTTATTTATTATAAAACAAATATAAAAAATTGTGCAACCCGGACCCTGGGCAAAAGCGAGGCTGAAAAGACTGACAGGTTTGAATGAAAAGTGCTGAGACGCATCCTAGGACCAATCAGAGAAAATGGTGCCTACCGCTCGAGAAAGAACAAAGGGATCTACGACGACCTCCAATTTAGTGTTTGAAATCGTATGGACTTTTCATTAAGATGGATGATAGCAGAGCAGCCAACCAACTGTACTACGGAACCCCAGGCGGAGTATGACCAGGTGGAAGACCAAAGGGAAGGTGGAAGGACACGGTGTCTGAGGACATGAGGAAGGTTGGAGTGTCCAGCTGACCGAAATAATTGGGGGAAAGGCAGTAGATAGGGCCAAGGGCAACTTCAACGCCTGTCGAGCCATTAATTAATTAATTATAAAGAAAAAAGAAAAACTTTACTAAGAAATTGTATTTGTTTTAATGATTTTATTTCTTATTTAATCCAAAGTCACTATATTTCAATGATTTATAATATTGATGATTAAATTCAGGTTATGATTTTGAATAAGCAGTTTATTGTTAAAGATATTTTTAAAAAAAATTATTGAAAATCACAACTGCTATGGTAGTAAACAACAAATTCAACTTTTACGAGGCCATCTACGTTTCATAAACCTCGGTGGTTATGAGTGGGAATAAAGTTTGCCATGAAAGGACTGGTATCGGGTTCGGCCGAAATAAGCAACCGACGTGACTTAGAAGCCATTATGTTATTATTCGTAACGGAGCATTAAGGATTTTGGACACGTGGGGAATTCGATGGATTAGTGGAGCCACAAAGCTCTACTCCGTTATTACAAATAGGTCTGACAATATTCATGTATATGTTACTTATAAATGATTCGTAATTAAGTGGAAGCTTAGAACGTTTGTCTAGTAAGTGTTCCAAAAGCATGAACCGGCAAAAGTAAACATGTTCTAAATTGTAATGGAAGTCAATTAGAACTTCTGTGGGACTCAGAAGTAAATTCTCAATTAATTAATTAATATCGATAATGTTAGCTTAATTATCTTCAATAATTAGTCGTTCAATCAATCAATGGCATCCGAATATAAACAAAGAGTTATATACTATCTAAGGATACAAGACTTAGCACATAAAAGATATCAGCATATCATATGGATCTTACATAACCTTGTGAAATAGGACTATATGATAAATATTATACATGTACTCCATATATTAAGATTTACGTTCTATGTTCAGAAACATCCCCCAGTGCCTCTCTAATTATCCGGTTGCCTATAGAGGGTAAAGCGAGTGAGGGTAGTTATTAACTTGCTCTGGTTTCAAACTGATTTATCTTTTCTAGTGGAACATTAACTTTATAAGCAGGAAATTATTCCACAAAAAAAAGAGTTAAGAGGCAGAAACCTCTGTGTTTATTTCCATTATTCTTCTACCAGCGCATTTGGGGTTCTTGGAGTGACCATGAGTATATCATGCGTTTAGTAGGATAAATGAAACATCTTTGTACAGTGACATACAAAGAAGATATAAACAAAACGAGGTTCAGTGCATGGTAGAGACTGTACTGCTTCAAGAACAACGGTTGTGCAGGGAAGTGATTTGTCCTAGATCAAATCCCCCTTATTTTGGGTACCCACTATAGAGAGGCTGGGTAGGCTCCAGGAAGGTTCTAGATCATATATGATCCGTCTCCGGCTGCAAACATACTGAATATAAGTCTTCCCTGGAGCGAGATTTGAACCAGGATGTTTGGCATAGCAACACTGTGCTCTACTACTGAGGCACTCTATAAACAAAAATGACTTAAAGCATTTGTGAATTCAGCCAGCCCACTGTCTTTGTTGATAGATTTTAATAAACTGACCTTTTAAATATTAAATGGCATAATTACAGAACTATTGATAAGTTTTCTATTGAAATCCACCATTTAATATCAAAACCTGTAATATCTAGGGGTTTATTTTGCAAAATCATGAATGCAATTATTATTATGTTGAAATGTAAAGCCTGCTTAGCAAATTCACATCTCTAACTTAACATGATACGATTTCCAATATTTTATACTTTTCAGGGTCGATTTTCGAAAAATAAAAAAAAACAAGTATTTCATTATTTCTAGTTCAGAAAAATATCTAATTAACATATAACATACTTTATCTTAGTATTCAATGAGACATGGACATAAGATGTCACCTTTCGAGGATAGGCATAAAAGATTTCAAAATATACTTAATATAGGGATCTTAACAAACTATTTTTCTTTTGTTAATAATTTCTAACAATGGACATATCGATGACTTTGTTCACAAATGTGTTAAGTGCAAATTTTTCAAAAATGGGTTTTGATATATAAATAATATTGTAAAGTTGTGATCAGGAAGTCATAGATGATATGCTGATATAAAATTAATGGGGAAGCTGTGAAGGTTACAAAAATATATTGTGTGCTAAAACTTGAACAGTATTGAACTGTAGTGTTAGATTATTATCAAACAAATTTGACTCCTGTATAATCTAGTTTTCGGCACTAAACACACATGTGAAACTAAGGCAACGATATATTCTGTTATCTTTATTCTAAAGATTCTACCAAGTTTTAAGATTAAAAATCATTGAATGGTTTTGAGATAAGTGAACTCCAATAAAAGTAAATTTAAGTAAGAAATCAATAATAACAAAAGAAATATTTATTACAGTATTTTGTCTAAGATTTCTTTTTATTAGTTTTGAAGCAGGTAGTTGCCTTACTATCTTCAGGTAGTTCCGTACTTAGGGTTTACAACCTACACCTGGCAATCAGTACTGTACCTTCCTAAACCTTCCAATTTCCGAGTTTGAACTGACCTTTCTGTTCATAGCTTTCAGACCCCAATATATCTTCCCAAGACTACCTGATAGGTTTGTTGTTCTGGTACAATTTTAAATTATTTATTCCTTCCACAAATTTTAAAGTTTTATTTATTATTACATTGGCTTTCTATTTTCGCTATAATTTTAATAATTCCATTAAGCGCCTTTTTTTTTTATTTGTTTAATTTTTTTGTAATTGTAGGAATGATTCCGAATAACGGTCGTTTTAAAAATTAATATCTTTCGTGACCAGAAGTTACATTTATGGCTAAATTAAGTTGTACAAATAAAAGTTCGATAAGACTGTTAAAATAAATAATAGAAATGGAAGCATTGTTAGAATAATTTATTAATAAATTAGGAAAGAGTCGACAGAAGTTTTTATTAATACCTTTACACGATGAATTGAATTTTCTTTACATCTCTCTTCTTTAATTATTCCAGTAATTGCTGCGAATTATCTAAATCCGTCAAGGCGTTCTTAAGTTATAAGAAGTCAAAGTGTTCTTGAGTCATATATAAGCGTTCTTGAGTTATATATAAGTGTGTGTTCAACAACACACACATATATATAAAGAACAACTTTACATCATTTAATTTATTTACGTATTTTTTTTTCTTTGCTGATTTAGTGGATTTTTATTCTTTGATGGTTCAAAAAAATATAAAAACAAATTATCAAATATGTTATTAATATTTAATGCGTACGTAATATGTAATTGCTATTACCACGACTGTAATATGTTAGATATTGAACTCTTTCTAGGACAACAATTGAGCAGAGAGATGATTTCTCGAGATCACTCTTAATCATCAGGTTTTCCCGAGTTGAGGATTCCCACATTGTAGATGCTGGGTGAGGCCAAGGAGAGGCTTCAGATCCAGATTAAATAATTTTGCTGTCATAGCCAAATTTGAATCCGGAATCTTCAATATACCAACTTAGAACACTTAACACTGGGCCATCCGTCTCTATTTATCAAAGTATTTTTAATAATTAATTTATGGTTGATATTTATTAAATGGAGAGGAGTGGCTCAGTGGTAGAGCACTGAGTAACCATGCTGGAAATCCTGGTTCAAATCCCGCTGCAGGGAGTTACTTTTATTTAGTCTGTTTGCGGCGGGAGATGGATCATATGGGATCCTTACACTCCCAGGGTTCCACTCAGCCTCTATAAAATATCATAAAAAATAAGGGGGAAAATCTGGCGGTTGAGCCCAGACACCTAGGACAAGTCACCTCCTTGCAGAACCGTTGTCCATGAAACAGTACAGTCTCTACCATGTACTGAACCCCCAGACTCGTTCACGGGTCTTAGTGATACATGTTTAAAAAAAAATTAATTTATTACATTGCCTCCACACATTTATATGTAAATATTGAACAAGAATTATGACCAATGAAATGATTAATATTGGATTATTTATAACAGACAAGAAAATTAGTTCCCGATATATACATTTTATTCGATATCTGGATTTAGATATATTGTTAGATACCTCAAAATATTACATTTTGTGAGATATTTAATATATTTTTTCTTAATAATAGATTTCAGGGTTAGATGAAAAATATTCTCTGTGGAGATCAATAAATTTCTCTTACATTACATCTTCTACATTTCAGGCCTTCTTCAGGGCTGTCGAGGGAGGGGGCGGGATAATACTCTCTATTGCTGTAGTCCAGTTGAGAGTAACATTGCAAACACCATAAATTTATAACTTGAGATAGGAAGGCCTGTTTCAAACTTATAACGAACCAACTTAATACTATGCCTTTAAGTATATTTCGATATAGAGTATAAATTTAACTACATAACTAATTTAAATTGTTGCAAATTGTTTTATTCTATAGCAGTGTATTTAACGAAAGTGAAACTGTGAACTTATGCTTGTTTAACATGTTACTATTTAACATATTTCAATAAATGAGTTATTAGCTTCGACCATTTAAAGATTGAGACTGATTTGATATTAATTTAAAATTTAATTAGAGACTACCATTATAAATTATTATATCCAGTTACGATAATAAAGTTTTAGTAACTATACATAGACATAATAATATATAATATAATATAACACACACGTGATATTACTAAATGAGATTGATGTTTAGATATAGATATGGCTAATATATTACCTACCAAATTAATCTATTAATTTAATATTGAAATTTTTTTTATTTTATGTAGCTAACCTGTGCCACTACAACCCATGAAGGGTCTGGGGTTCAATACATGGTAGAGACTGTACTGTTTCATGGACAACGGTTCTGCAAGGTGGTGACTTGTCCTAGGTCACGCTCGACCGCCAGATTTTTCCCCCTTATTTTGGGTACCCTATTTTTATAATATTTTATAGAGGCTGGGTGGGCCCCAGGAGGGTCCTAGATCCTATATGATCCATCTCCCGCTGCAAACAGACTAAATAAAAATCATGGCCTGCAGCGGGAATTGAACCAGGATTTCCGGCATGGTAACTCAGTACTCTACCACTGAGCCACTCCTCTCCCATTTTATGTAGCTACATCCGATAATTTCAATAAAGACAAGGGTTAATCGTGTGCTAATATAAAATCTAACTTTACTAGGAATGATAATACACTCAATCACATAATAAATACATACAATCAAATAATAAATACATAGAATCAAATAATAAATACATACAATCAAATGATAAATATAAAGTAAAGGATACCTAGAGACTAAATAGGTGAGGCGGACGACCCGGGTTCGAATCCCAGCCAGGGGCAAATATTTTCTCTTCAAAAATAAAAATATTTAGAAACTAACTAATCGACCAACAGTTCTTTTCCACTCTTATTATACTGCCACTTACAAAAAAGAACAATTAGTCATCTAGTAATACGTAAAAAAATATCTAAATTGATCTTTTTAACATTGTAAGAGTCTTAATAACCATGTATTGCAAAATGGAGTGCGTGAATGTGTATTTGTGAATTGTAACAAATAAAAAGTATTCCACTTTCCTGAATTGCTGATAAGATTATTGAAATAAAACAGAGCAAGACTTTAAAAAGGAACCATGAGTTATTAATTCGAATCCATTAGGGAAAAACCCTAATATCAAAGCCTTACGTCTTAAAAAAAAAAACATAAGAAAAGTCACATCAACGAACTCAATGTTTAGCACACCTCACGCCAACAAACTCATCAAATGTCCCTGTTTTGTGCGGCAAACTTACTCCAGGAAATTCAACAAACAACTAAATAATGGTCTGATGGGTCTGGAAATTATCAATGTGATATGAGAAGCACTTTGTCTTCATTGATGTGGTTTTTCTTTTGGTGTGTGTTCTAGTGATGCCTGAATTGGCGAACCGTTGGTTGGTTTGTTATTAGCCCTCGAGTGGTCGCACCTTGTGTTGCAACAACAGAGGTCGCGTTGACAATGGTCATCCACTCCTTTTCCCCATATTTGAGATTCATTTTTTCTTTAATTTTTGGTATTATTTATTGTAATTCTGACTTCTAATATAAAAAGGAATAAAAATGATTCCGTATGTGTGTTTAATATGTAATTATTAAGTATAAACTGCACTCTACTAATCATTGCTAAGAAAGTCCTGTTTGTTTCTGGTAGTTCTCGTACTATAATCGTCAAAGCTGAGACATCGCATGAGAATCAAAATCTATGCTCGCTGATTGCCAAGTAGCAGGCTTCTATTCCACAACCCTTTGAGCTATCTCAAACCTTTCGAGTACTGGTCCTGCTGTAACGCCGAGAAGCGATTAGAAAATGAATTACAATAAAGGCTTTAATTTCGATTTCATTGGTTGAGCGAGCATCTCGTTCTCCGTTGAAATTATTTTTAATTTTCTCAATATAGAGATTTGTACAGTCCGTTAACATTTTCAAAAATTTATCATTTACGAAAAGTTGAAATGCATCAATTTCCGTGTTTGCAATTTTTCCTGCGTCTTTAGGTAATGGCAAGTGGCTTATAATATTATGAGACAGGGTTTTTACATTTGTTCGAGGCGCTTTTTTATTCCATCTATTCCTTTGAATTGATCACCATCACTATCCTGATCACTTTCATCTGAGCTGCTCGCCTCCTGTTCTGTGTCAGAATTGTGGTTGTCTGGTAAAAAATCATCGTCACAGTCACTAAGGTCGCTGTCGGTATCAAGAGGGTCTTCTTCGGAATCACACTCCTCCAGCCACTTCTTCCAGATACTTGGGTCAGAGCTTCGTTACTTGATGGAAATTATATTTTCTTCTAAAAAACAAAACAAAATTAGCAACAAGAAGGTTGGCTGGATAGAAGGGGCAAATATTAAATAATACTTTTTAAACATGAATTGGTAATCGGGTTAAACTTGAATTAGATAATTGATTTTAAATGTAAATACCGTAATCTTTGCAATAACATGGGGGGGGGGGGGGGAAATACGTGCATGAAAAGAAAAAATGAAAACGGTTGCATAGCAGGTCACGTGGATGGAAAATAAGAAAATAACACTCAAAAAGTATGTTTTGTGTAAATAATAAAATATTACATACAGAACCTTAAAAAATAGACATAAAATGTGTTTATTATAATACAGTTAAGAAAAAAAGAAAAATACTAAAACACTTACATGAATAGTGACGGGAGGACAACTGTCATCCAGAAAAAAATTAACAGCACCTCTCTTCTCCGAAGGTAAAGACCTATTGTAGCATCTTAAATTATATTTTATTAGTTATTGATTTTATTAATTTGTAAATATTTTTATTTGAAAAGAAAATATATATCCAGGACCGGGACTCGAACCCGGGTTGCCCAGATCGCTAGTCTGGAACTCTACTAATTGAGCTATCCTGGCTCATTTAGGTTCGCTCCCCGGGCATGGCCATATCCTTTTTTTTCACTGATCCCATGTTCCCGCGTTTCTCTCAATTTGCGATGTATAGTTGGAGAAGAATGTTCGTTGAACATTATATTAGTCATTCACGTGACCACTACAGGGTTAACAAAACTTTAGGGTTGTTTCGTGGGATTTATATTAAGTAAATATAATTTTAAATTATTGATTTTACATTTTGTTATAAAAAAAAAAGCGTAAACAATATTGATTTATCAAAGTGAACCTGGTCAATGCCAAATTTAAAATTGTATTTTTCTAAAGTTTCTTTTATTTAGTTTTTTTTAATTATTTAATGTTTGTACTGTTAGTTTAATGTTTATTTTATTTCTACTATTAATAAGAAGTAGTAATTCTTCATATTATTTTTTCTAGGTCAATTATAAATTTAAACTATTCAATTCCAGTTTCGAGCATCCTTCAGTATCTAGTTTCCTCTTAATCTCTGGTGAGTCAATATCGCAATGAGATTGGTTGCTGAATTTTTAATTTTGATAAATTTGTTGACTCAACTAAGATTGCTGAAGAGTATTCCCAAAACGTTAATAAAAATTACTCACTAGTCCAAATTAAGAATTAAATATATACTAACATATATTTAGAAATGATTGATTGAATCATTCATAGTTGTATTCAATGATAACACAAAGAAAGCATTACTTATTTTATTGTGCAAACGTTTAAAAAGTTTTTTTTTTTAATGTATGGTGACAGAAAATTATGGTGTTTTTATTTCATTTGTTATATAGTTGGGTTGTAATTTTGTAATTTTTTTTTATATATAGTATATTTTTTTAACTGATCACAAGGCAAATCATCATATTTCTACCCAATCATATAACGAATGACATACAAATACCATAATTTGCTGTTATTTTAAATAATTATTCAAACAAATATTTGTATACTATTAACTACAATTTAAGTATGTTTTCCATTCATATTATGTCCCACCAGTTATTACATAGTGCACCTTACTATTTACTTTTTCTCACAAGTTATTTCATTATTGATCTTATTCTCTGTATTTCTTTATATAATTGTCTATTCCAGAGGTTTCCAATCTTTTTTGGTTTGTGGTTCCCTAGAAAATAGGATTTTTTCTGTGGCGCCCTGAATACATCAATTTATTTTCTAAAATTTGACGTTCTTAAAAAGTGGAATATTTTCCTTTATAAAAGCGATTGCTCATTTAACAGCGAAAAAATAAAAACATATACTTATTATTTTCCTTGGGATAATATAAAATATCTAATTCATCTGTTTCGGTAATATCTGTAGTGAGACTTAACAACAACCATGTGGTAAGGTTAGTTTAAAAATAAATTAAATGGGAATTTTAAATTCACAAACAATTTATTGAACGTCCACTGGTCTACGTAAAATCTTTTATTCTTCCTGGGTTCTGCAATTATAACTTTTTTTACATTTTTAATGTAAGTTTAATTAGTTATTGACTGTTTCTTTCCAAGCCCTGAAGACGGCCTAGATCATAGGCCGAAACATCGGCACAGTTAAATAAGTTATGCTCATTTTGTGTTTATCATTGACTGCACCTCTAACTAATTCAAAACATTATCAGAATTATCCAGTCAACTATTTTCCACTTAAATATAATTAAAAATATATGTTTGAAAAGTAGATAAACATGATCATGAAAGTGTTTTTGTTTAAGTGAAAGGATGAAAAATAATGCATTGTTATTGTCTCAGGTTTAAAATAAATCTAAATTTATAAGATTGTAAGATGTAACCATTCATTATTTGTGTTGATTCTCTGAGTTAGAGAAGAATGCTTCAATTGTGCTTGCGATTTATTTGCCATTTGTGAGAACAACAAAGTTAATTATTAAAAATTAACTACATTTTACAAGTGCAATACTTTAAAATTCAAGGGCATCTTGTTATAAAAATAATAGAAAAAACTTAATAATGTATAAAGCTTTCTAGATAAATGCTAAATCTCTAGAAGTCATGAAAAATAAATGGAAAGACTTCCTAACTTGGCATCAGGTGTACCAATCACGAATAGAAGAAAAATTAAATACCTTAGTTTATTTAAAAGGTATTTTCTTTTCCCTCTGTCGCTTAGTTTTAGAGATATCTTAGTTAAAAGAGATCTTTGCATTAGCAAATAAATGAAAAACTTAATTTTATTTAATTAAAAGATAGTTGGATTAATATCACTTTTGGAAGAATATAATTACATTAAAAATATATATATTTATACTAGCTAACCCGGCCCAGAGTTGCTGTGGGTGTTAAAATAGTTTAAAAAAATATCACTTCCTCAAGGTACTATCCTTGTCCCAATCCTTTATACAGTTTATACAGCTGACATCTCAACTCATCCTAATACTATCCTTACCACGTATGCTGATGAAACATGTCTATTATCAGTCAACGCCAATCCAGTTATTGCATCCCAAAGCCTCCAATCCCATATCACTGATCTTGAAGAATGGTGTCAAAACTGTAAAGTTAAAATAAATTCTCAAAAATCGCATCAAATCACTTTTACATTACGTCGTATGCTAATGACTTCCTGCCCTTCAGTATCCTTTAATAATATCCCACTGGTGCCTGTAGAACAGATCCGATACTTAGGGTTGGACCTCGACAAACGCTTACCTGGAATCCTCATACTAGACTGAAAAGACAAGAAACCGCTCGACGTTTCAGGCTACTTCAACACTTACTAAACAAACGCTCTAACCTCCCAATTAACTATAAAAGACTCATCTACATGACCATCATACGACCTATTTGGACCTACGGAGTAGAGCTTTGGGGCTCCACTAACCCATCGAATTCCTCTCGTATCCAATCCCTACAATCCAAAATCCTTCGTAAAATCCTTAATGCTCCTTATTTTGTTAAGAATAAAATCATCCATAACGACCTTAATGTCCCATTTGTTGCTGATTTGGCCCGAACCCGCTATCTATCCTTTCATAACAAACTTCATTTCCACTCAAACCCTCTGGTTTTAAACCTAGCTTCCTCTTCAATTCCCGATAATCCTCCGAGGCGTCTGAAAAGAAGATGGCCACGTGACCTTCTTAGTTGAACTAGTGATTTGAGTACTACCAGTTGATAGTTTCTCAACTTGCCATAAACTCATATCATTTTGTATCACATGGCTTATTTACTTGATGTATTTTTTAATACAGCTGTAAATATCAATAAATAAATTAAATTAAAAAATATACATTACGTTAAAATTTAAATCTAAATGAAACAATGAATGAATGAAAAAATGAGCTAAATAGAATTTGGATTTTACATTATATTCCTTTTGATCGAGTCTGGCACCCAGGTCTCCTTTACAAAATCCGACAATTCCTTCCTCCTACATACTTTTTGATCATTCGCTCTTTTCTAGCTGGCAGAACATTTAAAGTAAATCATAATGGTTCCTACTCTCCTTTCTATTCCCAGTCTGCTGGTGTTCCTCAAGGTAGCATCCTCGGTCCTATCCTCTACACAGTATATCCAGCTGACATCCCAACCCATCCTAACACCTTCATCTCCACCTATGCTGATGACACATGTGTGTTATCAGTTAATAACGACCCATATATTGCATCCCAATCCCTTCAATCACATTTATCAAGCCTCGAAGAATGGTGTCGGAATTGGAGAATTAAAATCAATTCCAAAAAGTCCCATCAAATTACCTTTACCCTTCGCCGAAAACCCATGACTTCCTGTCCTACTGTATCCTTTAACAGTACACCACTTATCCCTGTTGAACAGATTCGCTACCTAGGACTCAACTTAGACAAACGTCTTACTTGGAACCCTCACACAAGACTGAAAAGACAAGAAACAGCTAGACGCTTTCGACTACTTCAACATATACTAGAAAAACGCTCAAAGCTTCAGATCAATTACAAAAGACTTATTTATGTGACTGTTATAAGACCTATATGGACATATGGAATTGAACTATGGGGCTCCACCAAACCATCAAATTCCTCTCGTATTCAATCCTTGCAATCCTAAATCCTTCGCAAAATCCTAAACGCTCCTTATTTTGTCACAAATAAAACCATCCATAATGACCTGAACGTTCCATGTGTTACCGGTTTAGCCCATTCCAGATACCTATCATTCCATAATAAACTCCAGGCCCATCCAAACCCACTAGTTTCCATCTTTGCATCCAATTCCATCCCGGACAATCCTCCTAGGCGTCTGAAGAGAAAATGGCCTCGAGACCTTCTATAATAGAAATGTAATTAGAGTGCTGCCAAAGGGTAGTGCCTCTACACGTCCTTTCATGCATTTATTTAATCATACAGCCCTTGTACTAGATGTATATATTACAGTTGTACAATTCAATAAAATAATTTTTAAAAAAACACAAAAAAAAAACACTATATTCATCTTATATTTAAATATAGTATATTATAAATAAAAAAAAAAATTCTTAACTGATAAAATATAAACATTAGTTTAATGAATGAGATATATAATGGTTTATTTTTAATTATGGATAGGTATATTGTTTTGAATTATAATAATATCACTAAAATTGGTCCAGTAGTTTCGGAGATTATCCCAGACACACATCGTGACAGGAGATTTTTATATATATAGATAGATAAGAATCCGGTTATTTGTTATATGATAGGGACTGATCTCAAAATCTATTAGATTTACAGAGTTCCAGCAGGGCTCAAATTGTAGCAAATTTAATCTACTTTAGAAATGATTGATTCGTTTTTTTCCAAAAACCCACCAATCATGAGATACAGCCCAAAAACTGAAATAACTCCGAAAATTTCGCGGTTTTTCGGCGACTAAAAGTTTCACCAACCTTTTTTTTGGAATGCAAATTTGGATTTACTCTGCTAAGACATGCTATTACAACATATCAAAAATAATATCGCAAAATAATATCACTATCATTAATCGAAATAAGACATAGCCAGTATTTTAAGTTGGACAATGTTACTTATCTGTGCGAAATTTCATTAAAATCGGTCCAGTGGTTTCGGAGATTAGCCGGGACAAACATCGTGACAGGAGATTTATATATATATATATAGATTAGTTTATAATTACACATTTAATTAATCTCAAAGTTGGATTACATATTATTTAGTGACTTTCTGCAAAGAATAAATTAGTCATTTTAGACTAAGGCATTAATAAATTAAAAAAATATTTAAGTTACTTCTTGAAGCAGTTTATTCTAGTCAAAGAAAAACTGTTCCGTGATGAGCTATTAATACAAAATGAAGGGTTAATATAAATTGACTTTCAAGTTAAGGATTTCCTAAAGCAAAAGGTAGTTTAGTCTCCTTAACTTTTATCCCTCCACTATTTATTAAAATAGATAATTTTCCTTGGGGATGTAAAAAACCTTCAGTCCATCTCATTGTATTTTGTCATTTATTATACGTTTCGACCTGTATGGTAGTTTTCAATATACATTGATCCCATCAAACACCTCTTATGTCAGAAATACATCAGTCAACCAGGTATAAAAATTTGTTTTTCTGTAAAAATATAAATAGGAAAAATTCAAACACTTAAAAATTCAATGTTAAGTTCAACTACATAAAAATAACGGTATTTGTTTAATAAATTCACCACCTGAAAAGGCCAATGTTGTACGCATGCGCAAGTTACATTTTATAACAGTTATATTTCTAACAGTAACAGTTACATTGTTCACAGACTCATTGTTCTTTGTTTCTTCGTGTGTTCTAGAGTTGTTGTTGTATCCCCATTTTTGTGTGTTGCTGATTTTTTGTTTGTTTGGTGGTTAGGGATGGTTAGGGGTGGTTTTTATTTTATATATATATATATATATTATATATATTCAATATATTATCTATATATGTTATATTTTCAATTATATTATTTTTAGTTCTATTTATTTATTTTCATTATTATTATATTGCATGTTATGTTAAGCCCAATAAAAATATTTAAAAAGGTTATCCAAGGTAACTGTTAGAAATATAACTGTTATAAAATGTAACAGGTGGTGTGCATTGGCCTTGACAGGTGGTGGATTTAATACACAAGTACCAAAACAACAAATATAGTATTTAGAGTAGTTACAAATTTATGCAAAGTACTTTAAAATTATATTCATATATATTATAAACAATAAACGGGTAGATTTTTTTTTCTTTCAAGGGTATTGGAACTTCCCCTTTGGAATTTTCTTTTATTGGATCACTTTTAATGAAAGAAAATTGGTTCAGAATAAATTCTATTTCGGATTCATGTTCTTAGAGAAAAAAGAAAAAGCAAATAACAAGAAAGGATATCCGACTCCTTTTAGGCAATAGCAGATTGGGAGAGAAGGAGAAAGAAGAGGGTAGAACTCCTTTGAATAACAACGGTCATGTCAACTTTTTGCTGAGGCTCCTTCCTTTTTGCCAGAGCGAGGGGGCTATGTCCGAGGTCTGGGTCCCAGCCCGGCTTAGGAGTATTTATTTATCTTTATGAAGGACCATGATTGAGCTGGCAATTGTTTCTGTCTCCCCTTGTTTTTATCCGACGGTTCATTTCTATTCTTTCAATCAATCCAGGAGTTTTTTATTTGTTGTGCCCGAGTAGACTCTACCTCAAAAATGCCAATTATACAAAATTAAAATTCTGATTTGGCTAATTTTCCTTAAATGCCGACTTATCAGAAGAGCAATAAAATCTTCTAACCGTCCATGAGAAAAACAAATTGAGAAAAACACTCGCTTTTGATATCGATGAGTTCTTTTATTAATGAAGCATAAGGAAGCATGAATCTTCTCCTAAATTGGGGAAATATCGACTAATATTTTTTTCCCTAATTTTTGAGACTTGTGGCTTCTTTTATGGATTTTTTTCATTCATGTGCCAATAGATATACTATTTATCTTTATGTATCTGAGTAATCTCTCTATAAGGAAGAATACGATTAAATATTCTATTACTAACCAATATTAATAAGAAAGGAAGTAAATAGTTGGGGGTGCAGTCAAATTAAACACTAAATAAGTGGGTACTTATTATATTTTTTGCCGACGTTTCTTACATTTCTATATAAGACATATAATCTTATATAGAAATATAATAATAGTGTATAAATATAAATTTATAAGATTATAAATAATATATATAAGATTATATTTCTATAAATATAATAATATAGAAATATAATCTTATATTTCTATACGTTCCTAGTATATTTACATCATATTTTATATTTATACCACTTCATTCTATTTGTATACATTTTAAAACTTCCCTTACTTATATTTTCTACTTTCCACGTTCATTTTACTTTTCTACCTGTTATAATCTAGATTTATTTCTTTACTTTCTACTTTTCTTTTTCCGGTATTTACCATTTTATATAATTTTTGTTACATTTTCTTTCATTTTACTTACCGTAAACTCTCTAGGAGTCTATTATCATACATTTTATATTTTATCTATATTCTACTAGCTTTTCCATAATTTTACATCTCACCTATGATGTTTATACTTTTTCTTTTTTTAAGCTTTCGGTTTAGTTCCTTCTTTTATCTTTGTAATTTTTACATCACCACCTTTCTGTACATTTACTCTGTAGTATGTTTATTCATATATATCCCTCACTTTTTTGTTCTAAATTTCTATTACTCTACATATATATTTTTATATTATCATATACTAGGTTCAAATCGCGCTCGCTGGCAGTCTTTTATAAAATATGTTAGAGATTAGACATGAATCCTATAGGACCTATGACCTTCCTAGGGATCATCCAGTCTTTATAAAGTGGGTACCCATAAAAAAGATGAAAAATCTGGTGGCTGAGCGTAATCTAGGACAAATCACCTCCCTGCACAGCCATTGTCCTAGAAAGAGTCTCAACCACGTACTGAACCCAAGACTCTCCCGTGGGTTGTAGTAGTACAGGTTCTATTTTATTACTAAAGTAGATACAACGAGAACATATTTTTACCTATATTTATAAGAAAAAATATCAATAGAGGCATCAATTAAGTACCTGAGATAATTATGTTTAGTTTAATAAATTATATATATATAGATTAGATAAGCCTATAATAAAATTAAAAAAGTGGTTGGGAATTCACTCCATTATGTCGAGAGTGTAGGTCGAAACCTGGTAGTATTTCCTGGGTTAGTTAAAATCTATAATTTTAGAATATTATATTTTAATTAAGTATTAGTTTCCATTAATAAAATAAATACTTCATTTTTTTTTATTGTTTAGATCGAATGTATGTTTTTTTTCTGTAAGAAAATTGTTGATGGGAATAAGAGCTGGAAATACTACCCCGAGTTAGTTGATGGAAAGAGGGAAATGTTCTGCTAGCTCAGAGATCTCCCTACCTAAATTAGGTTTATGCCTGCCAGTCTAGCGAAATAGATCGCTTCCCGCGGTTTTGCGATATCTACCTCGAAAATTTCCTCAGCGGTCTCGAATCTCTCACCCGGTTTCCTTGTTACCTACGTGTGAGGACTGTTATATTCAACTCGGTTAAACTTAATTCGCGTAATCTAGATAACCAGTTTAAGTGGAACATTCTCCCAGTAGTGTAATTATAGCTACTATTAATGCATTCTGGATTAACATTTGGGTTACTTTTTTCAACTTTTGTCTTGTAAATTTTGACTATTGCTGAAGCGTCGGTAATTTCCTTTGAGTCATAGTGGTGGTGGGATGCTGTTTTTGGTTGGTGTATTTTTTTAAATTTTGTTATAACTCAGTTATTGAAATTTACAACTTTTTTATATAAATGGAACAAGTAAACAAAATGAATGATTTGTATATTTGTTTCACTAGATTTAATTATCCTTCTTCGTAAAGACACAAGTCCATTGACCGGCCTTGCATAACCTCCATGATTTATGTCACCCCTAACAAAGGTATCCAGTAGTGTCAAGTTGGAGAGCGTGCAGGACAAGCTATATATTGATGGGATAATTTATAGCCATTGTCTTGGACCTCTTCCGTAATGTGCAGGACAACCATCTAACTGAAACCACATGACCTTAATTCTTTATAAAGAAGGATAATTGAGTCTTGTGAAACAATAATACAAATCTAAATAATTTTGTTTGGAAGAGAAAAGATTTGTCCTGGCCGTGATTCGAACCCGAGTCGTCTGCATTTCCATTCCAGTGCTCTAAACCACTGAGCTACCAAGGGTCATATCTAAGTCACACAAATCCATTCTCTTCACAGATCCTATATCCACGTGTTCTCGCAAATTTTGCGATGTATACACGAGGAAGAATGTTCATGGAACATTACTTTTAATTAGGATCTCGTTGACTTACGTCATTATGTTATTTATAATTTATTTTTATTTTCATAGTGATTATTTTTTTTTAAGAGAAAAGATTTGACCTGACCGAGATTCGAATCCGGGTCGTCTGAAGAGACCGGATTTATCTGACTTTTGATATAACCCCTGGTAGCTCAGTGGTTTAGAGCAGTGCAATGGAAATGCAGGCGACCCGGGTTCAAATCACGGCCAGGACAAACCTTTTCTCTTCAAAATATTTAAAAAGAATCACCATCAAAATAACAATTGATAAAAATAAATTATAAATAATACATATAAAGTGGGGTTCTGCCACTGCTGGTGCTTGAGAGCCTGTCTTAATGCTCAAGGAAATCACATTGAACAACATGTAATATGAATAAATAAAGCAATTTTTATTTATTTACCATGCCTGAATAATTCATAACAATGAAAATGTTAAAAATATAATTATATATTTATACTTGTATGCTAGTGAATCATATCACTAAAAGCATGTTTTAAACTGTTTAAATGTCGAGAAGCATAAGTAAAAAATTATATATACACATATATATAATAGTATATATTTATACTATTATAGTTTAAATAGTATCACAGACATCAAGTTTTAATCTTAGAATAAAAAGATAGAGATTTAATGACGGAAGGCACCATTGAGTCTGGAAATGGCAGTAAAAAGGCAGTAAGGGCTTTACGGCTCTAGAAATAGTTGTCATTATCGCAATATTTAATCTTCATTTCTTAAAAATTTTCATGATTAACTAAACTAAAGAATTTTGTTTTGTTGAATATAATTAATTATGAATTATTCACTTATTGTACTATTCAAAAACTGAGATCTAAGAGAAACTAAGTGTTTACGTCTCTCTGGTATATTTTATTTTTCGTTTGATTTCTTCCATACAATGATAGCGATGGTTACATTATATCCAAATTTATATTCCAAATATCGTCCTTCTTATGTCTTTTTTTTTATAATATATTCTATTTTAATCTAATGTCTTTTTTTTTATAATATATTCTATTTTAATCTAATGTCTATTTTTTTATAATATATTCTATTTTAATCTAATGTCACTGTCTTTCATACTAATTTGTACCAATCATAATATTTACTTGTTGTATTATTTTAATACCTTTGTAAATTTCATTAAATAAATTATTTTAAAAAAAAATCTTACATAATAAAATCCTGGTTCGAATCCCGCTGTGGTAAGACTTTTATTTAATCTCTTAGCAGCCGGAGATAGATTATATGGAATATAGTACCCTTCTTGGGCTAACCTAGAGTCGACTCTGTAAAGTGGGTACCCAAAATGAGAGGAGAATATCTGGTGGTTAGTGATCTCGGAAAAATTACCACCCTACCTAACAGTTGCCCAAGAAACAGTACAGTCTCTACCATGTACAGAACTCCAAACCCGTGAATTGGTAAAGTTTTTTTTAATTCTATTTATTAATTACATGTTTGAAATATTATTATTTTATTATTTATTATTTATTTTTAGTATTTTTTAGTATTATTTTGAATTGGGGACTTGAAAACCACTGATTAAGCTAGTAACTAATTTTCTTTCTTTCCTTCCTCTTGTACTTCTTCATTTTCTGATTGAATTCACTTTTAAATTTCGAGTAATTCGTAAGGATAGCCTTAAAAAGAACATGCTTTACAATATTGAAATTATTTTAACTTTCATATATATTTTAATTATCAAGACTACTTGTTAACATGAGTTGAGCGAGGTAGCTCATTGAGTAGAGTGGTGAGTTACTATCATGGTTATCGACTCAAATTCAGGTGTTGGAGATTATTATTATTAAAACAGGATGGATACTTTCGGATCTACAAATCCTGTTACAGCTCGCACAGCTTCTATAAAGTTGGTACCCACAATTGGGCGATAAACTAGGCGGTGGAGGACGGACTCGGACAATCACCTCCCTACACAACCGTTGTTCCGTCTCTACCGTGTACTGATACCCTTTACCAAGTACAATACCCTTCATGGGTTGTGGTAGCACTTTTTATTTTTAAAGTTTTTATGCATTTTTAACATCTTCTGTATAAGACAATTTTTTTCACTGTGTCACCTTCCGAATGCCCATAGTCCTTATGGACACCTGAAATATGTCGAATAGAAAATATGGAACAGTCAAGAGTACCTAGGAGATAGCTTGAGAAAGAAAACCCAAATAACATCTTCAAAACAAACTACTAAATTAAAATATATACACCTAACTATGATCAATAATGATAACGACTAATAAAATATAAATATATAATGGCCTCATAACAAAAATTATAGCAAGATTCACCATCAATAATAATAATTATACTAGGGGTGAAGTCAAAAATAAAACTAAATAAGATAAACTTATTTATTAGATGTGCCGACGCTTCGGCCTACAGTATAGGCGATCTTCAGGGCTACGAAGGAAAAACAGAAAAATAACTATAAGTACATTGCAGAACTAGGAATTATAAAATAATATATAGAGTATAGAAAAGTGGATAAATATAGCTTAGGATAGTTGATAAAAGATAGTTAAGAATAACAAAATGGCAAAATGTGTGAACAGAAAGGTGATAAAGTAAAGAAATTTAAAAAGTAAGATAACTGAGAAAGTGAAAAGTAAGATACAATAAAATACAAAAAAAGTTACAAATGTAAAACTGGTGAGACATAAAAGTATGGAAAACGTATAAATACAGATAATGGTATAAAATGTAGGAAAATAAACGTATAAGTAATAAAAATATGAATAAATATTAATACTAAATATGATATAAATGCATATTTATAGAAGAAATAAATAGAGGGTAAAAAAAAAAAAAGAAACCTGTACCACTACGACCCGTGAACGAGTCTGGGGGTTCAGTACATGGTTGAGACTGTACTGTTTCATGGACAACGGTTCTGCAAGGAGGTGACTTGTCCTAGGTCACGCTCAACCGCCAGGTTTTTTCCCCCTTATAATGGGTACCCTATTTTTATAATATTTTATAGAGGCTAGGTGAGCCCCAGGAGGGTCCTAGATCCTATATGACCCATCTCCGGCTGCAAACAGACTAAATAAAAGTAACTGCCCGCAGCGGGATTTGAACCAGGATTTCCGGCATGGCAACTCAGTACTCAACCACTTAGCCACTCCGCTCCCTCGAGCGGTTACCCAGTAGAGGGTAATGTATGTAAAATCACGTTAAATTGTAGGACTTTTCTACCTATTTTCCTCTCTATCAATAATATTAATTCGCCGTAAAAAAAAAAATTAAAATCATATACCAGATTCACCCTCCCATCAATTTTCGTGATCGAAAAGTGCAAAAGAGGAATATAAAAATAAAAGAATTTTCAGTTGGTATGTTTGATCGGCTCTATCATTAACTGAAATTACATCTGGCTACACCCAGACTGCAGTCTATAGTGGAACATTTCTACCTTCCGAATTTACCTGGCTTTTGATCAGGTCACGATACTTCTCACTAGTACCAGTCTTCAACTCTGACTTATGGCGGAAAACGAACGATCTTAAAAAGTCTCATTCGAGCTAACATAAACATATTTATCCCTGTGTCCGGGTTTTGATGCCCCCTTGCGGACAGAGTTGACTAATTTCATTCTCGGACCTGGGGATAATTGAAAAAAATCCCTGACTACTGTCCGGTATCAGAATTATTAACAGAGCATGGGAAATGATTTGTAAGCACGTTTATTACAACTATCTCTTAGCATTATATAATTTCTTATGATTTAAATTATTAATTAAATATTGGTATACACTTCGATTTATTTTCACACTCTTCTATTAAATTGTTTTCAAATATTTTATTATTGTCATTGTTATCATTACTCTTATAGGCGTCTTATTTTATTTATCTCTAAATACATTTATAATAAATTAACAAATAAGCTCAAGTGTTAAAAATCGGAATTAATCACAATATTGCCGCTGATGATTAATAACGAAGAGAACAATAAGAGCATCTTCCAATCATATAATTGATTAATTATCAGCCTTGAGCTAATGGCTTTGTCAATTACCAGGCGATGCGGCCTCTGAAGGGGCTGTCTCAACCACACATAGCTACTGATAATCTCCCTGATAACCTTTCATCTTATTAGTTTAAATGTTTGAGATCATTAAGGGTTTTTAAATAATATCCTGGGATTATTATGGATTTTGTAATAATAATATCCCAACTGAATCCTGCCATATATAAAAAGCAGAATACGTTGTTTCTATTTTCTTTCATCCAACACTATATGAAATTTCGCTGACCTTATTTATTATCTTAGAATCCAAATATATTCAATTTATAAATATATTCATTTGAAAAGAAAAGATATGTCCAGGACCGGGACTCGAACCCGGGTCTTCCAGATCACTAGTCTGGGACTCTACCATTTGAGCTATCCTGGGCCCTAATGAAGTACGCTTCTCGGCCATGGTCATATCTTTTCTTTTTGATCCTAAGTCCCCGCGTTCTTGCATTTTGCGAAGTATACGAGAGGAAGAATGTTCTTTGAACATTATTTTAATTTGGATCTAGTTGACTTACGTCATTATAATTATTATAATTTATTTTATTTTAGTTGTTACTAATTTTTAAATATATTCATTTGAAAAGAAAAGATATGTCCAGGACCGGGACTCGAACCCGGGTCTTCCAGATCACTAGTCTGGGACTCTACCATTTGAGCTATCCTGGGCCCTAATGAAGTACGCTTCTCGGCCATGGTCATATCTTTTCTTTTTGATCCTAAGTCCCCGCGTTCTTGCATTTTGCGAAGTATACGAGAGGAAGAATGTTCTTTGAACATTATTTTATTTTGGATCTAGTTGACTTACGTCATTATAATTATTATAATTTATTTTATTTTAGTTGTTACTAATTTTTAAATATATTCATTTGAAAAGAAAAGATATGTCCAGGACCGGGACTCGAACCCGGGTCTTCCAGATCACTAGTCTGGGACTCTACCATTTGAGCTATCCTGGGCCCTAATGAAGTACGCTTCTCGGCCATGGTCATATCTTTTCTTTTTGATCCTAAGTCCCCGCGTTCTTGCATTTTGCGAAGTATACGAGAGGAAGAATGTTCTTTGAACATTATTTTAATTTGGATCTAGTTGACTTACGTCATTATAATTATTATAATTTATTTTATTTTAGTTGTTACTAATTTTTAAATATATTCATTTGAAAAGAAATAATTCAATAATAATAAAGAAATATATTCAATTTACTTGTTTTCACGAAGAATAGTATAAAGAATGAATAATTAAAATCAACGCCTTAAAATAAAGATGAAGCTTCGTGCCCTATCGATGTCGGCTTTTGGTCGATGTTTTGACAAAAGAATCACATAATATGAAATGGCGAAAGCAGGATCCCCGATGCCTCAGTTTGCCCCAGTACTCCAATTTGAAGAGGCCAAGGAACTTAATAAGGGCACCATCGTGGGGCAATGGTTAGAAGCACATCCCACACAGGGCCTCCACGATGACTACTACAAATTAATCAGAAGAGTACAAGTGCTTATAATTAGACTTAAGACTGGGCACAACCGGCTCAAATCGCATATGTACAGGAAGTTCAAAATAGGAACGAGCGATCTATGTGACTGCGGAGAAGAGGAGCAATCAGGTGTCCATATCCTCCAGTCCTGCCGACTTCACGAAAATGTCCGCAAACAAATTTGGCCAGATCCAGTGACATTGGAGAGGAAGCTGTGCGGAGGCTTGGAAGAACTCAAGAGGAAGGATCGAAGAAGAATAAGAAGAAGATGTGAAATGGAAAAGCTAAAAATCAACGAGAGTATATAAATAAGAACGTAGTAATTGCATATAGTCACGACTTTCACTCAAAATTTGTAAGAACAATAATTTTAATAAGGAGCGGAGTGGCTCAGTGGCAGATCACTGAGTTGCCATGTCGGAAATACTGGTTCACATCCTGCAGCAGGCAAGAATTTTATATAGTCTGTTTGCGGCTGGAGTTGGATCATATGGGATCTAGGACCCTCCTGGGCCTCAGAATCTTTCGGTTGAGCGTGATGTAGGACAAGTCACGTCCTTGTAGAATCGTTATACATGAAACAGTACAGTCTCTACTATGTACTGAACCCCAGATCCGTTCACGGGTTGTAGTGGTACAGATTTTTTTTTCCATTTTAATTTTATAAAGGTAACGGATTCGAGACCGGCTGTGGTTAATAAACTATTTATCAGGTATTAGCTATGGTCTGTTGCTGTGGAATCTTCAAACCTACGGAAATATTGACTGTCGAGTACGGTAATAATTCAATCCCCTGCATAATTGTTGGATAGACCACTATTTTGAATTCAATAATTTTTACAAATTAAAATTGATTGAGTCTAAATTTATATTTTTATTCGAGTGATTCAGTGGAACCTATTTAGTTACCAAGATAAATATTTGCTTTGATTTTTTTTGTATTGAAAAGATTTTTAAAAAATTAATAATTAGTAGAAAATTAACTTATGAAATTTTGAGTAAAATAAAAATTAAATTAAGCCAAACACAAAAGTCGACCTAACGAATGAATGTGGAGTGATTAATATAACCAAGAAATAAATTATGGATAATTTTAAAAATGAAAGAATAAAGTCAGTATGAATAATTTAAACATGGAAAAGAATCATTTGTTCTTCTTCATCAAGTCCCATCTTCGGTCCGAAATTCGGTAATCTTCTAGGCTATTCCAATTTCGGTTACGGTAGATCTGAAAAGTTTTTTTGTAGAGCACTTGAAGCATTCTCTTAAGTCCTTCCAACGTGTCTTCTTCCCTTAAATCTTTCCTGGATTATCACCTGCAATAAGATATATATTTATCCCCATATGCTGTGTTCCAATTAATGCAGTTTGCGTATATTTATAGTAACTATTTTTCCTTTTTTCTTCTTCTAATGAATAAAAAGTTCCGTTTGTATTTTTTTACATATTTAGGTACAACTACATCTCAAACACATTTGAAAAAAACCCGGTTTAATTTAGTATCCTTTTTTCTTTGACATAAGTGGCACCTTACCCTCTTCTCATGCAACCTTCTCTGAATCATGGCTGCAGCCATTTTTTTTCTGAATTCAAGTAAAAACAAACCGTCACACGGTGATAAGTCTTTTTCCATTCCAGATGCAGATAAAACCATAGCTTCTGAACAAATGATACAAAAGAGAGATAATTCCACTTTCTTAGCTGGTTGCAGTGATTGGAATCCACGCCGGCAAACTGACACAGTGTTACAGTAACACAGAATGTGACTTCGGCGATCTGAAATAAGGCTAACAGTAACTACCAGGTGGGGTAATTCCGGGACCCCATCCTCGTTTTTTGGAAAACATTAATCCACAGTGATTTATTTTGTGTATGAAATTGGTTAGGAATTTACTCTTCGTTCCCTAGTGAGCATAACTTTGTTTTTAACTAAAAGAGAGTCAACAGTTTGAGCTTGGGGTCGTTAGCGACCCCATCCGATATTAGGAAGGTTAAAATGGCTTAATAAATACGTGTACAGGTGTACCCTTGAAGGATATTGGAATCATTACATGGCATACTCATTTTTAGCTAACGGTTGTGCAAGTAAGTGACTTGGCTATAATCAAAACCCTGGACCACCAGAGTCGTGTAATTTGTGCCAATTTCCTGTTCCTTTGAAAAATCCATGCATGTTTAATCAACTTTAAGAACCTAATTTTAAGGACTTGGTAAGACATGGATGCTCTCCATACACCAATGAGTAGATTCTAAGTTTTTAAAGATGGACAATTTACCTTGCACAACCGTTAGCTAAAAATGAGTATGCCATGTAATGATTCCAATATCCTTCAAGGGTACACCTGTACACGTATTTATTAAGCCATTTTAAAGCCTTCGATAATATTCGATATTAAAAGCACGGATTAAAATTCTTATTTCACCTCTTTTAAATTCTGTAGAGAGCGAATTAATACCTCCAACTGTAGCATTAGAGATATTATAGAGACAACTTCCTCGAATCCAACATTTCCATTTAGTGTGCTTTTAGATCTATAGAAGTTTAGTCTAAGCTTATGAGAGTGGTTAGGAACTGTAGGGATAACGTTCGACCCTTTCAAACTAGCTCTAAAATTTAAAAATAATTATTCTTCATTTATAATCCAACTCCTTCTCAACTATACTTCAATTAGCTTTAACAATATTTCAATTTAATATTTATTCCTCTCCAATTTACTGATTTTCAGTTACGTACATGATATCAACTAACATTTGTGAATGATGGAATAAAGATAAAAAATGAATGAAATAAAATTTTCTATTATGTTTATATAAAATACAGAATCACTGCAATAAGGTCGTCAAACCGGTGATACTGTACGGGATGGAAACCGCTTCCATCCCCAGCCTAAGGAAAATGCTAGGGATAGAAAGAATAATACTATGAAGAATTTACGGCCCAAAGAAGACACAGGAAGGCCATGAGTCTAATAAGGAAATATACAAAGAAGTGAATGATTTGGAAACGGGCATAAGAATTAGAAGATTAAGGTTCTACGGACATATGGTGAGGGTGCACCGAAAGAGATTAAATAGAGAAATCTTCTATAAAATGAGAGGATACAAGAGTGCTATGGGGTACATCAAACAGATGAAGGAAGAAACTGAGAGATTGTAAATAACAGACCATTGCTGTTTCGGTAGGGATGACTACGGGAAAAGACTAAAAGAAATGAAGTTCCTTATGGGAAAGAGAGATGCGAGAAAAGGAATAGCGTGGCCCTAGAAAAGAAAAAAGGGATGAGGAAAAGGTGGGAAGAAAGATGGAAGGAGAGAAGAAGTGAAAATTTTATTGAGTAAAATGATGACGGTCAGGACACACAGCTGACAATTTTATAAGAATACACTAAAATCTTATCATATTATCAATTTTTAAAATATTATTATTCGAGTAATAATAAAATGATAAGTAGAAACATCAGGTGATGAGTTGTTACTTATAAAATAAATTTTTGCTTATAATTTTTTTCTTCTCAGATTGAGGTTTCCTTCAACCGAAAATTTCCTTTACTTCATTTTTCCACTTTTTTCTTTCTTGTACATCTTCCTCCCTCAGACCTTGGCCGTGCCTACTTTCCACAATTACTTCTATCCATCTTTTTCGTGGTGTTCCTCGCCGTTTCCTCCCTTCAGCACTCAAATTGAAAATTAAATTGAGCAATCTTTCTTCATTCATTATTCTGAGATGGCAATACCATTCCAATCTATTTGTCTCTATATCTTTATTACTTGCTATATTATTACTTAATTACTATTATTATATTACTTAATTACTCCGAAATTAGAATTGTATTTTATTTGTTATTTTTTTCTGTTTCAGGTAAGTTTTTTCTTCAGAGCTGTTCATCTTGAGAACTCTAATGAATTTAATCATTGCGTAAGTAAATTTGTATAAGTACCTTTTCATTGTTAAACAATCCAATTACCATTAATGAAAATTAAAGTTGAATTACTTAAAAACAGAAAAAGAGTAGAGACAACTTAACTTTATGTAATTTTTCGATTACTAGTTTCTATTGTTAATTATGATTTAGGTTGAAAAAATAATGAAAACTATATCTTTGCCATGTGCTGACTTCTTATATATGCAGCCTTGGTGATTAAGTGGTTAAGTCAAATTTCTGCCAAAACAAGCTAATTTTATTGAGGAATCACATGGAATCACAATATAAGAAATAACTCCATTTCGAGCCAAGGGCTGACTTCGTGACTTATGAACTACTCCAATTACACGATACCTATTCTCTCTTATCAATTTTGGGCGAAATTTGACTTAACCACTTATTCAAGCAAGCTACAGATATATGTCGGTGAATTGAAATGGCATGTTTTGTTGATCACCGTCGTACAATCATAAATAATTATAAAATACTAATCATATTCGATGGTTGTAATATACCATCGATTAGTTTTACCAATGATCTTATAATTACTGTATTGTACGAATTCCTTGTTGCTGAAAATATAGTATTATATTTAGCTAAAAAAATTGCATAAACTTTTCGATTAGTGAAAGATTTTAATTATAACGCTGGAACGATTAATATTACATTGCGATTCAGTCCAATTGCAAGTATGCTTCATTTTACAAACAATACACACTACTTTACATTACAAATTACGCAAATGATATTCGATCATATTATAACCATACTCCTATTTAGTTTCACAATGATCTTATAATTACTGTATTATACAAATTCATAGCTACTGAAAATGATATTTATATATATATAGCTAAAACAAAATAAACAGTAAGATTAGCGAAAGATTTCAATTGAAACGCTCGAACTATTAATATTCCATTGGCATTAAGTCCAATTGCAACTAAGCTTCATTTGAAATTACAATTCAAACTGTAATATATTAAATTTATTATGTTTTAGTGACCTAAATATCAAGTCGATATACTCAATAATTGATTTAATATTCTAAAATGTATGCTCTAAATTAAGTAATCCTGATTTGCCCCAACATGATTACCGTTAACATTCACTATTAA
Source organism: Troilus luridus (assembly GCA_964056705.1). NCBI lineage: Eukaryota > Metazoa > Arthropoda > Insecta > Hemiptera > Pentatomidae > Troilus > Troilus luridus. The sequence continues at coordinate 11,562,864 of OZ057412.1, forward strand.
ATATATGAAATAACTCTGGTTTAAATTTTTAATATTAATATTATTTTTTAATAATATTTTTATTGTTTATATGTATTATGTATAGATATATAAATATACTCCTACGTATAAGTTTAAAAAAATACATAAGCGTTCCCGCCAATGGCTCCAAGTAATGTTTAATCCTATTATGTTAACCAGGATTACCAAATGATAAGGCCTTTATCTAAATCTGGAGATTATATTTTATCATGTTGGTTCCACTAATTACTCTACAAAAAAGACTAATCCAGTAGAAATATACTCTTTACATCGCCATCTCATTTGTACATTTCTATTTAATCAGTCAAGTTTTTCTGTAATTTATCTACTTAAATAACTGTTATGTAGACATAACTATATTATAGATAAGTAAATATTTAGTTAGAAATTCCTAATAGCAAAGCTATCACCAACTTCCTTAGAAAGAAGTTTAAATTTAGTTATTAAATGCAGAATCATCAATTTTAATGAAGTAAGGACTAATTGGTATGTAAATAATACAAATATTCAAAAAAATCAAACGAAATATTTTTGTATTCCTTTTGCTATTTGGAAGCAGAATGAAGAGTTATGATTTTTTTTTTACCTGATTGTAAACTTTCTGACTGACAATAACAATATTACAAGAAACAGTCAAATTAGATTAACGATGAATAAAATACGAACAATTTGTTTGTTGATAGAAGAAAGGTAATTATAAGTTACCTGGTAATAGGTAAAACTTCAAGATTGGTTAACACTTTGTAATTGGATTTGAACGCTCACTTAAACAGATGTTAAACTAATCAAGGTTGGTTAAACGAAAATTTTCTTAACCAATTATCTATTCAAATAATTTAAATATCGTAGAATCAATTTGAACAACTCTTTGTACAACTTGTCCTAAAAGTAATTTAGAAATGATAATAAATAGAAGAATTATTACGTCCATTTTTTTAAAATATTATGGATCTAATTTATCGCATTATATTTTACTTCCGAATAAAATAAATTTTAACTTTACTAAACTTAGAGCTTCATCTACATTATTGTATTAAGAAATATATACAGGTACGGTTACCGGTCATTGGGATTAAACTAATTGTTTAATAAAATAGTTTTGCTCCAAAGAAGTTTCATCAATGGTTCTCTGTTATCAGCATTCTAAACTTCCTTGTCCTCCCCTTGTTTTACATGTATATAAACTAGCTCAAAGATTAAGAGAAGGTAGAAGGTAGAAGGTAGGATAGTAGATAGTTAAACTTTAGTTAATAAGATGTAGTAAGTAAGAAAGTAGTATCTGAGTTAGATAAGTTCTCCATAGCAGCCCATTGCACATAAGTTCTAATGTTAATCAATACTCAATAAGTCTACAAGTTAGTTCATAAGAATGTATCTTTTATATCACATTATATCTATCCGTCATTCAATAAATATATATTTCTCTTACAAGTCATCCACCGTTTTATAACTAGTTAAATAAATTTATCCTGATTATACCTTTATTGGCTCATTCAGGTCTCCTACAGTATCATCGTAGAAATAACCATAGAAGTATTCAGCGATGTTATATTAATTAAGAAAATACAAGCTCTTTTATATTGTTGAATAAGCAATGAGTATATTGTGTAGTGTTGTATATTTTACAATTGTGTAATATTAAATCAGTTATTGGCAAGCTCTGTATTGGAGTGTTCGACGGGTGGTATAGAATGTCGATTAAAAGTTTTGAATTAGGTTTCGGACTAGTTTGTGGTGATCATAACTAGTTAATAACTAGAAAACTTCTTCCAACATAGTTTGACGTAGATTTTTCCTTTCTATATAATATCTATTCTTCTATGAAATCAATGCTGACGCAGTTAACACAATATTTTTTTAAATGTAATAATTGAAACTGTATATTGAATACAGCAAGTAAATATAATGAAAGATAAATAATTTCCCGAGATAAAGGCAAGTAGAAAAACTACTGATATAAAAAGTTCAACTTAGATGATCACGAGGCCATCTTCTTTTCAGAAGCCTCGGAGGATTATCAGGAATTGAAGATGTTGCTAGGTTTGAAAATAGTGGGTTTGAGGGGAAATGAAGCTTGTCATGAAAGGATAGATATCGGATTTGGGCCAAGTCAGCAACAAATGGGACATAAAGGTCATTATGGATTACTTTGTTCGAATCAAAGTATGTAGCATTGAGGATTTTACGGAGGATTTTTGATTGTAAGGATTGAATACGAGAGGAATTCGATGGCTTAGTGAAGCCTCAAGCTCTACTCCGTAAGTCCAGATGGGTCTAACGATTGTCATGTAAATGAGTATTTTGTAATTAATTGGGAGCTTAGAGATTTTGTCTAGTAAATTGTTAAAGTAGCCTGAAACGGCGAGTTGTTTCTTGTTGTTTCAGTCTAGTCAAGGTGTAATCCTAAGTACCGGACTTGTTCTACAGGAATCAGTGGGATGTTATTAAACGGTACAGGAAGTCGTTGGTTTAAGACGGAAACTTAATATCAAGTTCAAAATTATTATTAATTTTTACTTATATATTTAAAAAAAGCATAGTTTGTAATAACTAGTAACTGTATATATTATTAAAAGTTACGATAATTGAATACATTTTTCATTAAATTATAAATAAAAAATGTTCCCTAAAATAATATGAATAATCCTACTAATATTATAAATGCGAAAGTTTGTATGTATGTTTGTTATTATTTCACGGAAAAACCCATGAATAAGAAATATATTACACAAATCCTGGGATCTCGATAAGAACATGTATTTGGCTTTCCTTGGCCTCAAATCTGCCTTTGATTCGGTTCCACGAGATGAAATATAGGAAGCTCTCAGACTGAAGAACATTCCGAGAAACCTTACAGAGACGATTAAATCTATTTCAATTAAGGACTAGTCAAGCTGAACGGGCTAGAATCGAAGTGCTTCAATATTGCAAAGGGGGTCAAAGAAGGAGACAGCCTAAGATCTTTGTTATTCTCGCTGTTCCTGGATGAAGTGGCATCCATTTGTAAGAGGAGAACGGACAGAACATTCCTGGAACGTAGGAATGTTAATCCATTATTGACACAGCTTCTCCTCAATGCCGACGTCGTGGTATTGATTACGGACTCTGGTGGAAAAGTTGCAGCTGGCAGTCGTAGAGTGGTATGAAGAGCTATATCGAAAAGGGATGCTTATAAATACCAACAAGAGTAAGATCCTAAAATGTGGAAGGAATAAAGAAGATAACCAAATATACTGTAATGGAGAAAAATTGGAGGTGGTGACAGACTTCACATACCTAGGTACACTGATAGACGGATCTGGGAAGGTAGGCGAGAAAATATCAAACAGAATTAACAAGACAAACGCAGTTTACTACCAGATATGTAACACTGCGATGGGGAAGAGAGAGGTAGGCAAGGATGTCAAGCTCCAAATCTTCAAGGCGGTGTATCTGCCCATACTTTTCTACGGAGGGGAGAGTTGGATATTAACAGACCGACAGGAGAGCAGAATCACCGCTGCCGAAATGAAATTTTTGCGGAGAACGATTGGGAAAACAAGGAGAGACCGAGTTCGTAATGAGAGGATTCGTCAGGAACTGGAGATAACCTCATGGATATAGCTCCTAGAAACTATGCAGCTAAAGTGGTTTGGCCATGTTATAAGGATGGATGACCACAGAGACCCTCTAAAGACCATTGAATGTCCCGAAGACCTAGGGTAATCACGGTTATTTAATTTAATTGCTAAATACTGAACATATGATCGAAGTTATAGTGAAACAGGTTAGTTTTATGTGTCACTAAGTTAGCTTCAATTAATGTTTAATACTTAATATTTCTTTAAAAAAAAGTGTTGTATTCTGATCGTACAGATTAGATTTAAGACTAAGGTGATAAAAGTGCGGGTTTAATCGCCAGCCATGGGCGAAGCGTCTACTTCTTCGCAGGCGGTAAGTGAAATGGAATCGGACAACATTAATTTAAGTTCAAATAATAACAATACTGGTTCCTGGGAGCTTGTTACTGGTCGAAAACGACCTTTACCAATTGAACCGGACCTTACAAGACAGAAACGACAAACGCCAATACCAACACACAATAAATTTCAAGCCCTAACCTCAACACCGGACGAACCATCGGAAAATAGCACAAAACCAGTCCTAAATCAGAAACCGCCCCCAATTTATATTAATGGTGTAGAAAATTTCTCAGCACTAGTTACATTCCTAGAAGAAAAAGCCGGACCAAATACTTTTACAGTGAAATCTACACTGAAAGGTGTAACTGTGCATCCAGATACACCTGAAACGTATCGAAAATTAAATGCAAGTCTTAGAAGAGAGGGGGCGGATTTTCATACTTTCCAGCTCCCACAGAACAGATGCCCGAGGATAGTAATTAAGGGCCTTCATCACACTACACCGATTTGCATCATCAAGGAGGCACTGAAACAGAAAGGTTACGAAGCTTCGAACGTAACCAACGTTATATCCAGATTCAAAACACCTCTCCCAATGTTCTTTGTGGACATTACCAAAGAAACATTCACAGAGAATGTTTATGAAATAAAATCGATTTATTATACTAAAATAAATATCGAGGAACCGCGAAAAAAAAAAGACATCCCGCAGTGTCTAAGGTGTCAGCAGTATGGTCACACCAGAGGTTACTGTAACCACCCACCAAGGTGTGTAAGGTGTGGCGGGCATCATGATAGCAGCTCATGTACAAAAACTAGAGAAACCCCTGCTACCTGTGCCAATTGTGGCGGCCAACACCCTGCCAACTATAAAGGTTGCCAAACATTGAAGAACCTCAGGGTTCAGCGTAGCTCAAGGAATTACCACCACCGACCTACACCACCTCAACAAATTCAGTTACCACCGGACCCACAGGAATTCCCAGCTCTACGACAACGTTCACAGCACCATCGTCAAGTACAACCGCAGAACGACGTCGGATATCAGCAGATACCAAGGAGTCAACCTGCAACGAAGTCGACACCACAACAACATCATGCTCCAACAGGTATGATGGATAACAGTACTCAGCCGGTACCCCCAATTGATAATGCTCCTCCTCAACTTTTTCAAATTTTAAATGGGCTAAATAACCTTATCCACCCTCTTTTTATTCTCCTCCAACAACTAACTCAAGTCACACAAGCCTGGAGCAACAGCCATGCCCCCTAATTTCGCAACAGCTGGCTCCTTGTCAATTCTCCTATGGAACGCTAACGGACTGATGCAACACCGGACGGAACTTGATTTATATTTACATGAAAAAAGGACAGACATAGCACTTATCACTGAAACACATCTTACGCCACGATCTAAAGTATTTATTCCAGACTATACTATTTACAGGACTGATCACCAAGACAAAACGGCACACGGAGGCACCGCCATTATCATCAAATCGTCATTAAAACACAATCCTATTCACTTACCCATCACACCACACTTACAGTCAACTGGCATCACATTACATACAAAAGATAAAAACATAACGTTTGCTGCTGTGTATTGCCCCCCTAGGTACAAGCTTACATCTTCGATGTTTTCTGAGTTTTTTAAACGCTTAGGTCGATCTTTTATCGCAGGTGGTGATTTCAACGCGAAACACAAATGCTGGGGTTCAAGATTGTGTACCCCAAGAGGTAGGAACTTGTGGTATGCTCTTCATGAACTTGCATTAGATACTTCAACTCCTAATTCTCCCACTTACTGGCCTACTTCTAGACGTAAAACCCCGGACTTACTGGACTTTTTTATTACAAAAGGACTTAGAACAGTATACAAGACTGTAAATACGAGTTCTGACCTCTGCTCTGATCATTCTTTAGTCCAGATGACCTTATGCGAAGAACCTTCTGAGGCACAAAAAAGGCCTGCGCTCACACAGGGTATAACTGATTGGGGATTATATAGATCTTACCTTAACTCTGACCTCACAATCCCGGTTTCAATAAAAAACGAGACAGAACTAGAGGAGGCAGTGGAGAAGTTCACTAGAAGTATTCAAGAAGCAGCGTGGTCATCATCAAAACCTAGGTCCAGGAAATCAGATAACTTGACATTCCATTACAACTAACACTGCCACCGCCCTCATTCACTCCCACAGAAGTAGCAGAAATAATTAGACACTTACCAAAAAGAAAAGCCCCGGGCTATGACTTAATAAATGCTGAGGTGCTCCAGCAAATGCCTAGGAAAGCTCTAGTGTTTTTATCGACAATCTACAACTCAATACTTAGAACTACAAAATTCCCTATACAGTGGAAATACTCTTTTGTAACCATGATTAAAAAACAAGATAAAGATATTAGCAGCCCTTCCTCGTACAGACCTATTAGTTTACTCTCCATTTGTTCAAAAATTTTTGAAAAATTACTTTATCCCCGATTATTAAAGTTACAAAAATATAATCCCTCACCATCAATTCGGTTTTCGGAAATCACACTCAACAACTCAACAATTACACAGAGTAACTGACTACATATCGACAGCACTAGAGCAGAAGTTATATGCAACTGGAGTGTTTCTGGATGTTGCCCAAGCATTCGACAAGGTCTGGCACCAAGGGCTTCTCTTTAAACTCAAGACTGTACTACCACACACTTATTATCTAATTCTTCACTCATTCCTTGCTGACAGATTTTTCTCAGTCCGACAGGGCTCAGAGCTATCTTCAATAAGACCGATCTTAGCCGGCGTGCCTCAGGGATCAATACTGGCACCGCTGTTGTACATAACATATACACACGACATTCCACTAAGTACTGACATACTGACAGCAACCTACGCAGACGACACTGCCATAATCACCAAACATCAAGACGCGACGCAAGCCTCACTAAACTTACAACATCACTTACAAAAGTTGAATGAGTGGTGCCAACTATGGAAAATTAGACTGAACCACGAAAAGTCACAACACATCACTTTTACTCTTAGACGTGAAACATGCCCTCCCATTTACCTTAACAACTCATCTATCCCGCAGACAGATAAAGTACAATACCTTGGACTAACGTTTGATAGGAGAATGACATGGGGTCCTCACGTTAAGATGAAACGCCAATCACTGAACCATAAGCTCAATTTAATGTACTTACTATTCAGGAAAACCTCCAAATTAGATATAAGACAGAAACTAAACACGTACACTTACCTACTAAAACCAGTTTGGACATATGCATTACAAATTTACGGGATCGCTAAACAGACTCACAGAAAACGACTGCAGACTTTTCAATCAAAAGTACTAAGACTTATCACCAAAGCACCATGGTACGTCAACAACAAAACTCTGCATACTGACTTAAAAATACCAACGGTTGACGAACATATACGAACATACTACAAACGCTTTCAAGAAAAACTACACGGACATCCAAACCCGTTAATAGAACGAATGGCCTCTACTCTCATGCCTGAGAACACTAGGAGGAGATTAAAAAGAACGTGGATGAGGGATTTGCTATCATAGGAAATTGAATCAAGCCAAGGGAGAGGTACCACTGGGTACTGTTCTTCTTCATGCCTTTCAAGTCATTGTATCATGTTTTGTTGTTTTTTGTGTGTTTTTTTTCTTGTTTTTTTTTACTGTCAGACTATCTGCTGATTGTCACTGTTTTGACAGGTGTAGATAAAAATATAAAGAGAAAAAAAAAAAAAATTGCTAAATATTGTTAGCATCGTTACAGGGCTCCCCCTTGAGTAGCATCCTCACGTGTTTCTTACTCGCATAATCTACATATTTTCGCTACAAATGTTATAAATGCGAAAGTTTGTGAGGATGGATGTATGTTTGTTACTCCTTCGTGCAAAAACTACTGAACGGATTCGTATGAAATTTTACAGTAATATAGGTTATACCGGTAAATTACTACGCATCGATAAAGTACCTACATATGTACATTATTGTAATCCTTTCAGTTATAATTTCTACCTGTTGCCGTACGACAAGTGAAACCGTTATACTAAGTAATCCTTTTCAATAAATTCAATAACATTACTTACTAATCCATTATTGACCTGTAAACGAATTGAACAACAGTAAACGAAAGTAGCTTCTGTCCGCCCCGTTTGTTAATCAGTGTCAATGTATTTTTCACGGCTGTGCTGATCCGTTTGTGATGAAATTTGATATGGACATAGGCTTAACCCTGGCGAAAGACATAGGCAACTTTTTATCATCACACCACACAGGTGAAGTTTATGTAAAACTGTAATATGATTGACTAATACTCAGCGGTCAACGCACATCAGAAACCACTGAACTTAACATCTTGAAATTAGCAGTTTAGTTCTTTGTATTGCTTAAATAGAGTTGTTAGGCTTTGTAGAGCACTGAGAAAGGAATTTGGACAGATCCACTCCCAAGGGTTCCCCCCTTTATATAACAAGAGCTCAAAGATTGTATAGAATCCGTCAGTTTTGAAGTTAGACATCTGAAATTTCGAATGTACCAGTAACTTATAGTTAAAAAAAATTAAATTATTTATTAGAAATGATTTGTCAAGGAACTTCATGTCGCATTCCAAATTCCACGCGAGTGAAACCGTGGGCAAAAGCTAGTATGTATATATATTTTTTTTTTTTTTAAATGGGAAGATTTCACTTTATTTAATAATTTAAGAAATTAGGATCTACAGCGGAAGACTTGATATGAAACGTTAATGTACACTTCAAGTCTGTCTAAACTTTTTAACGTTTAACCTTTAAAGTTTCAGATTGTTTTATTAAGAGTTTGTGAAGTTAAAGAAGAGGAAATCAGCTGAAAAGTCTTAATATAATAGTAACATTTATCTAACATCAACAGAAAACCATACATAGATGTAGAACAGATAGAAAAATATTTAAAAATAATCACCATCATAAGAATAATAAATAAAAAATAAATTATAATAGAAAATTGAAATAAGCCAACGAGATCCTAATTAAAATAATTCTCAATGAACATTCTTCCCCTTGTATACATCGCAAAATAGCCGGAACACGGGGATATGGGATCGGTGAAGAGAATGGATTTGTCTGGCCGTGTTAAAAGCCAGGTAGTTCAGTTAGTCAGAGCACTGCGGTAGAGAATGCAGACCAGTTTCGTATCCCGGCCTGGACAAATCTTTTTCTTCAAAATAAAAATATTTAAAATAATCACCATCCTAAGAATAATAAGATCCCAGAGGAAACAATAAGATCCTTGAAAATCCTTGAATTGAACAAGGAAGTTGAAATACTACAAAAAGCAGTGTTGTTGGGAACTGCTAGTATTGTACGGAAATTTCTAAATATCGATAAATAAGACGATTAAGCTTGACCTTGACCATGGTCCGGTTAAGATATATCAACCAGCAATGCTGAGAAGAAAAACAATAATAAAATAAATAAAAAAATAATTTTGTTATGATATGAGGTACTTTTAGAATAAAAAGAAGGTGCAGATAAAAAGAAAACTGACCATATTTGTTTTATTAGACCACGCAAAGCATTCATGACTACTTCTTCTTCCAGTACTCCTCCACTAAGGACATTATTCCTTTCTTCTGTCCTTGGACTGTTTGGTCTTTGGGATGTGGATGCTGTCTTTTGTCAGTATATAATGACGAATTTTGGTGAAGGAGGAAAGATATTTTTATTGTAGATAAAGTTGCCAAGTGTTCTTCGCGATTTTTCCTTTCTCGGTGGTTCAAGAACTATATTTAATCTAAAGAATCTGTTGATCTTGCCATATTTCGTGTTTAAATTCGGTATGTCGAATTACACGCAGAAGAATTCTGTCTTTTAGGATGACATATATAGTCTACTTTTTGGCACACTCTTTGAGTAATATTTGCCTGATTGATGTGCTTTTATTGTCTGAAAGTATTGCACATTTTTATTTTATTTATTACTATTATTACTTATTTTTTTAACAATAAACAATATAAATATGGTGAAAGCCTAATTATTATGATGTAAAAAGAATGGTAGAGACTTTGAACGATGTATTAAATTGAAAATAATTTTAACATTTGAAAATAAATATGAAGGAATAAGGTTATAAGTAACTGAAGAAAACCTAACAACAGCTGGAAACTTCTGGTCAGATGTTTGCAGTGGTTGTCATGGATACGTACCTATATATTTTAGGAATATATATATTCCATTTCTCCTGGGAGCGGAGTGGCTCAGTGGTAGAGCACTGAGTTGCCATCCCTGAAATCCTTGTTGAAATCCCGCTGCCGGTAAGGTTTTATTTAGTCTGTTTGCAGCCAGAGATGGATCGTATAGGATCTAGGACTCTCCTGGGGCTCACCCAGCCTCTAAAAAATATAAAAGTAGGGTACCCAAAATGAGGGGGGAAAATCTGGCGGTTGAACGTGACATAGGACAAGTCACCTCCTTGCAGAACCGTTGTCCATGAAACAGTACAGTCTCTACAATGTACCGAACCCCAATTTATATATATATATATAGTTTATATATATACACACAATGCATATGGAATGATCTTGGCTTACTGTTTTGGTTTCTAACGCAATAAAATAATAATGACAAATTGTTGAAAGTTAATGTTACGTGAATCAGTTAATAGGTCCAATTTCGTACACAAATCAAATTATTCCACACTGCAGTGAAGCGAAAAAGGCTAAAAATACACAATTTCCCATGTTTGCAGGAATCATAACAGGACCTGTTAACTCGGTTATAGCACGAGAGTTGTTTCGGTGTTTTATGGTCAATTGGCGTTGGAAGATTGAAAAGCATTTTATCGAGCTAGTGCTTGCGATAAGATTGCTAATACACAAACACAGCTGTCCCTTTCCTCACTCGACAACGACCATTTAAAGCTTTATGAACACATTTTGGCTTTCAAAAATACGAGAGCATTCTCTATTGTCAGCTTCCTATTCGCCCTTTTGTTTCGTTAAGAGATGAGATAATGGTCCATTGTGTTCCTATGTTCTGCTTTTGATTCTTTCTTTGTAGATAACCCTTTTTTCTTTATTGTCGCTAAGTGTACTGAAGTTTCCGGTTAAAATCTGACAATGACTGAAAAACTGTTGAAAATGATTCAATCGACAGCTGAAATCAATTTAAAAAAATAAAATCGGAATTGGAGAATTAAAATCAATTCCAAAAATTCCCATCAAATTACCTTTACCCTTCGCCGAAAACCCATGATTTCCTGTCCTACTGTATCCTTTAATAGTACTCCACTTATCCCTGTTAAACAGATCCGCTACCTAGGACTCAACTTAGACAACGTCTTACTTGGAACCCTCACACAAGACTGAAAAGACAAGAAACAGCTAGACGCTTCCGACTACTTCAACACATACTAGATAAACGCTCAAAGCTTCAGATCAATTGCAAAAGACTTATTTATGTTACTGTTATAAGACCTACATGGACTTACGGAATTGAACTATGGGGCTCCACCAAACCATCAAATTCCTCTCGTATTCAATCCTTGCAATCCAAAATCCTAAACGCTCCTTAATTTGTCACAAATAAAACCATCCATAATGACCTGAACGTTCCATATGTTACCGATTTAGCCCATTCCAGATACCTATCATTCAATAATAAACTCCAGGCCCATCCAAACCCACTAGTTTCCATCCTTGGATCCATCCCGGGCAATCCTCCTAGGCGTCTGAAGAGAAGATGGCCTCGGGACCTTCTATAATAGAAATGTAGTTAGAGTGCTGCCAATGGTTAGTGCCTCTACATGTCCTTTCATGTATTTATTTATTCATACAGCCCTTGTACTAGATGTATATAATACAGTTGTACAATTCAATAAAATAATTTTAAAAAAATAAAATAAAATAATATAAAACTAAGTCGATTTAGAAAAACAAACATGAACAGAAAAAGAAGCATAATATATATCTGACCAGATGTCTATATAATACAAATCATAAAGAATTTATGAAGTGCAAAAAAAAAGTAAAATAAAAAAAATAAAAAGTATAAATCCTGACAAGACATTAATCCAATAAAGAGAATAAATTAATCAATAAAAACAGTTGAATGTATGAGATAGCATGGAATAATCTTTTTACATAATCTACATCTTAACTTAGCCGGGATGCTCGGAGATGTTCGAAATGCAAGTATGTAAATGAAGACAGTGAAGAAGGATGGAATCATGGAGGAAGGATGCCTCTTCTAAGGACAGGCTGAGGAAAATGGAAATCCAACGAATGGTTTTAATTTAGTAATACAGAGAATGGTCCAAGTAATCAAAAACTTTAGTAAAGTCAAGTAGGATTAGCACAGCTAATTTTTTGTATGTCACTGGTGATTTTGGTAAGGGGAGATTGTGTTGAGAAACCGGGTCCGAAACTTGATTAAAGTGGATCAAAGAGTTTGGACTGTTCAGTTACTACCTATATATCCTGTATACTTAATACTATATAATATATATTATATACCTATATATATCTACCTGGACATATATACAGCGTCAATTACATCTCCTAATTTTTAAACATAGTAGAGAAAAAACTACTGGATCCGAATTCAGAGATAATTGTCACTAACTTTCATTAAATCAATCCCTATTTTTCTTCTTCGACTTCAGCTTCCTCTTCGTGACTTTTATCGTCGATTTGTTCCAACCCAAGATATTCATAATTCTTTTTCTATCGGCAGGTTTGTCTTCCCTTTCAAAGTCTTTGCCCTCGCATGCTACGATCTATGTGTATAGGCGTTCTGACCAAATTTTCCCTCTATTTATTTTTTCCTCTAGATCTAGTATCTGCCGGCCTGCCCAAACCATCTCAACTTTCTCTCATCCTCATTCAGAGTGACTTTACATTATTAAATAATTGTAAATAATAGCACGCCTTTTTCAGAAATGTCCACCCTAAAGAATTTGAACAAAATAGAGGTTCCGCATTAGCTTAGAAGACGATTGTGGTCGGGTCGACTAAGTTATTTCTTTTCTTTTCCCCACAAATCTACATTACCAATTATAAAATGTAACCTATTATGATTTATATTTACTTTATTCTATTCATATTTTTATTTATTTTATTTATTTTTATTACTGATAACGAGGCAGTACTCAGGAATTCCATCGATTGTTTATCGGATAATACTTATTATTAAATTTAAAACATCCAAGTCTGGAGTTGTGCCATCGACAGTTGGTTGATTGTTATCTCTAAAAATTATGTCATTATCCCCCGATTTATGTTATAACACGTATACAATTTTTCAATAAATAAATAAAAATTTACTTTATTCTATTCATATTTTTATTTATTTATTGAAAAATTGTATACGTGTTATAACATAAATCGGGGGATAATGACATAATTTTTAGAGATAACAATCAACCAACTGTCGATGGCACAACTCCAGACTTGGATGTTTTAAATTTAATAATAAGTATTATCCGATAAACAATCGATGGAATTCCTGAGTACTGCCTCGTTATCAGTAATAAAAATAAATAAAATAAATAAAAATATGAATAGAATAAAGTAAATATAAATCATAATAGGTTACATTTTATAATTGGTAATGTAGATTTGTGGGGAAAAGAAAAGAAATAACTTAGTCGACCCGACCACAATCGTCTTCTAAGCTAATGCGGAACCTCTATTTTGTTCAAATTCTTTAGGGTGGACATTTCTGAAAAAGGCGTGCTATTATTTACAATTATTTAATAATGTAAAGTCACTCTGAATGAGGATGAGAGAAAGTTGAGATGGTTTGGGCAGGCCGGCAGATACTAGATCTAGAGGAAAAAATAAATAGAGGGAAAATTTGGTCAGAACGCCTATACACATAGATCGTAGTGTGACTTTTATCGTCGATTTGTTCCAACCCAAGATATTCATAATTCTTTTTCTATCGGCAGGTTTGTCTTCCCTTTCAAAGTCTTTGCCCTCGCATGCTACGATCTATGTGTATAGGCGTTCTGACCAAATTTTCCCTCTATTTATTTTTTCCTCTAGATCTAGTATCTGCCGGCCTGCCCAAACCATCTCAACTTTCTCTCATCCTCATTCAGAGTGACTTTACATTATTAAATAATTGTAAATAATAGCACGCCTTTTTCAGAAATGTCCACCCTAAAGAATTTGAACAAAATAGAGGTTCCGCATTAGCTTAGAAGACGATTGTGGTCGGGTCGACTAAGTTATTTCTTTTCTTTTCCCCACAAATCTACATTACCAATTATAAAATGTAACCTATTATGATTTATATTTACTTTATTCTATTCATATTTTTATTTATTTATTGAAAAATTGTATACGTGTTATAACATAAATCGGGGGATAATGACATAATTTTTAGAGATAACAATCAACCAACTGTCGATGGCACAACTCCAGACTTGGATGTTTTAAATTTAATAATAAGTATTATCCGATAAACAATCGATGGAATTCCTGAGTACTGCCTCGTTATCAGTTAGCCTCACTAGTCCCATCTAGTGGAATTCAAGTTTACTGCTTTGGATTATTGTATAAACCACTTGTTTTTAAATGTAGCATTTATCAATTTTACAACAATACAATTTTAGAAATAATTCAAGCTCTGATCTCACAGTTATGGAGGAGTAAGAATAGTGCTGAAAATGGTCTCTCAATATATATTTAGTGATCGGGCACTGCAGTGAAATGATTAACAATTTTTGAAAAGAATGGAAAAGTAGACGACATACTGGAAAGAATTAAAATTGGGACATGGTCCGTAGTAGGTCTCTTCGAAAAGAAGAAGAGAAAAAAGCTACTATTTAAATCTATATTTTTTCTTTTTATTGATTATTAATCCTTTTTAAGAAATCTATTAAAACAGGAATTCCAGAAACAAGGTGAAGTCAAAGACTCATGGATAACTTGGTAAAGAAATAAACCCAAAACATCCTCATATCAAAAATAAAAAACTACTGCATTCAAAGTAAAATAAAATAAAACCCAAAAACTTAGTAATAATAATAATAATTCTAAAGGCAATAATAAAATAATAACTACAATTTAAAATTAGATTCACAATCCCATCTGGTTAGTGATCGAAACGTTAAAAAAAATGAAAAGAAAAGAGTGAATAAAAAAAAATTTAATTGTCATACTTTAGCTTTATCATCAACTGAAACTGCCATCTAGCTACACCCAGATAGATTCTAGAGTCTGATTACACTACAAAGAGGATTCCTACCTTGACAGTTCATCTTTCTTCCGGTCGGATCACGACCCTTCACGCCAGGATTACCAGTGTCTTCGAACTCAGATTATTAAAGGGAATACCCTCTTTTAAAAAGATTAATTCCCTATAGCATAAATATTTAAAATATTTTTGTATTGAAGAGAAAAGATTTGCTTGACCGGGATTCCAACCCGGGTCTTCTGCATCTCTGTTGCATTGCTCTTAACCACTGAGCTACCAGGGGTCGCATCCTAGTCAAATCCATTCTCTTCAACGATCCTATATCCCCGTGTTCTCGAAACTTTTGGGATGTATACACGGGAAAGAATGTTCGTTGAACATTACTTTAATTAGGATCTAGTTGTCTTACGTCAATATATTATTTATAATTTATTATTTTTATTAATTGTTATTATTTTTGTTTTGAAGAGAAAAGATTTTCCCTGTCCTGCATTCGAACCCAAACGTAAACATTTTAATGCTAGAGAGGAAAATAGTTGACTGGAGGATCTAATGAAGGATGGGATTAGTTGGAGGGTGTAGTCATAAATAACACCAAATAAGTGAAACTTATTTATTATTTGTGCTGATGTTTCGACCTACGTTGTAGGTCATCTTCAGGGTAAATGGAAGGAGAGGCGGCTATGTAAACCGTATGATTATAGATGGTTAACTGCATTGTAATTATGATGGTCAGTCAGTTAACCATCTATAGTTATACTGTTCACATAGCCCCCTCTCCTTCTGTTTGCCCTGAAGATGACCGACAACGTAGGTCGAAACATCAGCACAAATAAAAAATAAGTTTCACTTATTTGGTGCTATTTATGACTACACCCTCCAACTAATTCCATCCTTTGTAAACATTTTAAGTCTTCTCCTGTAAGGTGCTGCGCCCTTGTGGACCCATTCGGCCAATGTATTTCCGGAGAGAAAATTAATGAATTATGACAACATCCAGTACAGAAGTCTGCAACGTTTACAGAACCTGAGCGTGGGAAATCTTTTGAAATATAATGTAATGAGAACCTAAAAATATAATTTCTTAACCTAAATACAAATTTAATTTTTAGCTTATTACAAAAGAATCTGAAATAATAATAATGAAAAATACTCAATACTTTATTAGGCTAATTAAATAAAGACTTGGATGCCGGGACTATAGCCAAATTAGTAGTTAAATTGTCCCTGAATTATATTAACGTTAAATACAAATAGCAATCTTAAAACAGAAAGGCCAGAATTGAATCTTAAAGTAGGTCAAATTAGGGAATTAAATCCTCTGTGTTGTAAATTGTACCGTAGTCATTGTCGACTGCAAAAGACAAATGTGCACTCTAGCGTGAACAATAGGAAGCTAGCACCTTCCACCTAATAAAACTTGGCCTAACCTCAGTTTAATTACCTGAGCTGCCTAAGGCTCTTTGGAACAACAAACTTTAAAACTAATTAAGAAGCCTAAATCTCCGATCATTGGCTATTTGTTACTGGTTCGTTCGCTAACCTTTCCTCTCAGGTGTGTACATAAAAAAAAAATACGCTGCAACTACAAACTACGGTTTGTTTCATTTAACGTCACCTTATGCTACTACTAGCTTTTGTCAGTG
Organism: Troilus luridus; assembly: GCA_964056705.1. Taxonomy (NCBI): domain Eukaryota; kingdom Metazoa; phylum Arthropoda; class Insecta; order Hemiptera; family Pentatomidae; genus Troilus; species Troilus luridus. Next base: position 11,579,630 of record OZ057412.1, read on the forward strand.
TCTTCGTCAGCCTAAAAGTCGAAAATGGTTCTAATAGGATTTTTAATCGGTTTAATAAAATTTAGTTTTAATCAAAAGCAGTAAGGCGTATTGATACCAAGTTCGAAGCCAATCACCGCGAAAATAACTTTCTACCCCTTTTTAACCCCGTTAGGGGATGGATTTCCATAAAATACGAATCACGTCTTCCATCAATTCTGTTAAAAAATGTTTATGCAAAATTTGCAGTAGATTGGACCAATGAATCAATCACGTTGTCCCATACAAACATTGCCTCCCTTTTTCACCTTCTTAGGTGTAGAATTTCGGAAAATTATTTCGTATCGGATGTCTACGTCATATAAAGAACACACCCTCCAAGTTTCAGGTCTCTAATATCAGCGGTTTAGACTATGCGTTGATACCTCAGTCAGTCATTCAGGACAAAGCATTTTATAAATAATAAATTCAATAATATTACATACTAATCCTTTACTAACACGAACAACAGTAAACTTCTGTCCGTTCCATTTGTAAATCAGTGTCAATGTATGTTTCACGGCTGTGTTGATCCGTCTGTGAGGGAATTTTATATGGATAATCTCAAGCCTGGGGAAGGGGACATAGGCTACTTTTTATCAACACATCACACAGGCGAAGTTTATATAAAACTTCCGGCGGTCAACGCACAGCAGAAATTCGCACTGAACTTAGCGTCTTGAAATTCGCAGATCGCACTAAGAAATGAATTGGGACAATTCCACCCCCAACGGTTTCCCCCTTAATATAATAGAGGTTCAAAGATTGTATGGAATCCGTCAGTTTTGAAGTTAGACATCTGAAATTTCGGATATACGAGTAACTTATAGTTAAAAAAACTTTAATTTATTTAAAATGATGTGTCACGACTCTTTAAATGGCAGACCAAATTAAATGCGAGCGAAGCCGAGGCAAAAGCTAGTACATTATAAAACTATTTGATTATTTTTTTATAATAATATACGTTGTGAAAAAGAGAAGACATTTTAGAGAATGCTAAAAACGTTACATCAGATTTAAGACCAGATTACCAGCAGTCCAAGGAGCTGTAGCATTCAACATAGGCCAACCTATTTCATCCCCAAGACTAAAACCGAGACTCTTGAAAGATATTCTGATGTGATCTCAATAGATAACGTTTCTCACCAATCGTTTTAACAAAATGTAATATAATCATGTTTTCTTTTAGTTTTCCGTTTTATAGTACTATAGCTCTGTTTATTATTACATTAATTTTAATTTTGTTTACTTATTTACACGTTTTATATTCAAACTACTATCATTCTTTTATATGAAAAAAACACTATTATATATTTACATCTTCTCTGTAAATAATCTGATAATGTACAGTTAGGGGTGTCTCTTGCATGAGACGAAACCCACACTTTCACTATGTGTTAAATCTTAAAATTCATTATTAAAAAAACCATGTAAGGCTAGGAATAGCCGATCTGGAAATAATGAGAATAAAAAATAAAATAAAAAAGAGAATGCTACAGAATGTACTGAATCAGGTTAAATCCACGGTTTAATCAATTAAATGGACCTTCCCATAGGAATTAGTTTGGACATCTTGGACCATTTACGAGGTTGACACTACTAATAAAACCGGATCAAGCAAATAATCTGGACCTGGACTTGTTATATATTGCTTGTTGTTCCTGACGAATGGCACGCTTTAGCATGCTTACTTAGAATGGTCCTATTCATCAATTTTAATCCGTTACTTCTAAAGTACTTATTATAGTCTTCCATATTTGTAGCAAGTTACATATTGCTATAATATACTGGTCCCATTAATATAATTTATATAATTTATGTACAACGACCTCCCAAGTAGACTTATAGGTCCGGTAGACGATACGTCATCACACGTAATCATTAATTTTCTCTTCCTATTAAGGGTACCCACTTTATAAAAGGTGGGAAATAAATAAATACAAATATAATCCTTGTTTCAGAGTATTTAGTGAAGATATCTGATAGTTGCCAATGGAAATAAAAGTTCATTAGAATAATATAATATGAAAAGATTCTGAATCTATAAACTACCCTATTGGGACACTCTGTGCCAAGAAATCATTTATTTATTTTTTACAAGCAATCCAGACCAGGCTTTGTACGGGTAGTAAAAAATATTATGTCATGTTTTGTCTGTCTAATGTATTTTGTTATGTAGATATTATAACCATAAAAACAAAACAAAGCATTTCTTTATATACGAATTTTCTTGCGCGTTAAGTTTTTGCGATAACCCATAAGATAGTCATTTTAATTATATGGTATAAAATATCCTAATAATGCGCATGAAATGCTTAAGGTGACTAAAGCATATAAGTTGGTAAGGATTAATACAGTACTCGTCTAAATAGCTTTCCAAATACCACATTGTACGTTATCAATTTTTTAGAAGATAAAATAGGTATAGTAAGCTATCCTTAAAAGATAGATATCTCCTATCTGAGAATTTTTTGTAGATATATGTAAAAATAAATATTCGAACATGCACTGTTTCGTTATATGACAAAGGCACTGGCAGCATCTTCGAAGAAACCTCCCAGGCGGCTATACTTTTTCCAACATTTCCACAAAATATCGTTACATTCCAACCCGTTTACACAAAACCTCGATAAAGTACACACCTAAGCCTTCCTCGTAAATCACTCTATCGACTGGTGAACACCGCATGAAATCCTTGCAGTATTTATTGAGTTTACCGCGAACAGACGCGGCTGAGGACTTTGTCTTATAATATGTATAGATAGTTAGATAGATAAAAAATATTACGCAGCGTCTTCCATGAAACCTCCCAGGCGGCTATACTTTTTCCATAATTTCCGCAAAACATCGTTATATTCCAACACGTTTACACAAACTTTTTTCTAATAATATGTATATTATTTCAAGACCAATTTAGACCAACGGAGTAGAGCTGACTTTACTTTATAGGCGTTCCGACAAGGGTTGCCTCAACTGGTCAGAGCAGAGTTCCATGTCTCCCGATCCACCCAATCATCCTCCTGGAGTCCTCGACCAGCCATCTCCTACTGGACTCCCTCCATCCACCTGCTTCTGGGCCGTCCGCGTCCTCTCTTCCCTGGTGGAACCCAATCCAGGACGCGGTTTGGCCAACATTCAAACGCCATTCTCTTCACATGACCGTACCATCTTAAGCGGCGTGCACCGATCTTCTCATTTGTAGCAATACCCACATCCATCCTCTGTCGAATTTCTTCGTTTCTTACTTTATCCAGCCTAGTGACACGGAGACACTTCCTGCAGAAATCCATCTCAACCGTCTGCACCTTTGAGTGCAGACGGGGGCTCATAGTCCAGGTTCCCGAGGAATATGTCATGTGTGTGATATTATTACACTTTATATTCATGTGACTTGAACTATATGTGCATGCTTCGTGTGCCTATAAAATGTTTTGGATGTAGTGAATTCTGATAGACACTATAACTTTTCCTATTGCCAAACATATTAAAGCTATTCAATTTTAAAATTTAAATTCACACCAATATTCCACTATGCTGTTGTGATTATGAATGAATATTCAATCTGTGATAATTTATCCTTTCTGAAAAGAAAGTTTGTTATTTGAGTACAACCACTGGTTAATCTATTTGCCTTTATATCATGTCATTACGCGCCATTCATCCTAATTACTTGTCATCTAATTATAAAACATTCAATTTCTAAACATCTTAAATTTTTAAACTAACTTTTTTTGTTCCGGTTTGACACATAAAGAGAAATGTTTTTCAAACACCACCTACGTTCAGAGCAAATACCAAGATTAACAGCACTCCGTTTAAGCGGGCAATGTTTGCAGGAACATCTCATTAAAACATCGGCTCAGTCGCGGAGCGGCGTTTTACGAAACAACACAAAGATCCGCCTTGTTAGCAGCTTAATCCTAAATTCAGTTGCCTACAAGCCGGTTCCTCTTTGAAGTCTAAATAACTCACAATCCTTCCCTCTTATAATCCCACGCACCTAATATATAAGATATAAACGAAGTTTACCGCGGTGAAGTGGATTTTACGAACAAACATAGCTAACAAAAATATGTGTAAAACTATATCGTACTCTTTATTCTGGGAAATGAGAGCGGTTTATATTTTAGGGAATTATTTCATCAGCTTATTTGGTATTTATAACATTTTGCAAACTTTCCTGCAGTTTCCCACTTAAAATATCTATTTTGAATAATTATAATAATAATGAACAATAACATGTCTTGGGGCACCTAACTAAAATTGACAAAAATAAAAAAAATCTATCGATAAATATTTAACGTTTCGATCCACATAACAGCCAACAAATAATATAATTTTAGTAATATTATATATTTTATTTTACCTTGTAAACCGTAATGGAGACACCCCATTCCTTTATTCCCAGATCTATTTCTCACATGGATTATTTTGAGTTCAATTGAAAAACCCGGGCCGAGTTTCAAAACTTATTATATTATATACATATTGAAGTACAAATAAAAATACTCGGATAAAGACTTGTAACCTTTTTTCTGCTTATACTATATTTATATACTATGATGTATTCCAAAAATCAATATATTATGAAAAAATGTAATTTACATTGTAACGCAACAAAAAACAGTACTATCGGAACTAAAGTAAATTACAATAAAGAAACACTAAATACTTATTAAAATATAAATAAAAAAAATTCACACAAAATGCATTTTGTCTCAAGGCTCAAAAGAGGAAATAACAAACCTTTCAATATTTGGCGCAGATAGACATCATCAGGACAAAAAGAGAATAATAGCAAAGAATACAACAAACAAATTAAGCACATCATAACCTCTAAATTCAGCACGAGATAATTTGAACACAACTACTTTACCACACTAATAAACTATCATTGGCTAACCAAATTATTATATACAACATGCTTCTTGAACCCATATGGACCTATGCCTCGCAAGTGTGAGGCTCATCCAAAAAATCTCTCTTACAGGCTATTCAAATCGTTCAATCAAAATTTATTCGCTATATTACACATTGTCCCTTTTACATAACTAATAAATCATCACACAAAGATCTCACATACACAATCTAGAAAAAATACATAAAAGTTCATGACTCACATGCTGGACCAACTCGTACAGTCGTTACTATCAGACACATTACCACAGGATCCAAAAAGGAGACTTAAACGTCTCTGGAGCAGGGATCTGCTACCAAGAGATGAACCACGAAAGGAGTGGCTTCAATGTGAGGTTTCTCCAAACACGCCTCCACGAGAATCCCTTTGGGTAGATTTTCAAAAGAAGATCGAAAATACAATAAGTGTTAAATGGCGTTTGTATGATTTTTGTATGACGTTAGGAGTACCTAAGTAAACGGCACCTAAGTGTAAGGGGCACCCAGAATGTACCTTAAATGTCCCTTAACTCCACCAAACCATCAAATTCCTCTCGTATTCAATCCTTGCAATCCAAAATCCTAAACGCTCCTTATTTTGTCACAAATAAAACCATCCATAATGACCTTAACGTTCCATATGTAACCGATTTAGCCCATTCCAGATACCTATCATTCCATAATAAACTTCAGGCCCATCCAAACCCACTAGTTTCCATCCTTGCATCCAATTCCATACCGGACAATCCTTCTAGGCGTCTGAAGAGAAGATGGCCTCGGGACCTTCTATAATAGAAATGTTATTAGAGTGCTGCCAATGGGTAGTGCCTCTACATGGCCTTTTATGTATTTATTTATTCACATAGCCCTTTTACTAGATGTATATATTACAGTTGTACAATTCATTAAATAATAAAAAAAAAAAAAAATGTCCTTTAGAGCAGTCGTTGTCAAGAAGCGGCCAACTCAACATGTAGTCACAAATAGCGAATTGGCCCGCCCCCCTTTTCGTTCTTTGAAAGTAGATTTATAATTTATCTTGTAACTATGATCAGCCCATTATGAATATAATATTATTCAATTAGATGAAAAAGAATCTTTATTTAATAACCGACTCCTAGTCAGACAACCACGACAACCTTTGTAGAAGAGAGGAATACGCCTCACATTCATTAATGATATAGAATTATCATTTTATTATTTAAATATTATTCTGATCAAAGGATCTTATTTTTCTCTGAGATCAGTATTTGGGCAGTAAAGCCAATATAGCAGAACTTTACAAAAACAAAGTACCAGAGGCAATATAAAAAAAGTAAAGAGGAAAAGGACATCTTCATTTATCTGTTTTGACTTTTTGAAATTGGCCATCCTAACACAAAGTACATTGTGACTTGCAAGGTTTGTGACTAATCCCGATCTTAGCTCCGCTACTTGATATTTATTACATCATCAAGAAGTTTGAAGTTTCGGTCACAGTTCGATAACGAGAAAGAACTTAACTCGCTTAGCTTAACTTAGCCGCAGCCGTCAACTTAGCGGTCTTTAAGCCGTTCCAACTTATTTGATCAATAGTCATTAATCACGGCTGGAAATATAAGACTGATAACTTTAGAGAGGAGGTAATGGAGAATCCATAGGGATTTCCAATCCTCTAATAAATCCCACGGGACACCAACCGATATGTTATCCCAAATTTGTTTTGTCTTGTCTATCAGCGCCATATCTTGAAGATTACACAATATTAATATATGTAGTTTTAATATGCTTTGCTTTATGATGTGTTTGTTGGTTATAATAGTATGGAACAAATTATATTTATGGAAGCCTTCTTCTATCATGATTAGTCATCGATAAATTAATGACTTTGTTGATAGAATTTATTTCATATCCTAAAATAATAAGAAAATTTATCTTACTCTCTGTATTTCTTTACATTCTTATCAATTCTGTAATTCTTCCTTGGTACTGCAATGTTTTATATAGTTATTTTCTGTTTCTTTCCCAGCCCTGAATATGGCCTGCATCTTAGACCGAAACGTTGGCACATTGAAATAAGTTTTGCTCTTTTTCTATTACCTTTGACTGCATACCCTGACCAATTCAGCCCCTTATTAAAATTATCCAGTATGCTATTTCCTACTTATACACTTATGCATATAACATACCGAAAAGTTAAAACCGAGTTGTAACTTAAGCTAGATGTCGTTTTATCACGTACCGGCCACTAAGGACCACATGAATATCATTGGTTAGGCTTCTTTGGGAGTCTTGATTTGCTTTCTTCCCATCTCAGGTAATGTACTTTATTGTATAGAAATTATAAAAATAAAGACAAAACCAATTATTACTTAATATACGAATTAATTATCTAGCACGTTAGATAATTGCACGGGATTAGACAAGCAGCGTCTTCGGTGAAACCCATCGATATTCCAACACATTTACACAAAACCTCGATAAATTATATAACTAAACCTTCCTGGTGAATCACTCTATCTATTGGTGAAAACCGCATGAAAATCCGTGTAGTAGTTATTGAGTACCGCGAACAAATATATATACATACCATTACATTTTTAATCCAGAAAATGCATCGTAAACGTATTAATATATCTAATATTTTAAACAAGACCAAGGATTAATCGATATCTAGAAAAAAAATAGACTTTTTTCATGTATTTTTGATAAAATTGGAAATGATAAATATAAAATAAAGCATACCTGTAAAAAAACAATTGATTAATAGTCCTTTTCTATTGCTAAATATTTTATACTACCTCTTACAGAAAATAACAAGAAGCTATTAGTCATTTGACAATAAACATATATTCACATATATAAGGAGGATTCTCTTTTATTTCTTCTCACACTAAAGAGTTTTATTTGTTTTTTTAAACTATGTGTTATTTTGTTTATTTTTTTGTTTAAGGGCTATGCATTTAAACTGTCATCTCCACTCCTTCCAAGACCGTATCAACTTTTGCATCCGACCAAGCACGTAACCAAGTTGTCTAGCACAGGATTTTGTCTTTTAGTGGCAGCCCCCATTTCTCTAGTATTACTGTTACTGAGTTGAAGGAATAAAGTTGTCGCTCTAGATAAAACTAAACAGAAAACATTTATATGACAGGATACATTGCAGGCCTTAAAACACAGTTTCAGGGAAATATGTGTGACTTAGAGCCCGTAGAACGTTATAAACTAGTTTTCATAAAAACAAGTTGTATGTATAAAAATATAATATTACAAATAAAATTTATTTAATACATAAATACATACAGTTGTACGGGCGTGATTAGACTGAAATGAAAACGATAAATAATAAAATATGTTAGAAGAATAGAGTCGGGGAATTAAATGATGAAGTCAGATACTGAAACATGTGGTTTATTAATTCTAAATATAATTACAGATTAGGCATTTTTTAGTTTTAAAGAAAATTACAGAAATTAATAATTCTACTAAGAACGAGAAACAAAATTATTAACAATGAACAATAATAATTTTCTGATGATGATAATTGTATAGGGAAACAGTTCACTGCGAAATTTCAATTAGAAACGAACTTTCTTAATAACAAATTCCAACATTTGGCGACAGGGCCATTCGGCGAAAGATTGTAGAGTGTTTTTTTCGTTCGGTGAATTAAATATATTATCTTTGAGGTTGATAGCCGGTGAACAGCTCCCTCTTACTAATTGAATGAAAAAGGTGAACTTACAAATGAAGCGAAGGATTCGTTTCCTGAGCTTTGATTGCCTTTGGTTAGCAGGCGATCTGGTGGTATCAAGGGTGAACTTCTTGTATCTGGTGCTAGGCGATCTAGGGCTATGGGCGAATATCATCAATGTCCTCCATGCGCTGATCGGCGAGGTTAGCTTTAGTCGAGGAGAGCAGAGATATGTGGATAGTTTGCAGTCTGAATCGGAAGTAAAGTGAAGCGTGAGATGACGGAGTGGGGGAAAAAAAGTCCATTCTATCTGTTGCCAAGGTAACAATTGTGGACAAGAACACGAGATTTTAATTTTAATTTATTAGATTGATTCGCGTCTTAACAATAGTTTATAATGACTTTGTGAAATAATAATTTATCATCTAAATAATTAGCATATTAGATTCGAATATACCCCATCTGTTAAAAAAGGCAGGTGCCTCTGTAATTTTCTAAAAGGTTTTAGAGAATCTTTAGTTATACCCCTTCAGAGGGTATGTAAAAAGGTGGTCTCAAACCTTGTGGTGTTGGGTACCGTGCCCCTTTTGTTGCTGATATGGTCCGAATCCGATACCAGCATTTTCAGGACCAACATTATTCCCACTCAAACCCACTAGTTTCAAACCTAGTTCTTCTTCGATTACAGATAATCCTCCGAGGGGTCTGAAAAGAAGATGGCCTCGTGACCTTCTTTTCATTCGTGAATTTGTTATTTGATTACCATTAGTGGGTAGTTTCTCTACTTCCCTTTATCCGCGCTATTATTTACCATTATATATATATATATATTTTATTTGTTGTATTGTTATAATAGAATTGTAAATTTCAATAGATGAATTTTAAAAAAATAAATAATTAAATTGGGTAGTTCTATTTGAAGTTTAGTATAACGTTTCTGGGAAATTTAAATTGATTTGCCTAATGACCAGGAAGGTAATAAGCACAAGAAATTTAATCAGGCCTAGAAATACAATCAGCCCACGGAGGGGCGCAATCAAAATAAATAGTGCAATTCCAAATCTTCAAGATTAATATTTTTAGTGAGTTTGATGAAGCAGAGGTGAATTAGTAGAATTCAATTTGCATTATATTTTATAATCGAATTATTTTATATTTAATATGATAAATTTGACATCATTCAGGTCTAGTGCCTACAGATGCTTGAAACAAAAACCAAAAAAACATTCTTTCATTATATTACCTTAACTTACTGTTGGTATTTTTAGTTGTAAAAATACCTAAATTATTTTTATCTTTTGGGTCAGTTTTGGATGTTATGGATGGTACCTTTGTAATTGAATAGCCCATAGTTTTTGACATCACTTAATTACAATTTAATAATTGTGGTAACTTTCGTTATGCGATTTTATTTTTTACAAAATCATGGAATACAATGTTTAAAAATTAATGGTGAAAAACCGAATAAAATTCGAAATTTTCGAGGATACTATGGCTTTCAAAAGTTATTTGTTGTTTTTACATATATCTAAAAAAAATGTTTACGTATTAAACGCAAGCTTAGGAGCAGGGTTCGAAGAAGCTGGTTGGGTAGGGTATAGAGTTGCTATGCTGAAGGTTCCAGGTTCAAATCTGGTTGTGAAAGATAAATTATTTTATACATTAACAGGTTTTCCCTTAATTGGGGGGGGGGCTGGGCAGTGACAAATCGCTCACCTGCACAACCGTTATCCTAGAAACAGTATTCTTAATCGTTTGATGAAGATCCTTCTTGGGTTGTAGTGGTACGGGTTGTTAATTGTAAGTTAACATTTGTGCATTCATAAATTATTCGGTACCAATTTTGGGTAGCAATAAAGAAGGAATATCCCAAACTAAATTGAAAAAAATTAAATATTTTATTTCGAGGAGAAAAGATTTGGCCAGGCCCGGGATTCGAACCCGGGTTGCCCACATCTTTAAATTATAAATATTTTTCGAAAAAAAAAAAATAAATTTTTTGTCGAACGGAAGCAGTTGTAATTGTATTAAAAACCCGAGGATTGATAAATGAAACCATAGTGTAGCTGAGGCCGAGGATTCGAAGCCCGGCTGGTGGCAATACATTTTTTTGGGAGTAAAATATTTATGCTATCCTTTGGAAGAAACTTAACATACAGATCCCGAGTTTGTGCGGTGTCAGATATTCATTATAGATCCTTAATATTAATTATCTAGAATAGGATAATAGGCTAAATTTAGGACACCCTCTGTAACATCGTTCAAGAACCATGATATCATTAATTGACGTTAAATAAAAAAAAAGAAAGCTAAAAATAAAGGTAGCAATCTCGCCGGAGTATTTTCTATCAAGTTCTGAATTTATTTCTATTAAGAAGTTAAAATAAACTTTATATATGATTAAAATAACTTCTGTGTCCACTATTTCAGCTTTGGTGAGCAAAAAAAAGTTCTTTATAATTACTTTCTCCAATTTTAATTTTTAATTTTTCTTATTTTTCTTATTTCTTATGTCTCTATTTTTTATAAGGGTGGATATAAAAAGTAGATACATAGGTTTTGTAGAGGATAATTACAGTAAGAGTTCCCTCAGACAAAAAAGGTTTTTCAACTACTGACCTTGCTCGATCCCATATTCCCTCATCCCTATAATTACTTAGAGGACTGATTTGGGAATGATTCCACGAGCAAACGTTAATTGTAGCTTAGTCTCCACGTAAGCTCTTTACCAATTCGTTGTATGCTCCTGTTAAAATAACTATCAAGCTGTATTTCAATTTTAGTCAGAGCCATAAATACTCCGGGAGATTGCTAGCATTTTTGTTTTTACGTTTTTTCTTTTTTTTTTAACGTCGATTAATGCTATTATGGCTTATTACGTTTTGGAATTAAAAAAATAAAAAACAAGTAGAAGAAAAACATTCTATTATATACATGTGAAAGAGGGACTAAAATACTACTTTTCAACTTAATCACCATTCAAATCCAGGCACTTATCATAGCGGTGGACAAGCTTTGAAATTCCTGTGTCATAGAATTCCGCCACCTGTGATCTCAACCACTTAGTGATGCGTACTGTAATTTTGTCTCACAATTCACATGTTTCGTCTCCTTTTACGATTCGATCCAGTAGTACATCACTATGACTGTGGTAGGCCTCCAAAAACGTCAAAACTGCCCCCCTTTGTTGTTCTTTATGGTGATCTGTAAGCATTTTTGGCACCCATCTTGCACAAAATTCGTGGTAGCCTAGCTTCTGTGAAACAATTTCAAACAAGTCCGAGAAAGTTGTGGGAAACATAAAGAACGCTCAGTTATAGTGAAAAGGCATATCCACGAATCTTTACGTCAACTTTGCCGACTAGATCGTCAGTCACAATGCTCGGACGTCCACTCTTCTCTTCATCATGCTCGGCCATTTTTAAACTGAAAAGACCACTTCCTGACACAACCGTCACTCATTACGTTGTTCCCATACACTTCACACAGTTACCGATGAATTTCTATTGGTTTTAAGTTTTTCACAACAAAATACGAATCACAGAACCGCACCTCACAACTGGCGGGATTTTGGATTGCACCAGACATTTCAAATATAAAAAAGGGGTAGCGCGAAGATGTTCCCGTTTTCACAGCTGGGCGCTGACTGAGGTGCCGAGCACGAGCACACCAATGTATTGGCGCACATCTGGTGGCATCAGGTGGAAACGTTCCTTACTTTCTGAATAGCTCTCGAATGTTTCATTAAAACATACATTTACAAAAAATAGGGAGCGGACTGGCTCAGTGGCAGAACACTGAGTTGCCATTCCGGAAATCCTGGTTCGAATCCCGCTGCAGGCAGTACTTTTATTTAGTCTGGTTGCAGCGTGAGATGGATCATATAGGATCTAGGACCCTCCTTGGGCCCACCCAGCCTCTATCAAATAGTATAAAAATAGGGTACCCAAAATAAGGGGGGAATATATGGCGGTTGAGCGTGACCTAGGACAAGTCACCTCCTTGCAGAACTGTTCATGGATTGTAGTGGTACAGTTTTTTTTTTTTTGTTTACAAAAAACACATTACAATAAAATAAATATGTATAAAATTATATCTGTAATCTTAATTTTATCTTATGCCTATGTTTCGGCTTCATTAGGGCAGAGGGATGGAGGGTCAATGAAAAACTAAACATATACTCTACATCACTTTGCCCTGAAAATTGTTTATAATTAGGCCGACACGTTAGTATAAAATAAAACTCCTTTTTCTAATTTGGTTTTCATTCATTGACTGCACCCTCGATCCTTTTAGATATTGCTAAAATCATTATCTCTACGCTACTATTTTAGTATTTTGTTTTTATTATATTTTAGCAACAGAACCATTTCATATACGACTAAAAAAAATTATTGATTAAATTAACTGTTTCTTATAATTTCTTTTATGTATACCCTTTTACAAGAAGTACATCAATTAGTCACAACTTATGATCATCTCTCGATTATATAAGCAAAAGTTTCCGACAAATAATAAATGTATGCAAGTCGTGCGAGATGGATTAACATCGCCGAATATGATTTAGTATAGAGTAAACTAGAATAACTACTTAGGACTGCTTGGTTTTAGGAAAAGCCGACACCCCCCCCCTCCCTAATCCTTTCGTCTTTATCCTGTCGACCTTTTTAGGGAGTCACATGTTATTGTACTTATATGTCATTATATATAAGAAATATTTAATGGAAACAGAAATACTTAATTATTTGAAATAAATTGCTTAATACTAATTTATTTCTAAGTTAAAGATATTTCAATTCAAATATGTCTCCTTTATTTTGGTTCTATTAATTTATGTATACTGTACTTTGGTATGTGTATTACAAATCTGTTGGTGTTTGTGGAGTGTAATTTCTGTGGAAATTGTGGAGTGTAAAAAGTCTGCGTTACATTATTTTAAGTTTAAGTCTACCTTACATTTAATATTTTATTACATAAAAATTGGTTGAATTTGACTGAAAAAACTCCCAAAACACGTCTGGTGATAGAAAAAGTGTGCAACAATGGTTTGGTTCGCCGCCGGGTGGATAGGATGCGTATTTTAAATTTAAATTTTCAAAATTTTATTTCCTAAAAATATATATTACACAGTAGAATACGTACTGTAGTATAAGTGGGACCTGCATAAGTGGAATACCTCTAGAAGTGGTACAAAACTGTCTCATAATTTTTTCCTTAAATAAACTCTTTAACTGGAATGTTTTTGCCTCTATAAGTGGAATAAATTTTTGTGGAAATCGCCTCTGCAAAAGGGATACTTTTTGTTTTTATCTATATGAGTGGAATTTACATTACTACATAGTTGAAGGGATAGATGGGTTTGTTTTGTATTGATTGGTATGTAAAGTGTAAACATTAAGTACATATTTCCATTTATTACATGTCCACGAATAAATAAAGTCTTTATTATTATTATTATTATCATTTACATTTTAAAACACAGTTGATGATGAGGATGTACAAATAGAATCGGAAACAGATACTCTCGGACTTCAGCCACATGATTGGGAAAAATTGTTAGCCTTTGATCTCATCAGGTATCTACCTATGAGAAGCTTCCAACATTCAATGACATATGGATGTATGCTCACATGGATGAAGAAATTATAACAGCAGGAGAACTGAATGATGAAAAATCCTAGAAAAATCTTAAATGCCAGGTGACAATAAACATTTGGAAAATCCCGAACATGGAGAAGCCAAGAAAATGCAGAAGAGCCAGAGAAGCTACCAATCGCCAAAAATGATACACTAAATTGTATTGAGAAGTTGTAGACGTTTTTGGAAACGAATTAAGGAGCTGATGAATATATGACATAGAAAACAAATTTAAGTGCCTAAGTGAAGTGCCGAAGAAGTGATTACTTTCACTGATACAATTGTGCATGTGTAACCCGCATTTTTTAAATTTTTATATTACAAAATTATGTAGTATCTACTAGTACAATGATTGTTTAAACATTTTATGAATGTAAGTTTTTTTTCGTGTACTACATACACAGGTAATACATTTTTGAAATGATAAAAATTCCTAGTTGTTTGAGAACCCTTTAGTGGTACATGCAACCTTTATGACCTGGATAAGGGAAACCTTGTTTAAGTGGAATACCTCTATAAGTGGAATTGAAATCCTGTCACCAAGAGATTCCACTTATCCAGGTTCGACTGTATACCTTTAAATGTCACGCTTTTATACAGAAAAAAAAATCGTAATGACATTTTAGATTGTTATTCAAAATTCTATTTATATATCTCATATAAAGAATTTCATATCCATGCTGGGATGCCATTGATTATTTATAACATATATTGAGTAGTTAGGGTAATTACCTATAAGTTATAGATACTAATTAATTAGGAATTTCCTCTTATATCAACAAAAGTTCTAATGTAGGTCCCTTTCCAAACACTGTTAAGCGTTTACCAATTTACTAATTCGTAAATATCAATAGCAGGATTCAATTACAATTATTATAATCAGTAATATTATATAATCACCATAATACCAACTCTCTCTGGATTATGTTAAAAACATAATCATTGAAAACTATTATAACCTATTAGTAAAGTTATTATATTTTCACATTCTACATCAAAAAACTTGCCAATAATTTTCCCTTTATTTCTGCCTGTGCTTATTTTAAATGTAAAATACGACATGTTATATAAAATCCTGTGATTTTATATGGGATGGAGACCACATGCCTACCCAACTTGGAAAAACTGCTAAGATTAGAAAGGAGGATCTTAAGAAAAATCTATGGGCCCAGGAAAACACATGAAGGTTATAGGCGAAGATCTAACGAAGAGATCTAAAGAGAAATCAAAGACCTGGAAACCGAGATAAGAATCGGAAGGATGAAGGAGGAAAGATTGAACAAAAAGATCTCTATAAGTAAGGAAGGAAATAGTTGGGGGGGCAATCAAATTAAACACTAAATAAGTGGGTACTTATTTTATTTTGTGCCGACGTTTCGACCCACTTTGTAGGTCATCTTCAGGGCTAAGAAAGAAAACATACAAAACAACAAAACTATAAAAATACACTGCAGTACCAAGTATATAATAATATAAAAATATATGTAGAGTAATAGAAATTTAGAACAAAAAAGTGAGTGATATATACATATATATATATGAATAAAAATATTACAGAGTAAATGTACATAAAAGTGGTGATGTAAAAATTACAAAGATAAAAGAAGGAAGTAAACAGAAAGTTTACAAAAATAAAAAGTATAAACATCATAGGTGAGATGTAAAATTATGGAAAAGCTGGTAAAGTATAGTTAAAATATAAAATGTATGATAATTGACTCCTAGAGAGTTAACATAAGTAAAATGAAAGAAAATGTAACAAAAATGATGTCAAAGAGTAAATACCGGAAAAAGAAAAGTAGAAAATAAAGATATAAATCTAGAGTATAACAGGTAAAAAAGTAAAATAAACATGGAAAGTAGAAAATATAAGTAAGGGAAGTTTTAAAATGTATACAAATAGAATGAAGTGGTATAAATATAAACTATGATGTAAGTATACAAGGAACGTATAGAAATATAAGTAAAAATATGGTTTGAGAATGGAGATAGAATATAAAATTATGAAATAGTGATGTTAAATAATAATGAACTCTTAAATAATAACATATAATGGATGCCAAAGAGCCAATAGGAGATGTGCAGAAAAAGGTGTGCAGAATGGAGAAGGAAAGGGGTGAAGAGAAGATATGAATATTAAAAATGTATTAACCTAATGGAAGCTGAGGCTAGACTAGAAGCGGTCTAACTGACAAATGAAATACGTTATGAAGTGAGGAGGAGGTGCTGTCAGCAGTCTGTAAAAAAAAATCTTTAACAATACTTTAGCTACAAAAGCGTGGGGGGATACACGAAGCAAATAAGAGGAGAATTAAAGAACCTTAAAATTTCAGATGCCGACTGTCTAGATAGAGACACTTACAGGAAACACTGAAAAATCTCACCTATATTGGAAGAGAAAAAAGGAGGGGTACAAACTGGTCCGAAGGAAGAAATGAAATGCAGTCGAAAATCATGAAGCTGAAATGGAAAGAAAGAAAATCAAGACTCCCAAAGCAGCCTAACCAATGATATTCCTGTGGTCCTTAGTGGCTGGCATGTGATAAAAAAAACAAAGACACTACTTCAAGTGAAGGCCTGACTTAGCTAGTTATTCAATGCGAGAACGACATGATTCCGCTTCAATCAGGACGATTTACGCATTTTGAAAAAAACCCGAATGAACTACTTATACATATTAACACCAAGAACTTTATTTAGCGGTTAGATGTATAATAGGAGATAAAAAATCTGTTAAAAAATGGAAGGTTAATAAATGGAAACCCAGAGACAGAACTAAAGGAACATTTGAGTCGTTCATATCCAAATCGTCCTTTATCCATAAGATGGAAATAAAAGATTAAATCTTCATTATCTGTCCTATTTCCTCCAAAATGCAGTTCAAGAAGTTTCTTGACATCTGCAACCTTAGCAGTCTTGACAGGCACTCCCGGGAAAAAAGCGGCAGTTCAAAATCTTGATTTTTATAACCAGGCCATATGACTTTTTTACATTATCCAAGATTCGTGTTATACCAGGGCTCTCCTGAGACAAGGACTTGACTTGAGTATTGGGCACATTGCTTTTAGTAATTATAAACCTTTTAGCACTGGCAAATTTAAAGTGCCAGGATTGCGGTTTCTTCTGAAACTTATCACAAGGTGTCTTCAAGTCGAAGACATTGCAGTTTTCAATGTAAATTCCATCATGAATGAGTATATTACTGTTGCTCCTTGATTAAATTCACAACTTGAACTGATAAAATTGTAATTAGCTTAATACTGGCTATAAAAAGAAAGTCCACACTTATGAACAATCTTAAAAATACTCAACACAATAGTATGGAAAACAGTAAAATAACCATCAATTTGAAAGGTGTATAAAAACATATCCTTTTGTCAAAAGTAGTGAGATTTTTTTTAAGCTGACGGTTAGGTCTAGCTCAACAACTTCAGCTTTGAAATATTGGACAAAGAGGTATAAATATTGGACAAAGAGGTATAAATTAGTATTACAGAGGGAAATATTGGACAAGGAGGTATAAATTAGTATTACAGAGGGAAATATTGGACAAAGAGGTATAAATTAGTATTACAGAGGGAAATATTGGACAAAGAGTTATAAATTAGTATTACAGAGGGAAATATTACTCAACTACTTTTGGCATAAGAGACATTTTGAAAACAAAATTGAATACATCCATTTATTACCATGTGGGATAGAGGACGATTTGAAAACAAAATATTTATTCCCAAATTTTTAATTTACTCATAATATCTTATATTTAAATTTAATTTTTTTTTTCATTTTTATATATTCTCTCTTCTTGACACTTTCTATTATTACTTGTTTGAGTTGAAATTAAGGGCATTATGGTAACCTGAACCCGTTGTTTGTACGCCCTACAAGCTAACATAACAACTCTTTGAAACGTAAGTTTTTCCAGCAAGGTTTATGTATTATAACTTCTTGACACTTTTTACTGTCAATATCTTTCTATTATTCCCCTTTTTCAGTCATGTATCTCTTTGCTGCCCCTTTTTTCATTACTTTAATTTTTTATTTATTTTTTTACATTATTTACGCGTCATTAAATTCACCCATTATGCCCTTTCCCTTTGCTCCCTTTTTGGTTACATTTATAGCTAAGTTTTCCATACTTATATATCTCACTCATTATATTCATATCTCTTTCATTTTATAATTTTCTGTTTAAATTGATTTCTCTCTTTCTATTTTGTTTGCATTATCACCTTTCTATACATCTATTATGTATCATCTTTATTCATATATCCTTTCATAATATATCCTTCACTTTTTTAGCTCATTTTTTCTATATCTCTATATTGTGTTATGTTTTCTATATATCTATGTTATGTATTTTTACAGTCATTTCTGTTTTTGTCTGTTTTTTCTCATAGCCCTGAAGATGACCTACAAAGTAGGTCGAAACGTTGGCACACATAAAATATAACAGGTTTCTACTTATTTGTTGTGTAATTTTTGACTGCACTCCCAACTATTTCCATTCTACATGAAAACAAAATAGTTCCTTTTAGGTGGTGGCCATATTGGATTGGATAAAGGACGTTTAGAAAGCAAACACGAATCTCTCACAAATTTGAGATTTATTTTAAATGGTTCAAAGGACTTATTATATCTAAATAGTTGGTTAATTTGATAGGAAAAACTATATAGATTGTCACTCAATTTCGAAAAAAATTGGATAAAGGACGTTTTGTAAATGAGCAACTCAATCATTGGTATCATTGAAAAGGTCTTTATATGAATTCGGATGTCGACTGCGCACCTTCAATTGAAAAACGGAGCAAAAGGATCTGTGAAGAGCTTAAATGACTTAATGCGATTTCTAGAAAATTTAACTAAATGTGAGTATCTGGTGAATCTTTTTGGGACTATTCATTCGAGATGGGCTGACTCAGTTCTTCATAATAATTCGATTTCAGAAATTGACAAAGCAGTTTACAGTTCTTGAAGATACATAAAGCGTTTGATGGTTAATATGCAATTGCATTCAGTTATTGTACTTTTTCCGTTTCTTGGTAAGCAATTAATTCATATAATTGAATTAATGAGATAATCTTGTTGAACTAATTTTATGATGTTTATATCCTTTTTAAAATAATAACAGTTAGACAGCTTTCAAAATTACCTAAGTCTTCCTCTCGTCGGAAGAGCTATCTTTACAACTTTAGCGAAATTGCTAGTGATTAAGACAGTTTGTGCTAGGTGGCTCCAAAGGCGATGGTATCTGATTGTGGTGGAATAGCCGCGGTAGTAACTCACTAATCGTCGTGCGGAAGTGTACCTTAGTTAACTACCGGCTGTATCATCAAGCCAGGATGTTCTCTCTGTTATACTTTGATGGCGGCTCAGGTCATAACTTCCTATCTCGGTCTTACAGAAGCCTTCAGGGTGAGCAAGGTGAAGAGAGAGAGAGAGTGAGGCAGAACTTCGCTCGCGCTTCAAAGCGCAGTAACTGGTTAATAAGTATTTGTTTCGCAGGTTTTCGCTTCGAGTTGAGTCACAACAAGTTTTATGCATTTTATTAACCAGTAACTTTTATTTAAAACGGTTTATTTGTTTCATTTTTAATATCTTACAAAAGAACAAGTATTATTGAGCTTTGAGAAAAGATAATGTAATTATGGGCAATGAGTGTATTTCGTTAATGATTTCATGAAGAAATAAAAGTTTCAACTAAAATTTCGAAGTTTGTTGAAACGTTCATTTCTAGATAATTAATTGATTTCTCCTTTTTACCCAGAGTTGAAACCTTCCCATCCACCGGGGTATTAATGGAACAAAACTAATAAAAAAACAAACTGCATTATTTAATTGGAGGTACCCTATCCTCTTTCACGACGTCAGACCTCAAGTTTCAAGATAGACAGTCAAGTGAATTAAATGATCTGGATTATGAAGTCCTTCCACAACCCCCTAATTCCTAGACTTGTCTCCAACATACTTATTTCTGCTGGATGATATGATCAGGAATGCTCTAAATACCGAAGCATCGAAAAATCATATCAGTCTCGGATTAAGGCCTGAAGAAGCATGGCCAGTATGGCCAGCGAAAGGTCGGCAAAGAATTGGCCGACACAGTCGAAACCAGAAAAAATACGTGACGAATGGATTAAAAATATTGGCCGTGGATATTTTAGAGGGTAAACTTCTATCTGGTCAGAAATTCGGACAGCTTACTTCAAAGTAAAATTTTTGAAAATTATTATCACGTCAAAAATGCATTTTCAGACTTTAAAAAACACCGGATAGTTTCAGTTCTGCCATTGAAATTTGATAAAATAAAGATAAAGATATTTATTCTTTTTTTTTTTTTTATGATGACCAAAAACTTATGTCGAAAGCACAAATAAAATAAGTCTATCTTAATTTGTGTAATTTATTGACTGTGGTCCCGGACCAATTTACATTCTTCGTAGAAATTATTTAGACAACCATTTCCATTTGAATAAAAATTATATGTATCTCCCCCCCTCACATACACGATCGCACACATTTATAAATTTAATTACTTTTTTCTTCTTCTTCATCAAAGTTTTCCCATACTTTTTAATGAAAAATATCAGCAATAAATTGACAAAGTTTTTTTAATTAAAACAAAAGAAGAAGACGGCCAACCGTTTCTTGTTTGTTATATTAAAGGAAGAAATTGAGGCACCTCTACCGTGCCAAGAGTTGTAACTTTACTCTCCTTATAATGAGACTATATAAAGGCCTGATAACTGAGGAGGAGGGGGTGAATAAGTCGGGTTTGTGACCCGTTCGCGATAGCTGTTTTAATAATAACAGCCAGTCACGTCTCGGAATGAGGTTTCTGTTTAACGATTATAGCTTTAGATTTCTCATCTAGTTTTTTAGTTACGGTCCGTAAACCATAATATCGTTTTAGCAAAAGCGTTTAGTAAAAGTGAATGGCTATGGTCTCTTAAGTAGATAATGATAAACTTATCTATTGCCTGCACGTTGTTATTCCCTTAGTTTTTAAAAGTGGAAACGAATATTTTTTGAAGCTAAAATGCAATATTACTTTGAAAAATTATTCTAAAACTGTTGAACCTAAGGAGTACATAAAATTTCAGATTGGAAGATTTAAAAGAAAAATATACTGTTTTAAAAAGAAAATGTTTTGTTTACTCATCCTGCAGATCAATCGATAGATTATTTACATTACATTATAAATTTATTAATAATTCATTATATGTAATAATAATAAATATTTGCCATTTATAATAGTCCAGGATCCGTGATCCATTTTTGCACTTGATTACTATCAAGCTGAATCTACGTGATCAAAGAGTCCCCTCCTTCCAACATGTATCGATAACGAGGTCATCAAAAATGATTACTAACCAGCTAATTTTTTTTTTTCATTTATATTGGAAGGAGGGGACTCTTTGATCAAACCATACAATTTGTAGGACAAATATTTTTTCAAAAATTTAGATAATTATCTTGAGATTTAACAAAAAAAACCCAGTTAGTAATAAATTTTCGAGAACCATCAAATCGACATATTTTATCCTTGCTACCTCTGTTAGCTACCACAATCGAGAATTTTCGCACAGTACATTTTTGGGCGTCTCATCGAAACGAAGCTATTCACGAAAATTCAGCTTGATACCAATCAAGTGCAGAAATGGACCATGGATCCTGGACTATAAAGGTTGCATTCTGTTCTTTAAGGGGCTATTTATTCACACCTATTTACCTTGAGAATGATAATTACTCAATCTTATTATTTGCTTTATTGTCTAAAACTATTTTGTATTTAATTCTTTTCCAGAAGTTGGTTGTGTGTTTTCCAATTTATTAATCAGTCAAACTTAAACCTCCTAATACCGGGTGAGGTCGTCAACGACCCCAAGCTCATATTTTTGACTCTCCTTAAGTCGAAAACAAAGTTAGGCTCGCACGAAGAGTAGAGCCCTAACGAATTTCATGCTCAAAATAAATCACTGTGGATTCATTTTTTTCCAAAAATCGAGGATGAGGTCCCGGAACGACCCTACCTGGTAGTTACTGATAGCCTCATTTCAGATCTCCCAAGTCACAGGCTGTGCCTTTTCAGCCTCTTTATATATTTCTCAAGAAGAATATTGCATTTAAAATGTCAGTTTGTCGGTGATGGTTCTAATTAGTGCTGTAAATATGTATTATTATAGTTAAGTAAATATTTTGTACATGTCGTTCAAGCTTTGGAGTCTTTCACCTGAATTCTCTATTTTTCTTTCTCTTTCGCATCATTTGTTCAGAAGTTATAAATTCTTTGATGTGTGTCAGTTCCTTGATATTTCTCACATGAATTAGGTAACAACTAAACGAAAGAGAGAAAGGGTGGGGGGGGGCTAGATTTTTCAGAACTCTACTTTCAGAATTTCTGTCATTTGCTTATTATCACAGCGGAAACATCCTCGAAAATAATATTAAGAAAAAGCCTGACCACAACATATTCATGCATTCGTTGTATTATTAGGTTCCCTTGGAACATGTTTGTTGTTCACTAAAATGAATTATTTTCAGAATAAATAAAATTTTGATAGTCCAAAAATGATTGTTATTACTTTCCTATCAGAATTATTACCAATGACTCTTAGATGGATGATATCATCGTAGCTGATGGCAGAAAAAGACGGGGTCCTCCAGCCTGGTAATTTTTTAGCCGGTATTAAGAAGGTTTATACGTTAACAGGATTATCTGTAATGGTATAATGTATGGTGAATCAGAATCAATTATTAAATAAAAATACTATCAATTCACTAGCGCTCTCATCCTCTCTGCCTCAGGTGTCCCATGGACCGTCCTCTTTTCTGCAGGTATATCCTCCCTCCTACGTTCTATTCTTTCCTGCCTATGGGACTCTTTTAAGGGAAACTACAGTTACAAAAACCAGGTACTTTTTGTAGCATGTTTTTAACAGTTCTATATAACAGATAATCCATAATAAACAGTGACAAGAAGAGACACTTAAAGTGCATCCTATCTTTGAAAGTGCCCTAGGTTTAGGCAATAATGAATCAATAGTACCTTACAGTTTTTTAATAATTTCAGGATATTTCATTAAATATTAACAGAATAATTTTTTAGACCTTTTCACTATGAGAAAACTAAGATCCATTTTTTTCTTCTCTCTCTCTAAATAAATAATTTGAAACCGTAATAATAAAAAAATAATTAATTGCTAAAATATAGTTTGAGTATACCATATAAGACTCATATACATGACAATCATTAGACCTATCTGGACATACGAAATAGAGCTTTGGGGCTCCACTAAACCATTTAATTCCTCTCGTATTCAATTCTTACAATCCAAAATCCTTCGTAAAATCCTCAATGCTCCTTACTTTGTTAAGAAACAAAGTAATCCATAATGACATTAATGTCCCATTTGTTGCTGATTTGGCCCGAATCCGATATCAATCTTTTCATGACAAACTTCATTCCCACTCAAACCCACTAATTTCAAACCTAGCAACCTCTTCAATTCCTGATAATCCTCCGAGGCGTCTGAAAAGAAGATGGCCTCGTGATCTTCTAAGTTGAACTAGCTATTTGAGTACTGCTTATGTATAGATTCATTCTATTTACTTGTTACTGTATTAGTATAATACAGTTGTAAATTTTATTGAATAAATTATTTTTAAAAAAGTATAGCATAAAAGAATACAGCAATTTTTTTCTCTTTGTTTATCAGAACAATAGTAATCGTTAGCAGTTCATTACCCTCAGAACAAGACAATGATCATAATTTAAAAATCCATTCAAAAGAAATTCCTTCACTTCTCAAATTTACAAAACTTGATCGAAGTTGTGTAGGAGTGATTCTGGGCACTTTTCTATACCCTGTACTCCAAATACAAGTACGAAATCCCACAAACGCCGGAAACATTGATTGCAATATTTAGGGACGATACCGTCATATTTTCAACCAATTCAGCTAGCAAACATTACTGACAGTAACAATAAGCAGTATTTTATCCTTAGAACTAGACAATAAAACATTAACAGTTGTTTCACTTTTTAAATTTACAAAATTTCATAGATCTAGTGCAGGAGTGATGCAGGGCAGTATTCTAGGTCCGTTGTGTACTCCATAGGATATCCCATTGTTGCTGGATTCACTTCTTGTGACATTTACGGACGAAACCTTTGACGAATTATGCTGGAGTACCCAAACTGGTATAAACATTACCGAGAGAGATATTACCACGGAATACACTTATATATTATATATTAGAGATATTACCAGACAAGGAGACTGGAAGAGGGATCAAGTACAGTGAGATGAACCACGCTAGGAGTGGCTTCAATGGGAGGTTCCTCCATCCACGCTTCCACGAGAATCCCTAACGATTAATATATCATTAATATCTATCTTGGTATATAATAGGCACATTGCTTATAAAAGAACACTTGTCCTAACAAATATTTCTTAGCATTATTAAAAACATTTGAATTTATATTATACTATATTTGAAAGCCGGTACAGTGGAGCGTCGATTATCCGAATGTCAGTTATCCGAACGTTTGATTAACGGAACGGGGTTTTTTTCAAATTGAATTTTAATTAATTGTTACTAAAAAGAATTAGAGATCTAGCTGCCATGAAGAGGAAGTCAACATTGAAGCAGACAAGTATTAAAACGTTCTTTAAGCCACAGAATTAATTTTGATAAATGTTTGCATAAATTTGATTTTGTTTTACATACATGTGAGTACATATACATATGTACCTACATATTTTAGTCCTTGCATATTGCTGCATTTTTTATTCATTCATTTTTCACTATGTACATATATTTTTACTTAATTAAATAATCATGCTGTTTATAATCTTTTAATAATTGTTTTAGATTTTCCTTTCACGCATGTTTAAGTGTGTGTGTGTATGTATACATACTTTTTTTATCTTTATTGTTTAGCGATTTTCGATTATCCGAACAATCGACAGTCCATTGTATTAAAAATTGAAATTTAAAAAGGATAATAGCCTCGATTTTTCATATTGATGGGTATAATTGGTAAAACTTATGCATGGAATATAATTATTTAGTTTTCATAACTATCACATCTACCTATGAATAACTATTAAAAAAAATTAATTTTATTTTTAAGTTGTACGTAACGATTTTCTTTATTTAACTGTAATTGTTTTTCATTTTAGCCCAAACCGAATCTAATCTTTGTTTGTATTAAAAATGTCTAAAAAAATAGAAAAAAAAAAACTGGCTTTCATAAGTTGCTGATGAAAAGCTCTTTTGTAATTTAAATCTTATTATCCATTAAATAATATGGCGCCAGTTCTGCTTGTGACAGTATTTATCAAGGCCTTTTGTCTAATGGAAAAACAAAGCCTTCAAAAGAGATTACGTCAATACTTTGATAATTTATTTTAATTATTTTATCATATAGTTCGATACAAAACAACTGATTGGAATTTTGTTAACATCTCATTTTTAGGACGTTGAATTCAGAAAAGAACAATAAAACCACTAACTACCTACATAGAATATTACATAAACCGCCCTTGGTAGATCCCAGAATACTGGTGCGTTATCAGTCCACAGGGCCGAACTAAAAAATAAATAATTGTTTAACAAATTGAAAAATACGCTTTAATAGAAAACAAAACTATAAAGTAGACGAAACCTTTCAATAAGTTTATAGCAAGAATAGAGCTATGAACAAAGTATAAAATCATTTTATCGTAAAAAAGTGAGGTGTGGATTTTAAAATATTTTCGTTTTGACTCTATTTTTAATAATATCAATCGATTACTTATTTACAACAATTAACATCAAGCATTTTTTTATTTAAATATGAAATAATTGTTTTGTTCATCGTTCATTCTTATGATGATTGAAATTGAAAATGTGTATTTATTTCAACTGAGAATTATTATGAATGAATTTGGGCTTATTTTTTAAATGTCTATACATTTTATTCGGATAAATCGGGTTGGCCATGGTTGAAAAAGTGTTACCGCTTACAAACCTAAAGGCTGGTAGTTCGAATCCCGGTCTCAAAATTTTTCTAGCATCATGATGAGTATGCGAGTCCTGTCAGCCTACTGGAGACACCTAAGAATAACCACCTTACAGAGGCTGCTCAAGCCCCAAGGAGTCTCCTGACTGCACATAATCGATTCAGGGAAGTTAACAGAATAACTAATTTATCAGCCACAAATTGTCTCGAAACTAATTTTATCAGGAACTCATCCATCGACCTTCAATGGCTTTGAAAAACAAACCAATACTAATAGAAAAAAAATGTTCGTTATCAGCGAACTTTTACGTCGTCAAAATATTTTTCTGCAATGTATGTGATGTTCCTGGAAAAGTCCCTCAACTATGAGTAATTTACGATGGGATGGCATTGGTCTATTTGCTACCTGCTATAAATCACACAGAAACAAGGTCAGATTTTAAAAAACTTGACTTTGAAATGTCCCCAGAGAAATAAATCTGTGATCTTGACAGCCCTCAGATAACAGATTAATCTGTCAAGAAATGTTTCCTGCAAAACCTTAACTGGACGTCACGAATTGTCAGACACCGACCCATCTTCCTGGAAGCAGGCATCTTAGATGAATCATTAGTCTTATTTTTAAAATGTTTACACAATTTAATTGGTTGAATTTGGGTCTCCGAGAGATTTAAAAGATCCACCTACATACTAACCTAAAAGTTTTTATTTCGAACCCGATCTCAAATTCCTCAAGCATCCCCCAATCCTCTGCTATCCGAGTCCTGTCAGCCTACGGGAGACCTAACAACGACCGGTACGACTTCCAATGACCGGCTTTTTAAGAAACCAAACAACTGCCCGGATTTCGGCCAAGGAATGGTCTGGTCATGGAAAAGAAGATAAGTCCTTGTTGGCCTGTTGATCCCTAAGGGCCATAATCCATGGGTTTAGATCGATTTATCAAGATTTTTGAACCCGAGTGGGAAAGACACTGGTTGTGGAGAAATAGCTTGTCACTCCACTGTAAATCATATAATATATTAATATATTTATTTTCGACAATTATTTGAAATCCTTTCAAGTTTCGTACTTTTTATTTATTTATTTTTGTTTTCTATTTCTATTTTTATTATGTTTTGTCACTCTTTGTGTGTGACCTTCTGGCCAGATGAATATTATGTTTATTTTAATTGTTCATTATTGTTATTCTAAAGGGACTTGGTCCCAGAATAAAGTTTGTTTTCTATTCTAATATTTTAGGAGATTACTCCTTAACGATTTTCATATTTAGCCCACAGTATGAACATTTTATGAGGAGTAAAATCAAGTTTTAAATAAAATTGGCGAATAACGCCCCCTTCTAGATAAGATTGTATTATTGTTTTTATATAACAGATAGAAGTTAAAAGTTAAATTCCGGGATTCCCTTACTACTCAGATTCGCAATCTCATGAAACAATGGTGGACTGCACAGTGGCATGAAAAGCTCCGAGTAATCTATGGAGACCACCGTAAATTTTGGAAATTACTCAGGATGAGCACAAGGAAGAGAAGCTCTACATTATTACACGACGGAGACAAACTGTTGACAGATGAGGAGCAAGCAAGTTTGCTGATCACTACAGTGCCACTATAGCCCGTCGAACAATCAGTACGACCGAAATCACGAACGAAGAAGTGGGAAATAATTATATGTTTGTATCTCCGAAGGAGCTGAAGGCTATACTCCGTCGTTCGCGAGGGATTAAAGCCTTAGGCCACGTCGGGATACAAACTATACTCCTGAAATAATTACCAAGAAGAGGCATAGCTCACCTGACTTACCTCTACAACTCCTGTCTCAGGCTAAGATACTTTCCTGAGGCTTGGAAAAGAGCTATCCTCTTTCCGCTGCTGAAGCCAGCAAGAAATGGCAATCAGAAATCCGACTACCGGCCTATTAGCTTACTTCCGCACATGGGCAAAGTTTTTGAGAAAATTATCCTACTGCTCGGAAATAGCGTTAATCCCACCGGAACAGACCGGCTTCCAGGCCGGGCTATGCCCGGACCACCATTTGGCGAAGCTACATGCGGAAGTAAGCCAGAACACAGTTAACTTAACCTTTTTCTTAAGAACGAGGCAACCGCTTTGATATCCATAGACTGCACGGAGGCGTTCGACTCAGTGTCCCATAGTCTTCTATGTAAGACACTGCAGGACAACGAATTTCCCGAGCAGCTCTATACTATCATAAGGTCCTTTCTGGCACAACGTTCAATAAAGGTACGAGTCGGCGAAGAGCTGTCCAACCCCTTTCCACTTACGTGCGGTGTACCTCTAGGGTCTGTGCTATCACCGGTATTATTCTCAGTATATGCGGCGGAAATCGTTGGTGCCAAATACAAAAAAGCTACTGTGGCGGCGTATGCCGATGACATCGCCATCTACAATAGGTCATTGAATGCAGAGAGAGCTCTATGGCAGGTGGAGTTGGCCTGTGAGGAAATAACTAAAAAACTGGACGGATTGAATATTACAGTTAATCCCAAGAAGACCGACTGTATTATTCTCTCCTTCCAAAAGAATAAGCGCCCTCTACCTAAGTTTTATAAAGTAGCAGGCAGAGTAAACAAACCTGCGACTAGTATAACGTATCTCGGTGTCACCCCGTTATCCCAACATTGTAATAAGAAGATCAGGTCGGTTAGAACAAAATCTTACAGGCTTAATCACCTTTTAACCTCACCGAACTTATCACTCCGCCTCAAAGTAATGATCTATAAGGCAGTTATTAGACCAGCACTCCTTTATGGGGCGCCTATGCTGAATTACATTTCACCAACAACTTCAAAAAGGCTCCAACAATTTCAAAACCGTATAATGAGGCGCATAGTAAGGCACACCTCCCTACAAAGGAAGAAAGTAGACATAATACACGAGACCCTCGGACTCCCGACGGTAAGGGACTTCATCAAACGGAGGCATATCAAATTCTTTGATAGCATCCAAAACACTGCACGAACCCACTATTCAACACACTTACACCGACAGGCCGACCTCAGCGCTGGCAAACACATGTACAGAGACTCAACATGGACTGAGTAAACTACTGATTAACTTCAATCAGAAAGATTTAGTGAGCCCCATCACTAGACCCCCCCCACTCCAACCATCTAATTAATCTCAAGATAATTGAATGCACAATCCTCTCTTAAAATGCACCAGGTGCAGTACAAGAGATGTGATGTATCATATTAATATCTTATTGTCAAAAATTATTAAAAGCCAAGGGGCTAAGAAAAAAAAAGAAGGTAAATTCCGGGACTATTCGGAAAGAGATACGTGTGGTATCTATCGTAACAGTGTATTCTATTGCTTTATTCTCCAAGTGTTGAAATGCGATAATTTTTTATATAGGAGCCTTTTTAAACCCACCAATCCAAAGAAACACTATCACTACACTTATTTAGGTTCCACCTTAAGCTGTTGTCGTCCATTCATATCACTTGGATACGACCTCAACAGACAGGGCAGCGTTGATCTTATAACAGTGTGAAATTGACTAGCTATCTAACAAGGCTGTGCAGTGACTATTTAATTGTGTACAGTGTGCAGTGTGTATTGTGTAGTGCTACTAGGACAGGAGCTTTGTGTATTAGGAAGTTGACAGCCAGTGATCATGCTGGGGCCCTCGCAATTCGAGCATTTTGTTTGAGTTCACCTAGTCGCGGACATTCAGAAATGTTATGTGAGCCGCTGCATCTTACACATTTTTCAGTGTGGTTGCACTAGTTTTTTATGGACCCAAATTGCTGACATTTATAGCACTGGGGCGGTAGGATATCTTTTCTTGGGATGTATTTCACAACCGTGAATATACATCTATATGAGTTCACTTGACAGCTTTAGTGTTGTAAGAAGTCACCACACCCACTATTTGCCCTTAAGATGGCCTACAACGTTGGCACCATTAATAAAAATATATATACTTATAATTTTAATTAATTTTTCACATTAATTTAAAATAATTTACAAATCAAAAGAAAATAATACACGATGATAAGTATCAGTAGAGAGCGATTAATTGGTAAGAACACATTTAAAATTCGTTAGAAACGGAAAAGGGTAATTTCCAGTCGCGTGTCGGAGCAGTCACACACACTTTTTTTTGTAATTTTACTAATAATATGGTAATCATTAAATTGTATACCTAAATGACCTCTTGTTATTTTAAAATGTTTTATTATCTTCATTATGTATATTTTAAAGTCTTAAACAAATTGAAATTCTTACTTTAAATTTATTAAAAACTATTTTATACTTTTTAGTTTTGTTTCCTTTCTAAGCTTGTTATTTTTTTAAATTATTATTTATTTAAATCCTTTCAGCTAATTTCGAAACCTTTTTTTGTATGTTTATTTGCGTAAAATAGCGGTGTGGCTCAGAGATATAGCTGAGTTGGCGTGCCGAAGGTGTTGGTTTAAAATACAATTCCTTGGGTGATTTTTATTTAATCTCTTATCAACCGGAGATGGGTCTTATAGAACTAGGATTCTCTCGGGGCTCACCCACCCCTTATAAAGTGGATACTCAAAAAAGGGAAGTAAATCTGGTGGTTAAGCTGACATCTATAAGTGATCTACGACAAACCACCTCCCTGCTGAATCGTCGTTCAAGAAACAGTACAGTCTCTACCACATATTGAACCCCAGACCCTTCATGGACTGAAGTGTTTCAGGATTTTTTTTTAGCCTGAAATTGTACAATTACTACTCATAGAGGGTTTTTGGTCGGGCACTATCTTATTTCACTCATACAACTGCCTTGTTTTTTTTAGACTGAGAAGAGAAACATCACAAAACTGACAAAGCGGTTAATTCCAACCGACAAAAAAAACATACACGTGGGGCAGGTTTCAATTAAGGTCTTTTTTCGCTTTCTGTCAAAGTCCAATTTCCTCAAAATGTCTCTATACAATGAATAAATTATATAGCAATATATGAATAATCATTTGAATATTTTATTTATTTATTAATTTGAATTTATTGCCCACTGTTGATGTGAGTTGTTAATTGCTACTAAATCCTTTGATGTGCCTGGAAAAGCCCTTTAAAACCATAAATCCTTTACATCCTCTAACGAGTTTCGATTGGGAGAGAAAATTGAATTTTGTTGGACCTATTAGTTTGCTCTTAATACCATTAATAATCAAGTATTTATTGGGGGATTATCCCCCCCCCCCCTCATAAAACCCGCAGTTGTTATCTATTAAATCCTTTTATCAAAAAAAGTCGTTAATTTTATCGAAATTTGCTTAACAAAACAAAGTTCTGAGTTATGATAATGTCTCACATTGTATAAGTTAGTAAAGTTTTATCGGCGTTGACTAGCAACTAAACAAAAAGGAACTGCTGTTTGTTTAGTATTTTGACTAGAGGTGGGCAAAGTAGTTCCTTTTGCGATAGTTCATTCTAATGAACTAGTTCAAATAGAACTACATAGTTCATTTTTTAGAAGAACTAGAAATATACCAAACTAAGAGAGAATTGAACTATGGAAAAAGGGGGAGAAACTGAGAGGTCAAATGAACTAGAAGGGTACAACTAGTTCACTTAGTTCAGTAATTCGTGTTTCGATCGTTGGTCGGACGCCGACGGGCCCCTGTCCTGGTGTGGCAGCTGGTGAATGGTGTGAACTGAAAAGAACTATAGTTCACCAAAACAGAGAGAGCTCTTTAGAGTTCATTTTCGGGATCTACTCGTTAAAAATCCCTATCCTAATTAAACCTGGGTAGGCAAAATTTAGAGCTCCCACTGTAGCATCGTCCGATTAGCCATAGCAGCATAAAGTGACGTTAAATGAACAAGCAAAAAAAAACCACTGTATTTTTAAAACGTAAAACAAAACAGCTGGAAAAAAATGGAATGCATAGAGTTAAAAAAATGTAAGGCTATAATTTCAATTGAGAGAATTCAAAGAAATACGATTAAAATATTTTTCTTATAAACCATAATTTTTTTAATCTACAAAACGAATCTAAAAATAAAATCAATATTTATTAAATGCAAAATTCTCAATACATATTTGAGAATAATACTAAGCGTGTACTCATATTTTAATAGGCTCTCCTGAGAGGTACAAAATAAGTACTACAATAAACTTCAATTTGTTGAATAATTTCGGAGTACACAATTAAAACGTGAAGTATCTACTGTACTACAATTAAATGAAATTGTGTAATTGATAAAATTAGACCAGCCATGAGGCGGACAGGTAATCCCTCCCATATAAAAATTATTCTTCTCGATTTCAACTTAACATAGTACATGAAAGTAATCAACTTACAGAAATATTTATGAAACATTAATAGATCAATGTATTATGTTTCTTTTTATGAGACACATAGATAAATTTTTATATGTCCTAACATTTCTATATAATTATATCCATATTATATTATATATTCTTATATTATAATATTATATTATATTCGGGTATTTGTGTATATAAACCACCACCTGTAAAGGGCAATCTTGTACGCATGCACAAGCAGTTACATTTTATAATAGATGTACTTCTAACACTAACAGTTACATGTGTGACAGATTCATTGTTCTTTGTTTCCTCGTGTATTCTAGAGTTGTCGTTGTATCCTCATTTTTGTTTGTTGCTGATTGTTGTTTGTTTGGTGGTTGGGGGTGCTTTTTATTTTAAATTGTTGATGATATTTTCCAGTATTTATTTCTATTATTATTATATTTATTTCTATTATATATTTCATTATGTTGTTATATATGTTATATATTCAATTATTTTATTATTAGTTCTATTTATTTATTTCCATTATTATTATATTGCGTGTTATGTTATGCAAATTCTAACCCCAATAAAAATATTTAAAAAGGTTATCCAAGATATAACTGTTAGATATATAACTTATAAATTGTAACCGCTTCGCATGCGTACAAGATACCCGTGTGGGTTGATGTGTTTGGAAAAACTCCATCTACTAATGACGAGATACCCTAAAACAGGCATCTGACTGTGTGTTAAAAAATCAGTCATTTGCAGGATTCAAAAATCCAATATTTATGATTTTTTCTTTAATAATCCATTTACTTATTATAATGTATGGAAATGAAAATTCTATTCAAATTAAGGGCATGATATTTTTTCATGAGTTCAGTTTTAATATCTGAATGATATTGGAATTTTTATGAAAGGAAAAAAGATACCAGGATCTCACAAAGAAAAGGAATAAATAAGACCTTCCCTAGTTTCTATCCAATCGTAAAAGAGCAAACAAATTTAATTCCACAAAGGCATAACATATTTTAAGTTTACTTTTCAAGTTAAAATAACAAAAACATATTTATGAGAATAAAAAACCACTCAACCCGTTAGGTTTTATAACAGTTACATTTCTAACAGTTACCTTGGATAACCTTCTTAAATATTTTTATTGGGGTTAGAATTTGCATAACATAACATGCAATATAATAATAATGGAAATAAATAAATAGAACTAATAATAATATAATTTAATATATAAATATATAATTTAAATAAATAGAATAATAACAGAATAATATATCAACAATTTAAAATAAAAATCATCTCTAACCACCTAACAAACAACAAATCAGCAACAAAGAAAACTGAGGATACAACAAAAACTCTAGAAATAATGAAATATATAATATAAATAAATATAATAATAATATAAATACATAATGGAATATATCTTCAACAATTTAAAATAAAAACCACCCCTAACCACCTCAAACAAGAAATCAGCAAAAAACAAAAATTAGGATACAACAACAACTCTAGAACACAGGAAGAAACTAAGAAGAATGAATCTGTAAACAATGTAACTGTCACTGTTAGAAAGGTAGCTGTTATAAAATGTAACTGCTTGCGCATGCGTACTGGTGGTGCATCTAATACATAAGTACCCTAATTAATAATGAAGAGATAACATTAAATAAGAATAATAAAGATAAAATTAGAATTATAATGTTCTAAAATACTGGAAAATAACTAACCATTTGCTATGTTTTATAGTCTTAATTATATTTTAAATATTTTAATTTATTTTGGGAAGGCAGAGTAATCATTTATGGTGATTACTCAAATTATTATTTCTTCAAACGTCCTAACTGTATCCTTAATTGGATTCTTTTCCAGAGCTTGGTTGTGTGTTTACTAATTTATTAAATTTACTAATTATTTAAACTATCAATATAATTTTCACAAGTATACAGTGCATCTGGGTTAAGTAAGCACCACAAGAATATTTATTATATACTTTATTCATACAACTTGAAATACGATTAATGATTTAGATATACTTAGAAGATTGTCATAAAATACATACTGAACTTAGATTACAGATTATCTTGTAAAACAGGGTTACTTCTAGAGTTCCTTCGGATACTCCTGCCCCGGGATCGTTCGCCGGACTCCTTCTTCCATATCCTCGCTCCTTCCTCTTCCGGATCTTTACAGTGAATGTCTTTACAAGGTGGAGTCTCGGACCCAGTTCTTTGGTATCTCTTAAACCGTCTTGAACCATTCTGCCTTACGGCCTGTTTCTGACAAACTCTCAATTCCTCATTGTGCAAAAATATATTTATTTTTATAATACCGATACAGAGCATATTCAACGTTTCGCCAATTATAGCATCACTATATAACATAATCGAAAAAATATTCCCATGAATGAAGATCAAATGTAGAACTCCTCCAATCAATAGCCGGAACTGATTCATCAATCAAACTCGATGGAACATTCTGGAGTAAGAGGTTCATATTGATGCCTGTTAGGACTTTAGATGTACCATTAATCTTCATTGGTGTGATTCCGTTTGTATGTCCTGATGATGCCTTGATTTGCGATACGTTGATTGGTTAATATTAACCAGTATTTTAAAGGCTTAATGACCTGTTTTCTTTTATTTAACTATTTCATTCTATTAACAATAACGATATTGATACATTTTAATAACATTCAATTAAACGCTACTGAAAACACAAAAGATAAAAAAATCGCAATAAATTGATTCTTAAATCTATGTATCAGGGTCATATGGGAAGGTATCAGGGGCAATAAATACCTAAAATTTATACAAAAATGACTTTTGAAGGTTACCTGTGTCATAGTGGTCGCCATAACAACCTACTATGCCCAGATCATGAATCTGCAGTACGACAGGTGACCATAGTATTTTTTAAAGGCCGGTAGTATTTGCCGTTCTTCGGAGGAGACCTAATATTCGACAAACCTTAGCCTGTGCAGTGACAGGTCTCCTTAAAGATCTCTATCCTAATTTTACCAGGATAGCCATATTTAAGGACTCCCATTTTTTTTTCGTCCGATTGGCCCACAGTACTATAAAGTAGTGTTAAATATAAAAAAAGATAATTTTCTAATCGATCAATATAAGATTTGTTTTTAAAGGATAATTTTCGAATAAAATAACAAAACTGTAATTGATAAATTGAATTATCAAAGCTAACGTATTAGTGGACAATAGATAATTGTCGTTACAGATAAGTAACATCCCTTGTTGTTTGTTCATTTAACGTCACTTCATGATGCTATGGCTAATCGGACGAAAGTAACTCCCCTTCACTCTCTATCTAAATAAAAACATATTATACACCCCTTTTATACCACAACAATTGTATTGTAATATTTAATACAAAAAATCATAGGCATCTAGAAGATGAGTTAGAGGTAATAAAGATATTCGTTGGAAGGTGGTGTGCTGTCCTGAGAAGAGAGGCACTAGAACTATAATAATAATAATATTAATAATGATAATAACAATGTGGCGAAAATATATCACCAAAGTATATGCAGGCTATTAGGACTGTTGGGCGGAGAGGAGGTGCCTTACTATCGATATCAGCCGGAAAAACTTTTAGAAAATAATGAATTAAAAATTTACTGGGAGCAAATAATCACGAACCACAGGGTAATACATAACCGTCCGGATATTTTGCTTATCCATAAAGCGAAGAAAATTGGAAGAATCATAGAAGTAGCAGTCAGTTGTGATTCAAACGTAATGAACACCAGAGCGAAAAAAAATAGGAAATACCAAGTACTGTCTATTGAGTTAAAATCACTTTATTATTTGGGGAAAGTGCTCATAACTCTACAGTCATTTCCTCGAATGGTCTGATATTAAAAAGCACACGGGAGAATAAAGAAGACCTTGGCCTCCATTAAGAAAAATTAAAATTGGCACAAAAGGCAGTTCTGCTGGACACCTGCAGATTTGTTAGACAATTCCTCAATCAGTAAAAAATTTGCACTTCCCTTGAATTTTGGATTCCGGGATGTGAATTTGGCACCTGAGAAATCTGTGAGGAAAAGGATAATGATAATAAGAATAACAAGAACAATAATCCCGTCACAAAGGCTTACTAGATCAGGACAAAGTTAGTATGTTGAGAGCCAGTCTACTGAGAGAATTTTCAACTTCTCAATTCTAATAGTTATTTATAAAAACATAATACAATAATAGGAGTTCAAGTGTATTTGCTATCTTATGGGGAAATAAAAACAATTAAGAAAGGGAACGGTCAACAGAGACATCAAATAAATGTTAATACATTAGTGGAAAAATTCCAACTAAAAACCTTAAGTCTCTAAACTAAACAGGAAATTAAAAATACCTGTCCAAAATTTCGCCTATTCAGGCATCCTCAGGGCAGAAAGAGAATAATAGCAAACCAAAAGATGAAAAATGCACCCAAAAAAAACCCACATCCCACCACCTCCAAGGCTCAAATGCAACTACTGAATGATAGGGAAGGTTACTAGATTCCCAGCTGGCTAAGGTTAGATAAAAACAGCTGATAAATACACCAGATCAATATACATTCACCAAACCCCAAAAAACCCAACAGGAAAACAAAATAAAATAAATAATAGTAACAAACAACACAAGAACAGAAGACAAAAAACTATATGAAAAAATGAAAGTAAAAGTGCAAGAAAAAAAGAGAATTTATAAAAAACCAGTGTACTTATGGTTATTCCACAAAATATATATTGAGAAAGGGAACGGTCAACAGAGACATCAAATAAATGTTAATACATTAGTGGAAAATAATTTTTAATACATTACCTTTCCACTAATGTATTAAAAAAAATTAATATCACTGATTTGGGGGTGGCAAATTATAATTAATAATAATTATTTTAAATAATTACTCAATTGTTTTTCTATTTTAATATAGTAACTTTATCATAAATTGGATTCTTTTCTAAACGTTGGTTGTGTGTTTACCAATTTACTCATCAGTCGACATAATTCCTTAATGAAACCATCAATATTGTACATATTTATAAATATATAGTGCATTTGGGTTAAGTAAGCACCTAAAGAATTATAATGAATATCCTTTATTAATACAATTTCTTATTTTGATTATCATTTAATTTAAACATTAATATATGAACCATAATGGTTCAGATAAGTAGAGAATCGCCATAAATTACGTACATAAATTGTATTAACACTTAAATGGTTCTTCGTCAGGTTGGGCCATCTCCCAAACAAGCTTGTATAGCCAGCCTTCCATAGCTGCTTGTATAGCAGGTATTCCTTTCAGAAGTAATGTTTTCAATACCGTTCTTACGTGAAGCAATGTGTATGTAGCTCTACCTGTCAGGGGATTTATCCCCTTCTCCTACGTTTTAGTCTAATTGACCTAACTGTAATTTCTGACAATTCTTATTCTCCAATTTTTTATTTTTTTTTATCAAGAGACCAACATGGCTTCTATGATACATAGCAATATTATTTCACTCCATTCTCTAATGAATATCAGTCCTGAAATGGACATAGTCTGGCTTAGCTTGTTTTATTTTATAAATCGATACATTCCATTTTTCCAATAAAATTTAAAAAAAGTGCTTTAATTTGTGTTACAGCCTAAAAAAATCAGGAACAGTGCCTTTGTGATTTGCCGAATTTAACTAATCTATCACAAACAAAAAGTAGCTCATCAATTCGTTGCTAGACAACAACGGTAAAAGAAAAAAATCACTAAAAATATTTATATATAATAAAGAGAAGCTGAAATAACCTTTTACGATAGATGATCATAGAGAGTATAGTAAGTCTGTAGGGCTGAATATTACTTACAGAATATGTAATAGGCATGTGTGTTTAAAACCGACCGCAGAGGACGCTGTTCGACACAGAAAAAAAATATATAGACGGCAGTGGGAGCCGAAAAGCCTGGCGGTCCCAGCGGTAATCCGCAAGCTAAGCCTTCGTAAACCGATACTGAATATCTCCGAATATCCGGCTTGTCTCGGTCCTTCCTTTCCTGTCGTGGGTATCTAAATATATTTTTCTATCTCTCCATTGCCTAAAATATTCTTTCAAAATATTCAAAACATAAAAAATAAATTATAGTACCAATTGTTCGTAAATAAAATAAGAAAACTGCAATCAATAAAGAAAAACAAAAAAATTATATAAAAATATACTTGTAATACAATGACCCTTGAAGGACCTTGGTTCAAGATTCAAAGACTACTGTTTCCAAGCCATCTATTGTGCATGGTTATTTGATTGGGGATCACACTCGATCACCAGGTTTTTCTCTCTAATTCCCAGAGAAACGACAGGATCCATCCACGAATATTAGCAAATTAAATAATTTATGTGACACAATAAGGTCAGTAAATCTTTACACTTATATAAGCAATCAAGAAAAAATATAATGATTTAAATAAAAAATTAAAATTTGTGATTGGATCACTAATGTTGAGATATCAATGAATTTAAATGAAAGTTTATGATTGCTAAATATATTGTAGAGTGTTAAATCAATACTTTTAACTCCAAAGCCATTTATTTTTCAGAGAAACGCTACAATTATTGACAAATTTAATCTAAGCTGACCCCAAATGACTACTCAACTGAACACGAACTAAATACTAACTAAACAATGATTTTTTCCTTTAAAAGTTCGTTCAGGATCAAAATTTGATGACTCAAAAATAGAATTTTGCTCATTTTTCGATCATTTATTCAAGCAATTTTGTTTAACACAACATTTTCCAGCCTTTTTTTTTAGTTTTAGTCCGATTGTGAACCTGAAGTTAGTACTGAACACTTAAAGCGTTACTTGACAATAATTTCGAATAATGTGAAAAAGTGAATTTTGGAAATTTTAGGTTATCAGTTTGATATAGCGCAGCAGGAAAACCAGAAAATAAATGATATGCAAACATGATTTTAGGACGAAAAATCTTTGTAAGTTCTCGAAATAATCCCTTTGTTATTGGTTTATAAAAGGCTAACTTCTGAACTAAGTTACAAAAGTTAAGTTTTATGCTTTCCTGTGAGGAATTGGTTATCACAGAAAAGCAGATTGTAATAAATTTCAATCTATATTCTACTTCCTTTAACTGTCACTAGACGTCCCGCCAACTTAGTATATTTCTCATATATACTAGAGTATAAGATAGCTCTTGAGTATGATCAAAAAATCACCCAATGTATAATAGTATACCATTTATTATTTGATACATGCTTTTTAAATAAATATATATATCATAATATTTCTTTGTGGTCTTCTTCAAGTCCCATCTTCGCTGTGAAGGTCGGCAATCATCAAGACTAATCGACTTTCGGATACGATAGATCTGAAAAGCTGTTTTGTTGAGCACTTGAACCTTACTCTTAGGCCGCGTATGTTCGTGTACAACCGGTGTTCCGCGTTAATCCCAGCCCGATGCGGAGCGTGTAGCAGTTTGTGGAGGTTAATCCGCGCTCCGCCGGCTGTCTGTTCTTGCCCGAACTCAAAGGGGAGCGCGTGGGCTGGTGTGGACGGGTAACATGAACATGAACACTGAGCGGCAGACGGAAAATCTTATATAAATATAAAATCTACTTCTAATACGATTTTATAGAAAAAAATCCAATATTATGGAATCCTGGATGTAAATTATGGAAGGATGTACTTTATAGAAATAAAAATTTTGAATAAGATTCTTGGAAGTAAATTCCGATGAAAATACCTGCTGAGGTGTGTAAAAATAAAATATTAATTTTACTATCAGGATATCGTTAAACTAAAAAGTAGAAAATAATTTTAAGTTTAAAATAAGAAAACAAATGATTTTATCGTAAAATAGCGTGGGATGCTTTGATGTTAATCGTTGTAAATATTTTATTGGCTGATATTTTTATAAGTATAGTCATTGTGATAATTTTTAAAGCGCCATACTTTTTTACCATAAAATGGATTTTTTTTGTGTATCCTTTAATTCTTATTTTAAACTTATTAAAACTTATATTCTAGTTTATACTTTTCCGATACCCAGAGAGTAAAATTATATTTGTACACACATCAACCTCCAATCCAATCGCAAATCCAATTTCCTTCCAAGAATCTTACAATTTTTATTCTTATAATTTACATTCTTAGGATTCCATAATAATGGAAGTTGTTAACAAAATCCTATTAAATTAAAATTATTCTATACTTTTTAGATTTGTTTCCTATCACTGCCTATTTTTTAAAGCTATTATTTATTTCTAATGAATTTTTAACATATATGTAAATAGTTTAACCATCAAAAGTTCACAGTTTTCTTTGGTTATTTAATTTTTTTATGAGCAGTTAATCGTATTTATATTTTATCTAACTGATATTATGCTTCTGGATGCTGTGGTGATGCGTGGACGTAAGTTTGTAAACAGCATGGAAAGGTGCGTGTTGTTTAAAAAAGCAGCCTTCGGATTCTATCTGCTTGCATTGTTATCTCATTATTTATTGTTCAAAACTTTAAAATTATTCAAATTTTACTATAAAGAAAAATCTGTACCACTGCACCCCATGTAGGGATTTGGCTTAAATACATGGATGTAATGTTTATGGTTCAACGGTTGTGCAGGAAGGTGATTTTCTCGAGATCAACCGTTGAGTTTCTTCCGCAATTAAGCGTAACCATTTTATTGAGGCTGGAGAGACTTAACGATTATTTAATCCTATTGGATTAAATAATTAATATGTTAAAAC
This sequence comes from Troilus luridus, assembly GCA_964056705.1. Taxonomy (NCBI): domain Eukaryota; kingdom Metazoa; phylum Arthropoda; class Insecta; order Hemiptera; family Pentatomidae; genus Troilus; species Troilus luridus. Next base: position 11,620,888 of record OZ057412.1, read on the forward strand.
CGGATTTGAACCCGGTACCTACGGGCACAGCAACTCAATTACAATTTTATAATTACAACAAATGCCCCTATAAAATAGTACTGATCTGCATTCATCATTTTACTTTCTTTAATACAAATCAGAGTGCATCTTAAACTTTATCAGTATACCGTATATTTTATATTTCTTCGGAAATCTTTGGATGGACAGTGGCACCATGTTAAAAAGATTTTTGATATTGGAGGAAAATATTTGCGGCAAATTTTCGTAGTCACTCAATTTTTGATATCTTAGGTCCAACAGTAACTCGCGTTTGCTTCTCTCTACATACAATTTAGCTTGACAAAAACGAGGTCTTCTGTAGTTTTTTGTCAAATAATTAATTAAATTTTAGACTCCACTTGCCACCAACTCGGACGAAATGTTGTTCATTCGAGATCAACATGAACATTGCGCAGCACTTTTTGTTCGGCCTTGTTCCAAATCACGTCTCCATTAGGAGGGAACGCGGAGCGGGGAGCACCGTTGATTCGCGAACATAGTGGATACTTTCTTCCCTGAATTTTTCTCTGCATAATCACCTGCAATAAGTTATATTTAGCTCTACTTATTATGTATCCAGGATATTGCAGTTTGCCTTTCGCTACGGTGATCACTACTTCTTTCCTCATTTTCGGCATAACAGTCTCGTTTGTAACTCTGTCCATCCAATTTAGTTGGTGAAAACTTTGCTACAAACACATATCATACATATGTAGCCTTTCTATGTATGTTTTCTTTAGAGTCCTGCATTAAAAGCAGAAAGAATACACCATGAACACATAGTATCTTAGTAATCTTAACCCTCAAGTACTGACGTAGTTTTTCACAACGCTAGTACTGACAACTGGTCCAACATACCGCCTTATTTAAAACGTATTAATATAAACAAAATAATTATTTCTTATTATTATAAAATCAATTCAACATATAATAACTTCATTTGTTGTTATTACTCACGTGAGCCTCCTTGTAATTCCAACCATCAATGAATATGCCATATTTTATCAAATTCCAGTAAATAAAAAACAAATAAGGTAGTAAAAATTGAAAACTACGTATTTTAAAACTTGTGTATTTACAAAAAATTAATTACAATATATTTCATATTGATTTTAAACAGTTACAAATCTATTAATACTAAAAATACTTTAATTTAATTAATAGATTTAATTTAATTTTAAAAATTAAAATTCGCAATTGACATTTAATCTCTAGGAGCAATGCTAGCATATGGGTTAGTTGTATTTGTTACAAAGGAAAGATGTTTTCTGCCCTTTTTTTTTAGCATATGTAACAAATCTTTCGCTTGTTTCTTGGAAGTGTTACCACGTCCTCAACAAAAGGAGTGATTTCTTTTATCCTAAATAAAATCGTCAATTCGTTCGGTAAATGGGTTTCTGTTTTGTGATTTCATCGTTTTGGTAATTTCCAAGTGCCTATTCCGAATTCCGAATAGTTTCATAACGTGAGGTTACTGCAGCAAAATACTCTTTGTAAATCCTCTCTTCTTCATAAACTCTTCCGAGCATTCATTCTCTTGATATACCCGAAAATGTATATATCTTTACTCTCTCAATCCATTTCCTAAAACAAGACTTATATTTTCGTAATGTTTCTTTGATATGGTCATTAACTTGATCTTTCTGGCATTAAAATCAATCCTTTTCCTTCACTAGTTCTGGTCTTCTACTCCAGAAGAATTGCTTTTCATCAATATCCTTGTACGTTTCCTGGTGATAATGTTACTATAGAGTGATCTACTGATGTTATCCGAATAATCAAATGAGATTTGAACTCTCAATGTCCATATCTGACATAAATGATAGATCGCCCTACTCTGCGGCCAGTTAAATTAAGTTCTACAACTATCCTGATACTCCAGATAAGTTTCCATAAGCTCTTCTCAAACTAAAATCAACATCAGTAATTTCAAGTCTGAGTTCGCTCTTTCCTGGTTTGTGTTTGTGATAAGCGGTAATTTAGTAAATACAGCTTTAGCATCATTAGTAGGTTCTAACTTCAAGTCTAATCTAGTATTTATCTTCTTACAATATCCGAAAATCGAGGTTTAATATTTTAATTAACGATTCACACAAATTTAAACATATACGAAAGTAATTAATTAAATTTATTATCTCCCACACATATACTATCTAAAATTAAAATTCTGTTTATGCTATTTACGTAATTTTATCTTACACTACCCTCTATTAATTTCGTCTATATTTACATCTTACTTAGTATTAATATGTATTCATATTTTTAAAACTTTCATATACGTTATTTTCATACATTTTATACCATTACATGAATTACTAGTTTTCCATACTTCTCACCAGTTTTACATTTGTAACTATGTACGTATTTTTCATTTTGTAGGTTACTTTTTACTTTCTCAAATATCTTACTTTTTATATTCCTTTACTTTATCACCTTTCTGTTCACACATTTTTTCATTTTGTTATCCTTATATATCTTTTATAAACTATCCTAAGCTGTATGTCTCCACTTTTCTTTACTCTATACATTATTCTGTAGATTCCTAGTACTCCCAATGTTCTTATAGTTATTTTTCTGTTTTTCCTTTTTAACCCCTGACTAATTATATACTTAATTAGATCTTCCAGTCAAATATATTCCTCCCTTTCTCTTTAAACATATACCAATTGTTTTAGTAAATTGAGATTTTATCAATATCTTGCTGTGTATAAATGTGTGTATGTAGCGAAAGGTATATAATACGTCTAAACACAAATTATTTGCAGAAAATTAAAATATTTCATAATACAGTAGAACCTCGATTATCCATCAGGTTAAGGGACCAAGATGGTGACGGATTTGGGAAATAGACGGATATGGGAGTGAGACGTATGCTGTATATATGTACACATAAATTGAACAATATACTTTAAACATTCGACATTATTTATGTACTCGTAACTCATTTACGTACTAATAAGGTATACATATGTAGTAAAAATATTTTTTTTAAATAATAATAATTACATACATCGATGGCTAAAAGCGCAGTCATTGTATATCCATTTTTTCCTTCTTAAGAAATTAATATCAATTTAAAGGTGGAGTTTAGCTCTTTCCTCGTCCACAAACGTAGAATGCCCCTTCTTAATAATCATTAAATGTTTATATAAAAGGGACATACTAATAACATAATAATAACGTAGACTCTTCCTTTGCCTTTTTTTCCGACGTTATTATACGTACTTTTAAGAAAACGACAAGTACCCGTAGGACAAGAATGAAAACTGAAGGTAGTTCAACTGAGGAAGCTACATCAGGTAGAGATGAGGAGATAATTAATTTCTGAGAAATAGGAAGCCTAGGTTTTAGTAAACAACAGATTCCAGGAATCGAACTAGGACTTTTCAAGAAACAACGATTAATTCATAGCCGGCGTCTATGACTTTAGGAACCAAACAATATATACACATCTTTTTTTTCTTTTTCTCAAAACTGACGGTTATCAGACAGTGGTGGTAAATAGTGACGGCTAATAATAATAATAATAATAATATCCTTGAAAATACGTGAATTGGCGTTCCCAAGCGTCTGCTATCACAGCAACTCGTTAAAGTTACCTAAACCTGTAAAGATAAAATTTAGAACTCCCCCTGCAGCATTGTCCAATTAGCCATAGTACCATAAACTTGCGTTAAATTAAACAAAAAAACAATATACAGGATAAATATGATCTTGCTAAGGTATACAAATTATCTATTTTTTTCAGAATTTGAAGCAAATTAATATATAATTGTATAAATTTGAGTAATAATTAAGCTGAAATTTATTTTAGAATTGTTAAAGTACTACTGGGTTATTACATATGAAATGTCTGTTTTTTATTACACTGTTCTGCAAAAAAAAACTTTTCTCCCCTCCCTTGAACAATTTTGCCTGTTTCTCATGTTTTCACGTGTGCTGAGTCCGAATCCGAACTCAGAAAAATTCTATCACCCTCTGATTTTGAGAGAAAAGAGGTGAAACTTGGAAAACATAAAAAATTGTATTTGAAAATTATTGTCTTTACTAGAACAGATTTTTTTTCTTTTTCAACAATAAAATATAATTAATTGAATCCTGCATGCTATCAGGTATAATACTAGATATGACACAACTCAAAAAATATACACACATCGTCAATGAGTAGTTTTTTTTCTTTTGTACTCTTCCTCCTCTGTCTCCCGCTGCAGTGTCCAGGAGTAATCCGCCAGCATCTTCTCATTCCATTTGTCAGAATATCTTTTTTCCAATCTGGATATGTCTTGGTGGAATCGTTCTCCATGTTTGTCCAAAACTGCACCCAAATTTGGGGCGAAAAAGTCTAGGTGACTATGCAGGAAATGTATTTTTAAGGACATTTGCATCCCAATGTTTTATATGAAGTAAGCAGTTCTTGGACTATTTTTCGGTAGTCTCTAGATTTTTTGTTTCCCAAAAACTTAGCACATACCTCTCGAAAAGCAATCCAAGCCTTTTTCTCAGTAGTATTTAACTTTGCTTCAAAAGTGAGATCCTTGAAAAACTGAAAAAACACTTTTAGCCATATTTCTTTAACCACTTGTAATATTCCCATCAAATTTTTTTCGTTCAAATATACTTCATTGCGCTCAAAATCATCGGGCTTTTGAATTTTTTTCACTATGTTTTAATGCCGAAAAAAAATTCGTCAAATCTACAAAAAACTCACCCTTTTGGATAAAAAACTAGAATTTCTCAGGAAACTGTGCGTGATAGACAAAATCTGACTTCAAATTCGTGTTCACCACATCTGATAACAGTAAGAAAGCATGTTTTGGTTTGAAGGAGGATTTTCGTGCAGAACAGTGTTATTTCTAAAATTTAAAGTTAGAAAAAGCTTATTGAGAAGTCCCAGGAAAGGAAGCAGGAACTCCACATGGTCTTTATAGACATGTAATACATATGAAAATGTGCCTAGAGAGGGATTATGGATAGCACTTGAAGAAGCAGGCATTAGTAGGGCTCTGATAAAGGCGGTGAGAGACCTATACACCAACGACTTATATCAGATTAAATGCGGTAACCACCTTTCGAACCCTTTTCATGGCACTTAGGGATTGAAGCAAGGGTGTTGCATGACACCCACTCTCTTCAAGATATACCTTCACGAGGCAGTGAAACCTTGGTACAAGCAATGTGGAGATGTTGGGCCGTTCATTGATGGCGAACAGCCACTATCCTTATTCTTCGCTGACGACCAGGTCGTGTTTGCGAGGCGGACGGTCTACCTTGCCATGATGGTGTATGCCCTAAAGATCTGATACGAAACGGTGGGATTAAAAATTAACTTCGAGAAGACCAAGTATATGGCCGTTGGGGATATTAAAAAAAAAAACTTGTATTGATTATCGGAAGGCACCTACCTACACTCTGAGACGACAGACAGTGCAAAAAACTACAGAAAACTGGGTTACGAATTTCTCCCACACCCACCTTTTTCCACAGACTTGTCTCTAACAAATTTCCATCTGTTCAAAAATTCATGCAGCTTCCTTAAGGGAAAATGATTCTTATGGCAAAATCGCATTTTCAGAGTTTAATCCATCATAGAATTTATCACTTATTGGATTTAAACTTTGATAATGTTTTGGAAAAATGTATAGAAAGTGAGTGTGAATCTTTTCAACAAAAATGTTTCAATTACATGATGTTGTTTTACTGAAATAACCTTTTCTTTTAAAACGAACATTTCATATGAAAAGACCTAATACTTTTCGTTAGCTCACTGATGGGGCACTATCGAGATATAGGTTCAGATAAAACTATTTTATGTCCAGATAAGAAAATAGTCCGGGTAGAGGTTAATATATTTCTCTGAATATCAAGAAATATTTATTCAGTAGCCAACTTTTCGACCCACTTTTCATGTCTTCTTCAGGGCTGTCGCGGGGGGGAGACGGGGGGGGGAGCCATGTAACTGTAATCCCATCTTGAGAGAGTGATGTGATTACAGCTCGGACGGACCTATCGGGCTCAGAAAAATGTGTTGACCTCTACCCGGACCATTTTCTTCCACATATTTCATCAAGGTCAACTATTTTCATTCAAAAGTAGTCTATATTTATCCCTCAAGTACTGACTTAATTCAAAAGTTATAAGAAAACCAGTTAGTATTTTGATAAAATTAATAAATTTAAAAGCATCAATGATTATTAATAGTAATAATAAATAATAAATATAAATGTTAAATTAAAGCTTACCTTGAAAAAATCAAAGAAGTCGCACCAGTACTGAGGTATAGTACGTCGGACCATGCAATGCTAATATTGTGAGAACAAACTTTAGAAACAACCTTTCATTCAACCAATCATTCAATGAGGTACTTGCAAGATAGGAAAGTACTGAGTCATACGTGGATTTCCCACATTCGGAAGGGTGGAAAATTCAAGAAAATAGGTACCAAAAGGTCCCTGGGACTAAGCATCAGTACTTAAAGTTCGAATTTTCCATTAAAAAAAACCCTCATGTTTCGGTTTCTCTGCCAAATGGAGATATAAAATTTTCTCTGAAAATAATTATTCATCATTAAGTATTCATATATACTAAAGACCAAGGCACTCAAGTGAATATGACCCTATATACCTAAATAAACGGCAGAAGTCAGGTGCCAAAAATAAAGGGAGCACTTAAGTGGTTGAAATAGCCCATGAAAGTTCTGACTCGATAAGGTATACATTAGCCAGTAAGTGGCCGCGGCAACTTCCTCTCTCGACTGACCTGGAAACTGTTCAAGACTCCGTCGCCAAATCCCCCGACCTTAGGCTCACCTCTTCACTATTGTATCCAGACGCCTTCATAATTAAAAAAAAATTCATTAAAATTTATAACTGTTCTATAATAATGCAAAAAGTAATTAAGTATAATATGCCATCACCACATTTAATGCCATAAAATAAAGGTATGTAGAGAAAGTACCCACTGCTAGTAGAAAAATAACCGATTCAACATAGAAAGTCATGAGGCCATCTTCTTTTCAGACGTTTCGGAATATAGTTAATTAATTAATGGCTCGACAGGCGCCTTAAGCTGGCCTTGGCCCGCTCTACTGCTTTTTCCCAATCATTCCGGTCAGCGGCAAGTCAGCTGGACACTCCAACCTTCCTCATGTCCTCTGATACCGCGTCCTTCCACCTTCCCTTTGGTCTTCCACGTGGCCTTACTCCGTCTGGGGTTCCGGAGTACAGTTGCTTGGCTGTTCTGCTATCATCCTCTCTGATTAAATGTCCATACCATTTCAAACGCTGAATCCGAACGAAATGGGAAACTTGGAGTTCGTCGTATAAATCGTAGATATCTTTGTTCATTCTCAAGCGGTACACACCGTTTTCTCTGATTGGTCCTAAGATGCGTCTCAGCACTTGTCTTTCAAACCTGCCAATCCTTTCAGAAAGACCTTTGGTCAGGGTCCAGGTTTCACAAGCGTAGCTCAGCACTTTTCGAATTATGGTCTTGTACAGGATCATTTTGGTAAACAGACTTAACAGTTTCGGAGGAAATGTCTTAAAGACAAATAGGCTTTGTTAGACCCTAATATACGGCTTTGAATTTCCTCCCCTTTGTCAGTCCGATCATTTACAATGGAGCCAATGTATTTAAAGCTGGACACGCTCTGGACCGTGTCCCCACTACTTAGTGCTTTGGCTGTTTTAGAGGTGTCTTCTTTCTGGGAACCATTATTTTAGCAGTGAAGTCAGGAGTTAGGCAGAGCGACCTCCTCTCTCCTCTTCTGTTTAATATCAGAATAAAATTCTTTTTAAATTATTTAATAAATATTAATAATTTAATTTAGAAATAGTAAATCGAGGGGTCACACCTGGTGTTGTGGTTAGCGTAACAGTTCAAAGGTCGCGGTCCTCAGCCTGTGCGGTTTTAGTACTCGTTAAAGATAATTCTCTTAATTATACCTTCCTGGGCAAAACTTAGGACTCCCTCTGTAGCATCGTCCGATTAGCCATGACAGCATAAAGTAGCGTAAAATAAATCAAAATTTTGAACCAATCTATAAAAATGCACCTCTTATACTGATAATGATTAGTTTTTAACTTCAAATACGAATTCACATCGATTAAAATAATACGGTGAATCGTCTATTGAGTATCCTTTGGCGTGGTTGTTGGCCTAACAACCTTTTATGTCCAAGGATGTGGGATCGCAGCTTGGTAGGTGACCTTGGGATTTTTCAAGTAGATTATATTCTGGTTAAATCGTGCAGTGCTTAATCGTGCAGGATCCATGGAATATGGCTGTTCAGGGTTATCAGGAGCGATGGCCTACATATGTATATATATACCTATGTATACTCCATGAAAAACCTTCCAGGAGCCAAACCTCCGGTCGACTTTTTTACGTCCTGGAAATCCACAACGCTATTCCATCTAGATTTACACAAGGTAAGAACATTACTACTACGTCCGAGCATTAGGTTGTGTAGCCTCCAGTAGGCTAACGGACCTCACGTAACCGAGGGATGGAAAATGCTTGTGCTCCTGAGAATGGGATTCGAACCCTCAACTTTGGTATATGCACTGATTTTAATTATAATAACCTAATAATCAACTTTTAAGTTGATAAATTCACATTTACTGCACCTTGGCTATTTATTCCATATTATAATATATTATATTGTTCCCGGTATAATAAAAAAAATACCTGTATAAGATGGCTTGGGAACGTAGAAAGAATGGGAGAAGATAGGTACCCAAAGAAACTATTATATGGCAAACCGGGAGGCAAAAGAAGAAGGGGAAGGCTGCGATGGCTGGGTGATGTCGAGAACGATCTGCAGAGGATGGGGATCGGGCAGTGGAGAGGTCGAGCTGCTGACAGGGAGGACTGGAGAGGCCTTGTTGCGGAGGCCAGGGCCCTGCCCATGCTGTAGAGCCATGGGAAAAAAAAAAAAAAAAAAAAAAGGTTCTCCTATATTGACTTCACTGCCCAAGCAATGATCTCAGAGAAAAGTATGATCCTTCGATCGGAATAATATTCAAGTTATAAAATGGGATGTCACCCTTAGATCTTTACCACTGAGGTACATCACTAATACTTAATCATTAATAACTTAAAACAAATCCCTATCCTTTCCAAAAGTGGACTGACTGCGAGTTGTTTCATCTCATTGAATAACATTATATTTATTGTGTGCTGATGATACTTGCAAGTTACCTTATATATATATATATATATATATATATATATATACATACAAAGAAATAAAAGGGGACCCTTTCGGTATAAGTGACAGTCTACATGTTGATTTGCCCGCTTCTTGCCTACGACTACGGATGTCCTGTATCTTAAGGATAAAGAGTCAAGGCTAGTACAACACTATTGTGCTGATCCTTAAGGACCTGCTCAATGCCCCTTACCCTATTCATTGAAGCACTCCTAATGTTCCAAGTTCTGTCACATAGAGCAGTTCCCAAATTGCTTTATTCGAGATTAATATAGCATTTTTTCATAGATTTAGTTGGAGTGCTGATTTAATATCTATGTACGTTAATATGATCCTGATGAGGTTGTTATCCAACAAACAGTATTAGAAGGAAGTTCCGAAGTGCAAGGTACACAGAGGACACATTAGCCGCGATATCAGTGCTACTACTGATAACGATATCCGCTATCACTTGTCGGCGGGAAGTGGATGTGGGTTCGATGCTGCTACTGCTCTGTTCCGCCTGACTATAAATCACCACTATCGGCCACTCACCCGCCTGATACTAGGCTAATGAATAATTTCATGCTATACTGTCCTCTAATCGGCCATTATTGGTCCTGTACCGGCCTTCGGAAACTTCAATATGTATAATGATTTTGCTATAAATGCTTTCGATAAGTGTTTATTTCATATACTTTATTGTGAAATATTTTAGAAAATGTATAAACCATCAATTAAAATTATTGTAGTATATTTCTTGAGCGCTGAGAGTCTTTGGTTCAAATCCAGCTGTAACAGATACATTATTTAATCTGTTAACATGGCCTCTGACCCCTGTACATCGATGACTCCTGTTGGATCTGCAGACCATTCTGAGGTTCATACAGCCTCTATAAAGTGGATTATACTATTGATTATAAAGCGGACTATTTTATCTGGCATTTATCCGGCCGGAGGGGCATTTTAATGTTGTAACATACCATCCCTTGTATTGGATGTGGTAAATTCCCGCTTTGGTTTTAGTGGACTGAATGTAATTGTAAAATGGTGGAAATAGATGGCTCTACATCCCACGTAGAGACAAGGCCTCCCGCAACATCAATCGCCAGTCATCTCTGTTCATAGCTGCTGCTCTCCAGTTACAGATGCGTAAGATGGTCCGAACGTCCGGAGCCACACCATCCGTCCATCGGAACAGTCCTCCAACCCTTCTTGTTCCATGCACTTATCCTTGAAGTAATTTTTAGGGACTTCATCTGTTCCCATACATCCTACGTCATCTCCTCCCCATCGTAGCCAGTTCACCTTGATAAACCTGATAATGTCGGCATCTTTGTATAGTCCAGTTATTTTTATGTTCGACCGTTGCCTCCACGTTTTGTTGTGAAATACTGCTCCATAGATTCTCCGTAATATTATTCGCTCAAACCATAAAGAGATAGGAAATATTAATTACTGTTTCTGAGACACTTGTGAATGGCATGTCTAACTTCTGGTTGCTGGTTTAACTTACCCCTGACTTTCTACTTTACCTCTTTGCTATAGAGGTGGTGCCATCTGTAATGTCTAGGCCTACAACAGGTAAAAAATGGCCTTCTTCTATGGAGTATATCACCCCAACAGGCATCTAACAGGATAAGAGCAACCACTGGAAGTTTGAGATGCCATTCACAGGTGTCTCAGAATCAGTTATTAGCATGTCATATGTTTTTTCCATCATTATAATTTGTAATTATAATGACTTTTTTTTAATTACTAATTTACAATGATATACAGCTCACTAAAACCAGACCGGGAATGTACCATATCCTATAAACAGGGATGTATATACTCACTTCAAACATCCTAAATTGGGAGAAAAACCTAGTGGTTAAACATGATTGCTGGAGAGATGACCTCCCTGCACCACCATTGTCCGAAAAATAGTTCACTATCTAGCATATGCTGAACCCACTACCCTCCGTTGGTTCAGTTGGTTGTTGTTACCAACATATCCCAAACACTACTAACATTGCCATTTTTTTCCAAAATAACAACAATATGACACTAGTTTTTTCAGTTTTGTTTTCCAATATTTTGCCGAAGGTATGTTCAACTGCTAATGTTCAATTAAATTCAAAGAAAACGTTATACATCCGTCTTCACTCTGTACACCACCCATTATTTTTCTTAAAATTCTTGTTTATGAAACCTCCAGTTTTTTTGAGGCTATAGTTCGTTGAGAGGCATTCCTTTTTTTTTTTTTTTTTACAGTGTTACAATGCCTTATTTTGGTATTCCGTGATACCCACTTCTTGGAGATATTTTTCCTTAATCCATTTGCCCATCCTATTTATAGAATTATATCTTCAGCTGCTGTTTTTCTAATCCATTCTCCAGCAATGATGAAGTTTTCGAGTTTGGTTATTAATCAAATCGTTTTTTTACTAATAGTCCAGGATCCATTTTTGCACTTGATTACTATCAAGCTGAATCTTCGTGGCGATAAGACAACCAACAATTTCCTGTGCGAAAATTCTCGATTGTGGTAGCTAACAGAGGTAGGAAGGATAAAATATGTCGATGTGATGATTCTCAAAAATGTATTACTAACTGGGTTTTTTTTTGTTAAATCTCAAGATAATTATTTAAATTATTTGAAAAAATATTTGTCCTACAAAATGTATGGTTTGATCAAAGAGTCCCCTCCTTCCAAAATAAATGAAAAACCAAAAAATCAGCTGGTTAGTAATTATTTTTGATGATCTCGTTATCGATACATGTGGGAAGGAGGGCACTATTTTATCAAACCATACATTTTGTAGGACAAATATTTTTTCAAAGAATTCAGATAATTATCTTGAGATTTAAAAAAACAAAAACAGTTAGTAATAAATTTTTAAGAATCATCAAATCGACATATTTTATCCTTGCTACCTCTGTTAGCTACCACAATCGAGAATTTTCCCACAGGAAATTGTTGGACGTCTTATCGAAACGAAGCTATTCACGGAGATTCAGCTTGATATACTCAAGTGCAAAACTGGACCATGGATCCTGGACTATAACCTTTGTCAAGTTATTCTCGTTCATATACGAATTCGCCAACTTAATGAACGATGGACGTCTTGTAAGAAAGATATATATTTTTAGTGATATTTAACCGATAAAACATGGATATACAGTGAGATTTTTTTTTGTGTGAACAAACTAGATGACTTATTTTCTATTGACTAACATTATAAACTTATTGACTACTCTCGATGTAACTTAGTGACTACTCTCTTAACATACTATAAGCTAACCATACCATTATCCTCTCTACTTTAAATTACATTTCTCTCTCTAATCTTAGAGGTGATATAAAAACATTTAAAAAATTTTAAATGTTAAATTTTCACAACTTAACGGTTAGGAGCTTACAATTATACACAATAACCTTATGTCTATCCAATCCAACAATCCGTTGGCTGCAACATCACGTTTAAAGTAACCGTCTAACCTACATCTCAATTTGAACAAAAATAGGTTAAACTCCCTGGATGAAATCGGAGTCTTACCTACGCTTTAATATACTTCCACTACGATTTTTTTTAATTAGCGTGAGAAATTACACTTTTTTTATTATGCACCTAAACAATCGCTAAAAAATATAACCCTAAGAAAGTCCGCAGTAATTTTTAACTACAAGATGAGACGAGAAGACTCCTACTGAGAAGTGCAGCCTGATTTCCCTCTGGTCTCTTTAGGGTGATCCGACAAGGGAGGAGGGCAATAAAGGAAGCTCCTCAGAAGCCCGCAATCCTGACAGTACTCTGCGGCAGTACTAGCTCTTCTGTGTCCTTTGCTTTGAACCCAGGATTCTACAGGACATGTATGTCTGCTACTCAACCAGATAGGGTAATTCAATCATTGCCTCGAGGTCCTTTTTTTATTTACTTCTTCTTTTTTTTGTAACGATTGTAAATCAAAACCTTCAAAAGCATTTTGGAAAGGGGGTAGAATGTATTCCAATCTTGATTGATTAAAATAAAACACAAGACCACAAACCACGATGGGTCTTCGGTGGATGGTCAAACTGTTAGTAATTCATCGACAACGGTTGAGTAGGAAGGTGATTTGTATTTCCTTTCATAATAAAATAAAATATTTATTGCATGTTTTAACTTACATAACAATTAAATTACAATACATTTAATTTTGATTTTAAACAATTAATAACCTATTAATTAAAATTATCCATATTCCAAGTATTTGACGTTGATTTTTTGCGTACATCACAAAGAATAGATTAGGGCGTGTGATTCTGTGGTCTAGTGGTTAGCGTAACAAAATACTAAACCCAAGCTCGCGGGTTCGGAGCCCGGCAGGTGGCCCTAGGATTTTTTAAAGGGAGAAAATAATCCTTAATTACGTCGTCCTTCGGAAGGGACGTTAAACGGGGGTCCCGAGCCTTTACAATGTCAGGTACTCGTTAAAAATCCCTATCCTTATTAAACCTGGATAGGCAAAATTTAGAGCTCCCAATGTAGCATCGTCCGATTAGCCATAGCAGCAAAAAGTGACGTTAAATGAACAAACAACAACGAAAAGATATTTTCCTCATTTTTTTTGTTGGGCATATGTAACAATGCCATCAAAACACAATGCATATCGTCTAACGATGGGTGCATTTTTTCTCAAAACATCGGGCCCTAATAACTACTTTTGATAAAATAAAATAATATATAAATTCAAAAATAATAAGAAAAACAGTTAATATTTTTATAGCATCTATAAATTTAAAAGTATTACTGATTAATATTAACTAATAAATAGAAAACATTAATTAAAAGGTTACCTTGAAAAAATCAAAGAAGTCGCACAAGGACTGGGTCCGTGGGATCAGATGTTGCTTATAATTTGTGAACAAACTTTAGAACCAGCCTTCCATTTACACATTCAATAAGTTGTTGTTGTTTTATTTTAAGGGCAAAACAAAACAGTAAGTTATTATTCAATAAGTTATTAGCAAGATGAGCTGGCACTGAGTAATATGGAGATTTCCCATTATAGGAAGGGTGGGAAATTCCAGAAAATGGGTACCAAAAAGTCCCAGGGAACATGGATTAGTACTTAGTGAGCTCCCAGGATTCGCAGAATAGTTCAGTACTACTGGTCCTTGTCTAATCTCCTTTAATTTGTTTTCATAGATTCTTTATCTCTTTAAATTATTATTATTCCTCGCATCTATATATAGATTTTAATCTGACGATAAGAAGTTTTCAGAGATGAAATTTGCTTTAAAAAAATGTTGTTTTGTATAACAGTTCGGGCTATATGTATATGTATATGTATACATTCGGGCTGTATGTATATATATATAGTTATATATTGATAAATAATTAATTCTGTTAACAGACTTTTATTCAGAAACTTGATTGGTCTTCTAGAAATAAACATCTTGCACTGCCACGAAACCAAATTTTACATGTTACTAAGACGCAAAAGTGAACTGTTTTTGAGACTAGGTTATCACTCTTGCACTAACAGTTCTGCTCTACAACTTTTTACTGTCTGAAATACAATGCGATATAATTTGATATAATTATATGATTCACATGCCTAAAACGGATCTATAACTTCATTCAAAACAAAATGACCATTTAAAACTTATTAACTGCACCATACTTTAATATTTCATTTGTTCTGTTAACTAATGTGAGTCGATTCAGAGCTTCCGGTGCTCATTCAGCCGCTATAAAATGGCGACAAATCGCCACCCAGCTCAATCGCTGTGCTAAGAACTCTACAGTCTCCACAATATACTGAACTCTTCATGGGTTGAAGTGGTACATTTTTGATTTTTAATATAGTTTTTCAAGTAATTTTAGTTTTCTTGTATCATTATCTTTATTTTTTGCAAATACAGATATTATAAAAGTGCAGGTACATGGGAGTGAAGGTTATGGATGACTATTTATTCAACTTGCAATTTGCAGATGGCCGGGTCGTCAAAGGATCAGAAGAATGGGACCTGCAATATACGCCTGGGAAGCTCCCAGAGGAGTACTCTAAATGGGGTCTGGTCATAAATCAAGGGGAAATGGAGTACATGTCCTTTCATCCTCTGTGCAGGTCTTTGTCGATTGAAGATTCGATAAGGTGTCTATACAAATCATTAGGATTCTAATCTCGGTCCTTTGGAATAAAGGGGTCTCGTTTGAAACGAAAAAGAAAATATATCATTCTTTTCTTCTGGGGACATTCTTATAGAGAGCCCAAACATGGGCAGTAAAAAGACAAGATTCCCGTAACAAGCAGTAATGGAGCTTGCGCTTGAGATGGACTTTCCAAGACGTAAGTGCGGAATCAATTAAAACCAGGTGGCTTCAATGGTTTAGTCATCTGATGAGAATGAGAAACAATAGTTGGTTTATGTTTATGGCCAAAGAAACTCTTTCTATATAAACTAGATAATAGAAGAAAGAGAGGATGATATGGATGGTTGATGTAAGAGAAGGAATGGAAGCAAGAGGGCTGCGAGAGGAAGAAGAAGAATTGGCAGAAAAAGATTTTGGGTATCGGTATACATTAAGTTAAATAGCCCGAATAAATAAAATATCTTTTGAAAAAATTATTAAAAATACTATTGAAGTAACAGCGTCACGAAGATTAAGATGGCCCTGTGAACCCACAGGGCGTATTCTTAGAATGCTAATAGGCGCTGTCCCGACTGTAAAACGTCTGAGGGATAGACCGAGGTGTAGGAGGAAGGATAGCTCTGAATCGACTAACATTAGTTAACAGAACAAATGAGATATTAAAGTATGGCGCAGTTAATAAGTTTTAAATGGTCATTTTGTTTTGAATGAAGTTATAGATCCGTTTTGGGCATGTGAATCATATAATTATATCAAATTATATCGCATTGTATTTCAGACAGTCAAAAGTTGTAGAGCAGAACTGTTAGTGTAAGAGTGATAACCTAGTCTCAAAAACAGTTCACTTTTGCGTCTTAGTAACATGTAAAGTTTGGTTTCGTGCCAGTGCAAGATGTTTATTTCTAGAAGACCAATTAAGTTTCTGAATAAAAGTCTGTTAACAGAATTATTAATTTATCAATATATACCTATATATATATATATATATATATATATATATATATATATATATATATATATACATATATATTTATATATATATGCTAATAGGCGCTGTCCCGACTGTGAAACGTCTGAGGGATAGACCGAGGTGAAGGAGGAAGGATTGCGGCAAGAGTGATCTGGCGGATTTGGGGGTAGTGGTCCGTGAACGGAAGTTTGTAGGCGGAGATTGGTGATATCGGCATCGAGCCTTCGGGTTAGCTAAGCCTCATGATTATTATTATTATCTGTATACGTTTCATAATAATTCTTAGTGTTTTCGGTTTTTATTTTAACTTTTCCCATTTCCAATTATATGTAGTATATCAATTATCTGTTCTATGTTATAACATGACATTCTTTATAATTCAGACAGTCAGTCCATTTGAAAGGATGCTACGAAAATCTTGAGTTTGTTCTTAATAAGCTCGGCTACTCTGACCACAAATGTACCATTTGTGGGGAATTAAAAGTTATTATCTTGTTACTAGGTCAACAAAGTGGTTACATAAAGTTTCCATGTTTCCTCTGTGAATGGGATAGCCGTGACAGGAAACAGCACTATGTCAAGCAGACGTGGCCAATCAGAAAGGCTCTTATTCCTGGAATTAAAAATTTTGAAAGAAAAAGTTTAGTGGATCCATAAAAGATCTTACTTCCACCACTTCACATCAAATTGGTGCTAATGAAACAGTTTGGGAAAGGATTACCCAAAGAAGCAGAGTGTTTCAAGTATCTTTGTGAGCAGTTTCTTGGTATATCCGATGCTAAGCTAAAAGAGGGAGTCGTTGTTGGGCCTGACATCAGAATACTTTGAAAAGATGAAAGCTTTGTCACTAAAATGGAAATGGAAGAAAAATAATGCCTGGAATTCATTTAAACTTGTTGTAACAGGCTTTCTTGGAAACAAAAAAGACCATCAATACAAAACTTTGGTTGCTGAATTGTATAAAAAAGATCAATACATAAAAAAAATGGAGCGCAGATGCCAAGGTCGATGGAATGTCAACATGATGGCCGACTAATGTTGGATGTTAAAAATGAAAAATTCACAAAAACACATCCAAAAAAGTACCAAAAGATACTTTGGTGGAAAAAGAAAACATTTTTACAAAGACTCATAAAAACTTTACAACTCATGTGCAACCGATTTTGTAGGCAAGCCTTACGTGATAGAAAAAAACCAATGCCATTTTTGAAATCAGAGCAAAAAACTACATATAGCTCAATTAACTAAATCAGTTTAAAAAAAAAGTGTTTTTCCACACCTGTGTTATAATTGTCTACTATCAACTAGTGCAGGATCAAATTAAAAATTAATTGTATGTTTTTTATCTTTTCATTCTGTGGTTATTGATTTCTTCATTATGCTTTCTTCTCTCCTATTCTTCCTTGAGGTATTCCTTAATGACCCAACCCTCGGGCAGACAAATAGAGAAAGATTATTTTGAAGGATGATAAAAAGTTGGAGCATTAAGTCAGACAAAGCTCAAGTAATTTATTGAAAGAAACTGAGAAACAAAGAAAGGCTACCTAAAGCAGAATTCTCGACGCAGTTCCATTACAATGCTCAACCCAACCTAATGAGGCATAGTAATACCCGACTATTTCTTATGTGCATTATTACATATCATGAAAATTGTACAACTATAATGTTAGTTTTTATTTATTTATTAATATATATATATATATATATTTGTTATAACATCTACACTAGTAAATCATTTTCATGTATTAATTAAATTGTAATTTTATGCTATTCTGGTTCATATTTTATTATTTTTATAATTATTCTAAAGGAGCTTGTCCCGAAACCAATTAAGACTTTATTATAATTTTTTTTCAACAGAACGTTTTTAAAGAAAGCCACTAAATGTTATTCTGGCATTTCTTTATGAATGGTTAATTTCCTTCAAATCTAATATTCATTAAAAGAAATTAACTCCATTTTATAAAAAAATGTATGACTCCTGAAATTTGGCACGATTGTTAATCTTTTAAATTAATTTAAATGAGTCTAGAAATGCCGACAGAAATGAAAACTCAAAACTTTGTTAGGACTTCGTTCATTTTTGAAGTTATAAATCAATTGTAGTAAAAATTAAATTTCATAATTTTTAAGGAAATAATTATATACTAATAATGATTTTCAAAAAGATAATTAGTTTATCAGTACATATTGTTATGTTTTATACTCTTAATTATATTTTAAATATACTGATTGATTTTGGGAATCAAGAGTATCATTTAAGATGATTACTCGAACTATTATGTCTATGATTTCTTTTATTTTATTAGTTATTGATTTTATTAATTTTTAAATATTTTTGTTTGAAAAGAAAAGGTATGTCCAGGACCAGGACACGAACACGGGTCACCCAGATCGCTAGTCTGGAACTCCCAATTGAGCTATCTTGGGCTCAATCAAGCTCGCTCCTCGGTCATGGCCATATCTTTCTTTTCACTGATCCCATGTTCCCGCGTTCTCGCAATTTGCCTCTTTCGTTGTGTATCGCTTTTTTAATAACGTACTCGAGTGTTAAATTAAATAGTACAGGTGATAGCGAATCATCATATATTTGAATAAACAGGTTTATTATTATTATTCATAAGAATGTCGGTGGCGGGAAACCATAATTTTTTCCTCTACCGAAAGTCTAGTTTATTATGTCTGTTTGACAGTAGACATAATAACACAGGTGTGGAAAAACACTTTTTTTTTAAACTGTTTTGATTTAGTTAATTGATCTTGATGTAGTTTTTTGCTCTGATTTCAAAAATGTCATTGGTTTTTTTTTTCTATAACGTAAGGCTTGCCTACAAAATGTAAAGTTTTTAGTGAAAATGTTTTCTTTTTCCACCAAAGCATCTTTTGGTACTTTTTCGGATGTCTTCTTGTGAATTTTTCATTTTTAACTACCAACAGTAGTCTGCCATCATTTTGGCATTCCATCGACCTTGCTATCTGCGCTCCATTTCTTTAATATCTTGATGGAAACGTTTTCCTTGTTCCTCACTTACAGCCCCAAGATTTTCTGAAAAGTAGTCCAGATGTGAGTGAAGGAAATGAACTTTGACAACATTTTGTAGTTTTGTAACAATTCAGCAACCAAAGTTTTGTAGTTTGGGTCTTATTTGTTTCCAAGAAAGCCTGCTACAACAAGTTTAAATGAATTCCAGGCATTTTTTTCTTCCATTTCCATTTTAGTGACAAAGCTTTCATATTTTAAAAGTTTTCTGATGCCAGGCCCAACAAAGACTCCCTCTTTCAGCTTAGCATCGGATATACCAGGAAAGCTGTTCGCAAAGATACTTGAAACACTCTCCTTCTTTGGGTAATGCTTTCACAAACTCTTTCGTCAGCCCCAATTTGATGTGAAGTGATGGATGTAAGGATCCACTAAACTTTTTCTTTCAAACTTTTTAACTCCAGGAATAAGAGCCTTTCTGATTGGCCACGCCTGCTTGACACTAAAGACGTTAGAATAGTTACCACTTCAAAAAATGTTTTTTACTGAATAAAAACTCCCCCGAACGCTTTTGACGAAGTAAGAAAAATATACAACATAAAAATCAGACAGCAATGGAAATACGATTTGGATAGGAACAGCAGGAATTGGTCAGTCGCTAGGTTTAGTTATTTTTAATTAAAATATTTATCAATTTAATATAATAGAATAAACACTTTAAATACACATCGACAGGGGCTGCAGATCCATGCATTAAGGTCACCTTTTTTCTATTTTTCTGCATGTGAATATGTGGACTCGAAATAGAATATTCATCATAATCTAAAATTTGCATTGGTAAAATATAGCGGAGTGGAATATTGATGTGAATTTAAACATAAAAATAGAAATGTTGGAATGTGTAGGGGCTACATTTGAACCACAACCTAATCCATTGCAGTCTTTTATATCTGGTCAGTTTTGTAAAAAATTTATTTTGTACAAAACATTTAACTGACAGAGGAAACATGTGTATACAATTAATAGAGGTCACGTGGCATGGATTTAATGTTTATTAATATCACATATTTTATTCAACAATAAATAAATACAGAAGGGCGTCGATTATCCGAACTAATAATATAGCATTCGAAAGTTCCTTTCTCGCCCGCTCCACCACCGTGCGGAACTCAATCCCTCCAACATCCGTCATAGTCCCTCACTATCATCATTTAAATCCTTGCTTTTACAACATCTCCTAGCTTCCCAAAAAGATGCTCTCTAAGCAGGTCAGTCATTTGCTTTGAATATAATGTATTGTTTTATTTAGTCGTTTTAATTTTGTTCTAAGAAAGTGTACATCAAGTAAAGAAAGTATTACTTGCTAGCTCATGCAATCAATTCTCTTTAATTGCTTAATATCTTGTCCGGGTTCGTTCTCTTTATTTACTTATTCTTATAAATTGTTTATATTTTTTTATTGCTTTCTGTCTCTTTTATAGGCTTTGTGATTTGTATCATGTATCCTTCTGGCCAGATATATTATGTTTCTATTTCAGTTCATTTTTGTTATTCTAAAGGGACTTAGTCCCAGAGTAAAGTTATTTTTCTATTCTACTCTATTCTTCTTCTTTATCTTCCTCTTGTGCCTTTCAGCGTCGAGGTACCGCATCAACCCAGTATCTCCATCTGTCTCCTCAGATCCTGCATGTTCTTCCCTCTTGCTTGTCTCAACTTGGAAATGTAATTGCAGTGAGTCTGCCTCGCTCTCCTCATAAGACTAGTGCTCATGGTTTGGCTTCCATCAACTTTCTTGGATCCCTTTCTTGACTCATTCTGTGGGTGTCCCCAAACCATTTGAGCTGACGCTTCTCCAGGGTTTTTTTTCAGGTAGGCAATGCGCAGCTCCTCTCTAATAGTATCGTCCTGTTAAACGGCTCCAGTCTTTATCCAGGAGTATCCAACTCTCAGCCCCATATAAGAAAACTGGCAAATATACGCTTTTGAATATACGGAGTTTCACGTCCTTTCCTACTTCTCTTTTGCCTATAATGGTGTTGCAGATCTGGTAGTAAACATTATTTGCTTTTTTAATACTGTTCGAAATCTCTTGTTCTACTTTCCCATTTCCGCAAATCATTGTGCCTAGGTATGTGAATTCTTCTACGACTTCCATTTCTTGTTTATTGCATACAATATGTATATCTTCAGGATTTCTTCCAACTTGGAATATTTTACTTTTATTAACATGTATGATCATAGCTTTCCTGGCAAACTCTGCTTCCCATTCGGTAATCGTCCGCTGAAGATTTTCAGAAATGTCTGAGATCAGGGCTATATAGTCAGCATATACTACCACTTGTGCTAGTATGGTTCGCATATCCCAATGCCCAATTGTAGTTCTCGCAGTTCTTCTTTTACATATCTTTATGATTTCATCCATGAAGATTATAAAGAGTAGTGGGCTGAGACTGTCTCCTTGTTTTACTCCTTTGTCCATGGGAAAGCTCTTGGATTCAGTGCCTTTAATTCTCACTATTCCCTTAGGTTTTTGATAGCAAGATTTGATTGCCTTGATAAGGCCTGATGTAACATCCTTGGTCATTAGTGCCTTCAAAATTTCATCTCGAGGAACAGAGTCGAAATATATATCTAAATAAATATATCTATTCTATATAATATAATTTGGTTGGGTTAACCGAGATTCACTCGAACAAAGGAAAATAACTAAGTTAAAAAAAAATCATTAGTATATTGTATATTACGTAAACTAAACAAATAAATAACGATAAAGATATGCGTGATATATACCAAGTTTTTCCATGATTTTTGACATGAAGAAAGTTGTAATAAAATTTTGTTTCAATCTTGAATTTCATAACATGGGTAATAAATCTCTAATTCTAAATGTAGTAGTGAGTATAATGTAATAGTTATGGAAATTAAAATTTTGAAGAAAATGGTTTTCAAAACTATTTTCTAGGAATGACTATGTTGTACAGTCGAACACCTGGATTAATGGAATCTCTTAAACAACATTACATTTAAACAGGCTATTAAGCATGTACCACTAAAAGAGGTTCTCAAACAACATGTAATTTTTATGAATGTAAAAATTTATTACTAGTGTATAATATTCTGTCATTCTGTAGACTTGGCAATATATAATATATTTTTCATCTATACAATTTTGGAACTATTACTAAAAAGATTGAAGAGAAAAGTATCAAAAATCATACTTTACCATGTTCCTGACCTTAATATGTCCGTTACCATTACAACCTAGCATCGAAGGCATTGTTGAGAGAATTTAGCTACCCACTTTGAAACAACGAAGCTACCATCACGTTAGCATCTCAGTTTTTGAAAGCACGTAATCTGCTGCCTGTTTCATAGTATTTTCACCATTTGTTACGTATAATAAAACAATATTAGTGTCTTAAGCTTACAGTGAAACATAAGCTTAAGACACTAAGGGTCTTACGCCTTTAAATACAAACAAACGGCTCTTTCAGATCATCTTGTGGTAATAATAATCAAGGAAAACAAGGTGGTTAAGTGTGATCTTGATCAAACCAACTAGTACAATCATTGGCTAAGATACAGCACATTCCACACCATGTCTGTATTAAAACCAATACACTCCAAGACTAATGGTACAGATTTTTTTTATATAACTCGGCATAAAATCTATATTTTAAATTTAAATTAATCTATAATTTTCATTTTTTGTTTATCTTACTTTTTATTTCAATGTGTAAAGTCCTGGAATATATTTTTTTTAAATCTTCAAACAGTTCGAGAGTTTTGAAAGGATGTAAACTGGATTGAATTTATATAATAATTCCTTCACTCAATGAAACCTATTTCCAGTCATTTGTGCCATACAACTTTATTATATGGATACGTTTCGACTATATGTCATTTTCCATCCTTCTTTAACATCTAAGAAGAACTTCTTTAACATCTAAGAAGAGTTATAAGTCAACTTTTCTCTGTAAATTATTAAATACAATCATAACAATATACCAAATATACATTTCTAAAAATCGTCCATAAATAGAAGTAAGTATAGATACCTTTTTTATTATTCATTGTCCTTTGCTAATATTTTTTTTCTTGGAGGTCCATTGTCCTCCATGGTCCTTTTGTTAATAGTTTAAACTTTGGTCTCTATTTATACTATATTTTATTTATATTTACATACTAAAAATTGTTTCTCATTTAAATCTACCATAATTAAATTACAAATTAAAAAATCTATACGTAAAATTTATTAAGTTAACATTATTTTATTTTTAATATATTTTTATACGTTCTTAATTTAAATAAGTCAGATAGGACTGAAATTGGGATATCTAGGTAACTGTTGGGAGGTTATAGTGCTGGGTTATCTCTCTGTGTTTTTTAAGTAGAACATCCCATTTATTATTTTCTCTTTAGCTTCAAAATAACTGATGCATATAATTTACTTATTTCTCCTCCCTCTTTCCTATCATTCAGCACATTATCTATTTTGTATTTTTTTTTTTCGTGAGTTCGAGAGATATAAATTAGGTACCAAAAACCACCCCTCTTACACGAAAGGCTGGACATGAAAAATTAATAAAAGAGAAGGAGAAAAGCGAGAAATATGTAGCTGGTGAACACCAAAAGGAAGAGCTGTCAGTTGCGGAGTGAAACAGCACCTGCAGGATGTTTCCGCTACAAAGTGCTCCTCAATATTTCAGAGATTTTTCCTTAGCACTTTTCGTCGTCACACTCATAGTCATCAGCTCCTATGGAGAAAAATGTGACTAATATCGCACAAAGGTTCGCACCTTTCATTTATTAATGTTCTTGAAAAAAAGTTGTAAAATAAACGACTACCGTCTTGATGCTACCAGAATACAAAATTACGCTACCCCCCCCTCCATTTATGGACTTTTTTATTTGGTTCATGGAATACTTCCCAGCGATTTTTTTTCTATATTAAGAGTTAATGGATATTAAATTTAACTTCGAGTAGGTTTACATTATAAATCCGAACGACACATTTTTTTTTTTATGAAGATCTCATGAAAAGTTTAAGGCTTCACGAATATAATTACTTTTCCTTTCTCATTTTCGCCCTTCTGTTTTTATTTCTGCTTATTTCTTTTGTTATTTCTGCGTCCCTTTGCTTCCTTTCTTTCAAATAAACAGTAGCCTTCCTTTTTTCCACAAGAACCTTGATCTATTTAATTATATTCCATCTTTTTATAGTCTTTGTATGTTATTTTTAATGTTTCTGCTTCCACACTTACGAGGTGTGGCTATTAAATAACGAGACAGACGTTGCTGCGGAACAAGTACGCATGAGCCAACCGCCATTGACTGACAGCTGTTTAGTGTGAAGCTTTCTCTTTAGTATGCAGTTAGTCTCGCTTCTGTAAACAATACCGCTTAGTCAGAGCCTACGTTCGCGTTAGTGTTGCTTTTCTGTTTTGCCGGATAAAATGGTTAGTGCAATAATAGAGCAACGAATTATTGTGAAATTTCACTTCAAACTTGGAAAAACCGCTACTGAAACTTATAATTTACTGAAAAAAGTGTATAGCAGTGAATGTTTATCGCGGGCACGTGTTTTTGAATGGTTTAAGCGTTTTAAAGATGGCCAAGAAGACGTTGAAGATGATTCGCGACCAGGTCGCCCTTCTACGTCAAAAACGGATGACAATGTTAAAAAGGCGGTAATTTGATTCGGTCTGACCGTCGATTAAGTATCCGTACAATTGCTGAAAATGTAGGCATTGATGTAGAATGCAAATTTTACATGACAATTTTAACATGCGAAAAGTGTGTGCCATAATGGTGTCTAAAATTCTCACATTTGAACAGCAATCAGCTCGCAAAAATGTTTGTACTGGCACTTTGGATGCCATTGAAAATGACCCAAATTTATTAGAAAGGGTAATAACATGTGATGAAACGTGTTTTTTTTTTTTCTTATGATCCGGAAACGAAGCGCCAATCCATGCACTGGAAGACCCCAACTTCACTGAGAGCCAAAAAAGATAAAATGAGCAAGTCAAAATATAAAGCAATGATGATTGTTTTTTTCGATATTCATGGGATTGTGTACCTTCACTAGGTTCCTGAAGGTCAAACTATTGATCAATACTATTACCTTGAAGTACTTGCAAAACTAAGTGAAAGAGTAAGGAAAAAACGTCCGTGGAAGCTGTAAAAGAGAAAGCGGCACGCGTCCTGGAGAATATGACAGAAGATGACTTCCAGCACTGTTTCCAACAATGGGAAATTCCCATGGAGAAGGGGTGTATATTGAAGGTGATAGTAAGTAATTATGTATAAAATAAAATTACAACGTCAGTCTCGTTATTTAATAGCCACACCTCGTATTTGTTTTATATAATCTCCTACACTTTTGTATACACGGATTTTGTCAAAGACAGCCTTGGTCCGTTCTTACTAGGTATGTGCCTTTAGAATCTTAGTATTCTGATTCTTATTTCGGTTTACAGGTATTTCATCTCCCTTTAAATTTTCTTCTTGATTTTGGATTATAATTGATAATCCGCCTTACTCACCAGATGTAGCCCCAAGCGACTTCTTTTTGTTACCTCATCTAAACATTTCCCTAGGAGGACAGAGATTTTAGTCAAATGAAGAGGCAATCGCCTTCGTGAACAATTATTTTGCAGGGAAAAATGCATATTACTTTTTTGGACGGCTTACAGAGATGGGAACATCACTGGGAGAAGTATGTATCCCATAGCAATAGCCCAGATTTGAACACTGGACATTCAACATAGGAACATAGCACTCTACATAATGTTTATAGGGTGTTTTGCCAAAAAAATCATCATTTTGACTTATACCATGGAATTGGCTTTTCTAAATTATAAAAAACATACAAATAAAACATTTAGGCAACCAAATTTAGTGTTTACTAAATTCTTTTGTATATTTCGAATGTTAATACTAATTAGCTTTTTTGTTGCTTCAAATCAAAGTTAAAGTAAGTTAGATTCTCTTTAATCACTCATTTATACTTATTCTAAAAGAAAGCACCCATTTTTTTTTTACTCCGGTTAGTGGTGGTTAGTTAATGGATAAAGTAATCTTAGCAATATAGTTATTGGGAATATGATTTCATATATATCATTAAATCTGTAAGCGAACTAAAGTTGGATAAAGCAGAGGGAAAGTTAAGGGATTATTCTGTAGGGAAAGAAAATATCGAAAGACATTTGTGCCCCGGATGGCTTGTTTCCAGCAAGTTCCGTGATATACTGTGAAACGGAAACATGATATCATTATTTCTTCATACTTATGGAGGATTGTTATTTAGGAACGAAAGTTTTTCACTAACGCCCAGGCTGACCCCGAAAATAAACCATTTTTTTCTCTTCGTCCTAGTTGGAGTGAATGTAAGGGGAGTGATTGAGAAAGGCCAAAACAAGTAATAAGAAATTGTTTTATTTAGTCGGATTACTTGAGAAAGGTAATTTAATATAATATTTTTGCCACTTCATAACCTTAAAAATTAAAGAATTTATTAATATCGAGATAAAGAATTAATAAATATTAATTTGCTTAAATAGTTAGAAAGGAGCGGGAAGAGTTGTATTAGAGTATACTATATAATAGTATGATGTCTGTTCATATATCTACAGTCTCCTCAGTCCAGCACCTCAAAACATGATCCTGCCTTTCCGATCTCTATATCCGTCCACCACGGTGTGGAACTCAATCCCTCCTTTCATCCGCCATGCTTCTTCACTATCCTCATTTAAATCCTTGCTTTTCCAACATCTCCTGACGTCCCAAAAAGATGCTCTTCGAGCAGGTCAATCATTTGCTTAGATAAATAGGATCAGATAGGATCCTAGATAGGATCAGTGCCTGGGCAAACTTGAATAAACTGTCGTTGAATGCCGCGAAAACTCAGGCCATCCTAATTGGTTCCAGCACCCTTCTTAAATCTATCAACTCACTTCCCCAATTAATCTTAAATGATCACCCTATTGCCTTCAGTCCCTCTGTTAAAAACCTCGGGATCATTTTTGACCAATCCCTCTCATGGAAACCCCACATTTCCCAAATTTCCCGCCGAGCAATAAGCTCCCTAAAGTTAGTTCACCGTTCCAGGCATCTTCTAACACTACACATCCGTAAGCTCCTCATCACTTCTTTTATCTTTCCTCACTTTGACTATGGTTGTGTGGCATATGGTGGCCTCTCGAATTATGGTTGAGGCGAATTATGAACTGTTCGCTTCGATTTGTCTTCGACGCCCCGAGGAGGTCTCATGTGTCTTGCCGGTACGGTGAGGTAAAGTGGCTTTTCCCTTCTATCCGTAGACTTTACTTCCTTGGTTCTTTCTTATAGAACATCCTTCTTATATCTATAGTCTCCTGCAATTCAAATCCTCTATCCAATCCCAGGGCACATGATCTCGCCCTTCTGATCTTTATATCCGGTCCCACAGAACCAAAACTTTTGAGCGCTCCTTTCTAGCCCGGTCTATATCTCTTTGGAACTCTCTTTCTCTCGATATCCACCATGCGTCTTCTTTTACCTCATTTAAATACAAACTTTTCCTACATCTTCTAAATTCCCAATCAGATGCTTTATAATCAATAAATAATTTATAGATATATTCAAATTGATCGATTGATGAACTACTGTAAATATTTCTCATTCATAATAATACCATTGTTTTATTGTTTTTTTTATTATCAGATGCTATTATTTATTCACTTATTTTTCCAAAAGCTTATTTCTTTTTATTGTAAATATGTCTGTTCTTTTATTTTAATTTTGTATCACATTTTCTTATTCTCTACATACAAAACATACCTGTTTAGTTATTTACTTTCAAGATATTATGTAATTATTGTTTTGTTTTTTATGTAGGCCTTTGGCCAGATATATATTAATTTATTTTTTTCTTCTCTGTTATTCTAAAGGAGCCTGCTCCCAGAATAAAATTATTTTTCTATTCTATTATATTCTAAATAGGTATTAAATAATCTATTTTGTTTCTTTTTCTTAAAGATTATGAAAAGAATTTATTGCATGCTAGCCCGTTTTTTTTTTTTTACACGATCTGGCCAGCAAGGACCACGCAAATATCACTTAAATCTACTTCACACTCTCCGCCTCATTTCTACTCCAATACTCTCTTATCTTCCTGGACTGTTCCTCTCCCTCTTAAATAGATTTTTCTTATTTTTTGGCACTTTTTAAATACTTCATAATTTGTATTATTATGTAGACTCCTGGGCAGGTATATAATATGTTTATTTTTATGTTAATATTTTTTATTATAAAGGGAAATAATAAAATGACTCCCTGGTACTTTATAGTTTTTATACTAATTTTTATTTATATATTTATTGATATTTACAACTGTATTACAATAATACTACAAGTAAATAGGCTAAGTGATAAATAATGACATGAGTTAATGGCAAGCAGAGAAACTACCCACTGGTAGTACTCAAATCGCATGTTCTACTAAGAAGGTCACGTGGCCATCTTCTGTTTACAAAATTAATAATAGTTTACACTCCTTTCTATATTTCAACCCCTTAATCATTCCCGTTTGATGTAGTGTAAGTGTAGCTTCCAAAAGACTCGTTTGGGCTCAGGCCCTCTGCGTCAGGTATTTATTTTATATATCTTTCACTAATTTACCCATCCTCCCAACCTCTCTTCTCCATTTTATTTTCTTTCCCTAATAACCATACAACACATAACTATATCTTTTTTACAATTTCCATGCTCACTATCTCTTAAGGCGTTTATATATTTCCCAACTTTAAGTATAATTTTTTGTTTTTCTCACGGCATTCATCTGTTTTCATCTTAACTCACTATTTTTATATTATATCAGCCCATCTACTGTAACTTACTTATCACCCTTTTTATACAATATGACATGTTTATTTCATATCAACTATGTTATATTTACGGTATTATTCATTTCCATTACCTCTGTATCTTTATATTTATTTATTTCTGATTTTTTTTTTTTAACTTTTACCTTCTATGGGGCTGGCTCCGCCAAACCATCGAATTCCTCTCGTATTCAATCCTTGCAATCTAAAATCCTTCGCAAAATCATAAACGCTCCTTATTTTGTCACAAATAAAACCATCCATAAAGACCTTAACGTTCCATATGTTACCGATTTAGCCCATTCCAGATACCTATCATTCCATAATAAACTCCAGCCCCATTCAAACCCACTTGTTTCCATCTTTGCGTCCAATTCCATCCCGGACAATCCTCCTAGTCTCCGGGACCTTATATTATAGAAATGTTATTAGAGTGCTGCCAGTGGGTAGTGCCTCTACATGTCCTTTCATGTATCTAGTTAGTCATATAGCCCTTGTACTAGATGTATATATTACAGTTGTACAATTCAATAAAATAATTTTGTTTTTAAACAAAAAACTTTTACCTTATCTTATTGCCTACATATATTTTATTTATTATTTATCGTACATAATTTTATCTTACAGTGTTTATTTCTCATTGTTATGGTTATTAATGCCCCACACGATCCTCTTTGCTCTGTATTGATATATATCTCTTGTTCTCTCCCTCCTCATCTTTATTGTCCACCAATTAGTACTTGTTATCTCAATACTTTTAAACCAATACTTGTATTTCAACTTTAATATTTATCCATTTTAGTTCTTATCTTTATTAACTTATTCTTTATACGTTATTATTCTTTAATTTCAACATGTTCTGTTCTGTTTTATTATTACTTTAATCTCTATTATGTATTTCACTACCTTCCTGTCACTTTGTCATTAATACTACTCACTCATTCATTTTAACCTTTATAATATATTTTCCATGCTTAGGAAAAAAAAAAATTATATTTTTTTATGTTTATTTTCTACATTCTATTTCTTTATTTGTTTTTTTTTCTTTGCTTAACAATTTTTTAATTTTCAATCGTCTGTATTTTGCATATTTAGCCCTGAAGAAGACCTACAAAGGTCGGAACGTTAGGCACTGAATAAATATTTCTTGGTATTCAGAGAAATTTATTGATCTCTATCCGGACCATTTCCTTCCACATACTTCAAGATCTACTATTTTCATTCAAAATGATAAAGTTTCTTTTCTAATCTATTCTATGTTATGCAGAGAGTTGTGTAGCATTGCTAAGATTTAAATCTGTCAGTGGGAAATAATTTTTTTATTCTTTTAACAATCACTGAAGGACTATGGGTTCTTCAGACCCTTCTGTGGCTCCCCCAGCCTCCATAAAATGGGTATCGTTCATTGGGGGAAACCCACGGGGAATACCTGGCGGTTATCATAACCTCGGACTAATCATTTTACTTTACAACTGTTGGTTGATAAAAATTTCAATTTCTGTATGTACCGATCCCAAGACATGTAATGGTTCGTAGTGGTACAGGTTGTTTTTATTTTTATAAATAGTTGGTCAGTAAGTTGGTATAAATTTCAAACCTCCTCCAGAGGTTCATCCAGTACCTTGTATGAGATTAGCGATGACTCATTACCAGATCGATAGATAAGATTCCAAACCTGTCGAAACTTGTCATCGCTTGACTGATGTATTCGTCAGTTTGTCACCACATTTCGTAAAGATCAGACGTATATTAGTACTGATAAAAAATGAATATCGATAACGCATATAAACGTGCTGTGTTTTTTTTTATATGCGTTCTTTTTTCATTACAAACGCTGCAAAATATTAATAAACTGAATTGGGAGCCTTAGCTTTATCCTTTATACTCCCCGGATATTGCCCCAAGTGATTTTTAGTTATTTCGTGCCTTACAAGATTTTTGCCAAGGCAAAAAGTTCAATTCTAAAGAGGATATACAAAATGAACTCAGAAATTATTATGCTGCAAAACCAGACTCTTTTTACACCAATGGAATAAAAGAGCTACCAGAAATATGGCGGGATATTGTAGATAGGGGAGGAAAATATATCAAAGATTAAAATGTTAAATTGTGTATTATTTACACCATTTACAAATTCTCCGTCCAGAGATATTGTCTTGGAAACTTTACAGTCTCCAACTTTTACAGAATTAACCCAAAAGTTAGGAAACCGTCGTAAACCAATGACTTCTTTATCGTTTAATAACATCCCACTGATTCCTGTAGAACATGTCCGGTACTTAAGACTACACCTTAAGACTACACAAACGCTTAACTTGGAATCCTCATACTATACTGAAACGACAAGAAACAGCTCGCCGTTTCAGGCTACTTCAACATTTCCTAGACAAACACTCTAAGCTTCCAATCAATTACAAAAGAGTCACATATACATGACAATAAATTAGACCTATCTGGACTTACGGAATAGAGCTTTGGGCTTCCACTAGGGCATCGTATTCCTCTCGCATCCAATCTTTACAATCTAAAATCCTTCGTAAAATCCTCAATGCTCCTTATTTTGTTACGAACAAAGTAATCCATAATGACCTTAATGTCCCGTTTGTTGCTGAGTTGGTCCGAATCCAATATCTACCTTTTCATTAAAAACTTCATTTCCACTCAAACCCACTACTTTCAAAACCAGAAACTTCTTCAATTCCTGATAATCCTCCGAGGCGTCTGAAAAGAAGTTGGCCTCGTGACCTTCTAAATTGAACTTTTTATTTGATTACTACCACTGGGTCGTTTCTCTAGTTGCCTTTTCTCTGGACATGATTTATCCTTCATTATATTTACTTGATGTATTCTGTATACGGTTGTAAATTTCAATAAATACATTTAAAAAATATTAAGGAAAGTATGATATAAGCATTGTAAGAATTCAATAAAAATACAATTCACCACACTAGTATAGCCCTATGAGAACTCTCGCAATATGTACCCATAATTCTAATGTATATTATTCGAGCAAACATTTTAAGTGCCAATAAAGTTTATATAACAGGCTCATTTGGAGCAGGCACAGTCTATCAGGCCGTTGTTAAAGTGACAGCGTAGTAAGTAATTTGCTTAAATTCAATATATTGACATACAAAAGTCTTGTTCGCTCTAAGAGGACAGGATGTTAAGCACTAATGAAAACAAATTCTTCTCTCTCAGTGAGGTGTACACCTGGAATATCAATCCAACAAGAACGTGAGGTAAAGAGAAAAAAAAAGCTAGGATAAAGAAGTGTAGAAATCATTGGTTTGACAAATTGAGGAAAATATGTGTAAAAACAATAAAACCGGTAAACTGCATTGTGTGAAAATGTAGAATTAAATGGAACTTAGTAATTATGAAATTAAAACTGTTTTATATACATTTACTTTATGTTCATGTAATTTCAATAATTTAAGTTCATTGTAATGCCTGAAATTCTCTAAAAAAAATACAACAAAAACTGGGAGTGGTTGGAATTTAAAAAAAAAAAGGGTTATATGTAAGGCACATAGTATACTGCACTGTTTCTAGGAATTGTCCTAAAACCATTGGGTTGTGAAGTGAGGTGATTTGTCCGAGAACACAATTAATGCCACCAGTTTTTTCCTCTAATATAGGCTACCCACCGTAAAGAGGCTGGGTGAACCTCAGGAAGGTTGGGAATTCCATACATGACAGACAAAAAAAATTATCTGATATAGCTAGGTTTAAGAATTTAAACCAGGGACCCTTACGTAGCTCAACGCACTACAATCTGTGCTATGCCACTCCCAGATGATTTGAATGATTTGGTTCTGTATACTAGAAGAATAGCCATAAACAGGATACGACGTGCAGACGGGTTTTTTAATTCGATATTTGGATTCTATTTATATTGTAATATATAACCATAGTTTGAGGAAAGGTCGTTTCTTCATTTGTAGTTATCTAAGACTGTTGAAAATAATAAACAAAAATTTTAAAAATGTGTATGATAATGTTTTAATTGATACAATAAAAACAAAAAAAAAAACAGTCTGTTTACCATAGAATTAGTTCAGAAACAATGTGAAAACAATAGAATTGAAAAAAATTAAAATAGTTTAACTTTTTTTTTTTTACATTTTAACTGAAGTTCACAGAACTATTTTCCCGTAATTTTTTTTTTTTTTTAAATAATAATTGCTTTATTGAGAAATAATACACTCTGCCACTATCTTGGGCAATGAGTATTAGAGCTAAAAGAGATCATTCATTCCATATGTACAGAATAAAAAAAAAAAAAATAAAAAAAAAAAATAAATAAAATAAAATAAAAAAAGATATAAAAATAAGAAAAAATATATATATATATACATATACATAACAATTAATAAAAATAAAATAAAATAATAATAATCTTGGCCACATTCATATCTATATACAATATTTACATACTGCCCCTGGGAACTCCGAATCGAACCCCTACACCCAGAAGTGGGTGCCGAGGCACAATGCCAGGAGATCCCAGCGCCTCTCAGTCAGCCGCGTCACCAGTCTAGCCAGTGGAGACTGAGTGAGGACGCTAGAGCCACACACTCTCAGGCATGAGTGGAGAAGCTGGCCATTGCCAGCACTCCAGATGTATTTTCATAAGAGATCTCTCGGCCACTGCCGCCTCAACCTACGAGGAGGGTTATAAGGATGGTTGGTACTAGATAGGGATTGTGCCAGGGGGTTAGGAAGAAGAGCAAGTTTCTGGTGGAAGGTTGAGAATTTGGATGGGATGAGATCAAGGACATAAGGGATCTTGAGGTCGTGATGTAAGGTCTTGTTTGTAACATAAAAGGGAGCATTGACTATTGTTCTAAGGACTTTGGATTGAAAGGATTGGATACGTTTGATGTTCGAAAATTTAGTAGTTCCCCATAGTTCAATTCCGTAGGTCCACATCGGTTTGAGAATAATCTTGTAAATTAATAGTTTGTTTTCAACGGAAAGTTGTGATGTTCTGTTCAGTAGTCTATATAACTGTCCGTATCTTCTGTTGAGCTCTTGTCTTTTAAGTCGAGTATGTGGGTTCCAGGTAAGTCTTTTGTCTAGTAGGAAACCCAGGTACCGGACTGTGTCGGAACTGGGAAGTGGTATAGAGTTAAAATGAACTTGTGGACAGGATCTGCGACGGAGGGTGAAGGTGACGTGCTTACTTTTGAATTGGTTGACTTTGATACGCCAATTGGCGCACCAATGTTCGATTAAGGAGAGGTGTCGTTGTAGATGGGCAGATGCCAGTTCTGAGTCTGAATGGGTTGATAGTATGGCAGTATCATCGGCAAAGGATGCAAGGAAGGTATCAGGATCTAAAGGTATATCGGCTGTAAACAAGATATAGAGGATAGGACCTAGGACACTTCCTTGAGGTACGCCGGCCTCGATTGGATAACAAGTGGAGAACTCTGGACCACAGCGGACTCTGAAGGAACGGTTTGAGAGATAGGATCTAAGGATTAGATATAAGGATTGGGGTAATTGGGTTTTTAGTTTGAAAAGCAAGCCATCGTGCCATACCCGGTCGAATGCCTGAGCAATGTCCAGAAAGGCACCAGCCCCGTAATTAGTCTGGCAATTTAGAAAAAGACCTGTGCAGAAGTCACCTCGGTCCGCCCACTGCATATGGAGCCACTTCCTTTCCCAAATGGGGGCTTTATCACCAATTGTCGTCATAATGGCTTTGATATATTATAATAGGCCATTATTGTATTACTATTAGTATAAGGAGCTAAAAATGATAAGGCTATAATTATGGCTGAATCAATATAGCGTCGGTGAGGAGGGTATTGGCAACTCACTTTGGATAACTATTACACGTTACAAATTCGGTAACCAATGGCAGCTTCCCAGCGCACATCTGATTTCGCAAAATGTCGTTTTCTGAATTATTCGGCAATAGTATAGTTAATATTTTTTTCTCAATATTTTTTAATATTATCGTTGTATCAAGAAGAATTGTGCTCTGGATATATTTTGTCTTATTGCAAGATGTTTATAAGAACAACTTGTCTCTCTTTAGAATACAGCAGACATTTAATATTAATTATGCATATAGAATTATTATGCGTAAAGAACTAAGTGTACCTTATATTAATGTATTTATCAACAAACTATGTAAACAATTTTTTTCAAGTTTAAAACAATAAAACCCACTTATAAAAATATTGGGAACTATACAAAAAATAGTAAAAAGCGGTATGTACATAAAAGAACAAAACATTTATTATTGAAGGATACCGATTTATTTTATTTCATTGTTATTGTTTATATATATATATGTGTATATATAAGTTACTAAGAATGTATAGTTACAATTTTTGTTTAATTTATTATTATTAATTTTTTTTCTCTGTAAGAAGTTTTTTTTAAACATTTTTTCTTTCATTGTAAATTATGATTCTGCACTGATACATTTAACTTTGTACAATTTTTTTTTATTTGAGACTGCTCTACTTGGTACAGCATGTAATTTTGTGAATTGTAGCAAATTATGCAATAAATAAAAAATTAAAAAACAAAATTTAACATTAAAGAATAACTCCACTAAAACATAAAAATCCTAACCATAATAAATACAATAACTATATTATACTAACATCACATTAAAACTTGCATTCTAATTCTACAAAAACAGCTGATGAATAATATTCATTCGCGCAAGCGCAATTCGGTGGGTGTGTCGTTGAAAGTAGGACCTTACTTACCGCGGACTTAGCATTGTCCTTTATTCTTAAGTTAAATTAAGTTTATTTGAAAATATTTCTAAGCTCACTAATAAAATTTTACTCAAGTTCTTCAGTTTTTCCTAATAGACAAAAGGTTTAATTTCTTGTCCTTGCTGCTGCACAGTATAGATTGAGCCAGTGGATGTAACTGGACTAAAGTAATATTTATTTTCCCCGAAGCTTCCTCCATAAAAGTAATCCGAGGTAACTTTTCTATTAGAATGAGAAAGGTACATAAAGGAGATTCTACTTGGAAAATACTTGACATGAGCGGCGAGCAACTCTTTCTTGTTTGTAGAAAAGATTTTTCTATTGCTCAATCTGAAAAAATAAAGAAAAAGCCTTTATCATATGAGTAAACTTTAAACGTTATTTTCAAAAGTGGAGGAGAAAATAAACGAAGGAAGATATTAAGTTACTCTTGGAATACAATATTAAGTTTGAATGCATACAGAGTGTAATAAGAATTCTTTTTCATGCTATACGATGTCCCTGATATGAGACATTATTGTGGCAGAATTATATTTCAAATGGAATGTTGAAAAGGTTGGTATATAATAAAGATTCACATTTGTTTATAAGTATTTTTTTTAGATCTTATTAAGGGGATGTAGCCCCTAACGTCGGGCCATTCCGCAAATTTTGCGTCGAAAGTTTGGTATGTTTTTGTTAAATGCCCGCATCTATATATATATATATATATATATATATATATATATATATATATATATATATATATATATAAGTTATGACAATATTAGAAGGATTATAGGTTAAGAGTATGTTAGGATTAAGTCTCTGTTGATGTAAATAAAGATATCTATAAAAGCTGTAGCTAAAGGAAAATAAAGTCAGTCTTTTACTATCAGCGCGAGTGTTTCTATGTCCCTTATCCTTTTATTCTAAGTGTTCAGTCTAATTATAACTGGTGCCGAGAACCGGGACGTTAATTGTGCTAAAGTCCGAAGTAATTAACAGTTAATTTCGGTAACCCATATCTCAGAACTATGGTTGACAGTGACGAACGGGCAAAGTACGAGTATCAGCTGGCTCAAGCGCAGGTTGAGAGGAATAAATTAGATTCCCAACTAGCGAAGGCGTCCGAAACGATGCAGTTAGAGCTACTGAAGGTGAGGACACAAAACTCCGCGTTCATCCATGAGGTGATTGGACAGTTGGAGCCCTTCACGGGAGTCGTCGGCGATTTGGAGCACTTCTTAAAGGGAGGAGACCAGATTAAAGATTTAATATCATCCAGGAAGGAGTCGGGGGCTCTACTGGAGTCGGACGTAGTACTGTTAGAGGCATCCCTAGTGAGTCGCATCTCGAGGCGAATTTTGAATTCAATACAGGGAGATACGACGCACTCATGGAACACCCTTAAGGGGCGCCTAAAGAAGTTATACGGTGGAGGTAGGTGGACTCCGGAGGAGGACACCTTTTACTTATTAAAGGAACGGAGGATCCCTGGGCAATCAGAAGGTGAATTCGCCGAGAAACTTCTGGTTTCATATAACCGGTTAGTGGAGAAGACGGTCGAAACACTAGGCCAATCAGAGGGGGCACAAAGGATGGAGTTCGTAAGGAGCATTCTAAAGGTACAGCTGAACCACTATGCTGACCGGCCAGGCTCACTTCCGCGAGACAAGGACTTTGTGGAGTGTGCCCACGAGCTCATAGACGCGGGTGAGAGGAAAGGAACGAGGCTGGCGAACACGGAAGAGGAGTGGACGGAGGTCAAGGCTCCAAGAAGAAAATTCAGGAACTCACTCAGACGTAGTGGCGGAGACAGAGGATTCGAGAAAAGACCGAACAGAGGCCCAGAAGACCGGAGGAAAAGGCAGGAGAGGCGCTGCTACGAGTGCGACCAACCTGGGCACGTAGCAGCACAATGTCATCTGACCAGATGTTACGAGTGTGGCAGGCAGGGGCACGTCGCGAGGGAATGCCCCAGGCGCAAACCGAGAGGTAGCAGGAGAGGTCCCCAACCAGAACCTATGGAGGTCAACGCCCAGGAGGAGACCAGGAGGCGTACACATGGGAGGAGAGAGGAGCAATAATCCAGCGGAGAGTCTTCAGGAGAGGAGAGCTTACGTTCGGGCCACAGTACTCCGGTTCCACGGAGACACGAGGTAAGGAATGGGAATCTGCGAAAGGGGGGTCCCTTGGGATCCGAAATGGGAGCGCGACAGCAAAGGCTGGATTGAGGGTACGGTAGGTGGCGGGGCAACGGTCCAAGGGAGTTATTGATTAATAATAGCGAAGGGAAGAGTAAATGGACGAGGTTGCCCGTGGCGAGATTGAGGGGATTGGGGCTGAAATTCTTAATAGATACAGGGAGTACTAACTCGTTAATTAGTAAAAGAGGGGCGGTAAAATTAGGTATTTGGGAGACGTGCAAACAGTGCGAATGTATGATAGCCACAGTTAGCGGTCGATGTAAGACTTTGGGCGAGGTTCATTTTGACTGTGCGGAATTGGCCGGGAGGGACATAAAAGTAAAACTACACGTCACGGAGTCATTGATGCCAGGGTATGATTTTATCGTAGGATGCGATATTTTGCGGAAAGCGGGGCTGAAAATGCGGGTGAAGAGCGGGGACTGGCAGATTCGGATGGGCGAACGGCAGTATCAAGTTACCACTTCATCAGGGAAGGGGGGTATGGAAGTTGGGGCGGTAGAGTTCAATAAGGCGGCTATACAAAATGTGGTAAATAGGAATAGAGACCTCTTCTATCAGGACAATGAAACGCTACCGACTACGGGGAAAACAGTACATCGGATAGTTCTCAAGTCGGATCACCCAGTGTACGTTAAAGATCGGAGATACCCCCAAGCAATGAGGGACATTATTAGGGGGCAATTAGGAGAGTTACTCCAGCAAGGGATTATAAGACATAGTAATTCCCCCTTTAACAGCCCGCTGTGGGTGGTCGAGAAGAAACAGGGTGAGTCGGGCGGGACGGAGAAACAGTACCGGGTGGTGGTCGATTATAGAAAATTGAACGAAGCTACTGTAGATGAAAGATACCCACTCCCCCGAGTCGAGGATATTCTTGATCGGCTATCGGGCGCGACCATTTTTAGCACCCTTGACCTCAAGAGCGGTTATCATCAGGTCAGGATGGCAGAAGAAGATGTAGGGAAGACCGCGTTTTCCTGGGAAAGAGGGCATTACGAGTTTGTGCGGATGCCGTTTGGGTTAAAAGGGGCCCCATTAACGTTCCAGCGCCTTATGGACGAATTCCAGAAGGGATTGGGAGAGGATTTTGCACAGGTGTACATGGATGACCTGATAGTATTCAGCCGGTCTCAGGAGGAACATGCGAGGCATCTAAGGAGGGTGTTCGATAGGCTAAGGGAGTTTGGTCTGAAGCTCTCGCAAGGTAA
This sequence comes from Troilus luridus, assembly GCA_964056705.1. Classification (NCBI taxonomy): domain Eukaryota; kingdom Metazoa; phylum Arthropoda; class Insecta; order Hemiptera; family Pentatomidae; genus Troilus; species Troilus luridus. Next base: position 11,660,189 of record OZ057412.1, read on the forward strand.
GTCCAAGTTCGGATTAAAAGAAATTAGGTTCCTAGGACACGTGGTCTCGAACGAAGGCGTGCAACCCGACCAGGAACGCGTGAAAGCAATCCAAGAGGCTCCATTACCCACCAATGTTCGTGGAATTCGTAGGTTTTTGGGAATGGTGAATTATTACCGCCGCTTCATTCCGGGAATCGCGGCATTAACACAACCGTTAACGGAGATGCTGAAAAAAGGGAGACGGTTCGCATTAGGGCCAACGCAATTAGAAAGCATCCGGAGATGCCGGGAAATTTTAACGTCGAACCCGTTGCTCGCATTCCCGGATTTCCGCTTGGTGTTCCGCGTAACGACAGACGCGAGTGAAAGGGCTATCGGCGCGGTCTTGTCACAAAATTTTGCCGAAGGGGAAAAGCCAATCGCATATGCAAGTCGGCAGTTGAATGAGGCGGAAAAACGCTATAGCGCCATCGAACGGGAGCTGTTGGCGGTGGTATGGGCGGTGGAACATTTTCGCCCTTATGTTTATGGTAGAAGCTTTGAACTATTGACGGACCATAAACCGCTGGTTTATTTAAGTACCCTTAAGGAGTCTTCAGCACGGGTATCGCGGTGGAAGGAACGCCTGGCAGCGTATACGTTTAAGGTGATACATAAAAAGGGTGTAGAGAATGCGGTGGCAGATTGGTTGTCGCGGGATCTGGTCGTTAATGCTATCGACGAAGAAGGAACCTCGGCAGAACCGTTCGCTGTGCGATATTTACGGGATTGGGCTGAGAGTGGACCAGAGATCCCATTGGTTAGGCGGGATTCTGAGGAAAGCGCGGCTTCATCGGAACGCCCTCGAGAGTTACCAGAGGTTGACGAGATCATTAATGACAAGAGACGTCAGTTGATTCTGCGAACGAAGCAAGGACGCGGAATTGAGACGCAAGCTAGTGAGTACGAAGGGCGTTCTAGCGTTTTAGTCCGGTTACCGGCGACGACGGATGAAGTCGAATTGGAACGAATCTTTCAGGAGTTCGCGATACCTGATCGTACACTGCACATTTACGTAGGGAACCGCGTTATCATGGGCAAGGTACAGCGGCTATGGCGACAGGAAAGGATCGGGGTGGGCTACTCGGTCGTTCGCTGTTTACGACAGGTGGAGACAATTCCTACCGCGGCGGCTCAAAGACAAGTCGTGGCCGAGCATCACGAGGGGAAAACCAATCATCGCGGGGTAGAGGAAACTTTGCGAGCATTGAAAATGTTATATTTTTGGCGGAAGATGGGACACACCGTTCGGGAGTACATCGCGCAGTGCTCGGTTTGTCAGCGGGCGAAATATGATCGTCAACCCCCTGTAGCGGAACAGATGATTACCCCAACGGCGTGTGAGCCACTGCGGTCGGTTCAGGTCGACTTATACTCCAGCGAGGGACAGACGTGGGTAACCATGATTGATACCTTTAGTAAGTTGGCGATGGCATACCCTGTAGAAGAGAAAACACCGGGAGCAATGTGGGAAGGGGTATTACAATGGTGTGCGGCGTATGGGGTCCCAGAGGAAATAGTGTCAGATTGTGGCAGGGAGTTTAATAATACCTTCATTCGGGAGGAGAGTGCGATGTTAGGGGTCACTTGGCGTTTAAACACTCCCCACCACATTAAAGGCAGGGGCGCCGTGGAACGCCTCCACAATACGTTAGGAGAACACCTTAGATTATTTAAACTGGGTCGTAACTTAGATCCCTACGAAGCCATGCCAAGGGCGGTCATTGCGTACAACAATACCATTCATATGGCGACGGGGCTGACCCCGGTAGAAATTGTATTCGGTCAACGGCATCGCGACAGGGGGGACCTTTTAACCGTCCACAATAACGAACTCTATGTGAAAATTCGTGATAGACGCAAGGAACGTCAATGTCATTGGGGTAAAGTGCGCGAAAAATTAATTCGCGACAAACAAGCTAGGGTTACGAAGGCCAATGATCGGCAGGTGGTTTATCGGAAAGGGCCGTTGGCGTTAGGGACGTTGGTATACCGGCGGCTTCGAACAGCGCGAAACAAGACAGATCCGAGGTACGAGGGACCATACAAGGTTATTACAATCCGGGAACACAACCTGTTTACAATTCGGGACGTTCACTACCCATTTAAGGTCCGAACAGTTCATTTGGAAGAACTTAGGGTACCTCACAAAGTGTCTCACCACCAGTCAGAGGGCGGCGATCAGCAGTGAAACCTTGTGTGGATAATACTAAGTTGTTTGGTTTTGGTTGATGTATATGTTTTTCTTTTTCAGGACGATTGTATAGAGGATGTATGTATCATAAGTAAACATTGTTTTAGTAGTAAGTTATCATTTTCCTTTTTGTGGTATGAGTTTCAGGACTATTCTGGTTTATTATTGTTTATAGTTAGTACGTAAGATCAATATAATTTGTATGTATTATTTTTGTTTTTGGTTTATTAAATATAGTTCCTCCTGTCGAAGGAACTGGAGGGGGGCAGTTATGACAATATTAGAAGGATTATAGGTTAAGAGTATGTTAGGATTAAGTCTCTGTTGATGTAAATAAAGATATCTATAAAAGCTGTAGCTAAAGGAAAATAAAGTCAGTCTTTTACTATCAGCGCGAGTGTTTCTATGTCCCTTATCCTTTTATTCTAAGTGTTCAGTCTAATTATAACTTATATATATATATATATATATATATATATATATATATATATATATATATATATATATATAAAATAAAACACATGCAAAGTGCTTTACAGCTATTGTAAAGACCAAAATGTGGATATGTGATTTATAATAACCTCAAAAATATTTTTGCCTTAATACCCCTGCCTCGACATAAATTCACACAAGTACGAGTCCAGGATCTTTTAGTTCCTGCCTTTACCTAATTTCTTCTTTTGGCTGCAGCCCATAGTTACTCAATTGACTGCGTGTGCGCTCCAGTTGTCGGATCCACAAAATGTTCCGAGTGGTTGACTGAAAATATGGTTGGAGAAAACCTCAACTTTGGGCAAACTCTCAATAAATAAAAAAATTATATAGATTAAAATTGTTTTTTGATTTTATCTAAAAAATGACTTAATGTTATTTCACTGTATTCTCTGTATTAAAATAAGTACAAAATCAAAATATGGGAGTAATTTGTAGCATGTTTTATTTTTAGTCGATGGATACCATTTTTATATTTAATTTAAACCATTTTTGCGTTTGAAATTTTCTCATTTTTTTAAGCTATAATGTTCGGAACACACAACCACATGAATTTGTTTTGTTCTTCCCTCAACCCCACATATTCATTCATTTTGGGTAATAATAATATACTTCATCACTCTATTGCATAAAGAAGTTTTTATTTAGGTATGATACCTACTTCTTTAATTCTTCCAAAGAATTAGGGATCGGAGTGGGTCAGTAGTAGATCACTGAGTTGCCATGCCGCAAACCTTGTTTCAAATCCCTCTGCAGGCAGTACTTTAAATGTAAATATAAATAATATAATATATTTTAACTATAGGTCAATTAAATCATTTATATTTTGGAAATTTTTAAATATTTTTATACTGGCTCACGAACTCAGTTAGCTCAGATTAGAGCACAGCGTTAGAGACGGGAGCGACCCGGGTTCGAATTCCGGCTTGGACAAATCTTTTCTCTTAAATATAAAAATATTTAAAAATTATCACCATCCTAAGAATAATAAATAATAATATAAAATTTACGTCACTCAACGATATGCTAATTAAAGTAATATTCAATGAACATTCTTCCCCATGTAAACATCGCAAAAATTGCGAGAACTGGCGATATAGGTTCGGGGAAGAAAAAGGATTTGTCTAGCCGTATTACGAGCCTTGGTAGCTTAGTTGGAAGAATGCCACACTAGAGATGCTGAAGACCCGGGTTCGAATCCCGGTAAGGACAAATCTTTTCTCTTCAAAATAAAAATGTTTAAATGATCACCATCAAATAGCAATCAATAAACAATAAATTATTTATATTTTGTATTGATTTTGTGTAGCCCATATTACGTTTTGACTAATAAATAAATTACTTGAAATTGCATATAATTACTGTTCGGTGTGTCAATATATGTGAGAACCAAACTAATGTTAATAATTTGAATTTACATCAGTCCGATTTAGAAATTCAAAAAAGAAAATTCCTGTCAGCAGTCCTTATAACTGCTTAGTTATTTTTTTTTTAAATATAATATATTTCAATAAACTCTTTAGGATATAGAGGAAAGAAAATAATAATGTGAATAATAAATAATAATACTCCAGTACAGAAGAAATAAAAAATTGATAAAAGTTTGAACTAAAAAAAAAATAGATTCATTTATCTAGATTACTAGCCTAGCTGTTACTTCTGTCTACTTAAGAGCCCTATAAATTAATTTTACGGAGCGGAATAGATATGGATAGCTGAGTAGGTAAAACATTGGCTACATTAATCAGTCGAAACCAGGAGTATGCAAAGTTTGCTAAAAGTTGAATATTTATTTTCAGGGACATCTCAAAACATAACAGAAAACATTTGATATGTTTAGGCTTCATTTTCAGTCTCTATAAAACTTTACCAAGATTCTCAAAATATTATATTAAAAAATTTTTTTCCCTCCAAACATTGAGTAATGCTATCCATTACTCAACTAAAAATGGTTTGGAAAGTTCAACTTTCCCCCACTAGTGAGGGAAAGTGACAGCCACCAAGATCGAATTTGACTATCAGCACTCTGGTATGTTAAATATTAAATGGCGGTATTATAATATTATTCATTTTATATTCCTTTTTCTAAAAACATATTTATTGAAATTTACAACTGTATACAGAATACATCAAGTAAATATTATGAATGAATACATTGAGATGAAAAGACAAGTAGAGAAACTAACAGTGGTAGTACTCAAATAAAAAGTTCAGGTTAGATGGTCACGAGGACATCTTCTTTTCAGACGCCCCAGAGGATTATCAGGAATTGAAGAGGTTGCGAGGTTTGAACTACTGGGTTTGGGTGGAATTGAAGTATGTCATTAAAAGATTGATTTCAGATTCGGGCCAATTCAGCAATAAACCGGACGCTAAGGTCATTATGTATTACTTTGTTCGCAACAAAGGAAAGAGCATTGAAGATTGTAAAGATTGGATGCGAGAGGAATTCGATGCCTTAGTGGAGGCCCAAAGCTCTATTCCGTATGTCCAGATGGGTCAAATGATTGTCATGTATATGGGTCTTTTGTCATTAATTGAGAGCATTTGTCAACTAGCGGTTGCTAGTAAATGATGAAGTAGCCTCAAACGGCGGGCTGTTTCTTGTCGTTTCAGCCAAGTATGAGGATTCCAAGTTAATCGTTGGTTGTAAAAGTGTAATCCCAAGTACCGGGCCTGTTCTACAAGAATCAGTGGGATATTATTAAACGATACATGAGGGCAGGAAGTCGTTGTTTTATGACTTTGACGGGATTTGTGGGAATTTATTTCAATCCTCAAGTTTTGGCACCATTTTTTAAGTGCAGTGAATTGGGGTTGAAGAGTACGGGATGCTATAACTGGATCAGTTGGATGGGTTGGAATATTAGCTGCATAAACAGTGCAGAAGATTGGGCCGAGGATACTGCCTTGAGGAACATCAGCAGATTCAGAAAAGAGAAATGAAAATACATTATTGTGATTTAATTTGATTGGAGATCTGGAGGTTGGGGTGGAAGAGTGACCCTTAATTTTTGAGGAATGGAGTATTTACTGAAGTGGAAAACGACATTTTTTAAATAATTATTACAGAATTTTTGACTTTTTACTGAATATATTTCAATCGAAAGACGGCGTTAGTACGATATATATAAATATTCAGTCCATTCTCAATTTCGTATCTCAATACTAGCTCTGAAGGAGACCTGCAATGTAGGTCGAAACGTTGGCTTTAACCCTTAGAGCCCTATGGACGCATATATGCGTTAGGCGAAAGTCATCCGTGTGGCCTACGGCCGCATTTATGTTTTCTTTAAGTTATCGGCCTGGACTAAGAGCCCATATATGTGTTTGCTGGTTTTTTCAATCAATGTGCAGTCATTTTCGTGTAAAATTAATACAGGTGCATTCGCTAGTAATTTGCCTTCCTCAGGTAGCGGTCGGTGAGTGTTAGGGTCATAAAAAAACTCTGGGAATTTCCGAAATGTAAATCCCGCTTTACATCCCACTCTTTAACCAATTAGATTTTACTGTATTTTCTTTTACTGTGTTTTCGCGACTCAAAGCACACAAAATGACTCAGTCAGCAGCATCGTCTTGCCAGCGTAACAACCTCACGGTCTTTCTCTCGTCAACAACGATAGTGCCGTATATAACTTGTTTGGTTATTTTTTATTCGTGACACCCTAAAAAATGTCAAATCTTGAAGAATATTTCATAAGGGACGACAGTAAAATAGAATGTAGTGAATCACTATCATCAGACATTGAATCAGAAGAATCCATTGATGAAAGGAGAACAAATAGAAAACGGCCCAGAAAGTTAAGCACATCATCGGAAGAGGAAAATTCAGAAGGGGGCGAAAATATCGAGACTTATGAAATATATATTGTGGGTTAACTCATTTTATTGAATCCTGATATAAAAGGATTCTAGCGCAAGATGAGTATGCAGACTCATTCATTTTCTCCCATTATGAAAAACTCGTACGTTTTGGATTTTTTAATTATACGAGTCTCTCCTCCGCCATCATTCAGATTCAAATGGAACCCTCTTCATATTCAGATGGAGTTTAAAATGCGTTTTTATATTCAACCGTACGAGGACTATTACCATTATCCTTTTCATATCTTCCCTCGCATTTCTTCACTTTTAACTTTTTTATAATTGAACTAAAAAGCACATGACACCGAGATAAGTTGATTCGGGTTAAAAAATTTTTTTTTATGAATTGAACACTCAAGTTTTTGTTAAAATTTTAAATGTATTACTTTCAAAACCAACGATATTTATAAGTGAGTAACAATCAAAGCTAAAATTAAACTAATGATTTAACTTAAAAACAAATTTAAATTCAGAACCTATTAGTCAGTGTGATTTTTTCTAAGCCGACAGTAGTGAACAGCACCTCTGTGTTTGTGTGAAGAGCACCAAACCACCATTTGGCCGGTTGGCTTTCACCCACTATATAGAGGCTGGGTAAGCCCTAGGAGGAACTCCAGATATCACAGGGTCATCTTACAACCCGCTCACTCAAAAAGATTGATATTAACAAATGTAATTAACCCTCTCTGGTGAAAATTAGTTCGGTAATACTACAAGGGAAGATAACAGTCACCACATAGATAAAGGTTAAATTATGAAAGTGATTAAAGATGACATTTTTATCTTTATGATTCTTGTATCTCTTCATAAAGATAATGTTTCTTTTATATTATATTTTAATCTGCGCAGTATCTCAACCAATCATATGTGTTCTAGCTCCCGCGAAATATTTGGGCCCTTTGATGAGAGCTCCAAAATGAATCAGAAATTTTATTATTATTTTTTCCCAATTGTTCCAGATCGCATGTCATTTGGATGTAACCTTTTATTAAGCTATTAACATAAATCATTTTTATAAATTAAATAAATACTTTTGATAATAAACAAAACTTGATTGACCTAAAATGAAGTTATAATTTAAACATTTTTATAATGACAAAATAAAATTTTAAAAAATTATAAAATTTAATATATATTACAATCATATGTTATTATATTAATGTTATAAGTCATGTTACAAATAACTGATAAAAGAAAAAACTTATTTTTTAAACTCACGATAACCAATTTAACCCTATTTAATTACAAATAAATAAAATGTTCAAATAAAATCAGTTATAAAATAAATAAATGTTTAAGAATTACAAAATAACAAATGTGTTTCTTGTTTGTTAGTTGAAATTATAAACAAAAAAAAACTTCTTTATCTGTCATTCGAGAATGTAGATCATTGTCGGTGGGGCGAGCAAGGATGTTGAGACGTCAGAGGTTGAGGCGTTAGACTTGATCAATTTGAAGTTGTTGAATCGATTAAGATATCTAAAATAATTACACCTGGAGGTTTATGTAGACTTTAGGAAGCTCGTACCAAGATTGTCTAGCTTGCTATAGCCGGATTGAACAAAAGCCGATGGACTCCACTTTTGTCATGTGTTTTTTTTTTTTCACTTTGTAACTTTTTTAAACTTATCATTAACACTAAACATACCATAACAGGTCAAATGACCCATTTTGAACTTTTCCATTGAAAATGCACGTATAATTTTATTGCGTTTGCACATTTGACTTCATGACTTTTTCTAAGTAATTAATGTACAGTTATAAAAATATTTTTGTTTTGTTTATTCTGAGTAATCCTTGTTGTATACCGATATCTACCACAACAGGTCATTTGACCCGGAGAGAATTTTTTTGTTTTATGAGATTATCTAGTCATATTTGTAGTCAGTAAGTTGCACATTCTTCCAAAGACTGTTGCGTAAAGTAGTTCAACGAAAATAGCTCAGAATAATTTCAAGAAAATATCAAATTTTAGATTGAAAATAGCTTTTTAGTGTAAGAAAAAGTGGCAAAAATTGAAAGTCTTGGTAAGTGCCTAGCTTATATTTTATTTTGATAGCTATAGTAATACAGATCATTTTTTACCCAGAAAAATGTCGAAGGAAACAAGACAGTACAAGTTCTTAGAAGATATAAATAATATTGGCGAAGAGTTTTCAGAAATTAGTGAAGATGAATTTTCTGAAAATGAAGATATATTGGTTGCAAATAAAAATGAGTTTGATTCTACAGAAAACAATGATAAACGTTTACCTGAAACTGTTTCATATTACAATAAAACCAAATTTGGTGTAGACATGACCGATCAAATGGCGAGGAAATTTACTACAAAATCTAAGTCTTGCAGATGGCCTCTCCAAGTTTTTTTCAATATCCTTGATTTAGCTGGCATAAATGCCTGGATTTTGTACAAGCAAACGACAGGAGAAAATATCTCGAGACAAGATTTTTTGCTCAAGCTAGCAGAAGAACTTGGCGCCGATTTTCGAGAAGCCCGTGAACAACCAAAACAAGAAACAAATACGAAAGGATCGTTGCCTAAGTCTACTACAGATGCTTATAAACGTATGAGATGTCAAATAGGATACTGTAAAGAAAATAAAACCAACAAAATTTGCTCTAAATGTAAAAAATATGTTTGCGGAAAATGTACAATGGAAACACTTATATGTAAAAAATGCGATGAACTATGAATTAAAAGTTTTTATTTTTTGCTTTTGTAATAGAAATGCTCAACATACTATTTTGTTTAATTATAATAAATTTAATTTATATTTTTATTTCCTTCCTAACATCCATATTTCATACATTCAAGCATGAAACATAAAGTCGGGTCATTTGACCCGCTATGGTAGAAATAGGTATATATTAAGTCTTGGTATGATTAGTGTTAAACAGACGAATATTTCTTATTCCCTAAGAAACAAAATTATTCTAAACAATTATGAAAATAAATGTTTAAATTATTATATTCACAAAAAAGTTGAAAAATAAAATGATCTTTCTTATACAAAAAAAATTGATTTGATTGTCCTTGAATAAAATAAAATAAATAAACCAAATGTTTTAAGATAATCAAATTACGTAGACTTAACAAGATGTCTGTGATTTTTTTTCCTCAAATTGAAGGAATAATATTTTTTTAGTCTCTATGCGGTTTTTTTAGTCTTAATGTTCTTGTATTAAGTTCGGGTAACAGAAAGGGGAAAAGAGTTTTAAGATTTTATAGGGGTCGTTAAGGCTACATGTTCATGATACATAAACAGTTTATTTATTACGATAACAAAACAAGATAAACTGTTGGACAAAAGAAAAAGTTTATTACTCACAGTTGTGTTCATTAACAAACGATTTTAGTACGTAAAAACGAGAAGGTTATATTGTTACTAATTCATTGTTCGTACATCAATTAGATTGTTCGATGATCGATGTCTTTTCGATGTTCGATGTCACTACAAGAGAAAGAACCAGAGGATTATGAGAATGAAGGAGAGGCATAATGTTAATTCTAATATAACTTATTAAATTTAAACTAATGTAAAAAATATATAATAGTGTGGAATCTAAAAGAATCAATTTATATTTATTTCTAGTTATTTTTCGAAGTTATCGCCAACTTCATGGCGTGTTAACTAAAATAAAGTTTACAATTTCAGTACATGAGGGTTAGTACTAACATGTTCCTGAAATAACCGCCAGGAACAAAAGATGTCAGTTACAGTTATAACTCCCTCCTTTGCTGTATTTCTTCCACTCCCATTTACCTCAGTTATATATTTCTTTCCGGAATAGCTATGTGGTATTGTTTTATCATACCCATTACTTATAATTCAACAGTATTATCAAATTGTCTTATATTTACTATCATAATTCACATGATACCTATCTGATATTCTTTTGCAGCATTAGCGAACTTCATGTAACTTAATATGGTTTGTTTAATATTACTTTTTTCTATTATGGTAAAGCAGACGTTCTACAGTGGGAGTCCAAAATTTTGCCTATTTTGGAACACTTTCATTAGCGATCTTTAGCTAGTACCTGTCACCCCTCACAGAGTGCTCCGTTTTACGTCTCTTCGGAAAGATGAGATAACTAAGTATTTTTCACTTCCTTCAAGAAATCCAAAGGCTACCTGATTATGCTAACCACTATACCACAGGTAGGCTACCTTAGATTATATATAAGTCTTGGCTATAGTTATAAATTTAGGCTGAAACGTTGGATTTCGGATTAATAAATTTATATTGATCCTACCATGTCTATTAATTTCATTCTGTTGATCATGATTGTCATTAAATATCAATACAGCACTTCTACATTATTTCGTTAATTTTCATAATGTCCATACAAGAGGGTTAAGTTCCTTTGAGCCTAATTGTGGACTAGCCTCCAATTTCAAAATTGTACTACAGTTTATTTAATTCTACTACAGTATTTAACGTTTAAGTTAAGGTACCCCGATATTATCCTATAAATTAAAAAAAATAAATATTTTATTGAATTGTACAACTGTAATATATACATCTAGTACAAGAATTATGTGAATAAATAAATACATGAAAGGACGTGCAGAGGCACTACCCATTGGCAGCTCTCTAATTGCATTTCTATTATAGAAGGTCCCAGGCCATCTTCTCTTCGGACGCGTAGGAGGATTGTCCGGGATGGAATTGGATGCAAGGATGGAAACTAGTGGGTTTGGATGGGCCTGGAGTTTATTATGGAATGATAGGTATCTGGAATGGGCTTAATCGGTAACATATGGAACGTTAAGGTCATTATGGATGGTTTTATATGTGACAAAATAAGGAGCGTTTAGGATTTTGTGCAGGATTTTGGATTGCAAGGAATGAATATAGCCCCATAGTTCAATACTATAAATTAAATTTCAGTTCGTATTGTATTTGGTACTCCCCTAGAGAGCCTAGTAAAGTATGAGTCCACACTTACTATTGTTTTGAGATATTAAGTACTTTGCTTTTAATAAAATAACGATTTTTTTTAAACTTCGGTTTCTTTATGGATATGTAAATATGATTTTACAGCGGGAATGTTCATGTCGTTGTGTATGTTTACAGGACGATTCGAATAATTGCATTTTATCCTCAGCTGGTACAAAAGCATGGGTTATTTTGGCTAAATTAATTAGGACTAAAGTCCCTCTTTTCTCCATGTCCATTAGAAATTGAGTTAAAAAGTTAACTTTATTCGCTAGGCAATAAAGTAAAAATATGGCAACCTAATTCGTCTAAACAATGTAGGTTTTGTACTGAAAAAGTTCAGGGTTAGGTTGGTACACCTGTCACATCGGCCATTAAAATCAGCTGTTGTTTCAAAACACCAATACCGATAAACAGAAGTTTATTTTGTCCAGGTCGTGTAAGTTATGGATCCACAACATATTTTACAAGAAGCAAATAATGTTATTTCTAATTTTTTGCCAGCTAAACCAAGTCAGATTTATAATAAAACGTACGATTACTTCATAAAATGGTGTAATAAAGAAAATGTGAAAAACATAAGTGAAAATGTATTTCTTGCATACTTCAATGTTCAATGAATTACCTAAGGTAAGATTTTATCTCCACTATATTATTTTACTTAATACCTTTAAGAACGTCTTGAAACATTACATTTATATGCTTATTTAGGAAAAGAAATCGTTAATGGTCAGTTTACTCGATGATAATTATAACATAACATAATATAAAATATTATAGCGTAAAGTTTGCCTTTTTACATCCCATCTGGAGATAAAATCTTGTATCCCCCTCGGGACTAAATTGATCATTATTTCCAGCATTACTCTACTCCCTCGGCTTGGACTCGTGAGTAAAGATAATTATTCCCTCGCATTCGCTCGGGAATATACTCGAAGTGTACCTTACAGAATGAGGTGAAACTTACAGCTGAGGGAATAATGAACTTATATAGTCCCTAAGTGCATAAATAACTATTTAATGCTTCACGTAGGCTTCCACGGTCATTATTATTCTTCTTATATGCAACTTCCGGGATGGACCATGTCTTGTTGATGTTATGAACCAAGCTTTCGCTCATCGTGCTGTGAGCTTCTTCAGGGTTAGTCAGTTAATGAATCAACAAGACATGGTCCATCCCGGAAGTTGCATATAAGAAGAATATTTAATGCTTTACTGATTGGGTTTATTTTTATCTTAAGTATGTTTTTATGGGTTAGTAACGTAAAATTAATTTTCTGCATTCTCTGTATTTGAGCAACAATGATCCTGAAAGATAGAAATCTTTGAATATAAAGTAGCTAGTTTTATTTTTTTAACTATTACGTTCTATATTTTCCCATTTCAATTATAAACAGTGATATATTTCGTATTACGGCTTAAAAATGTCAGGCATTGTGGCCTTGTGATTTTTAAAAATGAAAAAATATTTATAATTTAGCTGATCGAGCACGCCAAAAGACTTAACGAAGTGTAGTTTATTCATCAGTTGCTGATCAATGCAGATAAAACATTACATCGATAGAAACTGATATGTATGTAGATGTAATAGATAAAGCTCCTTATTTTTCAATAATCGTGCATTGAACCTAACTGTTTACATTCTTCTCATATAATAAATTTTAAAAGTTAAATTCTGAGTTAATAAATAATTAAACAAAAGAAGAATGCCTGTCTTCTAAGAAAAAATGTGATATATTGCAGAGAAATAATACTAATCGACACTAGCCCGCAATCGATTCTACACGGTTGAGGAGTAATAAACGATTAATGAACAAACTCTTCAGAATTCGTGACGTCAAACAGGCTTCGGTTGTCAAACACGGGTTTTTTTTTTGTTATCAGTATGCCTGATATTGCGACTTCGAGAATTAATATCTTTTTAATCGATGATGGTAGGGGGCGGTATTAGCCTAAATGCTTTATAATCCAAGTGGGACAAAAAATGTATGTCTGTATATATATATATATATGTATATACTTGTGGTTGATTAGTACATCTTCTCAATCTGTAGATAATGATAATGGTCTAGCAACTGAAAACCAATGAGGCTGCAGCTAACGAAAATCACCAGGTCCGTCTGTCATATGAATTTTATATGAAATGGTGTACAATTTATTTATAGTATTTGAACAAAATTTTAAGCTAAGAAACAGTGCCACGTGCTACTGTTCAAAAATGAGGACCCGAGTAAGCATGAAAACTATAGAGGAATTTCTCTGATGAATTGGATTTCAAAAATTGTCACCCAAACTCTCGGTAATCGGCTTTCCAATTGGACAGAATCCCGTAATCCTCTAGTAGAATGCCAAAATGGATTTAGAAAATATAGAGGATGCTCTGATGGCTAATTTACTCTATCGAGTCTTATACAGTTACAACAAATGAAACGCAAAAGGGAGGTTAATGCAGTGTTTATCGATTTATAGAAGGCATTCGATACCGCTAATCATAGTTTGCTGTGGGAGAAACTCTTCCGATTTGGATTAAGTAGAAAGTGGGTCCAAATCTTACAAGCATTCTAAAACCAGGCTTCATTTACGGTTAAAATTCAGAATGGATTTTCTAAGGAATTCCCTGTTTCGCAGTGCGTTCTCCAAGGGATCACCCACTCACCCATACTCTTTCCAATATTTGTGAATGATTTAGAGGAATATCTATTGAATGAAAATTGTTCTAGTCTCGGCATTGACCATGAAAATGGTATTACTTCAGGTATGCGGACGATTTAGTTTTACAACCTAACACTTTAGTCGTGTGCAAAAAAAAACTAAACCTCTTGCAAAAATACTGTGAAACAAACCACCATAAAGTTAATATAAACAAAAATAAAGCTGTGATATTCAAGAGAACGCAAGGTTAAAAAAGAAACCCTGTACTATAACCACAATATAATTGAAACTGTAAGTTCTTTCCGCTTCCTCGGTATAATTTTCTCTAACTCGGCTCTTTTTCATTTGGGAAGTCAATGATGGCTAGAGCTGATATCACTATGAACTCGTTTAGACAGATTATAGTCACCTCTAGGTCACCTTCCTGGACCTTAAAAGCCACACTTTTCAATAGTTTAATTCGTTCAGTTTTATTATACTCCTGTGAAATATGTCATTAAAGGTACTAAGATAATATAGAGAAAATTCAGGTCAGATTTTACAAATCGCTCGGTTACTGGCCTACTCAAACCACGGTTTATATAATAAGACCAGAAACAGGCTCAATAATGCTTAAACTATATGTCTTGAAACTTATAATCAACTGGTGGTTGAAAATATTTCTAATGTGTAATAATAGATTACCTAAAATATGTGTTAATCCAATTTTTTCGGTTTAAAAGTCCTCTACCAATTTAATCAAATTTAACTGGGCCAGTCAATCTGAATTAGGATATAGCTGGCTTTGTGCTGAACAAATCCTCAATTAGTGCTGAAACATAAAAACGAAATGATGAATAAATCCAAAAAAATGGTATACGAACAAGATTCAATAGAGCACTTTACTTTCAGTACAATGTTTTGTAGAGTCCTTTATTCTTATAAATTCAATTTAGCTGTACCTGACATCAGATCTACCCGTAGAGAGAATATGACTTCTAAGCCAAATTAGACTTTCCCCCAGCAATCAATTGTTTATTGTTTTCAACAATAAAACAACCCACAGAATTAATACTGAAGACAATTGCCCTCTATGCTTAAATGACTCAAAACGATTCAAACCATATAGCGTTTGACTGTCTATTTTATACAGAAGCTAGAAATAAATATATAAGTTCATGCGATCACAATATTTATACAGTATTGAACCCTAAACACAACAATGATTTTGTTAATCTCTGATACTTCTTATCGAAAGCTCTAAGTATTAGAACAGCTCTGACTCAATGACACATATATGATTGTTTATCCAGACAACAGTTCCTTTGAATTATATTGTTACGGGCTACTGGGTGTAAAATGAACTAAACTACTACTAAATTCAAGATAATAAAATTTATTAACTAATTAAAAAGATTACAAGGAAATTATTTAAAACAATTAAATTATTAAACTAACATCAATTTACAATAACAATATTCTACAGATTATAACCTAGGCATAACTTTTATCTAATTACTAAAATAATATAAGATATTGCTAATACTTAATGACTAAACTATTTATATAAATTTGTACAAATACAATAGTATTAAACTAAAGTTAACAACTACAATTTAACACTTACAGTTCACTAATTAAAGTCCACCGACCGTAAAACTCTCCAAATATGACAAACTGACACACAGTTTATTACACTTAATTATTACTTATCTCACTGCCACTGGCTGACACTAACTGTTACTGTCGCTCACACTGTCACTACTTTACTACTTATTACTACTTATAACTGACTCGCCGAAACAGCTGGGCTTTTAGGTGAGGTAGATTGGGGTGGGGACACCTAGAACATTCCACGCAATTCCCGATGTCTCTAGACTACGCTTTGATCCCTTCCGGCTTATCTTAACCCCTTCAGCCGGTCCCTCTGTCCCTCTGATCATAACAATATAATTTAATATGTTATACGAACAAGATTGAATAGAACACTTTGCTTTCAGTACAATGTCTTGTAGAGACCTTTATTCTTATAAATCCAATTAAGCCGTACCTGACATCAGATCTACCCGTAGAGACAATATGACTTCTAAGCCAAATTAGACTTTCCCCCAGCAAGCAAGTGGTTGTTTACATCAATAAAACAACCCACAGAATTAATACTGACGACAATTGCCCTCTATGTTTAAATAACTCACGTGACGATTCAAACCATATACACTGTCACTACTTTACTACTTATTACTGACTGACCCGCCGAAACAGATGGCCTTTTATATAGGCAAGGTAGTTTGGGGTGGGGACACCTAGAACATTCCACGCAATTCGCGATGGCTCTAGACTACGCTTTGATCCCTTCCGGCTTATCTTAATCCCTTCAGCCGGTCCTTCTGTCCCTCTGATCGTAACAATATAAGTTCTCCTTTTCTTACTTCCTAGCTTTGTAACTAAAGTATCGACTCATGACCATATTTTTTGTTTTATCTCCATTACAATGTTCAGTATTATAATCTTTATTTTTTCTGTGTGTTTACTTTTATTTATTACTGACTCCTCATTACAAAAAAAAACTGCCCATAATTAAAGATTATTTACCAAAACCAAACATTCGGATAAAGTAGAGCTGATATTCTTATATGTGGTAAATTCTACTAAGGAGCTACAGAACAACACCTAAAACGTAGAGTGTACCAACACAAATATAGTTGAAATTCATAAGATAACTTTGGGGGATAGCTCTAATAAATTGAATATAACAGCTCTCATTACACTTTTCAGAAAAATTAAACATACCTTAAAATTTGATACACCTAAAATAATACACCACGAAAGGAATAATTTCAAAAGCAATACAAAAGAAAATATTACCAAAGAAAAAAATATAGGAACCGGACTATTTTCAAAAATTCGGATATTCAAGAAGTGTTCAGGATCAAAAACAAATAATTATCCAATATTTCAAAACATTAATTTTTAAACATTTGTTGATAGTTCTGTCTACCACAACACTTATTCGCTTTATTTCTGGTGGTTTCAGTCAGAGTCTGAACCTAAAGTTCCGGGAGCATAACGTATCGCTTGACTAAACTAGTGAATATGTGAAAAAGAAACTTTACTTAAATTTGGAGTTGGTGTCGGAATTGGAGAATTAAAATCAAATCACCTTTACCCTTCGCCGAAAACCCATGACTTCCTGTCCTACTGTATCCTTTAATAGTACTCTACTTATCCCTGTTGAACAGATTCGCTACCTAGGACTCAACTTAGACGAACGTCTTACTTGGAACCCTCACACAAGACTGAAAAGACAAGAAACAGCTAGACTCTTCCGACTACTTCAACACATACTAGACAAACGCTCAAAGCTTCAGATCAATTACAAAGACTTATTTATGTGACTGTTATAAGACCTATATTGGCTTACAGAATTGAACTATGGGGCTCCACCAAACCAACAAATTCCTCTCGTATTCAATCTTTCCAATCCAAAATCCTTCGAAAAATCCTAAACGCTCCTTATTTTGTCACAAATAAAACCATCCAAAAAGACCTTAACGTTCCTTATGTTACCGATTTAGCCCATTCCAGATACCTATCATTCCATAATAAACTCCAGCCCCATCCAAACCCACTAGTTTCCATTCTTGCATCCGATTCCATCCCGGACAATCCTCCTAGGCGTCTGAAGAGAAGATGGCCTCGGGACCTTATATTATAGAAATGTTATTAGAGTGCTGCCAGTAGGTAGTGGCTCTACGTGTCCTTTCTTGTATCTAGTTAGTATATAGCCCTTGAACTAGATGTATATATTACAGTTGTACAATTCAATAATCAATTAAAAATTTTTTTTTGGGAGTTATCTACTTATGATCTTGGTTTCGAAGACGAATCCCGATGCAGATGTCGGAGGAGGATGAAACCCCTAGGTACGTTCTCTTTGAGTGTAATGCGCTCTGTTGGAAGAGGACATTTGACCTTGGCACTGGAGAAGACCTGGTAGGTGATGGTATTTTCGGCAGGTGGCTCTAGGATTTTCTAAAGGAAATAAAAGTCCTTAGTAATGCGGTCCTTTGGAAGGGGCGTAAAGTGTGGGGTCAACAGCTCGTGCGATGCTCTTAAATATACCTGGGTAGTCAAAATTTAGGATTCCCACTTTAGCTTCGTTCGATTAGCCATAGCATCATAATGTGACGTTAAATAAACAGCAGCCATAACCTGCTATAATTGTTGATGAAAGAGATATGAACTAATTCTGAATTGCCGAACTAGTCCCTAACTTCGATTGGGAACATTTCACCAGTCACGGCCTAAGACCGTAAAATCTGTCAGAGGCAGACCTACCAGAGATCCACCAGGGCTGGAAGAGATGTAGCAGAGCTATCAGGTAGTAGTTATCTATCCCCCTCCCAGAGGTCAGCACCGGAGCAACTTTTTAATTCCTCGGTCCAGTGAACTCTACCTCCAGAGCTAACTCAACTCAGTTCCTTCTCTTTCAGCCAATTCATTGCTCTTATCATTTCCTTTAATCGAAGATAGTTTTTTTTTTTTCTTCTGATTAATAATATAATTATAGAATAGATAGCAGCAGGGGGAAATTAAGTACTCAATTTTAAATCTTTTTTACCGATTAACGATAATGGTTTTGTTGTGGGCTTAAATATTCTAGAAGATGAATTGGATGAAGGTGTAATATTTTCATGCTACCTAAAATAGTTAAATAACCTATCAATTAATCTGTATTATACATCCTTTATTAATACCCCTAAACTGATCTAATTATAATAAGACAAATATATTGCACTCTTTCAAGTGTAAAGTTGAGTACTTACTGTGGTGTAGCGGTTAGCATAGCAACCTACTATTCCCTAGTTGCCAACAATTTGAATAAGTCTGTTAAATTAACGTACAATATTAAGTTCAAACCAAAAAGTTAGTATGATTTCTTTTTTTATTTTTTTATTTATTATTCTTTTGATGGTGATTGTTTTTATTTTGAAGAGAAAACATTTTCTTTCGGGGATTCGAACCCGGGTCTTTCGCATCTCTAGCGCGGTGCTCTAACCATTGAGCTATCAATGCTCGTTTCGAAGCCATGCACAGGAGTGAAGAGAATGGGAAGAGATAGGATGAGTGAAGAGATTGGATTTGTCTGGCTTGGATACGAGCCATGGAAGCTCAGTGGTTAGAGCACCGTGATAGATATGCGGGCGACCAGGGTTCGAATCCCGGCCAAGACATAATCTTTTCTATTCAAAATTAAAAAAGAAATAATATTTTGTTAGACTAAATAGGTATTTGTACAAAGATTCATTGGCCGGTAGTGATTATAAAATTGATTGAAAATAAAATTGATTGAAAAAGAAGTAAAAATTAAAACAAGATCCAAATAACAAGTCAACAAGATTCAAATAAAAATGTTTGGTACAGACCTTGTTCAAAGGACTTGGGATCAGTGAAAAGGAAAGGACTGGGAAGCCTGCTTGATTGGGCCAGGATAGCTCAAACGGTAGAGTTCCAGACTAGCGATCTGGATGATCCGGGTTCGAGTCCCGGTAATGGACATATATTTTATTTTCAAATAAAAATATTTAAAAACCAATAAAAATTAAAACGGAGATACTTTTGAAGATTAGAAAATTGGAAACTTCAACTTGGTTTGTTATTCATTTTATACTAAGTCATGGAAGGTGCTGGGGAGAGCGACACCAAAAAATAAATGAAACTAACAGGTGTAAATCTCCGACCCCGTGTCAATAAATGCCGGCTATTTTGAGCATTTACGAGGTAAACAAAAGTATGGATGAAAAAAATAATTAATATGATGTTAAAAAAAAATAATAAAACAAGAAATATTGAAATGAACAAACATTAAATTTAACTAACATGAGAATTACATATGGAAAATAAAAAACAAATGGTTAATGAAATTTAAAGAACGATGAAATATGCAACTTAATAATGAACTATTACTATGCAGGCCTGATGTTTACAAACAAGTAGTAAGAATTTAATATTGACAAACGGGGCGACCTGTGGTCTAGTGGTTTGCGTACTACTAAGCCCAAGATCGCGGGTTCGTAGCCCGACAGGTGGCCCTAGGGTTTTTTAAAGGGAGTAAAAAATCTTTTGTTATGCCGTCCTTCGGAAGGGATGTACCGAAGGGTCCGAGCCTATGCGACGTCAGGTACTCGTTAAAAATCCCTATCCTTATTAAACCTGGATAGTCAAAATTCAGAGCTCCCAATGTACCATCGTCCAATTAGTCATAGCAGCAAAAATTGGCATTAAATGCACAAACAAAATTGAAAAATGAAAATAAAAGTATGAAGGAACTATTATTATTAATTTAATATTTATACTACACAATAGACTTAAAAGTCCATAAGTTATAACTATAGACAAATCTCTCCGACGTCTTCTCCTCAAGATCAAGGCCTTTATTATTAATAATGAGAAGAGATACCTGGTAATAGGAGCACTACGTACGAGCGGCCGCCGGCATAAATTCATTACGATTGTCAATGCATTCAATATCCCAACGAGTAGAAGGATGGTTACTGGAGAAACCCAGAAACAGGAACTCGTAAAGAGTGTTACACAGTGCAAAGTCCAAAAAGTACTCATAATGGGTAATGTTCTCTGATTGCACTCCAAGTCAAGACTAAAAAGAACTGGTAATGAGTGATCTTCATTGAATGAAGTCCAAATCCACACTGTTGGTAAGCGACTGGCCGCCTTCATAAAAACAATCGGCGCTCGTGTATTGTTAACATATGAATCAATGTGGTGCTTCGATTTATCTATAAACTTTAATATTAAATTTCTAATAATAAATAAAATTTTATATACAATTATTTTAATACTCATCAAATCACCTTTACCCTCCGTCGTAAACCAGCGACTTCCTGCCCTCCTGTATCGTTTAATAACATCCCTCTAAGTCCTGTAGAACAGATCCGGTCACGAGGCCATCTTCTTTTCAGACGCCTCGGAGGATTATCAGGAATTGAAGAGGTTGCGAGGTTTGAAACTAGTGGGTTTGAGTGGAAATGAAGTTTGTCATGAAAAGATTGATATCGGATTCGGGCCAAATCAGCAATAAACGGGACGTTAAGGTCTTTATGGATTACTTCGCTCTTAACAAAGTAAGGAGCATTAAGGATTTTCCGAAGGATTTTGGATTGTAAGGATTGAATACGAGAGGAATTCGATGGCTTAGTGGAGCCTCAAAGCTCTATTCCTTAAGTCCAGATGGGTCTAATAATTGTCATGTAAAGGAGTCTCTTGTAGTTAGTTGGGAACTTAGAACGTTTATCTAGTAAAAGCTGAAGTAGCCTGAAACCTCGAGAAGTAAGTTTTAAACTCGAATAAATGAAACTGAGCAGTGTACAGGCGTCAAAGATAACAAAACTTTTCAAGAGATTAAAAATAAATGAAAAGATTTAAAAGAAAACCAACAACAATTCCTAATAATTGAACTGTCTTGAAGACTGTCACTTTAGACAGTAACATGAACACACAACAACATGAGTTTGTCTTGTTCTTTCCTCAACCTGACATATTCATACATTTTGTGTAATAATGATATATTTAATCACTCTATTACATAAAGAAGTTTTTATTTAAGTATACTACATTTTTCTCAAATTCTTCCAAAGAATTTAGGAATGGATTGGGTCTGTGGTAGAGCACTGAGTTGGCATGCCGGAAACCCTGGTTCAAATCCCGCTGCGGGCAAGGCTTTTATTTCGTCTGTTTGCAGCTGGAGATGGATCGTATAGGATCTAGGACTCTCCTATGGCTCACCCAGCCTCTATAAAATATTATAAAAATAGGGTACCCAAATTAGGGGAAAAACCTGGCGGTTGACCGTGACCTAGGACAAGCATCCTCCTTGCAGAACCGTTGTCCATGAAACAGTACATTCTCTACCATGTACTGAACCCCAGACCCGTTCACGGGTTGTAGTGGTACAGGTTTCGTTTTTGTTTAATGTTTTTCAATGCTACCTAGCGACGGGTCGAGGAACTACTTTTGGTTTTGTCTTTTGTCACTCTCGGTCAGATAAATTCGAAAAACAATTTTAAATTGGCAAATTGCTTAGTCACTCTGTCTGACTGCTTTACAACAATGCAGAAAATATAGCGCTGGTTTTCTTTTTTCATTTAAATGGAAAAAATTAAACACTTACACTTACTTACTAAAACCAGTTTGGACATATGCATTACAATTTTACGGTATCGCTAAACAGAATCACAGAAAACGACTCAAAAGTACTTATATTTATCACCAAAGCACCATGGTACGTCAATAACAAAACTTTGCATAGGGACTTAAAAATACAAACGGTTGACGAACACAAACGAACATACTACAAACGCTTTCAAGAAAAACTACACGGACACCCAAACCCATTAATTCAACAAATGGCCACGGCTCTCATGCCTGAGAATACTAGGAGGAGACTAAAAAGAACGTGGATGAGGGATCTATTAAAGTAGGAAATTAAAGCAAGTCACGGGAGAGGTACCGCTGGCTACTGTCCTTCTTCTCGTCTTTCATGTCACTATGTATTATTTTCCTGTCAGCCAATCTGCTGATTGTCTATTATTTGTATTTGACAGGTGTGGATTAAAACATAAAGAGAAAAAAATGGAATCGAATTAAAAAAGATAAGTACGCAGTCGTAAAAACGACACAGTTCCTTTTTGACCTTCCAGCCAACATACATACAGACATAGTCATACACACAGACAGCATGATCCTGATACAATCAGTTCCCAACGCAGACATACATGACGAGCTTACAGAAAACATCAGAATGAACTTATGTACAATTAAACTTCTAAATTTTTCTGTGAAAATAAAATGGGTCAAAGACATCTCTATTATTGAGGGAATCCCATCACATTTTAATATTGCTATCATCATATTCAAATATTGCTGATAAATTAGCAAAAGAGGCATCACAAAGTGATATATCTCTATATTTTCACAAAACACCTACATCGTTCATTAAATTCAATATTGGGGAAGAATAAATTTTGAAATCGAACGGGCAGTTTTAAATAAATTTTCTAGTTTGCACAGGTTTATTCCAAAACTGACAACCAATAACTACAAATTAATAAAATCCACAGATTCAACGTAATCAATGACAATAGTTGTTCACTAAACAAAGAAGAACATACATTAAATATATAATTTATGACTGACAAATGTATAAAAGGGAAAATCAAAATTAATTCCTTCTATAATTTTAAGAGGGGAACAGACCAGTAGCTGAACACGAACTATATAATACATTTCGGTCTGAATTAATTAAATTCATTAACAAAATAGATTTCGAAAAGTTGACATCAAGTTAATAATATTTACAATTTTTTATTAATTCTTTTAATATTTAAATATTTGTATTTTGAAGAGAAAGGATTTGCCCAGGCCGGGATTCGAACCCGGGTCGTCCGTCTCTCCGTGACAGCACTCAACAATTTGAGCTACCAGGGTATTTATATTTTTATTTTGAAGAGAACAGATTTAAATACTAAAAAATTAAAACAATTAATAGAAATTATAAATAATAATATGACGTAGGTCATCAAGATCTAAAATTAAATTAATGTTCAATGAATCTTCTTCCTCGTGTAGTAAAATTGCGAGAACACGGTTCTTTGGGATCGGTGAAGAGAACGGATTTGTCCTGACTGTGAGGCGACACCTGGTAGCTCAAATGGTCATGTCACAGAGAGACGGACGACCCGAGTTCGAATCGAGGCCAGGGCAAATCTTTTCTCTTCAAAATAAAAATATCTAATAATATTTACACATTGTAAAATATAAATAATCATTTTTACAATTTAAAATTTTTTAAAATCCAATTCGCTATAACTTTTTTTTTAAAGTTACCTTTAATAAATATACAAAATAAGAATGACTTATTTTGTTGTACCTACATTTCGGCCCCAGATTAAGGCCATCTTCAGGGTTGAGAAAAAAAAATCGAGAAAAACTATACAAAGCATTGTAATACCACAGAAGAAGAGTTCACTTGAACAAAAATGATAAGATTAGAAGGAAATACAAAGAGTAAAAGATAAATTATGAAATAACATAATAAGAATGGAAAGAAATCTAGAAGATAATAGAGCTTACATAATGAAACATAGTAAATTAGCAAGAGTATGATTTAGTTATAAAAAATAATGATTAGCGTGTAATAATTAAAATTACTAATAATAATAAATTAAAAATATTGTATACATAATTATTATTAAACTAAAGTTAATATTTTTTGAAGAATGTCTAATAAAGACGAGCTAATTAAATTGCACAAAATGGTTGCGATAGTAATTATAATTTCTCTTTGAATGGCAGTTTCAATTAATCCATCAGAGTCTGGAATTAGATCTTTCTATTGGACACATTTCCTCTGCTATTCAGCCGTGTGTTTTAAACAATAGAACTAAAATGTTGCTCTTTAGGATAATCTATTTCGGATTGTACAAATATGATAAAAATGTTTTAAAAAAAGATGAACACTTTTAGATTTAACTAATTATTCAAGGAGGCTTGCCTAGTTACATAATATTTAAAACATGTTTTGAAATAATAAATATTGAAAAATTGGACTGTTCTACAAGGGAAGCGGGTACCACCAAACCTTATTAGCTCCATCAAATCAACGTTCTAGGACCCAAAAGGCGTGGTTAGATTAAATGGAATGAAGTCTGCTCCATTCAGAATCTACAAAGGGATTGAGCAAGGAGATAGCCTCAGTCCACTCCTGTTTAACATTGTCAAGTTTCGAGGTGTTGAAGGTATGCAAGCGGAGAACACCCAGAGCAATCGTTGGTTACTGGAATATGTTGCCAGTCCAGGCCCAGTGTTTCGTTTATGCTGACGACATTGTGGTGATAGCAAACAATGCGGATTCTGTGCAAGTTGCAGTGGAGGAGTGGTCCGAGGAGCTAGAAAGAAGAGGACTCGCCATCAATCCGGATAAAAGCAAGGTTATGCAGGTAGGACGAGAGGAGGTGGAGCTCAGGATTGTGAGTGAAGGACACCAACTGGAGCAGGACAGCAGGTTGATATTTATGAATATCTGGGAACGATCTTCAGTCAGGATGGGAAGATAGACCAGGAGGTTATGCATCGAGTGCGTAAAGCTAACCAGGTTTTCTTCCAGATTTCCAGAACTCTAGTGAGCAAGCAGGAAGTGAGCAAGGAGGCGAAGCTTCGCATCTTTAGATCTGTCTTCCTCTCGGTCTTGTTATATGGAGCCAAGAGCTGGGTACTCCTGGACAGGAATGCCTCAGGAGTGTCGTCACCAGAAATGAGGTATCTCAGAAGAGCTGCGGGAAAGACGAGACGAGACTGCGTGAGGAATAGAACAATTAGAGATACGCTGGGAGTTAGAAATGTGAGGTATGTCATAGAGGAACGCCAGCTCAAGTGGTATGGGCACGTTTGCAGGATGGGGGACGAGAGATAGGGCAAACACCGGTTGGGCGCCCGAGAATTACATATAATATTTATATGGATAGACCCTGGTGGAGATGAGAAGGAAGGCCCAGGATAGGGACACACAGCGAAGGTGGTCCGAGACTACTCCACCCTTAACAGCACAAAGGAGATAGAGAAAGAAGAAGAAGAAAAAGAAAAAGAAACGTTTACAGTTTAGGAGTCGATATTCTACGCCATTTACAGAGATAGAAATTGAGGAGACGACTCTCCTTTAATTAAACTGAGCATCAATCACAAGCGGTATATTTTTTTTTATTCTGTGATGCAGCCTGGTGCAACTATTGCAACTCCCAGGTGAGGCTGAACCATATATGTTACACTTCTCTATTTATCCCCTTCTAAACATCCAGTTTGCTCGATTGTTCTTGCGGTTTAAAGTGTAATGCTCTTGTAAATAATATAAGCCTTATTAATTGAAAAAAATTATCTAATTGCCATTAGTCCAGTAAGATTAGTCAAATTAGAACAAGAATCTTGGAATGAGAGATAGTCGGCTATAAAGTTGATTAAACCTTTTTATTGGCACCCTAAAACTTGTCTCAAAGCCTACTTGTCGTAGGGTGTCCGCGACTACATATATTCCATGGACAAAGGGCAAAAAATCGATTTTTTACACATTTTTTAGAAATATCTTGTTTCCTATGTGTTAATGCTATTTGTATTCATTATAAGTATTGTAGAGGATTAAATTGTCTACATCTTTTGTTAAAACATTTTTTTTTATATCTTGAACCATTTTCGAGATAGAGGGCAGAGCGCGCGTAGTGTTTAACTATTTAGAGTATCATTCGAGGTCACCAGAAGTCGCGATTATAAACACGTCGTATATAGTTTGTTAATTATTAATAATTATATAATTCTAAATAATTTCCATTTTTTATGAACTATTACGTTATAATTAATATTTTTTTCAATAATTCACTATCTATTTATTTAATTACACTTACCTACTCGTGCAATTATAAAGTTATGATAATAAAGTCATATCATACCATACCATAAAATACCATTTGATATCAATGAAGACGGTACTTTTGACCCCGAAATCCTGGAAGAACAGGAGACAAATGACGTTGAAGACGAGAACACAAAGGGATTTGAAACTTATTATTATTCAACTTTTTAAATTTAATCGTTCATAAATGTATGAAATGGTATTTTTCAATAAAAACATTAATTCGTACCATTAAAAAGAAGTAATTCTTTTCCTCCGTCAGTCTTGGGAGTTCAGCCTTGCTGACGATATACAATCGTATATATAAATAATAAATGAGCTTCATGTCCATCCATGATAGTACAGAAAAATGCACACCTGTTTCCTTTCATAGCTTCTCTCTCGATCTTCCAATTTTAGTTAGAATGCGCGAATTAAGATAAATGCAATCTTAGAACTAAAGAAAATACTATAAAAAGTCCACCATTTATGGTTTATTTACGAGTCTACTGTGGTGAGTTTTTATGCAGATTATGTACGACTGTTTTCGACTATAGTCGGAACCATTTCCATCACTGCTTTATACAATCTTCTTCTTCTGTCTCTTGCGCTTTTGCCTTCAAGCATCCATCTTGAGCCTCGGTCCATCTCAGCCATTCGGTTTTGTCTTGGGTATTTGTATCATCTGGCTCAATGTCATTCTTTTTCTCCTTCCCAATGACTCTAGTCGTTTCCTATAACTAAGCCTGGGTCGTCCGATAGTTCTTCGTCTCTCAGGTTTCGCATCCATGTACCATTTGGCCTTCCAGGGTTCCGGCATTTTCCAGAGGTACCCAAGACACCTGAGTTGTCGTTCCTCTAAATCTCTTTTACTTGGCCATACTTAGCTCTTCTCTAATACTTTCGTTGCATTTAAGATTAATATTATTGTGGTTAGTTTACTATAAAGTGTTGTCAATATACACCTTCTTGTACAAAATGTGATTGCTGGGAGTAATTATAAAACAATCTGTTTAGCTCTAAGGTTTTTACAATCAGCGTGAAATCAGCCAAGCACCCTCCTAAAAGAACCTTTTTTCTGGTTACCTAATACACCACACCACAGCTAATGCACCACACACCTATTGTTGCTTAAAATCAGAAGACAAAGTAAACATATTCGAGGTTAATACGAGACGCAAGGGTTTCTAATAGACTTAGCTTTTCCTTTAGTCTAGAGAGAAGGCTGGCTAACGTAGTTTAGCTGGATCACTAACCAGATTACAGAGGTGCTTAGGGCCGCTCTTAACTTCTGCCAAACCACCGCAAGAGTCCGCTAGTATCTTCCCGGGGTACAACATCTTAGTTAGCAAAGGAGGCAACTAAAGTGAAAGCTTCCGAGGGGGCTGATACTAGATCCTTACGAAAGTCTATGAACAAAACCATAACTGCAACTCTCATGATCAATTTTTTAAGAATGCATTTGTTGCTATTAATAATGTCAAAGATTATTCCCGATCCATTAATAGTTTACTGTATCTGACTTCGGTGGGCTTAATGGAGTATTTACTTTATAAAAATGTATTAGTGGTAAAAATCATGGTTCACTGATTTTTGAGACATAATTTCAAAAAAAGTTCGTGAAATAGGTGGAGAGTCAGTTAGTACTGGTGCACTATGGTTAAGTCATTTCAGCGATGGGAATTTTTAGTCTTAGAAAATGATCGGTTCGCCCCTATGGTCAAACCTACACATGTCGTCACTAGACAGAATTTATGACATTTTTAAATGCGAAGGTAAACCAAAAAAAACCCACCTGGACCATTTTCTTCCTAATGGATGGTTTAGATCGATGACTTATTTTTTATCAGGCCGGATATAAACAATCATGACAACTTAGAAATTGGGTGTGAAAGCTTTCTTTAGCTGAACAGCAAATGAGTTTTACCGGCATCAAATCCTCCAATCAATGGCAGAAAGATAAATATGAAACAATGGCCTTCACTTTGCAGTGTGAAATTTAACAAAGTAACCATATTTAATCTTAAATAAAAAAAAAGATTTTTGTAACAAACTAGTAATTTCAGAATCCAAGAAATATTTTCTCAATAAATGATCTTGGAGGAGCTGGATGGAGGCCATAAAAATACAAAATAAAGTTCCATGCTTGCACGTGTGACAGGGCTGATTTAACTAATCAAGGAGCAGAATTTGAATTCATCCAATTCTATTGTATTAAAAATACATAGATAAACTATCATCGGATTGTAAACTGAAGAAATAAAATTGAAAATATACAAAACATTAAAGATAAATAACACTTATCGCTAAAATTGACAATAAACAATTATTTTTTATATATGGAAAGCCTAAGGAAAGGTTAATTAAAAAAAATCTTTGTTTTGCCATCCTTCGGAAAGTGGAGTAAAATAAAGGTCCCAAGCCAAAACGGTGTCTGGTGCACATTAAAGAACCCTTATCTTAGTTAAACCTGGATAAGCAAAATTTAGGACCCCCACTATAGCATCGCTCGATTAGCCAAGCGGCATAAAGTGACGTTAAATTAAACCAACAAACGATATACAGGAGATATATGATATCCTTGAGGTACAACAATTTTCTAAATTTCTTTAGTATAATCCTGGTTCAAATCCCGCTGCAGGAAAGACTTTTATTTAGTCTGTTTGGAGCCGGAAATGAATCATTTGAACCATTTTTTTCATCGCAGACCTGTGTAATCATTAGTTGTTATAGCCTATTGAAGAGTTATTTTACTGCCGTAAAAGACAACTAAAAGATAAAACGGTGGTTTATAGGCTACAGATAGGTCATTATGTTGAGCACTGATTTTTTTTATTACAGTTTGAAGACCTTTTCTAATCCTGAAGGCCAACAGAACGTGAAAAGTTTTCTTTATGCACCAAATCGTTTTTATTTTTGATTAGCTCAGTACGCAGGATGCATGGTTGCTATGTTCTAAGTCATGAAATTGAGATTCATTTAAGATTGTAATGTAAGATTAATAGTAACAGCCGTTAATGGCTGTGAGAAATCTGAAAATCTTCAGGAGTTGGTAATCAACAAGCAGTACAACAAACATTGTACAAAAAACATGAAACAGTTCGGATCTTAATATTTACTGAATCCAATAGATTTTATGGGCTCTTGTAGGACAGCTTTTTTATTAGGCACTGAGTTGTCATGCCGGAAATCCTTCTTCAAATCCCGCTGCTTGTAAGACTTTTATTTAGTCTGTTTACACCCGGAGATGGATCGTATGGGATCTAGGACCCTCCTGGGGCTCACCCAGCCTCTATAAAATGTTATAAAAATAGGGAATAAGGGGAAAAATCAGGCGGTTGAGCGTGACCTAGGACAAGTCACCTCCTTGCATTTTTGAGGTGCTACTGAGTATTACATTACTTATTGAATGTCTATTTTTATTATTTGGTAGGAAATTAGATTTGGAATTATTCATTGGTGGTTGTTTTTCTAGGAATCGACAAGGAATGTTTTAATATTCCTTCTCGAGCTGATGGGTATTAAAATTATTTTATTGGAGTATTAATTAGAAACTTATTTCCTCCATATTTACGTCGCTAGATAGAATTTACCCTCCACCATTTTTATTATATTTTCTCTAGCTACGAATTGCAACCTATTCATCTCGTTCAAATGAAATTAATCAATAGTAGAGTAAAGCTTAAACTTTTGGCTGTATAAACAATTTTTTTTTAAATAAAAAAGCTTAATTTAAAGAAAAACAATAAATTCCATCAATAAATGTGGGATCCTGTAACTGTTTAATTTTCATAGCAATCAGCACTAGTCTGCAACGCTTTGTTTCATGCCTTCAGGTCTGCATTTTTCTGAAACTATATCTGGATTATTAATTTTTTTTTTTTTTTTTTTTTTTTTTTTTTTTTTTTTTTCCCTTAGCCCCTTTGGGTTTGAAGATTTCTATGTAGAGTTGAAGATATGACGGAGAGGTATCTCTTGTACTGTACACGATGTACATTTTAAGAGGAGGGTGAGAAGGTGGCAGGTTCTAATTTATTCATTTCTATTTTTAACTTTAGATTTTTCCGGTGATGGGGCTCACCGTGTCCTTTTCCTTTTGTTTGTTGATTTTATTAATTTCTCAGTTCAGGCTGAGACTTTGTACGTGGTCTTGCCACGTTTGTGGCCGTCCTGCTGGGGTGAGTGTCCGAAAAAGAGGGTTAGTACAGTATTTCAGGCTGTCGAAAAATTTAATGTGTCTACGTTTAATGAAGTCTGTAACTGTCGGTATGTCGAGAGTAGTGTGTAGAAGGTCCGTTTTTGTTTTGTTTAATGTTGTGTGTCTCACTATGCGTTGCAGTACGCCATTCTGAAACTGTTGGAGCTTTTTCGCTGTTGCCGGCGTGATGTTACCTAATAGTGGTGCTCCGTAAAGGAGTGCCGGTCTTAGGATGCTCTTGTAGATGGTCAACTTGAGGCGGAGGGATAAGTTAGGAGATGTAAGCAGGTGGTTAAGTCTGTAAGACTTGGTCCCAACCGATCTGAGTTTCTTCCTACAGTGGTAGGCTAGTTTAAGGTGCCGGTCAAGGGTGACACCTAAGTAGACTATGCTGCTCGCTGGTCTGTTTTCACGTCCCGCTACCCTATAGACCTTAGGGAGAGGGCGGCGCTTTTTCCCCTGAAAGGAAAAAATTATGCAGTCCGTCTTTTTAGGATTCACTGTGATGTTGAGTCCTTCTAGCCTCTGTGTGATGCTCGCACAGACCTCCTCCGCCTGCCGTAGAGCTCTCTCTGCGCTGATCGAGGTGCTGTAGATCGCTATGTCGTCGGCATAGGCAGCCACAGTAGCTTTTTTGTAGTTGGCTCCAACAGTTTCAGCTGTGTATATTGAGAAAAGTACTGGAGATAGCACAGACCCCTGAGGAACTCCGCAGGTGAATGCGATGGCTTCCGATGACGTTTCACCGATACGAACTGCTATCGTTCGCTGTTGAAGAAACGACCGTAGGATCGAGTAGAGCTGTTCCGGAAATTCGTTGTCCTGTAGTGTCTTGCATAATAGGTTATGGGAGACTGAGTCGAACGCTTCCGTGCAGTCTATGGAGATCATAGCGGTCGCTTCGTTCTTGGCGGTGCACTGGCTCACTTCCGCATGGATCTTCGCCAGGTGATGATCCGGACAGAGGCCGGCCTGGTAGGCGGTTTGCTCCGGTGGGATGAGTGCTGTCTCTGAGCAATACGCCTTGAGATAATTGAGGACAATTTTCTCAAAGACTTTCCCCAGATGCGGAAGCAAGCTGATGGGCCTGTAGTCTGCTGGCTGTGATCCTGACTTCAACGGCTTGAGTAGAGGAAAAAGAATAGCTATCTTCCAATTGTCTGGAAAATATCTTAACCTGAGGCAGGTATTATATAAATTGGTCAAGTGAGCTATTCCTCTTTTTGGCAGTTGTTTCAGCAATATAGTTTGTATCCCGTCGTGGCCAGGTGCTTTATTCCCCTTCATACGACGAAGAATCGCCTTCAGCTGCTTCGGTGATACAAACATATAGTTGGCTCCTGCCTCTTCGGTTGGTAAATCATTGTGTGCAGGATCTGTTCTTCTTGAGATGATTCCACCATAGTGATGTGAAAACTTGGTAACCTGTTCTTCTACTGTCAACAGTTTGTCCCCGTCGTGAAGTAGTGTAGAGCTTCTCTTCTGTGTGCAGGTTGTCAATAGCTTCCAGAACTTTCTGTAGTCGCCGTGCGTGGACCTCAGTTTTTCATGCCACTGTGCAGTCCTCCATTGTTTTATGAGATTTCTAATCTGCGTGGTAAGGGAATTTACCACCGATTTCGTCTCATAATCTCTATTTCTATACCATTTATTCTTCCACTTATGGCGGGTAGCGATAAGGTTCAGAATGTGGTCTGGCATAGGGCGTAGAGGTGGTGGAAGTGGTCTGAATTTCGGAATTGCTTCATCTGCGGCTCTTCTGATTGTTTCTGTGAAGAACTCTACGTATGCGTCTACATCACTTCTCGTCCGGAGTGTGGGAACTGTTGACAGTACGTGATGGATCTGTGCTTTGTATGTTCCCCAGTCTGCTTCCACATATTTATATTTTGTCACCGCTGGAACAGGTATTTCCTCATCCATAATATAGAGCACAGGCCTGTGGTCGGAGGTAATAAAGTCCAACGTCGAACAATCCACGAATCGATGCGGCTGCCTCGTAAGTAGTAGATCGATGGTAGATGTGAAGGACGGCTTCGCTCGATGTCTGAAAGTGTGGGTGTTCGGATGTACTACAGTGAAAGGTGTCTTGATGAGTTTACTTCCGGCTTTGTTGCTCCGAATGTTATTCCAGATCGGGTGCCGAGCATTTAGGTCACCCACTACCCAGTGGTTTGTTTGCTTGGCGCACTCGGCTAATATCATCGAGAAGATGTCTATAGAAGACCTGGGTCTTCTATATAAACCTGTGATGATAGTAGGCTTATCGAGTAGTACCTGTATAGTTTTGTGATGAATTCTCGGGTCACCATTTGCTACTGGTGAGGGGAGTGATCTCCGATTATTAATTGATGAAACCGCTCATTGTATTAACAGAATCAACGATTCATTCCTCGAGAAAGGCCCAGAGCAATAGAACTTCTAACTTGCTAACAAATTTACGACCCATACTGATACTAGATTCGCTTTAGTCCAAATAATTGGCCAATCTAAACATCGATTAATTGGGAGTCATTTGTATGGGTATTCCTTTTATGAACTTACTGAACGTTTAGTGAAATTAGATTGAGCACGAGAATTCTATTATTCGAATCTGTATCATTTACTGAATAGTTTCTTAATGCTTTGGATTTAACTTGACTCGATTGTACAAAGCGCTCAAAACCACCATTATAATCTTTGTTACGTACAAAGGTACTTAGCTGTAGTGTATTTCCAAAGTAATAACTTCGAATCTCCTAGATGATTAGGATTATTAGAGTTTATTATAGTTTTGTAATAGCTCGATGTATAGAGCGCGGGTCTTTTTCGTTTAATCCCCGCATTTCTAATTTATGGTTAGAAATTAAACACATGTTAGGAAAAAAATAACTACTCTATTCTAAAGACCAACATGATACTTAATTTGTAGGATGGAAATAGTTGGGGGTGCAGTAAAAAATTACACAACAAATAAGTATAAACCTATTATATTTTATGTGTACCGACGTTTCGACCCACTGTGTAGGTCATCTTCAGGGCTATGAGAAAAAACAGACAAAAAACAGAAATGACTGTAAAAATACATAGCATAGAGATATAGAAAACATAACATAATATAGAGATATAGAAAAATGAGCGAAAAAAGTGAAGGATGTATGAATAAAGATGATTACATAATAGATGTATAGAAAGGTGATAATGCAAACAAAATACAAAGAGAGAAATAAAGTTCAACAGGAAATTAAAAAATGAAAAAGATATAAAAATATTTAATGAGTGAGATATACAAGTATGGAAAACTTAGTCTAATAAAGATAGAATTGTATTGTAGAAAAAATTGTATGAAAAAAGACTCCTAGGGATAAGTAAAATGAAAGAAAATTGATTAAAAATATGATACCTAAGAATAAATAGAGAAGAATATTGTAGAAAGTAAAGAATAGAAATCTCATGTATGACAGGCAGAGAAGTAAAATATAAATTTAAAATATAAGTATCAGATGTTATATAAAAGTATACAATAGGAATGGAGTTATATTAATATAAAATAAGATGTAAGTATAAAAGAAACTATAGAATGAGAGATATAAAATATCAGTTTGAGAATGGAGATATATTATAAATAATTATGATGTTCAATAAACATGAACTCTTTGATTAAAACTATGATGGATGCTAAAGTGATGATGGGAGAAATAGGTGTGAAGGAAGGAGATGGAGAAAGATGTAGAGAAGATATATATAATATGAAACTGTACGAACCTAATAGGAGTGGCTACTCGGTGCAGAAGGTAACTGGCAAAAAAATACGTTATAGCGACGGAAGCGCTGTCAACGATCTCTGACGGCCAAAAAAGTAACGAAGAGAGGGAGCATAGGGAAAGTGCATAAGGGTGAATTTAATGACGCGTAAATAATGTAAAAAAATAAATAAAAAATTAAAGTAATGAAAAAAGGGGGGAGCAAAGAGATAAATGACTGAAAAAGGGGAATAATAGAAAGATATTGACAGTAAAAAGTGTCAAGAGGTAATAATACATAAACCTTGCTGGAAAAACTTACGTTCAAAGAGTTGTTAGGTTAGTTTGTAGGGCGTACAAACAGGCAGAGAAGTAAAATATAAATATAAAATTTAAGATTGTATACTTTTATATAACATCTGATACTCATACATGAGATTCCTATTCTTTACTTTCTACAAGATTCTTCTCTATTTATTCTTATGTATCATATTTTTAATCAATTTTCTTTCATTTTACTTATGCAACTCCCCAGGAGTCTATTTTCATACAATATTTTTTCTACAATACAATTCTATCTTTATTAAACTGAGTTTTCCATACTTATATATCTCACTCATTAAATATTTTTATATCTTTTTCATTTTTTAATTTCCTGTTCAACTTGATTTCTCTCTTTGTATTTTGATTGCATTATCACCTTTCTATACATCTATTATGTAATCATCTTTATTCATTCATCCTTTCATAATATATCCTTCACTTTTTTCGCTCATTTTTCTATATCTCAATATTATGTTATGTTTTCTATATCTCTATGTTATGCATTTTTACAGTCATTTCTTTTTTTTCTCATAGCCCTGAAGATGACCTACACAGTAGGTCGAAACGTCGGCACACATAAAATATAATAGGTTTGTATCTATTTGTTGTTTAATTTTTGACTCCACCCCTAACTATTTCCATCCTATATCAGTACCTACCAGTCAATGAATTTATTTCCTTCATGATACTTAATTCTTCTTTACAAAATAATTTAGTTGTATATTTTTTAGTCCTAACATAACTGAATGTCTAAGTCATATTTAATGGAACTTCAGAACCAATGGGTCTTTTTCGTTCAATACCAATATAAAAATATGAAGTTATACAAGAGTATATCCACAATAGTGGGTTTTCAGTGGGATATGCCTGAAAAAAAGAGTGCTTCATTTATTCAGTGCCTAAGAGGAATCCTCAGACAATTATCATGTCTGACTTATGGAAGGTCCACTCAAAAAAAGAAAGAATTGCGGGATTTGAGAACAAAAATTTAAGTCAACCACTCAGAACATTTTGTGGATCCGACAACTGGAGTGCACACGCAGTCAATTGAGTCACTATGGGGTGCAGCCAAAAGAAGAAATTAGGTAGGTGCAAGAACTAAATGAGCCTGGACTTGAAGTCGTGTGAATTTATTTCGAGACAGAAGAATAAAGACAAACATATTGAGGTTATTATAAATCACATATGTATCTATATTTTGGATTTTAGAATAACTGTTCTTAAAAGTAGCTATTTTTTCATAATATGTGCTTTATTTTTAATATATAAATAGATGCGGGGATTAAACGAAAAATACACTAAAGCATTAGGCTTATCCAGCCTCTTTAAAATTGGTATCTTTTATTGGCAGAAACTGAATTGTCGAGGGTATTTTTTTTTAAAGACCTTAAGCTAAATTCTCATAGTACATTTTTTATATTTCAAATCAACTTTTTAAAAACATCGTAAATAGTTTAAAAAAAAAAAGTATTTTTCATTTTTTTCACGTTTAAATATGTAATGAAGTAAAAATTAACTTTGTAATTAAGAGGACGATGTTTAGATTAGGAAATTGTTTTGGTAAGGAACAATCTCTCATCAGTGATTTAGGCATAGCAACCCAATCAGTTCACACGCGCAGTTATTGTAAACATTGCTCACTGGTATACTGGTTGGCAAAAGTATTCAATCTTGATAGAAAAAAATAATCGAATGGTTCCGCTAGGGTGCAGGACCGTACAGGATTTTACTAAATAGGTTTATGCCAGTGGGAATTAACCTTTTTAGTGAACGGATTTTTTTCAATCAGTTAGAGTTTGATGACGGTTACTCCGGGCGAGAAGGGTCGTGATCATACCAGATGAAAAATTAGCTCTGATGGTATGAATCTTTCTTTTAACTGTAGTCCGAGTAGATAATGTGTGTAGCCGGATTGTAATTTCAATTGATAATAGAGCAAACCAATTATGATAAATAAATATTTTATTTATTTTTATTTTTGTTACAACTCGATCACTGAACAGATGGGATCTTGAATCTTTTTTTACATTGTAGTTATTAGCTACATTATTATTATTAGTTATTGGGTGAATCTTTATTTTTTTTTATTATAATAGTGTTTTGTTTTTGTTTTTAGGATATTTTGGGTTCGTTTTATTCCCAAGTTTCCAATATGTGGCATTGACCTTGCTTCCCACCCAGCCCTTTGTCTCCAGTTGTCCACGAGGTCTAAGAGAGGAGCCGTATGTGGATATGGAAACATGAAATATCGTTTCATGTTAAATGTTGTTACATGGAATAAATTATGTCATAGGGGCCCAATATAAATTACTGAGACAGAAATTTCTAGAATTATCTCATGGAAATAAATGTCTGCCAATAAACGCCACAGTGTAGCAAGACAACCATGAAC
Source organism: Troilus luridus (assembly GCA_964056705.1). NCBI lineage: Eukaryota > Metazoa > Arthropoda > Insecta > Hemiptera > Pentatomidae > Troilus > Troilus luridus. Next base: position 11,697,424 of record OZ057412.1, read on the forward strand.
TTAAATAGTTCAGATTATTTTATCAGACATTTATTTATTTAATTTATAATTCCTACTCTACTAAATAACTGTAATATGAAAAATCCTTCTTTTCTTTTATTTTATTTTTGTCTATAAGTGTTATTATTAGAAAATAAATAAAATGGAGTTTCCCCTAATTTCTCAATTATCCCTAAGAGTTGCAACTGCAAATGCTCTTCATACATAAGAAATAAGATCAGCTGTAATTAATCGATAAGCTATAATTGTTTAATCGATCGATGGACTGATCCATGAAAATTGTTGGAATTTTTTTTATAGAATAACACTTGTACATTCCTGTTGTTTTATTATTTTAAAATTATTATTATTCGCTATTTGCTATCGTTTTGATATGGGTTATATGGGTTGATATGGGTCCGTGACATAGAACACGGAACATTTTACTAAAATACTCCTAAGATCCTGCATATGCATTTATTATGAAAAAATATTATTTACATCAAAACGTAAATATTAGCATATGTTTAGGTTTCTCCTAGATGAGATGTAACAACACATCTAGTGCAACCTTAAGTTGGTCTAGCTGTTTCAATGATTACAGGGATACGGTGCACACCTGTTCGTTAGTACTATATTTGCAAATCAGATTGCGCTGAAAATGCATGCTATTCAAATCGTAGTTCATTTCATTGCGACCAGGAAACGAAAGTAGAAATCATTCATTTATATCAATGATTTATTTTGCTTTTGATGAGCAATAGCCATATTGTTGAGTGTAGGTAAAAATTGAGATTTATTTTAATTGTTAATTGAACTGGCTAGAGCTGAGGAAATGAATTATTCTGTACTAGGTATCGTACAGATCATATCAGGTTTTAAAACTTAGAACAGGTGTTGATATATATGCTCGAAAAGGGTACAATGAGACGGGAACAGTGGAAGGTACTTCTTGAAGGAAGACTTGGAGAAGAATCCGACATAAGAAGACAGTGGCTCTGACTCGCAGTCAAGTGGGGAGATGGACCTACGTGGGATATCAACAATATTAATTAGCCAATTTTTATTTTCTTATAATATACCATCTGTCATCACCCATGTATCAATTCTGATCTAAAGACCTTCCTGAGGCTAACTCAGCCTCTACAAAGTGAGTAGTCTTAATTAAACCTGACGTTTGTGCGTTCCTCTTTTCGTTTCATTACGAAACAGAACGGTTCAAGGGTTGTATTGGTATTTGAATGTACAGACGTACGAAAAATTATGAAAATGATAAAAATAGTAAAAATTAAGTTCCCATCTCCCTCCATTCATTCCAATATGGAAACAAAAGTTTATGATTTATGATTACAATACTTCCTAATCAGCATACAAAGAAGCAAAAAAATAAGTCTATTATAATATATAGTTTATCAGATTTTTTACTGATAACAATTATACTATAAACTAGATATTAAGGACCTGACAGAATATGTATAATGTTGGCTTAAATTGTTGTGGTGAAGGAAAACAGCGGTAAACCGCAGGAAATTTTCCATCTCACTAAGCTACGGTAGTTAGTTCTCGTGTCTCCTGCCTCCACTCAGCAGTGTATCTTCTTAAATCTGAGGAATAATGTGGCTTTATTTTTATAAATTTATTTTTTATTTTTAAATCCAAGGCCTAATATTACTTTATATCAGTGGTTCTGTTTTCTTTCTACGGGAATACATTTTCTAACTTTAATTAGACAGAAATAAAATTAAGTAATTGATAAGAAGACGGAATGGCTGATATGCCAAACCAGGGAGATTCTTCAAAAGAACTGTATAGAGGAACTGGTGGTAACATTATCCCTTAGAGCCTACAAGAGTAATTGATTATAAAAAGATTGATAAGGCACTCCTTGTACGAACAGGACGTTATTATTTATTAACTTCACGTCAATTTATTCTGCAAAGGCTAATCGAACAATTCTTCAATGGTAGTCCTAAATTTTGCATATTAAGGGATAATTGGAATAGCGGTCTTTAACGAGCACCTATCGCCAACTTGCCTTGGGATTCCCATTTTACGTCCCGTCGAAAAGGCAGCATAACGAATGATGTTTTACTCTCTTTTTAAAAAAAATTCTAGGGCCCTTGCTGTGCTGAAAACCCGCAATCTTGTTTAGTATTATATTCACTTTTACCTGTTGTCATATATCAATCGATTATAAATTTATTTACCACTGGCTGTCACGGCAGACGTTGTACTGCTCTATTTCCCTAAAAGAAAAGGGTTCTAAATTTTCTCCAACCATTAAAACGGTAACTTCATCGATTATCGGTGCATAAAAATATCTCGCATGTTCTCCTACAGGAGTTTTACATTATCAGCTCTGATTATAATTTTATGATTAGCAGATGGGATAAGATCCAGTGCAGTTTTAAACAATGTAATCAATTGATTGTATTGATGAAAGAAATATTTTAATTGTTCTGCAATAGACCTCCTAACTTAACTGTGACCATCAATTTCTTCTGTTGTATTACCCATGAAATAAATTTGCAGGAATTTATAGTCGCCATCTGTCTCCGGCAACAGCGAACCTGCTTTATGATATATTTGGGCTTGTGTCTGCATTGAATTGAAAATTCACGCAAACCCTGATATACTTTTACGAACAACTAACGCCCCTTTGTTTTGCTTTGAATGAAATGTTTGACATCTGGGGACAGAGTGGTATGTATAGGAATAGAAAAGTGTTGTTTTTATTTTTTTCCTTGTCATTTTTACGTTTTTTCTCTCCATAAGAACCTTCTTTGCGCTTTAACAAAGCCACTATGTTGAAGGTTCCGGGTTTACGAACGGATGCGACAGATAAATTATTTAATCTTTTAACAGCCCCTGGTTTGAGGGACCTAGGAACTTAACTTAGGCTCACAGAGATTCTATCAAAATAGTACGAAAAATAGGGTACCCGTTCCCTATAAAAAGTAAACACTGCTATTTATTGAGACTAAGTCCCTTAGTAATACAGATTTTTCATATAAAAATTAGGTACTTAAAGTTAAAAAACTAAGAAAACACAATTTTATTTTTGAATTTTCATTATTGTTAACATTTACAACAAAGTCTATCTAAGAAATTAAGACTATTTTCATTACAAAACACGAAGCCTGAAAACGTGAAGTGAAAAATAAATAGGAGAGAATCCTTGCCTTCCTTGGACTAAAGCGATTTCATTCTGTGCAGGGAGTCTAGTTTCTAGTCAGCTATGTTTGTCTAAATTACAGCCATGTTTTCTTTTCTATTTTTCGCTCTATTTAAACTCATTAGTGTTTTACCTGACCTTCATTTTAGTTGTAGTTTTCGAGTCCAAGGATTATTTTAAAAAAATATTTATACATTATACAATCTATTTAGCCATTTAAAAAGAACATTATTTATTCAAAAATTTTGTTTCTGATAATGGTCAAGTATTAATGAAAAATGACTATTACCACAAAAATCTCACACTTAAATGCATGTAATGCAGAAAATATTAATAAATCTAAAAATAAAGATATGAAACAGGTTGATGACCCAAGGATTTATACATAATTATGAAGACAGATTCCTTCACCTCCTCTCCTCTTATATGTATATATACCTGCTCTAAAATATTGTAAGATAAATATTTGGAGGAATATAATAGAAGATGGAGAAGAGAGTTCAAGAGATAAATAGAGAGAGCAGAGAGATGGTATGAGAGAGTTTGGGTACTTAAGAGTATAAATAAAAGATTAGCCACTATGTTGGTTTATAAGTTATAATGTTAGTCCAATGTTAATAGTCTACATACTTTTTGTATATTTAAATTATATCATTCCATTAAATAATAAATATTATATAATCTTACAAGTCATGTCTATTGTTTGATAACTGTTAGAAAATTAGTATCGTTACATTTTAACTACTTTGTGAGTGAGCAAACAGAAAAAAAAAGAAGTTGGAACCTACTGTAGCAATGTTTAAAAACTTTAAAAAAATTATTTTGATTTAGTTAATTGAGATCCTTATGTAGTTTTTTGCGCTGATTTCAAAAATGACATTAGTATTTTTCTGTCCCGTAAGGCGTGCTTAAAAAAAATTCAAGTTTTTGGAAAAAGTACAAAAACGTTGAAATTTCGGATTTGTTTTTTTTATTTTAACATGAAAGCAAAAAAAAAACAACGATACCTAGCTAAAATGAGCATAAAAATGTTTCAAATGTGTTGTAAAGTTATTATAACTTTTTGTAAGAACGTTTTTTTTTCCATTAAGGCTTCTTTTGATACTTTTTCGGACGTGTTGTTGTGAATTTTCCCTTTTTAACAACAGTAGTCTGCTGTCATGTTGACATTCCATCGACCTTGGTATCTGCGCTCCATTTCTTTTATATCTTAATGGAACCGTTCTCCTTGTTCCTCACTTACAGCCCCAAGATTTTCTGGAAAGTAGTCCAGATGTGAGTGATGGAAATGCACTTTGACACTCATGTTGCAGCCCGACATTTTGTGCTTTTGTAACAATTCAGGAACCGAAGTTATGTTGTTTAGGTCTTTTTTGTTACAACAAGTTTAAATGAATTCCAGGAATTTTTTTCTTCCATTTCCATTTTAGTGACAAAACTTTCATCTTTTAATAGTTTTCTGATGTCAGGCCCAACAAAGACTCCCTCTTCCACCTTAGCATCGGATATAAAAGGAAACTGTTCACAAAGATACTTGAAACACTCTCCTTCTTTGGATAATGCTTCCACAAACGGTTTCATTTGTCACAATTTGATATGAAGTGGTGGAAGTAAGACCTCTTTTGGATCCAGTTAACTTTGTCTTTCAACATTTTTAACTCCAGAAACAAGAGCCGTTCTGATTGGCCACGTCTGCTTGACATAGTGTTGTTTCCTTTCACGGCTATTCCATTCACACAGGAAACATGGAAACTTTGTGTAACCGCTTTGTTGACTCTGTAACGTGGAAATAACTTTCAAATCCCCACAAATGGTCCATTTATGGTCAGAGTTGCTATCAAGGTCACGGCTCAGTACATTCCTCACGACGTCTAGCAGACAGTAGGATTCGGAAGGGAGCAGACCCCCAAAATAAGAATTTTTCAGGTGAAATGAAAAAATCTAGAGGTGATGGGATTTTTTCACTATGTTTTCCATAATCAGGACAAAAAATACTGTTAAACCGACAAGATAAATATGCTACAACTTTTTCATCGCAGACTTGTGTAATCAATAGATGTTATAGGCTATTGAAGAGTTATTTTACTGCCGTTAAAGACAACTAAAAGATATAACGGTGGTTTATAGGGAACAGGTAGGTCATTATGTTGAGCACTGATTTTTTATTACAGTTTGAAGACCTTTTCTAATCCTGAAGGCCAACAGGACGGGAAATTACAACTCTGTAACAATGGAACAGTTTTTGTTATGCACTAAATTGTTTTTATTTTTGATTAGCTCAGTTAAGCAGGATACATGGTTCCTATGTTCTAAGTCATGAAATAGAGAATCGTTTAAGATTGTAATGTAAGATTTATAGTAACAGGCGCTAATCGCTCTGAGAAATCTGAAAAACCTCTTAAGGAACTGTTAATCAATAAGCAGTACAAGTACCTTGTACAAAAAAAAGCAACAGTACGGATCTTAATATTTACTGAATCCAATAGCCTTCATGGGTTCTTGTAGAACAGATTTTTTATTTATTTTTTATTTAGTAATATTGATAAGTAATAACGGAGCGGACTGGCTCATTGGTGGAGCACTGAGTTGCCATGCCGGAAATCTTGGTTCAAATCCCGCTGCTGGCAAGACTTTTATTTAGTCTGTTTGCAGCCGGAGATGGATCATATGGGATCTAGGACCCTCCTGGGGCTCACCAAGCCTCTATCAAGTATTATACAATAAGGTTTATACGTGGTTGAGCGTCACCTAGGACAAGTAACCTCCTTGCGGAACTCCATGAAACAGTACAGTCTCTACCATGTACTGAATCGCAGACCCGTTCACAAGTTGTTGTGGTACAGGTTTTTTTCTAAATATTGATAAACATGAATGCTACATTTTGCTTTATTTCAAAATTGTTGTTATTGAATAACAGTAAAACGGGAGGAATATTTACAAACATTATGAGAGAGGGAAACGAGTTGAGCAGGTAATAGGTTAGTAAATTGTTTCTACAACAAAAATATATAATATCTGGCTTAATAAACTTTATTAGTTATAAAAATCCTCTTTGTATGAATAAACCTGTTTTCCTAATATCACATATAGTTACAATACATTAGAGAAAAGGATATATATCTTACAAAAGCAGCCATAGGGAGGAAGTTATCCCGACTTGCTTAAGTTTCGGCTCACTCGCTCACATATTATTAAAAAACTTCCACCTCCCTCATGTTAATAATCTATTGTTATACTTACATTTAAAAATATTATAGGAGTACATTCATTTCCTACGAACGACGAATAAAATATAAATGGCCTCAAATTTATAAAAACATTTTGCCTGTTGTTATGTTACAGTACTTTCGCAAATTGTATTTATATTGTCTCCACCATCTAGTCCATATGTGTATGTATGTAGAAATTATTCCATATTCATCTATAATATGAAATCAAGCCGTAGGCGTCACCACAGACAAACATACCAATGCCCTATCTAATGAATTGTAGTTCACATAATATTCCCATTGTTGTAGTAATTATTATGTCATTAATTATGATATTGAATGCTAAATACCTTATTAAATCCTCTTATGTTTCTCGCTTTGCTATTCCCTCCTTTTGAAATAGTTCTCTTTTGGAAGCAGTGGGCAGTGGTAATAATGTACAGAGAATGACATAGAGAGTACAATGGTCTCCATTAACCGTGATAATTAAACTATTTAGCCAGGCGAGGGCGGAGTGGGGGGGGGGGTGGAACAGGTTGCGCAGGTAAATAGCCAACTAATCAGTATTCATGAGGCAGCGGTGGCTATGGCGCGGCTTGATTGATAATCCGCGGCCTCCGCTATCTTAATCGCTAACTTCTCAGTTTGTTGCCGCGCAACAAACATATCACTATGTTAACCTATCACTTCCCAAGTTCATCGCTGTATGTTTAGTAGTCAGCAAAGATGTTGGAACAGCCTACTACGGATCTTAGTTGTAATCAAAACAATACAAGATAGGCAATAGTTGGCAACACTGTTCATTCACGCAATAGTGAATATATTCTATACTTTTTTTGTGGAATAATAATATTTACTCGGGAAATTTCAATTAATTGAATATTAAATGTTTAATCAAGAACGATATTTAGATTAAGAAATTGTATTGTTAAGGGAAAAAATCTCATCAGTAATCGAGACATTGTAACCCAATAAATTCCCACACGGAGTTTTTGTAAATGTTCTAGATTTGTATACCGTAAGTTTAGCTTTCATAAAGTAATTCACACTCAATAGAAATAAATTAGTCGAATCGGTCCGCTAGGGCGCAGCAGCATACGTTGCGTTTAGGGGCTCAATAGGTTATGATAAGTTAGTGCAAATGGTGTTTTAAAAATTAAAATGAGATATCATGGCAAAAAACAATAACATAAACTATTTATGATAGAAACTAAAAATTAGAATTTATTCAAGATAAAAAATAATATAATTAATACAAACAAAAAACTAATTTAAAGAATTTTTACGATGATCAGCAATAATAGATTTTGAGTATGTATAAAAAAATTAACAAAAAAAGAATCAATTAAAACAAATTACTGATGCGAGTAATGACTGGTCCATGAGAAGAGATACTTCTAGTTTTTCGGATGATCTCTAATTGTATCTCTGAGATGTCAATCGAGTGGGAAGCTCGAAGAACACAGAACCCGATGTACTCGTGGGCTTGCTTGCAGGCTGCATGGTAGAGCTGCAACGGTGATAGGCTGAGGGCTTAGCACTAGTAAAAGTTTATTAATAATAAATTAAGCATAATTACTGAAATAAAAGTAGGCTTGATTTGGAAAGATGGGAGCAATTTATACAGTTTGGACAAATTGAGACCACAAAAACGACGACATAGCAAGGAATATTGTGAAAAAAAGTAATACCTGTTAAAGATTAATAATGAAATTAAATTAAAGATGATAGCGAAAATTATAGAATTCATGAGAGGCGAGGGGATGGTTGACTGGAAGATAGAGTAAGGAAGAAAATAGTTGGGGGTGCAGTCAAATAAAACACTAAATAAGTGGTTACTTATTTAATTATGTGCCGACGTTTCGATCAACTTTGTGGTTCATCTTCAGGGCTATTGGAAGCTGAAGCTAGACTAGAAGCTCTTCCTTGAAAACTTCTATATTGAAAAATATAGAAACAATATTATATTTAAAAATCTTTGGTAGTTAAGACCCCCTCCACAACTTCTGTATATTGTTGGAGCTCTTGGATGGCCTGTGGTATATTGGCTTAGTGTAAAGGATTTGAAAAAAAAAAATAATTCTTGGCCATGCCGAACAATTTTCGGAATGGTCATAAAATGGGAGTATCATCATCATAGACATTCATCTCTACCGCTCTGCAGTGTGAGGTTTCTTTCTGTATAGCCCGGACCACACCGTACGATTCTCTACCATTCCTTTCCTTCTATTCCAATGCAGACTTCTCTTTGCGAAGCTTCCCTTAATACCATCTTTAGAGGGTTTATTTCCATATTGATCTTCTCTAGTTCATCTTGAAGAACCCTGATGTTGTATATTAGGTCTCTATCGTTGTTGGCAAGGGCTACAATATCATCCGAAAAGGCCATCAAGGAGTAGGTAACTTTATTCAAGTACCTAAATCCCAGATGGAAACTTCTCATCCGGGCTTTGGTCTGAGATATAGCAGAATCAAGGACCAGAATAAAAAGCAGTGGTTTCAAGCTGCAACCCTGTCTTATACCAAGTTTGGTTATGAACTCTTTGAAGTAACAATTAGATGTCCTCACTACATTTCGGGTGTTCCTGTAGAGGCTCATTATTGCCAGGATTAGTCCTTTGTTAATGGCTCTCTCTGTTAAAGCCTTGCGGATGTCCTCTTTCTTTAATTTGTCAAATGCTTTTGTGAGGTCTACGAAGCACACGGTTAAAATGGGAGTATCGTTAATGAATAAACATAAACACAACTCCGTTCGTTTTTCAATTCGTGTAAACTCAACCATAACCTATTATTAATTTATATTAACTGTTATTTTTATGGTAAAAATTTTTTAATTCGAACACAAATATTTAAACTTAATCTATTATTTTATACATTATATCAACATTCCATCCTCAAAAATCCATCAAAAAATTAATGTCCCCTTCAATAGTAATAAAAACCAGCTAGCAATCTGAAAAAGGATGGCCCCATGAATTAAAATGCAGGGCACACCGACACTGCAATCGGTCATTAACTCGGCAGTGCGATAGTGGCTGCGGTATCTGCACTTCCCATCACAAATATTTAAGTACCCTTGATGGAAAAAGTTTAAAACTTCACCATCGTTTATTTATTTATTTTTAAACTAAAGTTCTTTATTGAATTACGCTGCGATAAAAATTTTCATACCCCAAGACTATTAGTAAAAAATAATAATTCACGACTTTGAGCCAGTCATAAATTGTAAAATGTGAAATAAAAACGACAAAAGAAAGATGAAATAGAAATTGATAACTGTGCTATAATATTACGAGAAGTGAGTATTATATCTTCTTATACTTATACAACTAAATACATTTGTAGTCTTTAAAAAAATAAAATCTACTTTTATCTATTGTCATCTTGATTAAATGGCTATATTTTTTCATCGTGAATTTTATGCGAGCATTATTGATCTCGATTTTCTCCAAGTTTCAGACTCATTTATTTATTTTCATCATGGATTTTGGCTAATTTTGTGAGGTAATCAATTCTCACGTATAAAATAGATCGTGTTTTTAGCTAATCTAGTTAAAGTACTATTATTTATTTCATTTCTGTTTTAAATTATTCCATTATTCTATCATTTATTTTATTATAATTCATAACATTTAAATAAATATTAATCCTAAGCTCGTAGCTGATAAAGGAGAGTTAACTAACGGCACCGTGAGCAAAGACATTATTAATTATATTAGTATATATCATAAGTTTGTTTCTCATCTTGTTATAGAATTTCTTTCTTATAGTCAGCAATTTCAATTTCCTAAAGATCCCTTTCTTGGAATATATACAGCCTCAAAAATATTTTAGAATAGAGGTATGAGAGATTAGATTTGTTAGTAAGTTAGTTTACAATCTGTAATGTAAGTCCATTGTTGATAAACTACCTATTTCATAAGATATTAGTATACAACTCTGACCGATATATAATATAATTTACAGTGAATATAATAGGACAAGTAAATACGTTATTTTATTCTTAAAAAATAAAGTATTTTTATTTAATAGTTATTATTAAAAATCGTGAGTTTTTTTTTACACATTCAAAGTACGTAGTATGGAACATCAATATCCAAAATAAAATTCCCAGACAAGGTGAGGCAGTCGCTATCCAGGCATATAGATTTAAAAAAGTTAAAGAGTTCACTTACCTGGAATTTGTGGTTATCCAGGACAATAATCCCGATATAGAGATAAGGAGAAGATGTTATTGCAGATTGAGGAAACAGCTAAGCTGGCGGATACTTTCAAGACAGACCATTCCACTGGGTGCTGGACTGCTTTCAAGAGCTGCTGATAAATAATTACTGATTTATGAAAGAAAACTTTTCCGTACTATTTTTGGATTTATAAATTTTGGCAATGAGTGAATGCGACGCTCGAACCAACAACTGTATATTAAATACTCTTTCAAGTTTCCTGTATATTAGTTACATAGCCCCTGGGGTAGTAAGAATAATGAAGTTGAGGCGCTTAAGTTTTCCAGGATATATTGCCAGGATGGAAGATGGGGAAATCCCAAAAGTACTCATGACTGTCCCGGTTCATGGAAAAAAATGAAGAGGAAGTCCTAAGCTGAGGTGGTCAGGTGGTGTGAGGGGTGATGCTTGCGAGTTGGAGGAGGCCAAGACCCCTTACCATCATAAAATTTATGTGAGAGTGAAAAACTATTGTGTGATTCTCATATATATATATATATACGTAGGATATATTGGGTTTTATTTCAATTCATAATCTCAAAAGTCATATTAGTCCAGTATTCACTTTTAGCCTAGAACCAAATTTTCATATTATGGTGCTGTGTGGCCTAGGCATTGCCATCCGATAGGCATTAGTGACTGTCCCGTATTGAAACAAATATGCAATATCTTCACATTTATGTTCTTTATTTTTCACAATATTGTGAATAACGAAGCATAAATATAAAATAATTATATTGTTCTTTTTCTCGGTTTCTACCGGAGACAGCAGCTACCCGGACATAAGTCAAGGGTGAGAAATTAATTAGTAATATTCATGTTTTAACAATACTCGCAGTTCCAAGTAATACTGCTTTCTGTATTTGATCTAGAATATTATAATTAAGGTCCAATTCTTTTATGCTGTTCAACTTTATTTCCGGAATTAGTCCATTCGTGGATATGACCAACGGCAAAACTTTTGCATTATCAAGTTTATATAGTTGCTTCGGTTACTCTGCCAGGTCCCTGATATTTCCTAGTTTTTTTTTTTGGAGACCAACTCGTGGATATTATAAACAGCCGGCATTCTTATTTCAACCATCTTTACGTATTTTTCTTCGTTTAGAAACAGAAAAATAATAGGCTTGTTGTGAGGAATTGTGTGATCAGTTCTGATGGCCATGACGTGCTCTTATCAATTATTAGTTGTACTTGTAATAAGGGTAGGTCTTGTCCACAGTATTAAATCTCATGACTAATTCTTGATGAACAATTTATACTCATACGAATAGGTCGCATCTGGCCCTGAATAGCTAGAACAAAACCTTCGGTTTCAGGAAATAATGTCCCTCTATGTAGCTTTATCAAGGTTCCATGTCAATCCCTTCTGCCGCCAGACTATGATAAAACCTTCCATGAAACTCTTTAGATTATAATTATGTTATATTATAAAAGCATATAAAATAAAGTTTCAAATACAGGTAGATAGAGAACAACTTCATTATCGTAAATGTTTTAGATAATCAAACCTAAATTCAAACACTATGTTTGTTATCCACATTATATGACTGTTTTAGTTAGTTTTTAAATGGTTATAAAGTGATATTTTTTGTAGGTTTTCGGCTCGTGATACAATAGTTTTAATTATGCTATATTAATATAGAGAGAAAACATTTTAGCCTTTATTCTGGTTTTGTACAACCCCATTAAAATTGCCCCAAAAAAATGTCACAATTTGTCATCTAAAGCTGTTTCATTAATGAATCTATTTAAGCGTCCAAGTAGTTTATCTCGAAATCTTGAGTAATCACTATGTCTCTGTTGATTTACAGATAGTTTGAACAAGCAAGTGTAGTGTTAAGTTGGAATCGTTCCAAGATGCTCCTATAATCTGCAGTCTTAGCCGTATGAAGAAATTAGTCACGATTAGACTAGTATGATGAAAAATGTTAATAATCATAATAATTGAAGGAAATAATAATAATAAAAGGCGATGCGAACCCGAAGGTTCAAAGCCGATACCTACCAATCATTGTTGACAAATCTCCGTTCAGAATACAGCTCTAATCTAAATCTTTATGTTAAACATTAATGTAATCCTCCCATTTACATTTTTAATTTTACTCATACTAACAATTAATAAGTCTAATTTAATCATCCATATAACTATTAATAGAATAATGCTAGAGCACTTAAGTCAACGTTTTATACAAACATTTATTCTGTATAAATTCAGTTCAGCCGTACCTGGCATCAGATCTATCCGTAGAGAGAATAAGACTTCTAAGCCAAATTAGACTTTCCACCAGCAAACAAATAGTTTTTTATATCAACAAAACAACCCACAGAATTAATACTGAAGGCACTCACGTGACCACTTAAACTACATAGTTTTTGACTGCCTATTTTATACAGAACCTAGAAATAAATATGTAAGTTCATACGATCACGATATTTATACACTATTGAATCCTATACACAACAATGGTGTTGTTAATCTCTGTAATTTCTTATCTAAAGCTCTAAGTATTAAAATAGCTCAGACCCAGTGACGCAATAACACCTTTGAATTGTATAAGAATTTTCCATATTTTTATGTAGTATTGACTCATGGCCATATTTTTGATTTTATCTTCATTGTCATGTATTATAATTATATATATTTTTTTCTGCATGTTTATTTTTTTTTATTTTTATATACTATTATTTTTGAAACTGTGTAACCAAACTCTCTGTATTTTACTGTTGTAAAAATCAGAAATAAAAAAAATAAAATAAAATAACTTGACGCATTTCGCGTTGTGTAATCACCTGAATTCACCTCTTCATATTATTGTTTAATTTTCTGCTATCTATGTTTCTACTTGGCATTGTAATTTGCATACATATGTAATTATCTATTATTTCTCTGTATAGAATTATTGTAATCTAATCTCTGTTATTTTTTATTTCTTGTACTCAGTTTTTTATTATTTTATAATGGCATCACTGGAGGTAATTCGCAATGGTTGTTTTGTCTGATTTTTCTTTCTCATTTGTTAATTTAATGGTAGTAATTAATTAAATTTAATCCTATTATACTCTAAGACATAATAATAGCCTGAATAGAAACCTCTATTGTTATTCTAAAGGGACTTGTCCCAGAATAAATAAAGACTTTATTATTATTATTAAATTCTCTCTTTATTTAGTGTTTTTTGGGCCAAATATTCTTCTCAAAAACTAATTTTCGAACACCGTAAGATGTTATACTTCTTTCAAAAATAAAGACCACGTAAATACTTATAAAGATCAGCTGTAAGTTTTAAAGCTAAACTATTAAAGATATTTTTAAAAAGAAATTTTATGAAGTCCATATTTTTATATTTTCTAGTTCACCATCGCCTTTTTGTGTTTTCCCCCTTCTGGTGAAAAATAAAATAAAATATAAAAAAAAAATATTTGTTATGGTAGCTATATTAAATGGCATTAAAAAACGTATGATTCAGAATTTTGTTAACAGAAAATATTGACATGAAGCTTATGACATCCGAAATATCATAAAATATAAAATTAATTTATCTTTAAACTTAACATGAAAGGGTTGTGAATTGTATTTCAGATTCATGAAAAACAGTAAGAAAAATAATGAATTTAATTATAAAATTAGTTAGAAATATAAAGTTAGTTAGAAGATGGAATGTATTTATTTTCATGTCACTTCAAGCACCAGCTGGTATTACTTGTATTTATCTTTCGTATGTTTTCCTGTTATTAAGTTCTAGTTTTCTATCATTTCCTATATTTGTTTCTTTTTCTTGTACATATATTTGCTTATAATTATATTCTTCAAACTTTTATAACTGAAGTAACTTAGATACATTTTTTATCACCACTAATTATTGTCATTTTTCTTCACAATTTTCAGTAAAACTAATATCCTTAGGTTATTTTTTTCAACCTTTTTATTAGCCTCATTTTAAACTTTTAAATTATACTTAAACCGAAAATTTATAATTAAATAATTTGAAATTAATATAAATAATATTAAAATTACGTTTTGATGATATTTCTTACAAATTGAAAATGTAATAATTAAAAAATAAAAAATAGGAACAGTTGGAAATTCATAATATGGTTAACAGGAGTGACGTTGCTCAGAAAAAAGGGTGCTGAATTACTGGTTTCATGGGCCTCAGTTCGAGAACGGCCCATAAATTATTTAATCTATTACCATTTAGTTCAAAACATCTGCTTGACAGGTAGGTTAGACCAGGACTTTTATTTTTATTTTATTTTAAAGGAAGAGAATATAACAAAAATGAAAGGAAAAATAATCTGAGGTCGGGAAATGGAAGGGGGGGGGGGGTTGAAGGGTAAATTCGGTTTATCTCGATTTCCGGTAAAACTACAATTCCTATGGAAACCCCCTCAAATTAACCTCATAATTTATGTGAAAATTTCAAATAACCAAGTTTTTGGTCTTTATTTTTATCTTTTACAAAAAAAAAAAATTCAGAAAATTTGGTGAAAACATACCTATTTACGTCCCAAACACACTGTAATTTTTTTAATCTAATTTTGACTTAATATCGAAAAAGCACCCTAATTTTCAATCAAAAATTCTTACGTAAAAATATATGTTTTTTTAAAAAAAGTCAGTAGACTTTTTCTTCGATGAAATCTCTACTTTCTGATAGTGTAAAAAAATATTGAATATGTTCTCAGAAACTGCAAAGAAACACAAAAATCTCGAATCCGAAAGTTTATTTTTAATCATTATGTTCAATGTACAAGACCTCGGTAGAAATTTCCAGGGATAGTAATAAAACTGTCATGATTGTGGGTCAAGATATTGATCTTTTGAAACAATTAAATTCAAATAATCATGACATTTATGTTCTCATGTCAGGTTCTGGAAATATAAAAGATCTATTTTTCACGTCTAATAGTTTCAAATATAAATCCTTTAAAAAATATCCTTGCTTTTCTGCATTGTTTTTCTGGTTTCGATACAACATCTGGTTTTTCCGGAAAAGGAAAAAAAAGTATCGTAAATTCATTATTAGACGATGGATATTTGGTCAGTATTTTTTATAAATAAGATGCAAACAAAGAAGGTATTGAAAATAAATTGGATATATTTATAAATGTAAAAATGATAATGTAACACTGAATCAATTAAGATTTCGAAAATATCAATTAGCAAAAATTATATCATCTTTCATATTGGCAAATCTCCCACCCACAGTAGATGCCACCGTACCACATTGTTACAGGCCATATTATCAGC
Organism: Troilus luridus; assembly: GCA_964056705.1. Classification (NCBI taxonomy): domain Eukaryota; kingdom Metazoa; phylum Arthropoda; class Insecta; order Hemiptera; family Pentatomidae; genus Troilus; species Troilus luridus. The sequence goes on from OZ057412.1 coordinate 11,713,264, forward strand.
TTCAAATTTGGCTGGGATATGAATTGATAGCAACAGATTGGGGCTGGAAGCAACATCAACGTTGTATTCTGCCCAAATTTACAGAAAAGGAATTAATTCCGGAGATATTGCTGAAAACTATTTGCTGCAGCTGTGAAACTAGATGTAACAGTTTAAAATGTGGCTGATGAAAATATAGTATAAAATGCACAAAGTGTCATGGTTCTGAAAAATGATTCAATGTGGAAGAGGAAGTTAATGATTCAGATGAAATTAACTTTAAATAAATAGCTCAAAATTGTACATAATGATTAAAAAAAAAATTCTGATTCGAGTTTCTTTGTATTTTCTGAGAACATTTACCATAGTAATGTATATTTATTACCAGAAAGTAAAGATTTCAACAAACAAAACCCACCGACTTTTTAAAAAAAACAGATATTTTGATGTGAGAATTTTTGATTGAAAATTACGGTGCTTTTTCGTTTGTAAGTTAAAATAAGGTGAAAAAATAAATATTTTAAAATAAAAAAATTACAGTGTGTTTGGGAAATGAAAAGGTAAGTCTAGATGTAGTTCCTACTTTTACAACCAGGGGAACTGCAGTCTGTCCTCCAATTCAGTGACAGCTTCTGTTTTTTTTTTTTAAAAAGTCAGTAGACTTTTTCTTCAATGAAATCTCTACTTTCTGATAGTGCAAAAAAATATACATTACTATGGAATATGTTCTCAGAAAATGCAAAGAAACAAAAATATCTCGAATCCGAAAATTTATTTTTAATCATGATGTTCAATGTACAAGTCCTCGGTAGAAATTTCCAGGGATAGTAATAAAACTGTCATGGTTGTGGGTCAAGATATTGATCTTTTGGATGAATTAAATTCAAATAAATAAATAAATCATTCTCTGGGTTTTTCCTCCAATAGGCCTTCATTTTCTATGAGAAGGCTTGTTTACGTTCTTCCGACTACTTCCGTCTGCACTTCTTTTGCTTTGGTAACTTCCCACTTGTTGGCTTTGTGTCCGAAGGTGTCTCTTTCTAAAATGTCCGTTGCACATAGGTTTGCGTTTTTGAGGTCCTTTCGAAGTTCGTCCAGCCAAGCTGTTGAATTCTTAAGTGAGCTGCCATAATTTAATATTCTTTTTTACAGTCGATTTTCTTGTTATATTGTGAGGTGTCCAAAGAATTTCATTCGTCTTATCCTAATATAAATTTCAATGTTTGAAACTTTTTTCTTTGTTTTTATTGATTGTAGCTTGTGACCATCTTGGGTATATCTTGCACCTAGGATTTTCCTGATGATCTTCCTCTCTAGCTTTTTTATTTCTTCTAATTCTTATTTTCTGTTAAGTGACAATGTTTCACTTGCGAAAAGGACTGTTAGTCTTATGAGTGTGTTGTAATGCCGAATTGTCTGTCTTGGCATGCATTTTTTGTTGTAGATGTCTTGAATTAACCCTAATGCCTTCTTGACTTTTTGGAAACGGTTTCTTCTCAAGGCCTGTCGGTTCGCTGAATTCTCCGAGGTATTTAAAGTACGAGACCCGGTCAATTTGGCCGTATTTTGTTCTTAGGTTCGTGATATCTTTCTTTGAACAGAAGAATTTAGTATTCTCAATAGAGAACTGTAGTCCCACCTTTTCCCTACATTCTTTAAGTATCTCAAGCTGCTTGATTGCAGTCTCCTCATCCTTTGTTAATATCGGCAGATCAACCGCAAATGCGATGGATGGTACGTAGAGGTTGTTTTGGGGAAAGCCCAGTCGGAATGGTTTCCAAGACTCACGTTTCTTGAGTTGCTTCTCCTATTCTAGGACGACATTGAACAGAATAGGAGAGAGTCCTTGTCTCACACCTATTTAAATGTCGAAGGGTTCAGAAATTTCTTCCATAAATTACGCTTTAGATTGTGTACTAGTTATAGTTTGTTTTATGAGTTCTAGGATTTTGGGATCTAGTCCTCTCTCTTCTAGAATTTAGTATAGTGAGGGTCTGTCTATCGAATCATATCCCTTTTTGATATCTACAAATGTCCGTATGCCCTGCTTTTGTAGTTTAAGTACGGTTTTGAGGTTGAAAATTTGTCCTGGGCATGACCTATTTGGTCTGAATCCTGCTTGAAATTCTGATAATTTGGGTTTTAATTGTTGTTGTGTTCTTTGAAAGAGACAGGGTGATACGTAACCGATATAAGTGAGATTCCTCTATAATTGTCCACGTCTAATTTCCTTAGAGCAATTTTCCAGTCATCCGGAAGCTTTTCGGTTTGGCAAATGTTTTGGATTATTTGTGTAATTTCTCTGAATGACTTTGGGCCTACATTTTTCAGAAGTTCAGCTGCAATTTCGTCTTCCCCTGATCCCTTATTGTCTTTAAGTTTCTCAATATGTGAATAAATTTCTTCCTGAGTCTATGGTGACGAATTTCGCGGTGTGATTTCTGGCTGTACTTTCGGGAATCTCTCTTTGGGTTCTGGACAATTTAAAAGTATTGAAAAATATGTAGCTTATTCTTGGCAGTTTTCCTTATTGAGATATATATATATACATATATTTGTAATTATAGAATAATGGTACAAAAATTCCAATTAGGAGTGGCTAAAATGCTTATTATAAATTCAGATATCAGAAACTATTTTCGAAATGGTTCTAAGAAGTGATAAGAAAGGCGAAACAAGCTGTAATTAAAGCTGTGAGGAGAGAACTGAAAACATTTTTAATTTTTCTGAAATGCCTTTGTTTGAAAAGAGTTTAGCTGCTACGGAGAATGGAACTTGTTGGATGTAAACTCATTTATGAACTTCTCTCTTTTTACCACTTTTCCCAGTAATTAATCATTGTTTTGTTTTGCTTTTGGTTTTGTTTAGTTCTTAGAAAGTGTTTTTTCCTTATTCCTAAAGTCTTTAGTCTATGAAAATTAGAATAGATCTGCGAAATATTATACTACAATAGGCAAAAAACAAATCTTAAATAAAAATCCAAAATAAAAAACATAATTCGGAATCATAAAATAAATATGGAAATATTAAATATGTATATATACCTATATGGGATTTATGATGACGAATTTTCTTCCTCCAATCACCTGAAAAAATAAAATATACAGATTTTTTCAATAACTAGATAGTTAATATTATATTATACCTTTTAGGTCCTTGGGTTTAATTTTTTTAAATATACTTAAAGGGCCAATTATTGAATATAATAAACATATTACTAAAAATTAGCTTAAATTGCACTAGGGTAAACCCCCAATATTAAAAAAAAATACCATGAATCATAAAAAAAAAAAATAAACTCAAGAAGAGTATTGGTTTTTTTATGATAGAGACTATACCTTTTCAAAGTCAATGGTTGTGAAGGGAGGGGATTTATTGCTGATCATATTCATTCGTTAGGTTTTCTCAGAATACACTAGTTCATAGATGTTGTATGAGTCCCGGGTGGGCATTTAAAAGTTGTTTGGATGACTGTATATGTTAACAGAATAAATAATTTATCCTCCACAACTGGTCTCGAATTCGAATAACTTAGAGACTTAAATAAATGAATGAATTAAGCCTTTATTATAAAGAGAAATATAAAACAAAATGGATTACAAAAAACTACCAATATTTACAAAAAATATATATATATTTGTAAAGTGCCTAACTTGAACTTAAATAACAGAAATAAATAACAAGATTTTTCTTGTTGAAAGATGAATTAATTAATTAATGTCATGATATAATTGTTCCTTATAGGCCTTCCCTTATGGGAGTATAGTCTAACTTCCCGGAGTGACGAGCTCTATTGGGAAGTCAAGTTCGGCTTATTTCCTGCCACATAACTTTATCTTGAGCATTTCTTGTCCGATTGGGGCAGACGAAGTTTTTGAAAACATCTCTCCATCTTGTTGGCAGCCTTCCTCTGCATCATTTCCAACTGTATGGTATCCAGTCGGCGAATCTGCGTGTCCATCTCTCATCCGTAGTGCGCATTAGGAGTCCTGCCAATTTCCATTTTGCATGGGATGGAAAAGTTAGCACCCCTGAAGTCTGTTTGCTTTCTTATTGCGGTGCATCTCACTTTATCCCCTTCAGGACACTTGTTTCGATTGCACGTTGCCATACGTTAACTTTATTAGATTCAGCCATGTCAATACATTAAATAAAGAGCAACATCAAATGTGGATTATAATTAAACCAAAATTGAAATCTTTTATATAATATTTCAGTTATGATAAAAGGAATTATTATAAATTATATGTATAATACACATTATACATGTATGTATATATTAATATAAGAAAATATTATATATATACATACATAAAGAAAATAAGGTGGTTCTTGATAGAGGCGGGGGAAGAGAAAATGGTGACAAGGGTCGGATTGTATAGGATCGGGTAGGAAAAACCCTCAAAATACCCAAAGGGAGCAATTCTCTGAGCAATTACAAGAAAGTGTAAGTCTGTCAATTAAGTAATGGACGGCTGTCATAGAATAAGAACATAATGAATAAATACAAAATTAACTCACTATCAACTTTGTGATTGGGTTCTAATGACTATTATGGAGTCAGATCGGACAAATGTTCAGCTGTATCCATATTTAGGTTTAAGAAGTTAAAGTGTTAATTTTACGGCACAATAAATTGTAATCATCAATGCTGAGATGTATATTGAATTAGTTTAATCAAAGTAACAATCAATGTTGGTATGCATATTGAATTAGTTTAATCAAAGTAACAATCAATGTTGGTATGTATGTTGTATTAGTTTAATCAAAGTAACAATCAATAAAAATTATCAAACACTCAAAAATAATTTTAAAATAAATATTTGAATGCTATTGGAAAGCCCACCAAAAAGTCTCTAACGCACTGAAAAATAACTAAATTGTCTGATTGATTATTATATTTACGATATTTATCAAATGATTTTCATAAATATTTTAAGCATGGAACTTAGAAATAGGTATGGGGAAGGGTATACACTGCCCGCAATACTTAACAGTCGTAATGGTTTAGCGGGTCTTAAGTTGAGCCGGCGCAATATGAAATAGCTAAAATAATCTAAGAACTAAATGTCCCAATAATATTTGATAAATAAATATTATCTCTTTTAAATAACTTTCAATACAAGAAACATGTGATGTCACCCTGAGATCACCTCAACTGATCATTGCTTTCTGTTTCAAAGGTGTTATTTGTTGTTTAATGGGAAATAAAAAAAATAGACAGTCAAGAGGACTACCGACAGAAGGGAAAAATGAAAGCTTCGGAATATCTGTGTTTTGTTTTTTTAAATTTCTAAATCAATTAGAGTCTTGTTTATTTAAATCTCAAATGTGTAAACTTAAATAACAAACATCAGTCTGGTTTCCTCATATACGGACACTCCGAACAATACTTGTATACATCTTATAGCAGTTTATTTATTAATCAAAACACATGTTTAATAAGTTACCATACGTCATCATTGCATCTTACCTCGAAAACCTGAATAAATCTTATTTCATAAATTTCTGAAAGTAACATTATTATCAAATAAATAACAAAGGAAACACCCAAAGTTTGTCTATCCCGATCAAAGGGATATTGGAGTTTAGGATCCATTTGGAGTGAAGACTCAATAACAAGGGTATCAATAACAAAGAACCAGTTCGATGATCAGAATATCTATAACTGGGAGAGAGATAGGACAATGGATGTGACTATCAATAGATTGTTGCTATAAAAAAAATTATAATTGTTAACAAAGTAAATATATATTCATAAATTTTAATCGCTATTAGATTGGGTCGTACCTTATTACGAAATTTTATTCAACAGATCATTTAATCACTCAACTATATAATTTAACATAAAAATGAGATATTAACCCAACAGCAATTAATGTTATTAAGATTCTAACACTCAATTAGAAAAGTTCCCGATTATAATTTAAGGTGCAATTCAGTAAAAGAGAAATTGCTATAACAGAAAAATATCTAGTTTCTTATATTACTATATGTCATGAAATCATTGTACATCATAAAAAAATATGCATCGTTACAACCAATAAATGGTCTTACGTTCAGTACATGGTAGAGACCATTCCGTTTCTAGGACAGTGGTCGTGTAGGGAGTTGATTTGCCCTAGATCACGCTCAACCCTCAGGTTTTCCAGCAAATTAGGGTACCCACTTTATAGAGTCTAAGATAAATAAGCCTAGGAGGGGACCAAAATGTTACATGGGCTAGAGAATTTTCTTTTTCATTTAAAAGGATATGTCTTTTATATTTGCATTATTAACAGTGATGTGATGAATACTTAGTTTTTCTACCATTCCGTTGACCAGCTGTTTTGTTTACACGTTATAATTATGTATAATGTTCTTTAACATTCGTTTACCCAATCCTCATTAATAAACTCCGGATCTATAAATTAAAAAAAAGTTGTATTATATACCACGTAATTCCCATAATAAATAACTCATTTAAGCATAGAAATGTACATGTCAAAATCTAGAATTATGAAAAAGAAACACCAAAAATACCAAAACAATAATTATCAAAATATATTTATTTAACTTGAATAATAATAGTTGACTAGGGTCCGGGTCCGGGGGGGGGGTCGTAAACAAAAATTTCTTATTTATATCTCTTAAGTAGGGAGAAATGTTTTTTAAAGAGCCAACTTTTCGTCCCACACATTACAAGTCTTCTTCATGGGTGTCTACTTAAGTTAATATTTTTTGCCTCCACCCGAAGCATTTTCTGTCATATATTTATTTAAGTAATTTAATTATAATAACTAAGTTGTTTCGATTTGTGTTTTATTTATTACCATTGTTGTCTACGACTCTCTCTCCCCCCTCTCTCTCTCTCACTCTCTCTCTCTTTCTCTCTCTCACTCTTTCTCTCTCCCTCTCTCTCCCTCTCTCTGTATTTACTACTGATATTAAATTAAAAAACATCCCTGAGCATTACATCAGTCTGATAGTAACTGGTGTCGAAACACGGGAACCTTTAAGGTATTCGTGATTCAACCTCGTGACCTAATCACTTAACAGTATCAGAATCTCTCAGATTACTGCATTGTCCACGAGAGTTGTACAATTACAGTAGTAGGGAAGAGACTGGAACGAGCCTACGCGGAAACGACGAAACTTGAGCTCCTGAAGAATGATGCAGAACTTAAACGCATTCATTTACGTAAATGTTTCAGAGGTAGACAATTTTTTTTTTAAATGAACAAATTTTTACACTTATAAAAGTCAAAAGTCCAACCAATACAAACTGTTTACTATTTGAAGGGGTATTTTAAAGCAAACATGAAATCCTGAATTGTTTTCCGACTAACTAAAAATATATAACATATTAATTAAGCTATAATTAAAATATTCTTTTAATAGTCTATATGTGGTCGTAAAGAAGGAGGGGGAGCAAGGCGGAAATTCGAGTGATATCGAGTGGCGGTGGACCATCGGAAGCTGAACGAAGGACAAGCGGAACACCCTTTCTCTGACCGAAGACATACTAGGACGCCTATCGGGAGCGACTATTTTTAGTACCTTGGACCTCAAGAGTGGAAACCATCAGGCTAGAATGGATATAGGAAAGAAAGCGGTATCATGGGGACAACGATAATGTATTTGTCAGGATGCCTTTCGGGTTCAAAAGGGGCCCGCTTAATTTTTAACGACTCATGGGCTATGAGTCAATGTATGAGAATAATGAATTTGGTACTATAGAAGTGTTTGTTTTATTGCCTTCGTTTTTTACATCTATTTATGTTACCTTATTTAAGATGTATAGACTTTTTATTTATATTTTAGAAGAATTTTTTTCAACCTACCAAGGAAAGATTTCGGAAAATATCAGCAGGTTTTTTATTTGCCGGGATTGAAGATTATATCATATGTATGTATATGTGTGTTTGTGTGCATTTGAACCATTATCTTTAAATATAAATAATCGGTTTTTCAGGCCACTTCAACAATTGGATACAAGATTAGATATTATTTTAATATCTATTTGTACTTAAGGAGAATATCGGGGGTCTTCTAAGCTATTAAATTCCTCTCGTATCCAATCCTTAGGATAAAAATCCTCAACTTTATCTCCTTACTTTGTTACGAATAAAGTCATCCATAATGACCTTAATGTCCTTAATGCTGATTCGGTCCATACCCGATATCAATACAGGCGTTGATGACCTTGAAAAATTAGAAAAAGAAGGGTTTTACGGATTTAAACACCACCAAACAACAACAATCGATATCAATCTTTTTATGACACATTGCATTCCCATTCTAACTCATCGATTTAACCTTTAACTGAAACCTCAAAACCTCACCGATTCCCGTTAATCCTCCATGACGTCTGAAAAGAAAATAGTCTCTTGACCATTTATGTTGAATTTTATATTAGAGTACCACCAGTGGGTAGCTTCTTTACTAGTCTTACCCCATACCAATATGTATCATCCATTATATTTAATTGTTGTATTATTATAATACAGTTGTAAATTTTAATACATGAATTTAATAAGATATACATTAGTTAAATTATTGGTGGAAAAAAAGTAAAATACACTTTGTAAACTGAGGTATGATTAAAATTATTCTCTCTAAATTGTAAGGAATGTAATCCGTCAGTGAAGTTATGCCGGTAGAGAAAATGGGTTTGGGCGGCTACATGCCACAAAGGTATTCTCCGTTTCTCTGATAATTGGGTCTTGTTGGGGTTAATGTATGCAATCCAGGAACCTTCTGCGAGCTGGGCATTCTTCTAGTCCTTACAAAAGAGGTCCTGGGCCTGAAAGCTAAAGTGGTGGGGGGGGGGGGGAAGAGTAATTAGTTGGACCTCGAGTTCTCTTACCTTTATAACATTTACGACTAGGACGTATGTTCCTGATTACAGGTGACCATCTGAATCCTTAACTGCTACTTGGGTCGTCCAAGCTGTTACGGGCTTCATACGTTCCTTAATGTCTTTGTTACTTCTGATATCACCTTTTTTCTTTCTTTCTTACTAATGATATATTTTTATGTGACGTAACTTAAATTTAATTAAATTAAATATTCTGTCTTTTCTACCAATGACAAGCTCCCACTTGTTACTATTTAGCAGGAATGCCCACTAACCTTAACTTTTGGAGAAGCAAATTTATAAAACTTTGGTAAGTTAAGCATATTTTATAAAGATTAATTAATGGATTATTTAGACACATTTTTTGTTTTATAATTGAAGTAAATTTTATATTTTGTTCTACTTATAATATTTAGTCCAGTAATATTAGTCAAATGAGAGCCATCTCGGAAATCTGGGAATGAGAGATAGTCGGCTATAAAGTTGAATAAACCTTTATTATGGCACCCTAAAACTTGTCTCAAAACCTACTTATAATAGGGTGTCCGTGACTACAGATATTCCAAGGTCTAAGGTCAAACAATAGATTTTTTAAATACATTTATTGCAAATATCTCGTTTCCTGTGGGTTTTATGATATTTGTATTTATTATAAATATTGTAGAAGATTACATTTTCTACAACTTTTTTTAAAACATTTTTTTAATATCTTGAACGATTTTCGAGGTAGAGGGCAGAGCGCGCGCAGTGTTTAACTATTTAGAGTATCATTCGAGGTCCCGATTAAAAACACGCCGTATAAAGTTTATAAATTATTAATAATTATATAATTCAATACAATTGGCATTTTTATTAACAATTATGTTATAATTAATAATTAAAAAAAAATTCAGTATCTCTTCATTTAATAACACTTACCTACTCTTGTAATTATAAAGTTATTAAGGGAAATACTTTATTATTTTTTAATTCTAATCGTATTTATACTAATTACTTCCTAACTAAATAAAAGGAAAATAATTAAATTTTTAATTAATGTTTTTATTAAAAAATACCAATATCTATATATACTAATATATAAATCTGTTAATTATATAAATCTAAACACTTACCTACTCGTGTAATTATAAAGTTATTAAGGAAAATACTTCAATTATTTTTTAATTCTAATCGTATTTATACTAATTACTTCCTAACTAAATAAAAAGAAAACAATTCAATTTTTAATTAATGTTTTAATTAAAAAATACCATTTCATACTTTTATGAATGTTGAAATTTAAAAAGTTGAATAATAATAATTTAATTTTAATTTAAATTTCCTTCTACTTCTTCCTCATATTCTTCCAGTCGCTGTAAAATTTCAAATTCTTTTGTGTTATCGTCTTCAACGACATTTGTCTCCTATTCTTCCAGGATTTAGGGGTCAAAAGTACCGTCTTCAATGACATCACTCCGATATGGTGAAGCATTAAGACAAGCTAAAGAGCACTGCAACCCTGCTTTCCCGCTTCCACATCGCGAACTACAACCATTCTTGCAGTTGCAGTATATTGTGTTAATCAATTCCTCCGGAGCTGGTGGATTCATTGTCATAACAGGTTCCAGGAATTCATCACGCATTATCCAACCCCAATTCTGCGGTTCTAAATAATGGCCTAACCAAGTCTGAACTTGATAATAGACACGGTTGAAATGTTGGTGAGCTGCTGCACTCGTTGGTGGGAGATTTGATAACTGATCAGGTTTCTTTAGTTTTGTTAACTTGATGAACTGTGCATAGCGAAGACGATCGATACAGCCTTTATGGAGCATTATAGATTGCCAACCAGGTTCACACACCATTCTCAAATGATGATTGAACCGGACAGTTTACTTCTTCTAATGCTGCAGCGATTTGATCCAAATTCGGAAGTTTCTCGAGAGTTTTTACAAAAGTTTTTTTTTCCTTTTCTAAAGAGCGCAGAAGTCGTGTCACAGATTTCTTATTGCGTAAAGAAACAAGATGTGTTTTTTAGAATGAGGATATTTATCAAAACTTTTGGAAGACTATGTTTCGGTTTTTACATTTTCTTTGCCAACTTTTTAAAAAAGAAAATTTCATTAAATTACGTTTTTTAAAGAAGATGTACTTAATTATTTTCTAACTTAAATTAATAAGTAAATAAATAAAAGGCTTAACGAACCCGGAGGCTCGATGCCGATACCACCAATCTATGTTTACAAACCTCCGTCCACGGAGCACCACCCAAACCCACAACCCGCTAGATCATTCCTAACGCAATCCTCCCTCCTACGCCTCGGCCTACGCCTAAGACTCGGACTACAGCACCTATTAACATTTTGGGAATTCGTTTGTTACTCAGCCCAGCAACTTTACATGCCCATCTTAATCTTCGCGACGCTATCACCTGAATAATATTTACCGGATGAATCCTTCGCAATTCCGCTTTATGTAATCTCCTATATTCCCCAGTGGTCTCATCCTTTTTTGGACCGAATATGCTACGTAACACCTTTTTTTCGAATACCTGAAGACGTTGTTCATCCTTCAGCGTTAATGGCCAAGCTTCACATCCATAGAAAAGATATGGAACGATAATTGTTTTATAAATGCTGATTTTTAGATTTCTGGACAAAAGACGCGAACTTAGTAATTTCGAGACCGAATAGTAACAAGCATTTCCCGCCTTTAGTCTCGCCTTTATTGCATCTTGAATTTCGTTTTTCCAGTTACCATTGCACCTAAGTACTTAAACATCTCCACATGTTCGAACTTATTTGCTCCTACAACAATATCACCAAAATTTCGCCCTTTCTTTCTACTGGCCATATACTTAGTCTTATCCGAATTTATTTCCAGCCCTATTTCCTTAGCAGCATTCATTAACGTTTGTGTATTTAGCTTTCTAGTTTCTTCGTCCTCACCCAACAGTACCAAATCGTCCGAAACCCAGGCACGGATATTTTACTATTCAAGTTCAAATTCAAATCTCTTTCGTTGTGGATCACATTTTTAATAACGTACTCGAGTGTTAAATTAAATAGTACAGGTGATAGCAAATCAGCTTGTTTTAAACCTGAACGAAGCTCAAACTCTCCGAAAAATTGTTACCAATTCTAACCTTGTCGAAAGTTCCGCTCATACACATCCTTACCAGATTTACTAATTTCTTTGGTGTACCCATGTCAATCAATACTTTATACATAATCTGGTGGTCGATAGAATCATAAGCTTTTTTATTATCGATATAAAGCTGATGAAGGACACCTTGTATTCTAATCTTTTCTCTAGTATTTGGTCTAAGGAAAATATTTGATCGATAGTTGAACGGTTTTGTCTAAAACCGCACTGATAATCCCCGATAATTTCCTTATCATATTCCGTAATTCTACTGGTTAGGATTAATGGGAATATTTTGTAGCAAGTCAGTAGGACCGAGATTCCGCGTTAGTTATTGCAATCCGTCCACGGCCCCTTTTTGTGTATCGGAATAAGAATATATTCTTTCCATTCTTTGGGGATTTTTTCATGTTCCCTAATCTTTGTAACCAAAACGTGAATCTTGGAGACTCCGACTTCCTCGCATGCTTTTATCAGTTCACTAGGAATATTATCGACCCCAGCCGCTTTGTACGATTTCAATTTTCCGATGGCTATTTCGACTTCCTCCTTACTCGGACTCTGATATTCTGAAACAGGGATTTGATTATTTGTTCCGGGATTCAAAACACTATCAAAGTGATTTTTAAACTTACTCAAAATGTCCGTAGGATCAGCTAAGATATTGTTATTTTCGTCTCAAATCGCAGTCATTGCAGGAACATACCGTTTACGTGACCTGTTTATACCCGTGTACATGTTCCTTATGTTACTTTCGATTCTATTAGTTTCTATCTCTACTAATTTCTTTTTAAGATATTCTCTTTTTTCATTTTTAAAGTTTCGGAAATCGACTACATAGTTATCGACGGGATTATTAAGAACTTTCATTTTTGCGGCTTTTCTTTTTTCACACAAATTTTGACATTCATCGTCGAACCAGGGCTTATACTTTTTAATGTCCTTTTTCCCAAAACACAAGTTACCAACTTCTTTAATTTTATCCCTAATCTCTACCCACAATTTTTCTATATATTCGTCGTCATCGTCTAATGTACCTAAAGCTTCAAACCTATTCTTGATCTCTAACGCGAATTGAGTTTTAATTGAAGGGTTCTTCAATTTATCTAAATCAAAATTTTCCAAATGAAAACGGTTTTCCGTTCTTTTTTTTATTATTAGTCTTGGTCGAAGTTGTATATTAACTAATTCTTGATCTGATCCACATTCTTCCCCACGATTCGATCTCATGTTAATTACGTTATTCTTCCATCTTGTTTGTATCAAAACATGATCGATTTGATTACGAGTTTGTGAATCCGGTGATGTCCACGTGTACTTATGAATATCCTTACTTTTAAACGAAGTACTTTTGATAATTAGGATTTGGAGTTAGCAAAGTTTATAAGCCGCATACCGTTATCATTACTAATTTCGCGTAAAATTCCCTTACCGATCGTCGGTTAATATACCTCTTCCCTTCCCACCTTTGCATTCGCGTCCCCTAAAATGATTTTTATACAGTTTCGCGGAAGTCGTAGACCCACTCAAATTTATCATAAAATTCGCATTTAATTTCGTCATCACTATCTTTGGTAGGAAAGTGTATATTTATGAGCGCGATTTTAACACAACGCCCCTGAAAGACAGCCACCGATATCTTTTCACTAAAAAACTGCACGTCTCTTAACGCGAAAAGCAATCTATTCTTCACTAAAAACCCAGTACCAAAACAATAGTTACCGCTTCTTTTTTTGATAAAATATCATTAATGTGTTTCCCTTAATAACTTTATAATTACACGAGTAGGTAAGGAATAGATACTATGTGATACTAGATATATTGAATTATTGAAAACAAATAATTATAACGGAATAGTTAATAAAATTGCAAATTATTTAGAATTATATACTTATTAATAATTTATAACCCTTATACGGCGTGCTTTTAATCGGGGCTACAGTTTGACCTCGAATGATACTCTAAATAATTAAACACTCCCCGCGCTCTGCCCTCTATCTCGAAAATCTTTCAACATATAAAAAAATGTTAAGACAAAAGTTGTAGATAACTGAATCCTCTACAATATTTATAATAAATAAAAATAGCATAAAACCCACAGTAAATGAGACATTTGCAACAAATATGTAAAAAATCGATTTTTTGACCTTTGACCTTAGAATATATATAGTCGCGGACACTCTACGATAAGTAAGTTTTGAGATTAGTTTTTGGGTGCCATAATAAAGGTTTATACAACTTCATAGCCGACTATCTCTCATTCAGAGGTGAAACCGAATTACAAACAAAGAAATAACATTATACATTTGATATGTACTTTTAAGTGTGTTAATTTTCATAGTAGTAATGGGTGTTTTTTTTTAGACGTTTGTAACACTGCTTTATTTGACCATCAATTTAACAGCTGATAGTTGCTTTTTGTTAACTTTGGTTTGACGTTTTATAATAATTATACTTACACCAGAGCAACGCTTGCAAATTTTTGAAATTTTTTATCAAAATAATGGTTCTGTTCGTCGAACTTATTGTGCACTTCGTTCATTTTATGTCATTTATAATCGTCCTTCAGAGCAGCTAATTAACAATGGATCGTTTTCGGACCACGTTTACTCTTAATTTGCATCCCGTGAGACGCCGAACAGTCTGCACTGAAGAAGCTGTAGGCGCTGAAGCATTGAAGAAGATAAAAATCAATCAATTCGTCACCGTTCTCAGTAACTGGGGTTGTGTCCTTCCACTTTATGGAAGATTTTACGATAGGATCTTGGCTTAAAAGGTTTTAAGATTCAACTTGTGCAGGAGTTAAAGCCAAACGACCATCGAATGCGCCGCCAATTCGGCAAATAGGCTGAAGCACGAATTGATATTGATATTGAATTTGAATTAAAAATTTTGTTCTCCGATGAAACCCACTTTTAGTTGTATGGGTACATAAATAAGCTGAATTTTCGCATTTGGAGTGAGGATAATCCACAAGCCTTAGTCGAAATACCAGTACATCCACAGAAAATTAATGTTTAGTTCGCTTTATGGGCTGGCGGAGTACCTGGTCCATATGTCTTCAAAAATGATGAGGTCAGAATGTTATTGTCAATGCGAACAGTATAGAGACTAGAATTTCGTTCGTACGTCAATTAGTTGGCATTAATTTTGCTGCCATGTGGTTCCAACAGGACGGAGCCACATGAAACACGGCATGCGCTACAATTGATTAACTTTAAGAAACTTTTGATGAAAGAATAATTTCACGTAATGGTCCAATGAATTGGCCACCAAGATCGTGTGATTTAACCCCATTGTATTATTTACTTTGGGGTTATGTAAAGTCAATTGTCTACGTCGATAAACCAGAGACAATTGAACACCTGAAAATCAACTTTCGAAGAGTTGTTGGCGAAATAAAGCCACATATGCTGCATACAATTTGTGAAAATTGGTGTTCCATATTGCGCCTTGTACGCGCTAGCCGTGGTGACCACTTGGCCGAAATCATATTTAAACATTAATGTCATAAAATTTTCTATCCCATAAAACCCGTTGATTTGATATTAAAAATATATTTCTTTGTTTTATTATTATTTAAACTTGTGTAACTGTAAAAAAAAACTCCCTGTAGTTTGTTGTTTGAGATGTGGGTGATAATTGGTTAGGGCAGTTCTCTTATAGTCTATTAAATGCCACTAAATGGCTTGTCTACCATAGGACTGGGGTTCATAGACCTGAGGCCTATAAACCTACAGGTTAGCAACTGTTATAACCCGCTCCCCTGTTAATAATAATTTTAAAGAAAGTAAGAAATCAAAGAATTAACTATTTTTCTTCAGTTAGTTGTTTTGGGTCTGTTTCGGAAAACACATGCATATTATTTTTAGATATATGTTATTTATGCTATTAAATAAAATACTCATTAGAAAACATTTGTATATTTATAAACAACCTCAAAACAAATAATTGAATCCCTTATTACAGAAACCCCACAAGAGACAACAATTTTGAAATTCATTTTTTTTTATTTTGTTGTCTATTTTTAGTAAACGCTTCGATGTATGTAGAACCCCCCTATGTTCTTATCATTTAAACGGGACCATATGGCCTACAAAATTTTCGTTTAGAGCAGAAACCCCACAAGCAACATCACACATGGCGTCTCTGTGGTAAAATCATCATTAAGTTGTTATGTTTACTCGTTATCTTAATTCTCCAGTTATATTTTTTTTCGAATGTGTGTTTTAAATGTCAAGTGAATCAGATTCTAACGAAGAAATTCCGAAGAAAAGGTGATGTCCTTCCAGAAACTGACAAATTAAACATCATAAAAGAATCTCGAACTCAAGGCAAGCTATTGATGCAGACGATTTTTTTTAGAAAGATTGAAAATGACATAAATATGTCAAAATGTCTAATAATTTAAATAAATTAAGAATATATACAGACTGGGTAATGTTTGTTTCCACATTTTTTATGAAAAAAGGCAAGGAATATTTAAACTGTAAATGTAAGAAGTATTTTACTTCATGGAAAATAAATATATTCAGGATGTCTATCTTCAAATGTTGATGGACAGAAAAGAAATTAAACCCCGTAAGAAATCTGTGACTGCAATGGCGATTGAAAATCGTAATGTGACAAATCTGAATGTTGATGAGGAATTGGAGGATGGGGAGATCAGAAAGTGCATGGATAATAAAAAATAAAAGCAATAAATTAGTTTATGAGAAGTCTCCAGTGTTGATTTTTGTCCCCAACTGACTTATTATTAGGCTTGTAAAATATTTAAACAGGGTTGAGTATGTATTTTATTGCAGAAACCGCATAAGTGCACAGGGTTGGGGATTTTTTCTAGCTCTTCTCATCAAAATCGTAGAATATATGACTACCCCATGTTGTGTGTAGAACCTTCCTCTACTTTCAGAAAAAATTTCAAAAAAAAATATCAACCTTTTTGAAATAAGAAGTTTTGAATTTACCTAAAATTTGAAATCCTGGACTTATGGGGTTCTCCAATAAGCAATTTAATTGGATTAAATTGGTGGATAAAAATAAGTAATGCTTTCTAAAATCTTAGCAAACAAACATCCTTTCTCGTACCTTCTCCTCCATATGAGTTCCCATAAATATGAATCCAACATATTTCAACTCGGTCCACACAGAAACAATAAGTTCTTTGTTTGACTGAAGCCCAAAGTGATTCCATCCTCTGGGTATGAGAACCTGTGTTTGAAGTCAGCATTTCAGCTGTTCTGAAATGTCCTAGTTTCCCTGCACCCTCCTCATACGCCTCCGAACACCCATTCCTGCAGGTATACCCTCCCCCCATTATATTTTCTTCTAGAGAAGCAGGAATCATCGATTTCAACAATTTCCTTATCGGCCTTCCGGCAATCAGAATAAATGGTTGTCCCAGGTCATATTAGGATTTATAATTAGCTTAAATTTCTCAAACATATGGAGTTATTTCACATAAGTAATCTTAATTACCGAATAAGAAATCTGTATGCGTTTTCCAATACAGACCCATATTTTATTTTTTATAAGATATATTTAAAACTCAAAATACTAATGGAAACTAACTAAAACTCAAATTAATTACCCTTGAGGTGAACAATCGATAGAGGTTGTTTAAGTTATGTTCCAGCTCAATGGAATATTATGCCTAGAAGCCATTGGCTAAAGTTCCAAGTTCAATCATAGTCAAGAAGCTGATCAAACGCTATTGCAAGTCTATGTTATTACTTGTTGATTAATCTATTCTCTCTTTTCGAAAGTTGTTCTTTCGATCTAAACTGAACTAAAATCAATTATTCGAAGTAATAACAATTCAAGAATTCGTACTAATACATTGTGCACGTGCTTTTACCTGTTGGAACAACGGTTTGAGGAACCGGTTTCAGCTTTGGAACGTAAACGTAGTTGTTTATTTAACGTCACTTTATGCTGCTATGGCTAATCGGACGATGCTGCAGTGGGAGCTCTAAATTTTGTCTATCCAGGTTTAATTAGGATAGGGATTTTAAAGAGTACCTGACATCGTACAGGCTCGGGACCCCCGTTTAACGTCCCTTCCGAAGTACGGCGTAACTAAGGATTTTTTACTACCTTAAAAAAATCCTAGGGCCACCTGCTGGGCTACGAACCCGCAATCTTGGGTTTATAATAATGGACTTACGTCATTATAATTATTACAATTTATTGTATTTTATTTGTTATTAATTTTTAAATATTTTTATTTGAAAAGAAAAAATATGTTCAGGACCGGGACTCGAACCCAGGTCGTCCAGATCATTATTCTGGAACTCTACCATTTGAGCTATCCTGGCCCTAATAAGCACGCTTCTGCGGAGAACATTCTTCCCCTCGTATACTTCTCAAAAAATGCGAGAACGCGGGGACTTGGGATCAGTGAAAAGAAAAGATATGACGACGACCGTGAAGCGTGCTTGATTAGGGCGAGGATAGCTCAAATGGTAGAGTTCCAGACTAGCAATCTGGACGACTCGGGTTCTGGACATATCTATTTTTTCAAAAAAAAATTTCTTTTTTTAATTTTCAATGAAATTAATAACTGTATTATAGTAATAAATCAAGAAATAGAATGGATGGTACATATTGGCATGAATAAAGACAAATAGAGAAACAACCCAGTGGTAGTAGTCAAATAAAAAAGTTCAACAAGAACCTCACGAGGCCATTTTAAATTTTATACTTAAACTTGAAATAGTACTGCTCCTTTCAAAGATTACGGATCTCTTTATATACCAAAAGAAAAATTATGGTCAGTCGGATGCACAAGGAAGTTATTCAGCACTAAACTGCTCCTTTAGTTACTGCCCCGCAGTTACAGTAACTAATGTGACACAATTATGACATCAGATTTTCTCACTAATCAGCTTCCAATAATCTGACCATTTGCAATCCAGTCTCAGATATGTAGTTTATTCAGCTAGTATAGATTATAGAATTGCCCAGGGGCAATTTAGAACCTGGGAAAGTGACGACTATTTTAAAATAGCCTATTTCTCGTTGTTGGTGACACTAGATTAATAAATATTAAAATTGTAACAAATATTAAAAATTGTAATGTAAACGAGTGTCTACGGTGCGCGCATGCGCCTTGTGATCTATGTCAGTGGAACAAGTGCAGTGTAGCTGTCAACTACTAAGTTAGTGCGTATACGCCGGCCGGCAGTCATGACTTTAAACTTACACTCATCTAAACTTGCTGCATCAGGTGTAAACGAATCCAAAGGATAGTAGAAGAAGAACAGTGTAGAAGTTAACTCTGAAGTGAGTGCCGGCCGGTCTTTAAACTTACACTCATCTAAACTTGCTGCATCAGGCGTAAACGAATCCATAGGATAGTAGGAGAAGATCAAGCATAGTGGTGATTAAAGAAATCATATAAACTGTATTTGTAAGTGATTTAAACCAACGCTATTAAAAGAATGTTTTTTTTTTATTACCAGATTGACTGTATTTTCTTTCATAACCCCCCGTTAAACTTATTTTATTTTTATACACCAACATTGGCCCTCCGGGCCGGATATTAAGAAAGAAAATACAGTCAATAATTTACTTTAAGTTTATTTAATACTAACATAATAAGTAGAAATATAATTTAAAATAGTTATATGTTAAATTTAATTTTGGAATCACTTTATTAAGAATGAAATTTAGACGTGAAATTAAATTAAATTTTAGTAATATTTAAAAAGAAAAAGGAAAACAATAAAATATTGGATAATTATTTCTGTGTCTAATACTGTAGAAGAGTCCACGCAGTATTATCTCTACTTTTGTTTACCTATGTAGCTAGTTGATTTGAAAACAATGCTCTGTATTACATACATAACTACTCAGATATAATAGCATTGAATATTTTATAATTATTTAATTTATTTAATTAAATAAAGTACAGATTTTTGAAAAAGGCACTTATATAAACTCATAAACTATTGGTTTATAAATTATTTATAATTAACTGAGAAATATTAGTGGTAAGAATATATGGACTACTAACGATTTGAGATTAAGATTTATTAATTGGAATTTAATTACTTAAGAATAAGATTTACAATTTTATTTAGAATTAATGAGGTAATTCATTTATTATACTGAGTTGGTTAGTTTCGTGAATATATTCTTACTTGCTAGGTTTATTTTAATGAGTAGCCAATTATATAATTCTCATCATTTTGTAGTAAAATATATGAATTTTAGGTATAAGGTAACATATTTTTTGTCTCATCTCTTATATTGAAATTATTTCATTTTGTTTTTTAAGTAATTAGTAATTTTTTTATTTTATAATTTAAGTAACGAGTTTGTTTACGATCTTTTATTTTACTTTCCATTTTATATAAATATAATACTTTTTTAGAATCATTAATTCTATAAAGTCGGTTTTCTGTAAACAATATAAATTTAAATTTTGGTTTTTTCTATATCTATTTGTAAAGTGTCGTCACCATGGCCACCCCTGAATTACAAATTAAATGCATCCGCTCAGCTCTTAAACTTTTACGTAAAGATATAGCACAGATTTATAATGTAGGTACAGCCAGCATGGATTCAGCATTCAAGGCTATGTCTTTAACTGCGGATGCATTGAAGGCTAGTTACATGACTAAGTTTGAAGAGGGTCAGGTATTAGCAATTATTAATGAAAAAGACACATTGTTTCCTACTGATGAGGACATCAAGGAGAGAGGTGAGATAAATGCTCTATATTATAAAATTGTTGAGATGCAACAAGAGAAACAAGCTCAACAGAATGAAAATTCTCAATCGTCAAGAAACTCTTGTTCCTTCGCGCATTCAACTCACCGAAGGCTAGCTCGCATGGAGTTGCCTAAATTTAATGGAAACATTCGTGAATGGCCAAAATTCAAGCAGTTGTTCCTTAGTATGGTACACACAAATGTTGAGGTCCCGATAATAGAGAAGTTCCATTACTTATCCACGTCTGTCCTAGGGGAACCTTTGGCCCTAATAGCCCCGTTTAGCTTAGATGAGCCTAATTACCAGAAGGCATGGGACGCATTGACAGATAGATATGACAATAAACGACTGCTTGCATCGTCATACATCGATCAAATTTTGGAGTTTTCTCCTCAAAGAGGTAGCCCTACCCTTCAATCTTTACAAGCCTTTATTAGAGCAGTGGCCGAAAACATAGCGGCTTTCCGATCAATTGAGATACCCGATCAAGCAGACTTTTTATGGATGACCTTAGCGCTGGATAAACTAGATCCACAAACTATACATGACTTTGAAGTGGAAGTAGTCACAACGGAATGGCCGACCTTTAAACAATTAGTTGATTTTGTTCAAGGTAGAAGTCGAGTAATGCAGCTGACAGCTCCTAAGAACATTAATCTTTCCAAGACAAGGCCCAAGGCGAACATTCTAGCAACTACTACTACTACACCATCACCCGCAGTAAAACCACAAATCTGTTCCTGTAAACAAGTTCACCCTCTAGTGGAATGTCCGATTTTTAGAACCAAGACTCCGACAGAAAGGATGGCATTTCTGAGGAAAAAGAATGCCTGTTTCAATTGTCTTAGGTCCGGCCATAGGACAGCTGCATGCCTTTCACCAGGTCGCTGCCGAGTTTGTAGTAATAAACACCATACCTGGGTCCATCTTGCAAAGAAATCAAACTCGGAACTTACGATGAACACGGATTCCACACCAGCTCGAATCAAGTCTTCTGCAACCGAGAAACCGAATTCTGAGACTGCCTCGTCTGCCCTGGTTGGTAGCGTTCTAGGACCCGCACAAGTTGTCTTAGGTACCGCTATTGGGCTCATTCACGATTCAGATAATAACCTTCAACCTGTTCGTTGTTTGGTCGATTGTGGATCTCAATTTTCTCTTATGACGTCTAAATGTGCCAAACGATTAGGATTTACCTGGCGTGCAACCACTCATACGCCTCTTGGGGCTGGGGGTGTCCCAGTACCCAGAGTTAAAGGAAGGCTAAAGTGTCGCTTACACTCTAGAATCAACCAAGATCAATATTTGGACGTCGAACCTTTGATTATTGGCCATTTAACTGGAGATCTACCTACAACGCAACTTCAACCAATATATAGATCCGCTGCACAGCCATTTGCTGACCCCTTATTTTGGGAACCTTGAGAGATCGACATGCTTCTTGGTGGCGATTGTTTCATGCGAATTATAACGGGCAGCCCAGTCACGTTGGAAAACAATTTCCGAGCCCTTCCAACCTTCTTTGGACTTGTGGTCATGGGAGGTGCTAATTTAGACTCAGTTTCGACCCTGCGCTGTCATTGCCTATTTGAATCGCCTATCAATGAAGAGCTGCTTTCTAAATTCTGGCCGATAGAAGAAGTGGAGGTTTCGATTGATGGCAGCAAAAACGATCCTTCCGAACAACATATTTTGAAAACTCACAATCGAGATTCCACTGGAAAATATATTGTGGCCCTACCATGTAAAGAACCGCCAGAAGATATACCAGAAGCTGAAACTCTAGCGATAGCAGAAAGGATCTTCTTCTCTGACTCAACCACCGTGCTGGCCTGGCTCAGGATATCACCTCAATCATTAACAACGTCCATAGCGAATCGTGTCTCATACATAACAACTCACACACTTGAGAATGAATGGCTGGATGTGCCATCCGAAGAAAATCCTGCTGATTTCGGATCTCGTGGGATAGCGCCCCAGTTACTTAAGGATGAGACACTATGGTGGGCGGGCCCACACTGGTTGCGTACACGTCCTCTCATATTTCCTCAGCAACCTGAAATTTACAAGCATCGAGCACCTGAAGTAAAGCCTGGAACCATACTTACAGTCCACACTGATCTACCTGATACCTGCGATGCTACTTACTTACCCATGATTATCACCTGGATGAAGCGTCACTCCTCATATACTAAAGTTGTCCGAGCACTAGCATATGTGTTGAGATTTCTTCACAATAGTAAGGGGCATAATACCAAGTTAAGTGGGCCGTTGAAGTTGAAAGAACTTGAGAACTCACTTGATGTACTACTAATCGCATTCCAACGACACGAATTCAGCACTGAATTCCTATGGGAAGAAAATCTACCTTCTTCGAAGCGTCTCCTTATCTTGGCTGCCGTATTAGACGAGAAAGGTATTTTAAGAGTGGGAGGTCGCCTGCAAAATTCAAACCTATCTGCGGAAGCAAAATCACCAATACTTCTTCCTGGAAAATGCCATCTTATAACGTTGGTAATTGAACATTTGCACAACGTTCATTTCCACTTGGGTCAACAAGCCTTACAAGCCTTAATAAGACAAAAATATTGGGTTTTTCGCCTTCGACAAGCTGTGAAAGGTAGAATTTACAAATGCATGACTTACATTAGAATGAAGGCGCGTCCAATCCAACCTGTTATGGGCAACTTACCTTCTTGCAGAGTGCGTCCAAGCAGACCGTTCACCTTTACTGGTGTTGACTACGCTGGCCCATTTTTCATTAGAGAGAACAGTCGACGCCGTAACTTACCAACATCTAAAGCTTATTTAGTAGTCTTCGTATGTATGGCAACGAAGGCGATTCACCTGGAAGCAGTTACATCAATGTCTACTGAGGCCTTTCTAGCGACACTAGATAGATTCGTAGCACGCAGAGGGCTTCCAGCAGCAATCTATTCAGACTGTGGGCCTAATTTCGTAGGAGTTCTCAGCAATTAAAAGATCTATTAACTTACCTCAAGAACTAAGACATTCAACGAACGATACATACTCATGCTGTGAACCAAGGCTTCGAGTGGCACTTCAATCCTCCCTATTCATCTCACATGGGCGGACTTAGTATTGCTACCTGATGCTGCCTGCAGCCCGCTAAACTGGACGCTAGCCAAAATAGAAGAGATTCATCCAGGAGAGGATAACGTGGTTAGAGTGGTAACTATAAAGGATCGAAAAGGGTGCCCCAAACGATCCATTCACTAGCTTATTCCGCTTCCTTACTTGAACGACCCGGAATCTTAAACATATACCCCTTGTAAAATCGTGCGATTTTAGGTGGGCGGGATGTTGGTGACACTAGATTAATAAATATTAAAATTGTAACAAATATTAAAAATTGTAATGTAAACGAGTGTCTACGGTGCGCGCATGCGCCTTGTGATCTATGTCAGTGGAACAAGTGCAGTGTAGCTGTCAACTACTAAGTTAGTGCGTATACGCCGGCCGGCAGTCATGACTTTAAACTTACACTCATCTAAACTTGCTGCATCAGGTGTAAACGAATCCAAAGGATAGTAGAAGAAGAACAGTGTAGAAGTTAACTCTGAAGTGAGTGCCGGCCGGTCTTTAAACTTACACTCATCTAAACTTGCTGCATCAGGCGTAAACGAATCCATAGGATAGTAGGAGAAGATCAAGCATAGTGGTGATTAAAGAAATCATATAAACTGTATTTGTAAGTCATTTAAACCAACACTATTAAAAGTATGTTTATTTTTTGTATTACCAGATTGACTGTATTTTCTTTCCACCCCCGTATTAAACTTATTTTATTTATAAACAACAACACTCGTAATGTTATGATATTAATCAATTCATTTATTTTTTATTTTTTTCTTGTATAATTTGCTACATTCACAAAATTACGTGCTGTACAAAATAGGCCCGTCTCAAAATAAGAACAATTGTATAAATTGAAATGTATCTGCGCAGAATGGTAATTTGCAATGAAAGAAAAAGTGTATAAAAAAACTTCCAAGTATTAAATTATATCTTTCTCCTCCTATTGGCGAAGGCTTAATAGGAGCTATATTTCAATTTCGAATTTTATCATTCCTTAGTTTTCTGTAAAGTCCCTTCCAATATTTTTCATCCTTTCACTGTGCTATTTATTTCTGTCTTCGGACTGGATCCCAAGTTTCTTTTTCACTTTTCACTTTTCCGTACTTATCCTCAAGGTAGTACCCTTGGCCCAATCCTTTGTACAGTTTATACAACTCCTCCTAATACATCCCAACTCATCCTAATAATATCCTTACCACGTATGCTGATGATACATGTGCATTATCAGTCAACACCAATCCAATTATTGCATCCCAAAGCCTCCAATCCCATATCACCCCACCATATCACTCCAATCCCATTGAAAAATGGTATCAAAACTGGATAATAAAATAAACTCTCTAAAATCACATCAAATCACTTTTACCTTACGTCGTAAACCAATGACTTCCTGCCCTTCAGTATCCTTTAATAATATCCCACTGGTGCCTGTAAAACAGATCCGATACTTAGGGTTGCATCTCGACATACGATTAACCTGGAATCCTCATACTAGACTGAAAAGACAAGAAACCGCTCGGCGTTTCAGGCTACTTCAACGGTTATTAGACAAACGCTCTAACCTCCCAATTAACTACAAAAGACTCATATACATGACCATCATACGACCTATTTGGACTTACGGAGCAGAGCTTTGGGGTTCCACTAAGCCATCGAATTCCTCTCGTATCCAATCCCTACAATCCAAATCCTTCGTAAAATCCTCAACGCTCCTTATTTTGTTAAAAATAAAGTCATCCATAATGACCTTAATGTCCCATTTGTTGCTGATTTGGCCCGAACCCGGTATCTTTCATAACAAACATCATTTTCACTCAAACCCTCTAGTTTCAAACCTAGCTTCCTCTTTAAGTCCCGATAATCCTCCGAGGCGTCTGAAAAGAAGATGGCCACGTGACCTTCTTAGTTGAACTAGTGATTTGAGTACTACCAGTGGGTAGTTTCTCTACTTGCCATTAACTCACGTCAGTATGTATCACATAGCCTATTTACTTGAGGTATTATTGTAATACAGTTGTAAATATCAATAAATAACTTTAATAAAAACAAAAAAGCTTTTCAGTACTCAAGAGTCTCTTCCTAAGCAATCTCTCTTTCTATACAATCTTCTTTTCTTACATTATTTCTAAATCTTCCTTTCCTTCCTGAATCCAGCTGGTTATTGGCCATTTCTTCCAAAGGTACTTGAAAGTTCTTTTCTTTAATTAGGAATCATTCATTCTGAAAATAAATCACAAATAACAATTTTCTTTTTCCTATTTTTCATTTATGTTTTCTATGCTTCTGTAAGTTTCATCATTAGACCTTAATTTCTGTTGTTTTCACTTGGCGTAAAAATGAAGAGTTTTCTCATGGTTCTTCTTTCTAGTCTAAACGTTAATACTAGTCATTTAATAGCATATAGCCACTCCGTTATCACCTCTGTGAAGTAGAGTCTTATTTTTTTAGAATTCTAGATAATCATTGGGTTTTTGTTATAAAAGTTCTTAGTAATACAAAATTGGTATTTGACATTATTAGTACTTTATGAATATTAAAGGTAAGAACCCCCAGAATAATGGATCGAATTTATTTCAAAATACTACGAATACGCAACTGGGTGTACATAGCCTAATATTTAATTGGGGCATAAACCGGTAATTTGTGAGCTTTGCGAACCTCATCAGCTCTCCATATAATAGTTAATCAATAATAGGTACGTTTATCTCAAGGAGGAACTTAAATCTAAACCTGCATGGATTATTGTAGTTTTTTTAAGTTTCTTGTTCATACTGTTTTATTATTTCAGTTATACCACTTTGGCATAAATACATTTTCTCTTAGAACCGGAAGCGTTTTGATATATTTAATCTGGATATAATATCCACTAATGTAAATATTTCGTTGTCCATAACCACACAATTTTGAAAGCATTAAAGTAATTAGTAAAGAGTCGAACATTCACGGAAAAACAAACGAATATAACAGCTGTCTATTTCGGCAATTGTTTATATTATTAAATTAATTAATTAACGTTCTCGAAGTATCATTAAAACAAATATTGTCTTACTCCAAAACTAATTTTGACTTGGATTAAAGTGGATTTTCCATTTAAACGTTTCCGGTATAAGTTGTGCTTATATTGCAGACTCCATTGTCGTTAAAAGTTAAATGAGTGAGTAAATGGTTTTATAGACTCAGGCATAGTTACACTATTTCCGCTTTGGGGTTAGTACAATCTGCCGCTCCTTAAACTGAGATAATACAAAAGGAAATTATACTACTAGGTAAAAACGACCAACTTTATTAGTTATATCGTATTTAAATGCAAAAAAAAAGAAAGTCAAAGCATACAAGAGATAACAGAGATATAATTTTCAAAGATTGAATATAATGGGACTGCTATGTTTTAATAAATGATAAAGGTTTTAGTGATTGACATCTTTATTCTATAATCCTAATAATTATTTAACGTTTTATAAATATCATGTTCTGTCCATTAATAGGCTACTTATCTTATTTATTTAGGTAGGGGTGCCACGAATAATTATTGAAGATAATTATTCAACTTATTATTTATTTGTATGTCATATTTTTGTTTTAAATTGATTCTTTTCCAGAAGTTGGTTGTGTGTTTACCGATTTAATAATCAACCAAACTCAATACCTTAATATTTCTATCAGCAATGCAATAATGAATCTATGGATAATGAGAATTAGGTATACAGTTTCGTTTTGGTCCTTGAGTTTCTGTCAGTTCTTTTAACTTCTTTAGGCGACGTTTCGAGACAAGGTTAGTCTCATACTCATTTCCTAATAGTGAAAAAATTTAGTAAAAACATTAAACAACAAATATAAAATGACACGTGTAAGTTGTAATGGATAGGGTACTTCGCAATATATCATAAAATGTTTATCTTGCAATAGCTATGATCAACGAGTAAGTAGTATGTTTTTAGGAACAGCAGTTTTATTTAATTGTTGAAACATATTAGATGGCTAAATACAGAGACAAGGAGACACAAGAAAGAAAGAATATACAAGAAAGATTCCTAAAGAATAACAAATGTATATAGCAATAATATAACTGACTGAATACATAAGAACTGACTGAAACTCAAGAACCAAACATAATATTTCCATAACAGTCAAGATAAGTAGAAACCATTCTTTTTAAACTGTTACCTTCTGTCCTTCAAGAAACTGTTTATTTTTGTTGGGATGCTATGAGAAATTATTTATAATAATTATTCAACTTATTATTTAATTCTATATCTTAACTTTATTTTAAATTTGATTATGTTCCCCAGACATTGGTTGTGTGTTTACCAATTTAATAATTGATCAAACCTCAATAGGACTATCAATAATGAATGTATGGCGAATTAGAATTAAGTGCGCAGTTCAACCATTTAACAAATATAATTAATACTTTGGGTACTATTAATACATACATTGAGAAATTACTATAAATCATTCCGTGTCTTGGCATGACACACGTACATAATGAAATTTAAACTTACTTTTAGGTAAATGAGGCACTCCTATAGTTTTTTGCAGGGCATCGGACCAAACTTCGGACTCTCGTGGGAGCCAAAGCTTCATTCTTCACGATTTCTACTCAAGGGATCTCTTCGAATTTCTCTTTTCTCTGTATTTTTTTCCTACAGGTATATATCTTCCCTATTACATATGCTGCTTTGGTTGGAACAGTATTTTTCTTATAAACAACCCCATAATGGCTTGTCTGATACACAGCAGAATAGAAAAACTATTTGATTCTGGGACCCGATTCCTAAAGTATGTATACAGCAATAATAGAACATCCATCTGCCCGAGAGGCTACATAATTAAAATCAGTTGGTACCTACGTAAGTACGTAAGTACTTAAATAGTAAATAAAAATAAAAATTATTTCTTGTCAAGAAAAAAAAATATTAAAGTAACAAAATAAATAAATTAAAATAATTAGCACTAAAATTAATTAATTATTTCTGGTGGATATGAGCAAGTAATAATTACTGATAAAAGAAAATCTGTTAGGGAATAGAGGAGATGTTGGAAAAACATGGGTTGGAATATGGATGGGGAAGTAGCATGGCGGATATTGGGTGGGAATGAGTTCCACACTGTGCTGTAGCGGGAGAGAAGGACACTGTAAAGGTCGGAAAATCTTGTGATTGGACTTAGGATATGAATGGAAGAAGAATGTGGATGTACAAGGGATGTTTGAATTGAAAGGTATAAGAACTAACTATTATTATAACATAATGAAACTAGTAAATATTCTAGGGTCCCACAGATTGAGGGGAAGGGCCATTCAAAGTTGGGACAAATGAGACCTCCTCGGGTACCGGGAACAAACCTCAGCAAGCACTTCATGGTTCACCTCTATCTGTCCTCGAGCGCCTTCTAGTGGCCTCCATACACACCACAACAATAAACAAAGCACGGGAAGAAATATGATGTTACGAGGAGTTTATGAGTTGGTAGTGTTATAAGATATCCGGAATGATAAAATAACTCCAGGAAGCTTATATATATTTTGGCGTTTTATAAAGTGAAACCTCCTGAAATACCAAAGCCACCAAAGCCTTGAGTAATCTATATATATAAAAATGAATGTATGTGTGTTTGTCCTTTATGCATTACTACACCAATTATCCGATCGTAATGAAACTTTGGAAAGTTGTTCAGTACCCTCTAGGGAAGGTTTCTACCAACTTTTTTTTCTTATTTGAACAAAAATTTCTAGAAAAAAAAAATTATTTGTCGCAAATCAAGTTATTTCTTTCTTAATAGAGTCAATAATAAAGGGAGAGTAGGAACAAATTTCGTACGAAATAAATAAATATATGTGAAGAGAAATTTGAATAAAAAATTTAATGACAGTGAAGTGTGAAGGAAGGCTTATTCTGGTATATATATATATATATATATATATATATATATATATATATATATATAAATCTCCTGTCACGATGTTTGTCCGGGCTAATCTCCGAAACTACTTGACCGATTTTAATGAAATTTCGCACAGATATGTAACATTGTACAACTTAAAATACATGCTATATTTTATTTCGATTAATGACCGTGATATTTTTTTTTCCAAATTATTTTTAGTTTTAACCTGCTGCATTTTGGATATGTTTTAAGTGCATGTCTAATATTATTCCATAATTAAAATTAAACCATTATATACCTCATTCATAAAACTAATGTTTATATTTTACCTGTTAAGAATTTTGTATATTTTATTTTATCTTACACTAAGAAATGTAAATCTACCTTATACCATGATGAATAAAATGTAAAATTTAAAATCTATTTAGTTAATTTTTTTTCATTAATTCATTGCTTCATTTACATTCAAATTTTAACGTGATATTTTTTAAAACTATTATAACAGCCACAACAACGCGTGGCCGGGTCAGCTAGTATGCAGTAAAATAAGTAATATAAATTCTCCATTAAAAATAACAAATATTGACTTTGCTATGACTTTATTGCGGATAATGCTGCCACCTGCTTTCAGCCTATCCTTGGACTTGTTGTCACTTTTGAATATTACAGTATCTTTAATGAGACGACTGTGAGTACCCCAGAAATAACATAATTTTTGGACTTAACCTAAAGGTTTGAGAATATTGTTTCTGGTCGTAACGCGGACACTCACCAAACCGTAACCTAAGCCCTCTTAGGCTCTTTGCCCTCAAGCACTAAAAAAGCAAATAGCCTCAAGACTGGGGCAGTAAATATTAAACCTTCTTCAGTGAAGAGTCTAAAAGTTTCCTCTGATAAATAAACCAGCGCCTCCTTCACAGACTCGTAGTTCCTATGCGGTCTTGTTCCGCAGAACTGCAGGCGACTAGGGCTGAAGTTTTAATGACTGCTAAGTAAATTATAAGGAAAAGAAAACGCGAGCTTGTTCCTCTAAAAAGAAAGCTTTAGAATATTAGCTCAACAGCTTAATGATTAATGATCCGGATGTTGCCGCTCTTAATTTTTTTTTAATTTTAATACTGCTTCATACAGCGACTTACTTTTAAAAAACCTGAAAATGACTTTAATCCGCTTCCATATAAAATATTATATGAGAAAAATTGTAGAAATTTGTCTATTTTGGACATATAAAATTATAATGGTTCATTTGTGAGTAAAGGCGGTTTTAAATTTAACTGATATAAAAAAAAAAAAAAAAAGGTAAATCAGCCCACCACAAATCCGTGACTGCAATTAACAAACGGTAGTCTTGCAAGAAAGATATAGATTTATTGTGACATTGAGAAGCTATATACATCAATGTTATACCTGCTGAGAGACATTCTCACAAGTACTATATCTATTAACTATTGACTAACATTATACCTTACTCTCTCCCCCCCCCTCTCTCTCTCTCTCTCTCTCTCTCTCTATATATATATATATATATATATATATATATATATATATTTATATATAGAGTTATATCTTCAATGACTTAATCTTCATTTACTACGAACAGGCGTATGATAGCATAGAAAGAAATGAGCTGTACGAAAACTTGATGTTTCTTGGGTGCCCTAAAAAACTTATGATGATCTAAGGATGATGTCATTGACCGATGACTCTTGAATGCTTCTACTAGAATTTTGAATTTTGAAGTTTCCTATTAAAATTTAAAAATACATAAATGATGAAGTACCTAGAAAAAACACGTACCATTACAACCCACCGAGGGTTTTTGGTTCAGCTCATGGAAGATACTGTACTATTTCTTATGCACCGTTTCCGGGTGATGATTTGTCTGAGAACAAGCTAAATCGCCTGGCTTTTTGACGTGAATACGTCTTTAAAATTATTTGGAATACAGTTTAGTGCTACATAGCAACATATCTATCATCTCCATCCAAAATTCAATTAAAACACTGAAGAGATAAAAAATTTATTAATTTTAGACTTTTCGACTTAAGAATTTATTAAATCAGGACTATGACGCATTGGTCGCCGTGTAGAGGGCAGGCGCCGCCATTTTTAAGGTCATTTTCCGGCGTACCAAGATTTCCATTCAGTATAACTTTTGACTCGGAGAAGCTATAAAGTTCGTTTAAGGTTCAATCGTTAGGTCTCGTCCGAATCTATCAATTGTATATAAAACATGTGTAAAAAAGTGACAGTGAATGTAATAAAGTGTTAGAATAAAAAAATAATATCAAAAATATATAATGCCTGCCTATACCCGTAGAAAAGACAAATCCAAATACAGAGATCGTATACAGTTGAAAAGAACTTCTCAAGAGCGATGGAATGGTAACAATAAAACATCATATGACCTAGTCAAACAGACCTATAATTAATAAGTTTATATTGTAACAAAGTAATTATTTAATTTTCCATGGAAACATAAACAATAATATTTTATATTACCCGTCATTTATTTTGTTTTATTTTTTTCGGTTGTACAGATCTTGTAGATCTTTGGCCGCCTTTACCAGCCTTCTCCACCTCTGTCTATCCTGGGCCGCTGATTTCCAGTCAGCTACATGTAGCTCCGCAGCATCTTTGTAGACCCTATCCATCCATCTAGCCTTTGGATTCCCACGTCGTCCCTTGCCAACTAATGTGGCATTCATAGTTGTGTTTAGGCGTCCTGACGAATTACTTCGAGCTACAACCCCACCCATCTTAACCTTCTTGCTTTCATATCCTGAGATATCGCCTGACCAGTTTCCGTGAGCAATTCATTATTGGTCCTTCTCCTCCAACAGTTAAGAGTCTCATCCCATACCACTCCGGTTATCGTGCGAAGTATTTTACTTTCACATCTCTCGATTCTGCTTTCCAGGGTGAGGGCCCACGTATCACATCCGCATGTCAGATGAATCGGTTTGCACTTGTTATTCGCTGGTCTATCTCACTTAATAGGTCATTCGTTGAGATTATTGTGTAACCAAGGTATTTGAAGTTATCTACTTTCGGGAACGATTTGCGGCCCACACAGAAGATGTTTCTGGGGTGAACTTTACGGCTTACTATCATGTATTTTGTTTTTTCCTCTTTTACCTATAAGCCGATTTGGTCTTCTTCTCGATATCCCTTATATATTATATTTATAAGGGATATCGATTATTATTATTAATATATAACCCGTTATATATTAATAATAATAATATTATTTCATATAATAATATTCCACTGTGCGGCCGTTAACACACGGCCGCACAGTGGAACAAATCAACGCATTTGTTGGACATTGGACCAATTCTCAAATAACTAAATTTGTCCTTCATTTTGATCTTAAATTATACTTTATACTTCTTCTCAACAAAATCCATAGATAAATTAATTGTGAAATTAAATCTTATATGAAAAATTCTGAATTGAAATATAAATTTTTCTAAAAACTCATATTTTTAAAGCAATCTACTGTTTGAGGTAATGCATTAAATTAATCGTGCACCTACTGGAAAAAAACTCATCCATAATAAGATATTTTAGGCAAATAAAACTTGGGATTATTTTAAACGTCTGGGAATTTTCGGTGAAAATTGGGGGATAAAACTAAAATAATCAATTGCGAAAATCGCTCAAAATCGCCCAAAAAACTACCTTCACAGTAAATAACTACAATGTTTGAAGTTTTTTTTCCATTAGTCGGATTCTGCTACTAGGTGCTATTTTCCGAGAAAATGATTTTTTTTCTTTTCCGGGCCTTGAGAATTAATTTAAAATAATTTCTGTTGATATTGGCGTCTACTTTTCGCAAGTTTTCTTTTGTTTACCAATGTTTGTTTACATTCATTTATCCGAAGCCTTATCTAACATAATATTATTGACAATGAAACTTAGTTTGTGTGTGGTATTTGAACGACATATGTGTAATGGTGCACATAGGTGCAATAGTCCCTACAACAAATCGTCAAGTTTTTAAATTTTTATTTATTTATTTTTTAAATTTTTATTTCGTTATTTAAATAAAACAATTTTAAAAGGATGTAAACTGGATTGCATTATCTAATAATTCGTTCACTAAAAACACAGAGAGATAACCTAGCACTATAACCTCCCAACAGTTACCTAGATATCCCAATTTCAGTCCTATCTGATTTTTTAATTAAGAACCTATAAAAATATATTAAAAATAAAATAATAAACTTAATAAATTTTACGTATTAAAAATTTTTTTTTTTTTTTTTGAATTATAGTTTTTTGAATTATAATTTAATTATGATAAATTTAAATGGGAAGGATTTTAGTATGTAAATATAAATAAATATAGTATAAATAGAGACCAAAGTTTAAAATATTAACAAAAGGACCATGGAGGACAATGGACCTCCAAGAAAAGTTTTTAGCTAATGACATGAATTTAAAAAAAAGAGGTATCTATACTTACTTCTATTTATGGACGATTTTAAGAAATGTATATTCGTTATATTGTTGTGATTTATGTAATTAATAATTTACAGAAAAAAGATGACTTGTAACTCTTCTGAGATGAAGGAAGTTCTTGATGGATTGTAAATGACAAATTAGTCGAAACGTATCCGCAAAATAAAATTATATGCCAAAAAAACCGACTGGAAATAGGTTTTCATTAAGTGAACGAATTATTATTATAAAACAATTTTATATAGGCACCTTCATTTATTATAATTTTGATGTATCAATTATACCTAGTATATTAACTAACATAAGTAATTATCAATTATTATATTCATTTTGTTTAATAATTAAATTATTTGGTTTGTTACTTTTTCCTTTGTATAACTTTATTTAATACCTATGTATCTGTCTTTCCATAGAATACTGTATTGTACCCATTCTAGTAGTATATAGGTACAATGTTAGATAATAAATTATCTAACATCGAAATATCAAATCTAGAATTTTTACACGTTTCCCCTAAAATGTTTGATCCTGTTTATCATATAATTAAATAGTCCATTCAAAAAGCTTTAAAACCGTAGCAATAGCCTTATTCTAAGAGAACCAGAAGCGGAGATATTAATGAATGTCCAGGCCTCCCTAACGCTCGTTCCATTGTGGGCCGTGTCCAAGACACAGCCACATCCAATTGGTTTTCGCCACACAAGAGTACACTTTACAGAGGCTAGAAGATCCACAGGATTATTTCTAGATTCAACAGGGGCCTTCAATGGCTATCAGGAGAATAAGAAATTTCACTGTCACAGCGTGCTTCGAACCCATAACCTTCACAATAGCAACTCAGCACTAAATATCAAATATGATGAAAATATCAGATAATCGTAAAACATTTAACTATGTATTTATAGCTCGATTTTTTCGTTCTTTTATTTGTTCATTTCCATGCACAGCACCAACCAAAATCTAAAAATAATCAGCATTTTTTCCCTATTCGTTGAGACTTTGTAGTTTGATCACGTCTGACCTCGAAATCACTAATTGGTGTTTGTTTTTTTAAATCTAAATTTAAATAGCTTTTTCTTTTGATATATAATTAGTTAAATAAATAAGTTAATATCATAGATAAGCTTGAGAATTTAAAGTGTATCGTAATGAATATATAAAGAACATTAAAAACTATCCCCTTCATTTTAATGAATATAGCGAGAAAGACTCGGTATTCCTATTCAGTACAAGTCCCTTCGGAGCAACTTCTCTGAAAGAAAAAGGTTTTATCGGATCTTCACTCGCTATCTTTCACCAAGACTCATATTTATAGTTTATTTATATTTTTATTATTTACTATATTTTTATGAATGCGATAGGAGCAGCTTTTATCACTTAATTTCATCGTTTAGTGCCACATTTTTGTTATTGTTTTTTTCCGAATCACGTGTTTTTAGTTATTTTTGTTTTTTTAACTTCAGGTTTAAATCGATAAATAAAAAGTTAAAACTTAGTGCTTTGAATTTTTTTTTTGGGGGGCGGGGGAGGGGCGCTGATAAGGAATTTCACATTTCACCTTAGTTATCGTTGATTTGCTTTAAACCAATAACTATGAAGAATTTAATCCAATTTTCTTCTTTTTTTAGTCCTTTTGGTAAAAATGAAATCTATTCACATTTCTAGGGAGCGGAGTGGTAGAGCACTGAGTTGCCAAGCCGGAAATCCTGGTTCAATCCGCACTCAGAACCATTGTCCATGAAACAGTACAATCTCTACCATGTCCTGAACCCCAGAACCGTTCACGAGTTGTAGTGGTACAGGTTTTTTATGCACATTTCTAGCCTACATGAATATTATATGTCCTATTTGAACTTACGTAGTCGAACTTTGGGTCTCCACTAAGCCATCAAATTCCTCTCGTATACAATCTTTACAATCCAAATTCCTTCTTTTAGTTCTCAAGCTCCTGACTTTAATTACAATTTTCACTATTTCATGAATTTGCACTGAAACTTATACAACAATCTGCAACAATTATAAGAATTAAATAATACATTTTTGTGCTAATTAATAAAAAAGATCAGATAATCTTCAGCTCCAAACGAAGAAAATTCCACGGTTTAGAAATTTGAACAACTTCCTAAGGAGTAAAGTTTTTGAAAATGATTTTCAAGTCAAAAACGCATTTCCAGACTTTATTTAATCAAAAACACACAACTTTCATATTTTTTTTAAGCCTAAAGAATTTATTTATTACTTAGTATTAAAACTAACATTTTTAAAGAAACCTGTCTATTTCTCGGTCTACATTTTCGACTGGTTTACTCCACTATTCCATATTCATATATTTTATAAGCCTCTGTTCCTTGAAGTTGTCACCCTAAACCGCTAGGCATTGAAGATAGATGTTAGCCTGGGAAGTGAGCTCTAACGGAAGCCCTAGGTGAGCCTTTTGTTAATGCCGTCTCTAAGCTCTTGGTTAAACTCCTCATCGATCTTGCTCAAGACGTCTCTGCTATTCCAACATGTCAATTATATATAAACCACAATTCTCTCCCCAGGCTTGTTGGGAATGAGGTTAATATATTATATATACTTTTATTTATTAAGCTAATTGTTACTAAATATGTACAGTCTTGTTTCTTTTCTATGAAATATATGCGTATCTCAAGCTACCAAGCCAATTATACAAAGATATATGAGACAATCACAGAACGAGCAAAGTGGTCCACAAACGTTAAAGTAGCGTCTCTTAGGACCAGTCGTGGGACATTAATCCCATTCGGCCATGTATTCGCAATAAAATTTTTATTTTATTTAAGATTAAATAAAAGGCTCTATACTCATAAATAATTGACATTGGAAATATTTTTAATTTGTTTGAACTCCCGCGAAATAGTTGAACCATCCGATGAAAGCTCCGAAATGGATAATGTTATTTGGGACATAATGTTTTTATGATCTTCTTTTGCGAATCTCCGCTTAGGGATTCACGTTGAAACATGGGTGAAGAAACCTCTCATTGAAGGCACTCCTAGCGTTTTGCGTCTATCTCTAGTAGGTCCCTGCTCCAGAGACGTTATGTATTATTATCTATATAACTTATAATAAGCGTTATAAATGATCTAATGAAAACTTAACTACTGGTTTTGTCTGGCCGTGATACGAGCCGGGTTAGCTCAGTTTGTTAGAGCACCATGACGGAGACGTGGGCGACCCGGGTTCAAATCCCGGCCCTGGACAAATCTTTTCTCTTCAAAATAAAATATTTAGAATTTATAGCACTTAATAAAAAAAAAAAATGAAAACTTAACTACATTTGTTCTCTGTAGCAAACTTCAAAAGTTTATTTCGTTGGTGTTGGTTTTTTATTTTTAAAGTAAAGTTACCATTTAGTGCCATGAATTAACACGGTTTTGGACAAATTACAGTAATAATAAAAGCAGTCAGAGCAAGTTTCTTGAGGTGAATTCGCCTGATTTATCGCTTTCATTCCGAACTGCTTGAAAAATTCCGCGGAACGTTTCAAAAGTTTCAGTGGCGGCTCGGAAAGTTCTCGACATTGTTCGCTGGCCGCTTAACCTCAACTCAAAGCGTCACTTCTACTTTCTGTAACATTTGTGATTCAGATTTGTTACGATATATGATAAATTCTCGTGAAATTCTAAAAACGTTGTAAATTATCGCCCAAAATAAATTACGATTTCCACAAAGTTATAATTCGTAACTGTCTGATGACCCGTATTTCCTGATTTATTATAGTTTTAGAGTCCAGAAAACTAAAATAGGTTTATTTAAATATTTTTATTTTGAAGAGAAAAGATTTGCTCTGACCGGGATTCGAACCAGGGTCTTCCACAACTATAGTGTGGCACTCTTCCAACTGAGCTACCAGGGGTCGTAACCAGGTCAGACAACTGCGAGAACTGGGGATATAGGATGACCCCTGGTAGTGGTGGTCGCACTGGAGATGCTGAAGACCTGGGTTCGAATCCCGGCCAGGACAAATCTTTTCTCTTCAAAATAAAAATATTTAAATAATCACCATCAAATAAATTATGCTTTATAAATATAAAAATTTGACTTACGTCAACGAGATCCTTATTAAAAAATAAACAATAAAGTAATGTTCAAATCCGTTCTCTTCACCGATCCTATATACATCGACAAAATTGCAACAAATGGGTTTTTAGAGCTAATTAATAAAATAGCTTTAATTGAATATTAGGAATGTTTCTGTTAGGTTTTGTCAATTCATTTAGGTTCGGTTTAATTGATATCAATTCTATATTAGATGATGTCATTTTACTTTACAAAACAATTTGATCAAATTCAGCAAAACAATAAAATAAAATAATAAAGATCAGTAGTTTCTAGAAAAGAAAAGTAGGAAAAGAAAAGGGGGAAAAGAAAAGGGGGAAGTGACGGGAAAAAAAATTGATAACTCAGGGAGCCAAGGGAATGAATATAAAAGAGAAATTCGAAATAAGTTCCCAATGTTATTTTCCAGCTATTCCCGGTCCGGTTTTATGGATTCGTTTTAAACGGAATTTTTTTGTCGGCTATCTATGTATGTTTTTATATGTATGATTATTTGTGGAATAGCTGGATGTCAACTAGTTTTTTGATGAAGTACTTATTTTCTCTAGCCTATTTACTTTCCTTTTATTTGATTTCTTGTGTCATGATTTTGTGTTTTTATTATTATTTTTCCCGTTTCGCTTTTAGAAGTTTTGTGAGTGCATTCTGCATTTTATATCTATTATTTATCAACTATTTTTATCTTACCTTTTCCAGAAGGGTTCTCGTAACCTTCCTGATGATTCAGTACTTATATTTGGGTCTGGGAAATGGTGGGATGTACCCAACCAGAGTCTTGCTGCCTTTTGAGGTTATGATATTTTTTTTACCTTTGTTATTTTTCTCTTTCTGATCGGATGATGCCTAGATGGTTAATATATTTACAGGTATTTTTGCTTCCTGGTTAGGTTTAGAAACTTGACGCTTTTCTCTACTAATGTCTAATAACGCATGTTTATATTTATATTTATACGATTACGAACATTTAATAAAGAATAATATTATAGAATCTCCCCCCATGACTGAGCTCATCACTACCTTTCAAAGCTTTCCCATAGCTACATGGAATAGAATATACTTTATTCTGGGACCAACTCCCTTTAGAATAAGTCATAAACAAAAATAAATAAACATGGCCAGAAGGCTAGAAAATAATATGAATCATGAAGTAATTAAAAGTAAGAAAAACATGATAAAAATAAAAATATAAATGAAATAACTAAAATGAACGAAACTTGACTGGATTTTAACTAATTGTTGAAATTTTAAAAAAAATGTATTTATTGATATTCACAACTGTGTTACAATAATACATCAAGTAAATAGGCTATGTTATACATAATGGCATGAGTTAATGGCAAGTAGAGAAACTACCCACTGGCTGTACTCTAATCACTAGTTCAACTAAGGTCACGTGGCCATCTTCTTTTCAGACGCCTCGGAGGATTATAGAGAATCGAAGAGGGAGCTAGGTTTGAAACTAGAGGGTTTGAGGTCGTTATGGATGACTTTATTCTTAACAAAATAAGGAGCGTTGAGGATTTTACGAAGGGTTTTGGATTGTAGGGTTGGATACGAGAGGAATTCGATGGCTTAGTGGAGCCCCAAAGCTCTATTCCGTAAGTCCAAATAGGTCGTATGATGGTCATGTAAATGAGTCTTTTGTAGTTGATTGGGAGGTTAGAGCGTTTGTCTAGTAAGTGTTAAAGTAGCCTGAATTGTCGAACGGTTTCTTGTCTTTTCAGTCCAGTATGAGGATTCCAGGTAAACCGTTTGTCGAGATGCAACCCTAAGTATTGGATCTGTTCTACAGGCACCAGTGGGATATTATTAAAGGATACTGAAGGGCAGGAACTCATTGGTTTACGACGTAAGGTAAAAGTGATTTGATGGGATTTTTGAGAATTTATTTTAATTCTCCAGTTTTGACACCACTCTTCAAGATCAGTGATATGGGATTGGAGACTTTGGGAGGCAATAACTGGATTGGTGTTGACTGATTTTACACATGTATCATCAGCATACGTGGTAAGGATAGTATTAGGATGAGTTGGGATGTCAGCTGTATAAACTGTATAAAGGATTGGGCCAAGGATACTACCTTGAGGAATTGTCGAATATAAATATGTTAATACCAACAAAACGATTATAAACAAAATTAATAAAATAGTTAATAACAAAATTACTAACTAAAATAAATGAATGGGGTAGCATGTAATAAAGTATTTACGTAGTCTATATCTTGTTTGGGAAAAATAAACAAAACACGTAGACAACAAAATCGATTATTCAATACTAATTTATTTAAGTGGAAGACTGACCTGCTTGGAGAGTATCTTTTTGTGATCTCAAGAGATGTTGGAAAACCAAGGATTCAAGTGAAGCCAGTGAAGAAGCATGGCGGATGGAAGGAGAGATTGAGTATTGAGATTGGGCACCACACATATTGAGCGGGCGAGGAAGGAACGCTCGAATGCTTTGCTTCTGTGCGGACCAGTGTAGAGATCGGAAAGGCAATATTTCATATTACATATTTTGTTTCTTTATTATATTTTTTTATGACCAAGGAATAGATGTGTACTTATTTCTATCAGTAGTTTATACCTTAATAAGAAAATATTATTGACTTAGGGGAAACTAATCCTGTTTTTTATATTATTAGAAAATGACTTATTTTTATATGTAATGAACCAATAACTTTGAGAAGACAAGGATATATTTTTGTGTATACACACGTACTTCATTGGTTAAATAAATACAACAAGATGACAGAGGAGCATGTTGCTACATCGCTGAGAGGCATCTGTCAGGCGAAGGAGCTGTTGGGAGGGGGGGGGGGGCATGGCTGAGTGGTCTTGTGGAGCAGTGCACTCCATGTTCTGAGTCTCCTACCGCAAAATATTTCGTCCCCTTATAACATTC
Organism: Troilus luridus; assembly: GCA_964056705.1. Classification (NCBI taxonomy): domain Eukaryota; kingdom Metazoa; phylum Arthropoda; class Insecta; order Hemiptera; family Pentatomidae; genus Troilus; species Troilus luridus. Next base: position 11,754,359 of record OZ057412.1, read on the forward strand.
TATATATCGTACTGTCTCTTTCAGCGATTCACTTCGACTATCTAACTGCTGTAGATAAATATAATATCTGCTGTTGACAATACATAAATTCCTTAAACCCCTTCTAATCTAAAAATCTCTCTAACAAAACAGTGGTTCTGATCCTAAATAACATTATTACAATATATTTTATTACTTATCTATCAATACAAAAAATATATAAAAAACTAAGTCATTTTACATATTTATAAATATTATAGACAATGGATATTTATACATATTTTGTAATATTTATACATGTATTATTAATGTATTTTCAAAATTGAACAAAAAAAACAACTGTATTACAACCCATGGAGGGTCTTGGGTTCAGTACGTGGTAGTGACTGTACTATTTCCTGTTGTGCAGGGAGGTGATTCGTCATAGATTGCGCTCAACCTCCATATTTTCCCCCTTAGAACTGTCTTTTCAAAATCAAATTGATCTGTTAGAATTTATTTATCTTAACTTTTCGCGATTGTAATACTGCATATAGTAAAACAATATAATATAAACGGTAAAATTTAAATTTTGAATGAAAAAAGTAACATTTGTAATATTATAGTTTATTTTATATACATTTAGCATGAAGTCTAATAAGTATTTGGATCAGGTAATTCCAGTCACCAAAGATAGGATCGAAATAAGAAGTCGAGGCCAGACCTAATGGTTCAAGACAAACAAAAACAACTAGACTCTGAACCTATTATGTTACCAATTAACCCTGAAGATTTAATGGTCTTCTTGTATGCGGTCATTAGTAGTGGCATCATTAAATTGACTAGACGATGCGAAATGTTTTTTATCATAACTTACCTCCCTCGTAAACCAACGACTTCCTGTCCTCCTGTATCATTTAATTTATTCATAAATATTTTTATAAAATATATCTGATTTATTTGTTTATTTAAAATAATTTCACATTATGATGCTATGATTAAAGAACAATGCTACAGCATCACTAAAAATATATCAACTCTGTTGATTATGTAAGCTACAAAATAATTAAAACTAATGTGATTTGTCATTAAAATTTTTCATTTAACTAGAATTATGATCATAAGAGCGGAATGGCTCAGCGATAGAACACTGAATTGTCGTGCCGAAAGTTCTGGGTTCAAATCCCGCTCCTGGCAGATTTTTATTTAATCTGTTAAACACTACAGTTTCTATCATGTACTGAACCCCAGACTCTTTATAGGCTGTAGTACTACAGTTTTTTTTTTTTTGTGGTATGAACAAATGCTGTTGTTCTTTCGATAGTGGTTATGATTACAATTTAACGATAATAGCTAAACTGTGATATGGACATATATGATATATTTTTATTGTAATTAAATGAGGTTATTATATTACTATAAAAAATTCGAGTAAGGTAAAGGACTATTATAAATGTTTGTGCGATTAAGCAGTCCGGGTATCTCGTACTCATGTTTTTTTCTTATCATAAGAAATGCCCTTGAGAGATATTAATCTTTTCTTACTGAGTAGAAAAATCACAATAAGTTAATTTATCCCTTCCCGGGTTCTTTTACTTGGTGTTAATGATGTTGGTGAGTGGTCGACTTCCGAAATTGAATTAAGACCTCTTCAGTCAGAGATGCCAATAACTTTTTCCATTAGTTCTCTGTGGTTCTCTCGGATTTACTTAAAACTTTTGTTGGTTCCGGTACTTTGTTATAAAAGAAATATAATATCTTGAAAGATGATATTGTATATTACATAATAATTCAATTAGTATGGGAAATTGAAATCTTGAAATAACATATTTAAGATTTCTTTATCATCAACACCGACTTTATAAAGTTACTAATCCTCTATTTAAAGAATACCATATACTTACTAAGTCTTATTTATTAGCATTTTTTTTTTTAAAGATAAATAATTATAAAAATCAAAAATCTACAGGCGTGGATGACCCTAGGGTTTTACGCCTCTAAGGAACAACAACCAAACAAACTTGACTAAACTAGCGAAAAGTGAAATCTTTGGAGTAACCCACTACTCTTATTCCCTACGAAAGTCACTCTCAAGCACGTGACCACTAAATCATGAAGAAGACTTGCTACTTTGGATAAATTTCGGTTTCTCTAAAATAGTTTCAATATTAACGGAATTCTTTTGGCCACCTTCCGGACCATCTTGGTCTCCAATTTATAAGGCCAACTAATAATTGAGGCTTTGACATGAAAAAGGTATACTACGTATTGTACAAGCCATGTTATGTTTTAGAAGTGATATAAATAAAGATATTATTATTATCTATCTATATATATATATATATATATATATATATATATATATATATATATATATAAATCTCCTGTCACGATGTTTTTTCGGGCTAATCTCCGAAACAACTGGACCGATATTAATCAAATTTCACACAGATATGTAACATTGTCGAACTTAAAATATAGGCTATGTTTTATTTCGATTATTGACCGCGATTTTGTTTTGCAAAATTATATTTTTTCTAACCTGCTGCATTTCTGATATGTTGTAAGGGCATGTCTGAGTAGTGTAAATCCAAATTTGCATCAGAAAAAACGGATGGGAATACTTTTGGTGGCCGAAAATCGAATTTTAGGAGTTATTTCAGTTTTTCGCCTGTATCTCCTAATCAGTGCGTTTTTGGAAAAAAAAATAAGAGACTTTTTTTAAAGTAGATTACATAAGCTACAATTTGAGCCCAACCGCAGCTCTCTAGGTTCTATAGATTCTGAGTTTGGTCCCTATCATATTAGAAATAACCGGAATCTTACCTATCTACGTATATAAATAAAAATCTCCTGTCACGATGTTTGTTCCGGCTAATCTCGGACTAATCAACCGATTTTAGTGATATTATTATAATTTAAAACAATATAATATAATTAAAAATCAACCATTATATACCTCATTCATTGAGCTAATTTTTATATTTTATCAGTTAAGAATTTTGTTTATTCTTTATTTATTATATACTATGCTTAGATATAAGATGAATGTTAAATGTAAAATCCAAAATCTATTTAGTTCTTTCTTTTCATTCATTCTTTGTTTCTTTTAAATTCAAATTTATCATAATATTTTTTAAATCTATTATAACAGCCACAGCAACGCGTAGCCGGGTCAGCTAGTTATTATATAAATTATATTTGTTTTAATGGTTTAGCTGTGTTTAGTGTGTGAATTTCATCCTGATCCTCCAAATATATTCATTATTACAATCATGTTGATAAATATATTAAGGTATTTGGACTTTTTGTCAAATGTTAGCCAAGCAATGAAAGACCAATTTTCAAAGGGGCGTAACTAAGAATTGATCAGCCGTATAGAACTGCTATTAGATTCAAATTGTAGATAATTTTATCTAATTTAAAATAGTTACTGATGGGGTTTTTGAAAAAAGCAACGATTATGAGATATAGGCCAAAAATTGAAATAACTCCAAAAATGTCAAGGTTTTTTGACACCAAAAGTTTTCCTATCCGTTTTTTCGGTTGGATTTACACTACTCAGACATACCCTTACAACATACCCAAAATGTAACTCTCTTCAATTTTTTCCGACCCTCAAACACATGGCCGCTGGCCTATTATAATTATATTTACTACCTTTACCTTCATCGTAGAATCACTCTTTCGGCCGGTGTTCCTCACGAAAGTCGGCCAAAACTTAAATTTGTTTTTTTCGGAAAAAATTACCAATTTTCAAAGGGACGTAACTCAGAATCTATTCAAACTAAAGAGTGCGGTTGAGCTCAAATTATAGCAAATTTAATCTACGTTAAAAATAAATAGTATAGGTATTTATAAATAACGCACCGATTAGGAGATATAGGAGATAAAATATCAAAAATTCAGCACTCTTCAATTTATTCCAACCTAAAGCCCTTTTTTGGTACCTCGCCGCTGGCCTAAGCTTCATTTTTGAATCTTTCAGTTTCTTTTACTATTCAACTCTTCTACCTGTGTCAGAAGCGACATTGAGACAATGTACATCATCGTTAAGAAGTAAGAAGTAACGAACTTATATAACTTAAACAATATTGAAAGTCTAATAAACTCAATCCTAAGGTTGAGGCAGCAGGTGCCCAGCAGGTGCGATGTGGAAATAAGTCGAAGCAGAACAGCTTGGAGGGTCTACTGCCAAATCGAAAGACTAGAACTGTGTAGGCTTTTGTAACCGCACAAAATTATAATTTATGAATATCGATAATACATGTACTATTAGGTGCTATTTTTTTCCAATTAAAAAATTCTTCTGATAATCAAAGTGTATCAATTTTTTTTTTAAATCCTTGAAGGATTTTTCCTCATTTTGAAACTTTCAAGATATGGCAATGACTTGTATCCGGTTGTATACGGGCTCAATTTTAGATATTTCATAGTTGCATTTCTCCTGTTAATAATAAGATGCTTTATAGCCTGCACACTCGAGTACAACAATGTTTTTTTAATTTTAGAAAACTTATTTTCGAGAAAGGTTTTTTTTTTTTTTAAGAATGGTAGAAACACCCTAATTTTTAATTTCGTAAATCTTTTCGACCAAATTAAATGTTAGAAACTTTGCAGATGACTCTGAAAGGAATATTAAAATAAGGTTGGCTAACTATTCCTCCAAAATTTCTGATAAATGGGGGGGGAAAATCAAAGCAGCGCACTGTTTCGATTTGTACAAGCGAGGAAAAAAGTCATGCTTAGAAATCTGAAATATGGTATTGGAATCTTATAAACAATAACATGGTAATCTAATATTTTGTTAAGCCTGACACCACTTCACAGCTTGAGGGTTAGGGCCCAAAGTTATCATAGCAATAGAATAAATCAGTGGAATTGAAGGCATCATTTCAACCTCAAATATTTATGGTTCAACTACTTTTTTTAAACCGATCGTTAAATATGGATATTAATTGTACTGGTAAGCGCTATTTTTTTCAAAATAAAAAAGTTTTCTGATAATCACACTATATTAATTTTATTTTTTAAATGGACGACAATCCTCATACAAGACTGAAAAGACAAGAAACTGATCGACGTTTTCGCCTACTTCAATACTTACTATATATATATAGGTATATAAATATGTAAGGGAGTATATATATATATATATATATATATATATATATATATATATATATAAGTTATGTTTGTGTCAATAGATGGATAGGATTAACCTTAATCCAAGAATTGAAAGATTGTTTTAGTTTATGTATAAACATTAGATAGTATATATAAGAGCTGTATATTATCAATAAAGTTAGTTGTTACTTAGATCCTGTGTCGTTACTCTGCCCGAATCCTTTCCTTTTTTTATCATTAGTATCGTACAAAAGTTAAGTGGTGCCGAAACCCGGGATTTCTGTTCGTCGCGTTCGTTAGAAACTAACAAAGTAAAAATACCCGTACAATGGTTGAATCAGACGAACGCGCCAAGTTTGAGTTCCAGCTGGCGAAGGCGGCAGAGGAGCACGCGCAATTGATGGCTCAGCTCACGGAGGCGAAGAAGTCGGCGCAGATCGAATTAGTAAAGGTGCGTACCCAAAATTCGGCCTTTATCCATGAGGTTATTGGCCAATTAGAACCTTTCACAGGTACAGTTGGGGATTTGGACCATTTTATAAAAGGCGCCGACCAGGTTGTGACTCTTATATCGTCCCGACAGGACAACGGGACTATATTCGAGTCAGACGTTAAAATATTAGAAGCAGCGTTGGTCGGACGAATATCACGACGTATCTTGAACGCCATACAGGGTGATACGACCGTTCCATGGGAAACCTTGAAGGATCGATTAAAGAAGCTGTACGGCGGTGGTCGATGGACGCCAGAGGAAGACGTGTTCTATTTAGTCAAGGTGAAGCGGAACCAGGGACAGGCAGAGGGCGAATTTGCAGAGAAACTCTTAGTCCTCTACAACAGAGTGGTTGAGAAAATGATAGAAACCTTTGGTCAAGAAGAGGGCGGCCGGAAATTAGAGTTCGTACGCGGGCTGCTGAAGGTTCAATTAAACCATTATATGGACCGGCCAGGCTCTCTACCACGCGACAGGGACTTCGTCGAATGCGCGCACGAGCTGGTGGACGCGCATGATCGAAACAAAGCTAGGCGAGAGAAATGCGATGGCGAATGGACCGAAGTGAGATCTGCGCGGAGGCAGCATAAAAGTCCATCCAGGCGCAGCAGTAGGCCGTTCGAGAACCGACCTAGCAGAGGGTCTGAGGAGAGGAGGAAACGGCCGGAACGCCGCTGTTACGAATGTAACAGACCTGGTCACGTAGCAGCGCAGTGCAGTTTGACGCGGTGCTACGAATGCGGCAGGAAAGGGCATGTGGCACGAGAATGCCCCAGACGGAACTCCAGACCACAAAGAAGAGAATACTGGCCCGAGCCCATGGAGGTGAATAATCAGGAGTGGCGAGAGAAGCGGATTCACCGGAGGAGCATCGACCGCTATTCCAGCGGGGAATCGTCGGCTGAGGAGAGCATCAGTTCCGAGCATAGCACGCCGGCAGTGAGAGAGCATGAGGTAAGAGGTGGGAATCATAGGAGAGGCGGTCCGTCCGGCACAGAGGCAGGGCCGCGACAATCACGCCCGGAATGAGGAAACGGCGGTAGGTGGGGCAACGGTTCGGGGGAAATAATTATTAACAATGCAGCGACGAAGGGGGAACGAACACGATTGCCCGTGGCGAGAATGCGTGGAACGGGAGTTAGATTTCTGGTTGACACGGGAAGTACGAATTCCCTAATTAGTGTAAAGGGGGCTGAAAAACTAGGAATATGGGGGAAGCACAAGCGGTGCCATTGTAGTATCGCGACTGTTAGCGGGCGGTGCGCGACCTTGGGGGAGGTGGACGTCAATTGTGCAGAGTTGGTGGGACGAGATGTTGATATCAAGATCCACGTGGTGGAGACTATAATGCCGGGATACGAGTTCATTGTAGGGGGAGATATTCTGCGGTTAGCGGGATTGAAACTGATAGTGAAGAAAGGCAACTGGTATTTCAACTTAGGCAAGAAGTCGTATCAAACCACGGTTACGAGCGGAGACGGTGGGATCGAAATTGGTACGGTAAACTGTGAAAAGGTACACTTTAAGGATGTTGTAGAGCGGAATAGCAATCTATTCTATGCGGAAGATGAGATTTTACCCACGACAGGGAGAACGGTCCATAGAATTAAATTAAAAACGGAAGTACCTGTATATGTTAAGGATAGGCGTTACCCGCAGGCACTGAGAGACATCATTAAGGGGCAGTTAGACGACCTCTTGCGCCAGGGAATTATCAGGCCGAGTAGCTCCCCTTTTAATAGTCCGTTGTGGGTAGTGGAGAAAAAAAAGGTCGAGGACACACCAACAGGGAAGCAATATAGGGTCGTGGTCGATTACCGGAAATTGAACGAAGCGACAGAGGACGAGCGATACCCGCTTCCCCGCGTGGAGGACATCCTGGACAGATTGGCAGGTGCAACGATTTTTAGCACTTTGGATCTAAAGAGTGGGTACCACCAAGTAAGAATGGCGCCCGAAGACATTGGAAAAACAGCGTTTTCGTGGGAGCGGGGGCATTATGAGTTCGTGAGGATGCCGTTCGGGTTGAAGGGAGCGCCGCTGACCTTCCAACGGTTAATGGACGAGTTCCAGAGAGGGTTAGGAGAGGACTTCGCCCAAGTATACATGGACGATCTAATCGTTTTTAGTCGCTCGGAAAACGATCATGCAAGACATCTGGGGCGGGTGTTCGAGAGAATCCGCGAATTCGGTCTCAAGCTCTCTAAGGAAAAATCGAGATTCGGGCTACCGGAGATACGCTTTTTGGGACACGTGGTCTCGCAAAAGGGGGTTCAGCCCGATCGAGAAAGGGTGAGAGCGATCCAAGAAGCACCATTACCCAACAACGTTCGAGGAATCCGCAGGTTCTTGGGTATGGTAAACTATTATAGGCGGTTTATCCCAGGGATAGCGGAACTAACTCAGCCTCTGACTGAAACTCTAAGGAAGGGGAAACGGTTTTGTTTAGGCCCCTCCCAGGTCGACAGCATTCACAAATGCCGGGAAATTTTGACATCACAACCGCTGTTGGCTTTTCCGGATTTTCAACTGTCATTCAGGATCACCACGGACGCGAGTGAGGTTGCCATTGGGGCGGTCCTATCGCAAAATTTCGCGGAGGGGGAAAAGCCGATAGCGTTCGCGAGTCGGAAACTGAATCCGGCCGAGCAACGATATAGTGCGATCGAGCGCGAACTCCTCGCGGTGGTATGGGCGGTCGAATATTTCAGGCCTTACGTGTATGGGCGTCGGTTCGAGCTACTGACAGATCATAAACCGCTCGTATACCTAGCTACACTTAAGGAATCTTCGGCGCGCGTCTCCCGTTGGAAGGAAAGATTAGCACCCTATACGTTTCAAGTAATCCACAAAAAAGGGGTAGAGAACGCGGTGGCGGACTGGTTGTCACGCGATCTGATTATTAATGCGGTAGAGGAGGAGGGCACGTCGGACGAACCATTTGCGGTGCGCTATTTGCGGGACTGGGCGGAACACGGACCAGAAATTCCATTAGTTCGCCAACACTCGGAAGAGAGCACGGACACACCGGAACGGGCTAGGGAACTTCCAGAAATCGACGAGATCATCAACGACAAGCGATTCCAGATGGTTATCAGGTCAAAACAAGGCGTGGGCACCGATTCAAGGGCATCGATGTATGAAGGATTATCGACGGTCACCATTCGTATCCCACCAACCGTAGCCGATGTCGAGGTCGAACGGATTTTTTCCGAGTTCTGTGTAGCGGGGCGCCGGGGCTATATTTATGTAGGCAATAAGGTCCTGCTCGATAAAATTAAACGATTGTGGCGCCAAGAACGCATCGGGGTAGGGAGTTCACTAGTACGTTGCCTGCGTCAGGTAGAAACGGTACCGGATCTCGCAGCACAGCAGCGGGTCATTAGAGATCACCACAGCGGCAAAACAAATCACCGGGGGATCGAAGAGACATTGCGGGCACTGAAACGCTTATACTTCTGGAAGTCGATGGGGCGTACAGTTAAAGATTTTATTGACCAGTGCGCCGTATGTCAGCGCGCGAAGTATGACCGACAGCCGCCGGTGTCAGAACAGGCCGTCACCCCCACGGCGATGGAACCACTCAGGTCAGTACAAGTTGACATCTATTCGAATGAGGGACAGTCCTGGCTCACAGTTCTAGACACCTTCAGTAAACTCGCGATGACTTACCCTATCGCGGAGAAGACTCCAAAGGCTGTGTGGGAAGGGATCCTACAATGGTGCGCTACATATGGAGTACCTGAGGACGTCACGTCGGATTGCGGTCGCGAATTCGACAACTTGTTAATTCGTGAGGAATGCACCCAGTTAGGGATTACGTGGCGATTTAATACCCCGCATCACATCAAGGGCCGGGGGGCGGTCGAAAGGTTACATAATACACTGGGGGAACACCTTCGGCTGTTAAAGTTGGGAAGGGATCTCGATCCATATGATGCTATGCCGCGAGCCATAATTGCATATAACCATACGATTCATTCGGCGACGGGATTGTCACCAATAGAAATCGTGTTTGGGCAAGCGCGAAGGGATAGAGGCGACCTCATCACGGTTAACAATGAAGAGTTACGGACCATGCTTCACCAATCACGAGCCACTCGGAAAACTACGTGGCAAAAAGTGCGCGAAAAGCTAGTCCGGGATAAAACCACCAGGGTGCACAAAGCCAACGCTCGGGCCGGGGTGTATAACAAGGGTCCCCTACCATTAGGTACGACAGTCTATCGGCGATTACGTACTGCGCGTACTAAAACCGCGGCACGATACGAGGGTCCGTACAAAGTTGTGACTGTCCGCGAACACAACCTTTACACCATTCGGGATGTGCATTATCCATTTCGGGTGCGGACCGTCCATCTTGAAGAACTTCGAGTGCCTCATGCTCTGTCACCGGCCCCGTCTACGCCGGATACACCTGATTCAGGTTAACGATTGGTTATTTAAAAATTTTTTTTTTATTTTTGTGTTTGTATCAAATCAGAATTATTTATTTATTTATTTTTTTTTGTTTGTGTTTTAGTGTAAGTACGTCTTTTATTTTGTGCATATGTTCCGTCTTTTTCTTCAGTTTTTGTTTGGTTGTGTTAGTTCCTCCTTTGCAGGAACTGGAAGGGGGGAGTTATGTTTGTGTCAATAGATGGATAGGATTAACCTTAATCCAAGAATTGAAAGATTGTTTTAGTTTATGTATAAACATTAGATAGTATATATAAGAGCTGTATATTATCAATAAAGTTAGTTGTTACTTAGATCCTGTGTCGTTACTCTGCCCGAATCCTTTCCTTTTTTTTATCATTAGTATCGTACAAAAGTTAAGTTATATATATATATATATATATATATATATATATATATATATATATATATATATAGTTATATATATATACACACACTAGTATAGTATATCTACACATCAATAGTTTTCTTTCTTTATAATTATAGTTATCGTATTCATATTTTTTTCTTTCATTTAATTCGTTATTGCGAGCTAGCTCCTAATTGATATTCATTAATTTTTAATTTTCATGTATTAATTACATTTTCTTTATAAGCTTTTTCTTATATACTGGACTATCTTTTGAAATCATATAATTCACTAATGAACAAAAAACCTTTATTCCAGTCAGATAAATTTTGTTAAAACATTAACGAAGGATTAAAAAATACGTTTCGACAAATTCATTTGTCATTTTCAATTCCTGTTCTTCGTAACATCCTTTAAAATTCACAAGTAAAAACATCACTTGAGGTCAAAATGGATCTAAAATCAATTTTGACCTTAAGTCATGTTTTTACTTATGAATTTTAAAGGATGTTACGAAGAACAGGAATTGAAAATGACAAATGAATTTGTCGAAACGTATTTTTTAATACTTCGTTAATGTTTTAACAGGATTTATCTGACTGGAATAAAGGTTTTTTGTTCATTAGTGAAGTATTAATTAAATTGTAATTGTATTCTACTCTAAATTATAGTATAGATTTTACTTTCGGTATCACTATTCTAAAGGGACTTGTTCCAGAATAAATACGGTATATTTTTTGTATGATATACTATGTCTGGGGTTTTTATTACAATTATTCGTTTCATATTACAATTTATTTTTATTAGGAATTTTATTTTTTTATGAAACATTTTTATTTTTATTCTTTAAATAAATTCATATTTTTGCATCAACAATATATCAGTTGTAGATATATCAAATATAATTCGATCGAGTTATATAAATATAACTCATTACATATATAATGAAATCGATTAAAATTTAATTATATCGAAAATAGAATAATTCAAATCATGGTGATCAGTATTGATAGGAATTACAAAATAGTGTGAAATTAAATTTTATTGATAACCAGACCTGAATTAATAACAATGAATTATTTCAAGAGTTGATATTATCGCATTACTCCATAGCTTTACAAAAGTTACCTATAAAATATTAAATTGATTTATACTAAACCAATTATCTGAAAGATATATAAGGACTAAATTATTATTCATTTCCCATGGGAAGCTGGATAGCTCAGTCAGTAAGATGTCACTGAATACTGGGTCCCTTGTTTGAAACCGGTTGAGGCTGATTAATTATTTATTTAATTATCCGCTTTGACTGGATCCTGTGGGATTTAGAGACCCGCTTGAGACTCACCCAGGTTCTAATTGTAATTCTATTAGTAAGTGGGTATCCTGAAACACAATTGTTAGGTATTATGCAGATAAAATAAATAATAGGATTTAGGAATGGTTTTGGGATTGTGGGTTGCTCATTGGTTGAACGCTGCGTTACTATGTTGGTTTCTAAGATGGCTTAAAAAAAATCATGGGGTATTGATTAATTAATCTGTTAACAGCTATATGTAGATTCATTGGAATCTGCAGACCCTCCTGGGGCTCACCCTAGTTCTATGAAGTAGATACCCTTAACTGGGGCAAAAACTTAACGGTTGAGCGTGGCCTAAGACAAATCTCTTTACAGTGGGTCACATTGGTATAATTAGTAGTAGAGTTGGGCGGTAGAGTGCTTATTATTTCCCTACTAGAATACTGTAAACAGGTTGTGCTAGTGACAGTAGAGTACTACAGATAGCAGCAGAGGAGGATAGAGTGGAGAGCACTTGTAGAGTAGTAGACTCTACTGTCCCGTCCCCACTTCTACAATCTTACTCTACTCTACTGGTCTGCTTGTTGGATATACCAATGTAAACAAACATAAATTTAGTTTTAGCAGAGGATAGTGTGCCTTTCTGCTCGTAGCTGTTATATAGGTGTTGTAAACTACGAGAAATATTGCTTGTGGCCAGAAAATTTAAAGTAATTTCTAATTTAACACGTGCTGTATAGGTTGGTTGTTGGTTGTTTTAAGTTAGAGGCGTAAAACCGGTTGGTCATTAACGCCGTAGTAGTATAATATTTGTTTAGTAACAATAATCAATGAAGAATCATAGAAGTAGCAGTCCTTTGTGATTGAAACGTAATGAACCCCAGATTGGAAAATTTTTTTGGAGAAATTGGTCGTAACTCAAATAGTCATTTCCTCGAATGGTCTGATATTAAAAAGCACACAGTAGAATACAGAAGACCTTGGCCTCCATTTAAAAAAATAAAAAAATTGGCACAAAAGGCAGTTCTACTGGACACCTGGAGAATTGTTAGAAAATTCCTTAATCAGTATAAAATATACTCTTCCCTTGAATTTTGAATTCCGGGATGTGAACTTGGCACCAGAGAAATCTGTGAGAAAAAGGAAGTAAATAATAATAGTATATAATAATAATATATACAAGTATAATAATACATACAGTAGCATAATAATTTTTTAGTAACAATAATAATAAGAACAGCAAAAAATAGTATAATGATTTTAATGATTAAAATAGTGTAATGATTTTTAGTAACAATTCTTCTTAATAGTAAAAAAAAAACTGCATCAGATATTCTTAATAAGTCCTTCTTTTAATAGAAACGTGATGACCTTATTAATGTATTCTTCCTCATGTCCCAATATCCTGGATGCATTGGGTGTGTAGTGCTATTTAATCCCTCGCTCTTTTGTAAAAGGCACAGCCTTGCAAGATATGGGCTATTGACAAGCTCTCGCTGCACTTCTGGGATGTTCCCGGGTGTTCTTTAGTAATCAGGTGAGGGTGGGTAAGCCTTGAATGTCCTATTCTAAGGACCACTTCCTCTCTTCGGGTGCTACGACAGGAGCTGCTCCATGGTTTGACATCAGTTTTAATGTGCTTCAATTTATTTGGAGGGCTATTGTCCCATAATAGCTTGCCACTCTTGGGGTGGTGCTGTCTTAGCGGTCGCGCTAGCTCAGATGGGGTCAATACAGCTTTACCACGACCTGGAAGGTATTGGTATTGGATCCCTCATGAATGTGTCCATTTTCTGAATATTCGACTTAATATAAATCAGCAGTGTTTCAAAACTATCAGGTATCATTCTCAAGCACATTTTATAGCCTTCTCGGTCTTCTAAAGCCAGTTCTCTTAAAAGATTAGCAGATGCTATCAATTTATCTCATCTCTTAATCCAATCCCTTAACCAAATTATTTTTTGCCTACTTGTTTCTTCCTCTATAACTTCCTCAACTTCATTTAATAAAATATCTGCAACTTGAACTAAACATTTTTTAACAACGGCTCGGTATTTTTGCCTAACCTGCTTGTTCATTGTTCATTGTTAAATCGAACTCTCCTTTCAAATAACTAGCAAATGATCACAGTAGAGCATTTCAGAAAAAAAATATGCTAGTGAACTCTATTACTAATTATACCAATGTAACCCAGGCTTATTTATGTCCTACCAATCACAAATCGTTGTTTTAGAAACATTACTGTCTCTGCCATATACGAAACCCAAGACCCTTCATGGGTTGTGGTAGTAAGAATTTGTTTTTTTAATCAAATTATTATTTTTGTGATTATATGAAGGCTTGTTAGCTTATATCCCTAACTCGAAGTACTATCAAACAGCTTATATGTACTCATTGTTTTAACTCTGCAGTGTGAATACAATTTGTTGCTTTGGTTTGCAAGATATCAATCAATTTTGATTTATGTAACTCAGAGATAAATTACTAATTAAAATAATTCTAATTGAAGGAGGTATTGAATTACGTATTTGTAAAAGATGTTTCTACAACCTTCAATTTGTAACGGATTTAAACAAATTTAAATAAGAATTTAATACAAAAGTTTAGATTGAAGAAAGAGACCTTGACTAAGCCTGGTGATTGGGGATTAAAGGCTCCGAGCTCAAGCTTATACTAATCCAATTTATTTCTTCCACGAAAAGATCCCCGAAGTATCAAGAACATTTAGCCTTTCAAAGCTAACTTGATTTTTAAATTAGAAGTATGAACTTTATCATGAACCCAAGAGCCTGTAATCGTAAATCATGTTTTTATATTTTATATTGCCGATTAAATACATCTGTTTTGATTATTCGTTATTTTGATGTAAAACAATATATTGAAAAAAACATAGGTCCTTGTGTATATACACGGCCAAAGTAGGCCAATGCCCGAGCGGTTACATTTTATAACAGTTACATTTCTACCAGTTACCTTGGATAACCTTACATTTTGGACGGCCATCATTGTTTGTTTACTACTGTGTTCGAGCGTTGTTGTGTTTCTTGCTCAGTTGTTGTTTGTTAATAATACAAAATAATGTCGATATTTTGTTGTTTAGTGTTTTATAATTATACGACAATGCTTATTTGTGATTTGCCAAAAACCGAGGAAGATGCAATTTATTGTTGTCAAGAGAAAAACATTCTACAGAAAAATAGGAAATGTAGCAACTCCCATAAAATGAAGCTATACCTTGGAAATCGTAAGTTTTGGAGATAAATTCTTATTTATCAGAATTTATATGGCGACAACATCAGGTTGATGGAAATAGAGACTGTTTTTAATCCATGTTGAACTGTATAGCAACCCATTTTCCACCCAAATGCGATTGAATGTTATGTTTTTAAATAATTTATTAAATTTTAAATATTTTATACATGTTCCATTATTTATTAATGTCATTATTATATTTGTTTACATCCTACATTTATTATTTATGATATAATATACTTATTATTTATTTATTATACTTATACTTTTAAATAATTATTTTAATTTTAAATCGTTTATCTATTGCAGTAATTATTGATCTCATTATTATATTTATTTACATTATATACCACATTATTTTATAATATGTTATATATTAAATTATATTGTTATTACTTCGATTTATTTATTTCCAATATTATTACATTCCTATTTTTATTTGAATCTGAGATCGCGGCAAATCTTTTCTCTTCAAAATATCCGAAGGGAGGCGATCTCAGATTCAAATAAAAATATTTTAAAAGGTTATCCAAGGTAACTGGTAGAAATGTAACTGTTATAAAATGTAACCGCTCGGGCATGCGCAGAACATTGGCCTGCGTTGGCCGTGCGTTATGTACACAAGTACCAAAACATATATATGTGTATGTGTGTATCGAATAAAAACGAAAACTGATCCAATACGGTGGCTTAGAATAAGTTCCTATGTATGAAGCTATCCGCACTGAGTCCATAGGGCTTATGTCTTTGTAAGTGTTTTAGATGGACAAAATCATTGAACAACGACCCAATTTCAGGTTGTTGGTAAACCTTAGGAAAAGCTAGGAGTAGATTAAAAACAACCAGCCCCGAACAAAAACAACAACAAGAAATCAATAAAAAGCAAATAGAAAATCATGCTATTGTTTTTGTTTTTTTAAATGTGCACCATGAATCTTTCTTATTCGCCTGATCTCATCCTCTCTTACTTTTTTCTTTTTCCAAAATACAAAACAGTAATGAGGGTAGGGTATGGAAACAATATTATTGGAAACGACGAGGAAACTAAAAAGTGTAACTGCCGTTGCTTATCAGCAGGGCTTGGAAAAGTTGAAAAGAAGATGAGACAAGTGCCTAGCTATGAATGTAGAGTATCTTGAAGGATAACAAATTAATATAAATAAAATCTTGTAAAATAAAGTTTTTAGGGGCTTAGTTCGCGTATTTATTGGACACGTGTATACAACTATGACAAAAATAAAACTGAATATTGTAGAGATGCCAAAATTAATAAAGCAGTAAAAAAATAATTAATTATAGGCATACAAATATGCGTGAAACTAAGATTTTAAACAGAAGAAGCTAATCAAATAACAATGTCTAAATAACAATGGCTATGTGTCCCAGCTTAATAACCGTCAGTTCCAAAAACTCATATTTCACTATAAACGTTGAATGCGTGATGCCCACTATCTAAAATTATACTGAAGCACGAAAAGTCACTTTTACATAAAATTTACTCTTGGACATGAAACGTACCATCCGATTCAACTAAATAACTCACCCACCCCACATACAGACAAAGTACATTACCCTAGACCAGTGGTCCTCAAATGGCGTCCCGCGGGCCAGATCAGAACCGCGAACTCATTTGGAACGGCCCGCGAATCAATTTTTAAGTAGTAAGTAAATGCAGATTATAAATAAAAATAATAATAATAAATAGAAATATAGAAATAAAAACTGTATTTACATAATAATAAAAATGTATAATGGACTTTGCGGATGGTAACCTACTACTTCAAAATTAGGACAAGCTTTTATTCACCCTGTATTACGCTGCACTGAGATTAGATTAAGTTTTTTCTACGGGCGATCAACATCTAGGTTATTACGCCCTTTGCACATTTATTTATACTACGGTATTTTAATTTGTATTTACTTTTTTAATTTTCTTCGGATTGCATACTAATTATTTCTTTTATTTATTTCCTAATTTAGTCTTTATTTGCGTCTTATATTTTATGGTATTGATTTATTTCTTTAAAAAGATTTATTATTTTATATATTGTATTTTTTGAATCTTCTAGTGCAAGTTCTATAGGCCGGGGTATTTTATTACTTTCAAAGGTTTTTTCTAGTGATGTATAGTCTTCTATTATGTGTTTTATAGTCATTGGTGGTTGACATGATTCGCAATGTGGATGGGGCTCTTTGGTAATTAGATATGAGAGATATGAGTGAGGTTGGAATGGCCGATCCTCAGCCTTGTTGCAACTACTTCTTCTCTTCTTGCTGCACTGAGTTTAGCGAGTGAGTTCGAATATCGTATATTGAAAATTACGAGGTCTTTCTAAACCTTTCTAATACTAAAAGGTCTTTCTATGATAATAGTTCACGTCTGCATGCAAAAGTGGTTCGAAAATTGCACTCCTGCTAAATACTGAAAGCTAAATATAGCAAATCTCACACAATTATAATAAAATACTTATTATATTTTATATATATATAATGATATCATTATATTTATTTTATTTAAAGCATGGAGATATCAAGGAGAATTGTCCGGCCCGCGGTGGACTTGAAAATCCCAAATGGACCCTCAACAAATGTAATTGATGATCACTGCCCTAGACTAACATTTCATAGGAGAATGATATGGGGTCCTCGCGATAAGATGAAACGCCAATCACTAAATCTCAAACTAAATTTAATATATTCACTTTTCTGAAAAAAAATTAGAAATAAGACAAAAGTTAAACACTTACACATACTAAAGTCAGTTTGGACATATGCGTTACAAAGTTACGGCATCATTAAAATGTCTCACTGAAAACGAAAAACTTTTCAAAAATACTTATACTAATCACCAAAGCACTATGGTATGTCAATAACAAAACTTCCATATGGACTTCAAAATTCCAACGGTTGACGAACGGATACGGAAATTCTACAAACGCTTTCAAGAAAAACTACACGGACACCTAAACCCATTGATAAAACAAATGGCCACGACTCAGTCACCTGAGAACACTTGGAGGAGAATAAAGAGAACATGGATGAGGGATCTATTACCACAGGAAATTAAATCAAGCGACAGATGAGGTGTGGCTAGATACTGTTATTTTTCATGTGTTTCTGTGTTATTTACTACCCGCCAATTTTCTGAATTGTCAATCATTTGTACTTCACAGGAGTGGATAAAAATATAAAGAGATATTTTTTTTCAATTTATCTCTCCCAAAACCCAACATAGTCTGCACGATAAGTAGCATTTTAGTTGTTCATGTGTGAAGTCATTGTATTCATAAAGAGATACCTAATGCCGTTGGTGGTGGCAGATTGCATTAACTTATTTTTGATAATAAAACTAATATATTTGCTCCAATACACTATATAATGACCTTTTATACATTATGTTGCAGGTGAAAATGGGCGGATATGGCTTGCAGCGAGGTAACTCCTAGTAATGTAGAAAATTGCATAAAGATGGAACTGAACGGGACGTTCAACTTCAGCCTCAACGATGCCATCGAGATCCTGCTGGAGCACACACGGGAGGACAAGAACGTAGACCCGGTGACGGAGGCCATCCTCATCGTGGTCTACGGCTGCCTCATGGCCGCTGGCATCCTCGCCAACTTTATAGTCATCTTCGTCGTGGCCCGGAGACCCAGCATGCAGACCGCCCGCAACCTCTATATCGCCAACCTCACAGTCTCCGACCTCTTCCTCTGCCTAGTCTGTATGCCCTTCACCCTCATCGCTATCCTCCGCCGCCGCTGGATTCTCGGGTTGGTTCTCTGCAAGCTGGTTCCCGCTGTGCAGGGTACCAACATCATGGTTTCCATCGGCACGATAACCGTCATAGCCCTTGACCGCTATTGGACCATCGTCCGAGGTCAGGACCACGCTCGCTCCAGGAACAGGGTCATCACCTCCATCATCCTCGTCTGGGTCTTCTCTATCATCGCTGTGCTTCCCGTCATCTGTTACCAGGTACGCCAAGTTTGCACCTTATTATTTTGTAGTGTTTAAGATAGGTTACAAATATTTAACACATCTATAAATAACTAACCAGTCATTGGCCTTTCTTTATTATAATTAAGAACCTTCATTTTTTATTAGTCATTAAAATACTTTATTACTGCGGGATAACTGGATTTTCTTGACAACCCAAAAGTTTTACAAGAGTTCAAATCCTGGTAAATACTAGATAGTTCTCAATCAGCATTTAAACTATATGGGGTTCTATCAAGTTTCTGGTTTGGAGATCCATAATGACTGACATTTTAAAAAACGACCTTTCACGAAATCGGGTGTGGGACTGATGGAGAACAGTTCGGAAAATCGTATTCTCCCTTCTGGTAGAGGGTCATTGGCTGCATTAATAAAAATAGCCGATAAGGATCAAATAACACTAAGGATACAGATATTCCAAAAAAAATAAAATAATAATAATACAATTGTGGGAGGGTCGAACGCAAAATAACAGTACTACCTCCAAGGCTGTGGTAACATATCACAATAAGATCAAACTAGGCCACGATGAAGACAATGGGTGATTGAAGGGAGCTTGGTAGGTGGGTAAAGGCGTAGCTTCTTCATGCGTGCCCGGGCCGGAGGCGACTTCTCCGCCGGTTATTTTCTAAATTGTCAGACTTTAGCGCAATATGTGAGGATATTTAGCTTCCACAATGTGATAAAACAAATGCTGACCGTTTGTTTTGTGATACTTAAGTGCATCATGACTTTTAGAAGGTATCAATAATATTTTTTCATAAACTCCAATTGCTGCTGCATTAAGCGATTTGTCCAACATCCACGCATTAACTCTGGTTTGAGCTTTGAATATGTTTCTTTGAAATATTATATTTCAAAAAGATTTTGGTTTTAAATAAAACATAACTTAAACTTTTGAGTAGTGAAACCGTATTAAATTAAGCCACGAAGCGAGATCCAGTAGCAATATTGTGTGTGTAAACGATAAATAACTAGAAACGGAATATGAATAATTACGGTTATGAACATAATAATATTCATTAGTATAATAATAATGAATATAAAATAATAACTAATGAAGCATAATTATTAGGTGAATATATGTATATGGTATCAGCTAAGATCACATCCCAGCTTGAATAAATAAAACATTATATGAAAGAAAAGACAAAAAAAAATGAAGAAGAATATAAAAAAAAAAGATTATAACGTTTAACCTTTGTGATGTTTAAAGGATAGAATGAATCCCAAAAATGCATATATAATAATGTTACTCTTGTTATAATATATAGATGTAAAAAAGAGATGTATTAAACTAGATTGAAAAATCTACAGTTATCTTATTGGAACAATGTTATAATGTATGTATGTATAATAAAAAAGGGAGCAGAGTGGCTCAGTCGTTGAGTACTGAGTTGCCATGCCGGAAATTCTGGATCTAGGTGCCTCCTGGGGCTCACCCAGCCTCTATAAAATATTATAAAAGTAGGGTAGCCATAATAAGGGGGAAAACCTGGCGGTTGAGCGTGACCTAGGACAAGTGACCACCTTGCAGAACCGTTGTCCATGAAACAGTACATTCTCAACCATGTACTGAACCCTCAGACTCGTTCACGGGTCGTAGTGGTACAGGTTTTTTTTAATAATAAAAAATCATTAAAAAAACAAAGCGAATTTATCTTATGTTTTTTTACCCAGTTCCAAATTTAGTATAACCATAAAACTGAAGGTATCTACTAACCTTTTCGGAATCCAGTTTTATGTCTTATTTTACGACTCAATAGGATACTGTTAATTGGATATTGTACGTGTACCAATTTTTATTTCTTGTTAAGATTTGTGATTTATGGACCTGTATAAATTTTATTGCTGTTATACGATATCCTACACTGTAATAAAGTGAATTATACATAGTCTTAGAAAAAGTCGAAGAAGATTAAAATTTACAGATAAAATAAATTCTATTATTTATTTCCAAAAGATGCCCAGATTCAATTTTATAAATTATACAAATGTTCATTTAATTGTACTGAGGTAGTTATTTAACGTTTCAACTTAGCTACGTAAAATACCCATATTATTCAATCTACGCTTAAATCATTCAGTATAGTTTAGTACTATTTTTTATTCCCACTAGTGAGTCAATTGAAATGTTAGTACCCACTTCTAGTATTCTTTTGAGCATTTTGCATTAAATAAAATGTTGGCTTTTTGCTTTTAGCGTTTAATCGTAACTACTTAATACAAAAGATGTGGAAGAAGCGGCTCCTAATAATAATTCGCTGACCTTCTATCCCAGCGAATTAGCCGGTTGTGAATTCAATAAAAAACTAGATAGTTTCAATTGGGGGGGGGGGGTTGTCTTCAACCCCAAACATGAATTTTCGCGGAGTTCGGGTAACAAAGACAATTGTAGCGAAACCCTCTCGTCCACAGCTGGAATACGACTGGCAGGACAAGTACTCAAAGTCTTGAAGATAATTTTGGGACATGCAGGTGGATTTCAAAGCATCCTGGGCTCGGCCCTAACCCCACCGTACCTTTTGAGGGATATAAATATATTATATATAAATTATATATATAATTTAAAAATATAAAAAGAACAATTACAAAAATATTAATGTACACAACTAAACCTAGGAAAATAAAGGAAAAGATATCTAAAAATTAAAGCAAGAATTATGAAAAAGAAAATGCACTAAGCTTGTATCTACAATTAATTGTTTACGTAAAAAATGAAATGAACTTCTTTACTAAAAAGTAGGATTCTTAAAAAAAAAATTAATGGTCTGTGAATCAATATGAAACTGAGAAATGAACTGAGTTCTTGAAAAGTGTTGAGTTCTTGATAGCGATGAGTTAATGCTTCGATATTTTGACTATTAAGTCCAAAATTAGATGAAAATAGCGAGTGGTTTACTGGTGAGATTTGTCAAAATTCAAGATGAAGACGATGGAGAGAGTGATGACAATATCAAAATTTACAGTAGAAAGCAACGTTTTCACACGACAACTGTCTTGAGACTGATCTTGTTTTGTTTTTTAAGCATCACACAACTTAATATTGTAACATATGTTTTAATTACAATGTGAAAATTAAATTACTATCTGAATTATTTTATTTTCCTT
Organism: Troilus luridus; assembly: GCA_964056705.1. Taxonomy (NCBI): domain Eukaryota; kingdom Metazoa; phylum Arthropoda; class Insecta; order Hemiptera; family Pentatomidae; genus Troilus; species Troilus luridus. The sequence goes on from OZ057412.1 coordinate 11,776,406, forward strand.
TTAGCTAATTTTACTATTGTTAGAATTATATAAAACAAAAATATCTGGCTTTTAATTAATAATATAGGATTTTCGTTTGGAATTTAAAATATAAAATAAAAAAATTGCTATTGATACCCGACAAGAATAATTATATATTGTTAAATAAATAAGGCGATATTATCTCTGTAAGTTTCTACAATACAGTTTTATTTTAACTACCTTCATTTTTATGAAATGTATAAACATAGAAATGAATAAGACTTTCTTACTGAAACAGAACAATTATTCGTTTATACTTCTCATTTGAGATTTTCTTATAAACTCGACAATAGTATCCTAAATGTCACAATTAAAACATTATAAAATAGTTCTAAATTTGCATATTTTTATAAAACAAATTTAGCTTGGGTAAGAATGTTGTGCTGTAGAAACATTTGTAGGATCTTTCTGGAAAGCAAGTAGAACAGTGATATCAGAAAAATATAAGATAGAGCGCTGCCAGAGGGAAGGCGGCAGTTGAAAGAGAATATAGAAGAGTATGCTAAGAGAGGAAGTATGAAAATGAAGTCATCGGAAAGAAAGAAAATCGTCTCTTCCGTTTTATTTTCTCTGTTACAGCCTTGTCCCAGATACTATCGAACTCTACTTCAAGCCCTAAAATATCTGCAAAACTCTATGATTTTTCGTTTATAGTAAAAAGTAAGGGGTCTGAGATGTTACTGATGAACAGTGGAAGTAGGAAAGAATAACAACTAAATTACCAATTCGGTCCCATAAAACAATTTCACTCCTAAATCCATAATTATTAATAATAATATTCTATCCACTAACATTTTTAATGGCCATTTAATATTTTATCGGCATTGCCTATCAATGGATTTAGGAATTACTTTATATTTAGCCATTTGTCGTTTTCGATCAGTTAAATTATAAATCTGTTTCAGTACAAACGGTAAAGGTTCTGGACTTCAGTACATGGTAGAGACTTTACTGTTTTGCAGGAAGGAGATTAGTCCTAGACCACGCTTAACCGAGAACTGGGAGGTGAGAGGCTGGGTGAGCTCTAAGGGATCCTAGATCCCATCATCGGCCGCTACCGGATTAAATAAAAGTCTGCCAGGAGCGAAATTTGAACCCAGAATATTCGGCACGACAATTCAGTGTTCTACCACTGAGCCACTCCACTCTTTTACTCATAATTCTAGTTAAATGAAAAATTGTAATCAGAAATCACATTAGCTTTAATTATTTTGAAGCTTACATAATCCATCATTTGATATGTTTTCAGTGATGCTGTAGCATTGTTCTATTGATCAAAACAGCATAATGTGAATTTATATAAATAAATAAACACATAAATCAGATATATTTTATAAAAATATTTATAAATAAATTAAAGGATACAGGAGGACAGGAAGTCGTTGGTTTACGAGGGAGGTAAGTTATGATAAAAAACATTTTGCATCGTCTAGTCAATTTAATGATGCCACTACTAATGACCGCATACAAGAAGACCATTGAGGGTTAATTGGTAACATAATAGGTATAGTTGTTTTTGTTTGTCTTGAACCATTAGGTCTGGCCTCGACTTCTTATTTCGATCCCATCTTTGGTGACTGGAATTACCTGATCCAAATACTTATTAGACTTCATACTAAATGTATATAAAATAAACTATTGTATTACAAATGTTACTTTTTTCATTCTTAATTTAAATAATACCGTTTATATTATATTGTTTTTCTATATGCAGTATTACAATCGCGAAAAGTTAAGATAAATTAATTCCAACAGATCAATTTGATTTTGAAAAGACAGTTCTAAGGGGGGAAAATATGGAAGTTGAGCGCAATCTGTGACGAATCACCTCCCTGCACAACAGGAAATAGTACAGTCACTACCACGTACTGACTGTAAATAAAATAAATAAATTTGTTGAGCAGTTATCTTTAATAATTGCATTCAAGTATGAATTGGGTTTTATCATATCCTAAAAGTATAATTTTTAGACATTGCCAATCAATGGATTTAGGAATTACTTCATATTAAGCCAATTGTCGTTCTCGATCAGTTAAATTATAAACCTGTACTAACACAAACAGTAAAGGGTCTGGACTTCAGTACATGGTAGAGACTGTACTATTTTGCAGGAAGGCCTAGATCAATCTCGACCACCAGATTTCCCCCTTATTTTGGGAACCACCTTTATAGAGGCTGGGTGAGCACCAGGAGTATCCTAGAAATTTTATCCCACAGGATCTATCTCTGGATGCAAACAGATAAAATAAATAAAATAAAATAAATGTCTTTCCAGCGAACGGGATTTGAACCCAGGACCTTCACCACGGCAACTCAGCGCTTTTCCACTGAGCCACTCCGCTCCCTTGTTAAATTATAAATGTTTTAAATGAAAATGGTTGACCTTCATGAAATATGTAGAAGAAAATGGTCCGGGTAGAGGCCAATAACTTTCTCTGAATATCAAGTATCTATCTATATCTATCCGGACCATTTTCTTCCACATATAAATATTTTATTAAATTGGAAAATCATTATTGTATATTCCAGTGTTTTTGAATTAAAATGGCAAAAATGAAAAACATTGATTTGAAAGCTAAAAATAGCTAACTTATTCAAATATTTCGATTTGAGGACTAAGTTGTTTTAATACAGAGAATGTTGTGACACATTTTTCTTATAAGCGATCTATTGATTTGTTTTTTTATCTATTAAACAATCCTAGTTTGTTTTATTTTAAAAGTCTGGGAAAGCACCTGAAAATCAAAAGGCGAATGCTAAGAAGAATGGCCCAAGAATATCGCAGTGAAGCTACATATTGAGAACGAAACAAGAAATATACGAAAGGACAGAGGACATGGAAACGACTGTGAGGAAAAGATGACTGACTACCTTTGTACGCTTTACCTTTGTAACCTGAAAAGCCAGATTGGTTATGCAAAGCAGATGAAAGAAGAACTCAAAAGACTTGGAATTACCAATAAGGACTGCCTGGACAGAGAGAGAGAGAGAGAGAGAGAGAGAGAGAGATAGATAGATAGATAGATAGATAGATAGATAGAGAGAGAGAGAGAGAGAGAGAGAGAGAGAGAGAGAGAGAGAGAGAGAGAGATTTAGGAGCTGACATAAATACATTAATTTATTTTATATCTATTATCATTATCACCATCTTAATAATAATAAATATAAAATAAATTATAATATATAAAATTGACGTTAAGTTAACGAGATCCTAATTAAAGTACTGTTCAATGAACATTCTTCCCCTTGTTATACATCACATAAATTGCGAGAACACGGGGATATAGGATCGGTGAAGAGAATGGATTTGTCTGGCCGTATTACGAGCCGGGTTAGCTCAGTAGGTCAAATTAAAAATATTTCAAAACATAAATGTTCTTGTAGAGGAGAGAACGAAGCAGGAGTGAAGAATGCAACATTCATTAATGTATGTGATTTCCATTCTCTGACTTATTACTTTTGTATAGAAAGTTGTTCAAAATCTGTTGATAGAAAATTGTTGACTGACGTTTGGCTATAAACTCTCTCTCTGTTATATAAAAAGGTTTATAACATTTGATAATAAATTAATATATAAAATGAGATAAAATAAATATGAGAACCGAGGAGATGGTTGACTGGAAGATCTGAGTAAAGAAGAAAATAGTTGGGGGTGCAGTCAAATAAAACACTAAATAAGTGGTTACTTATTTATTATTTGTCGACGTTTCGACCTACTTTGTGGGTCATCTTCAGGGCTAACAAAGAAAAACAGACAAAAAACAACAAAACTATAAAAAAACATTATATTAAAAATTAAAAATAATATTATCATATTATTTTTTTTCATAGTTTTGTTGTTTTTTGTCTGTTTTTCTTTCTTAGCCCTGAAGATGACACACAAAGTGGGTCGAAACGTTAGCACATAATAAATAAGTACCCACTTATTTAGTGTTTTATTCCACTGCACCCCAACTATTCCTACCTTACTAAAATAAATATGGGTTAAATGGGTCAAACATTAAATTTGACTGAAGAAGAGTAACGCCATGATCGAGTTTTAAGAAAAAAAGAGCGAATAATAGTGGTTGGTCCGCCATTAGATATCCTCACTTCATTAATATTTCTTGAGTTATTAACTCATAAAGAAGCATGATATGTTAAAAATATGTTGTGAATTAGAACATTCAGTTCGGATAATATGAACGATCACTCAATTATTACATGCATATATGTATGTATGGTCAGAGAAGTTCTAGAAACTCACACACTCTATTATCCGAGCTCATCATGAGTTAAGCAGTGAATATTTGTTGCAATAAGTTAGGCTATGAAGTCAGACTATTTACCTGCTTACCTGGAAGCACTTCGTAGACTTAACTCTCTAGAGAATGCCCTGAGTAGCGACTTTGGACCAGGTAATAGGCCACTTAGGAGAAGAGGGGCTACACTTGACTTACGAATCTAGCAAATATTCGGAGCTAAAGAGGTTTATTGTATCCCAGTAAGTTAAGGGGCGATTGGGAGCAGTACTGGGAATTTATTTAAATATAGTATTTATTCAAAAATTAAAATGAATACTTTGTGTGGAAGACCAAAATTTCAAAAAAAGACAAAACATACTTGTTCATACATGAATGGTATGCAAACTCCATACAAAAGCGCATCACACCATTAAAATCAAAAATACCTGTCGATATCAAGGCTTTTTAGACATCTTAACCACATATTAAGATTATTATCAAAGGAAATGAACAAATAAAGCATCATATTAATCTCAAAAATTAGCAAGAAATCAATACAGAAAACATCATCACCATCAAGGCCCGAAGAAGATATTTCATAGTTAATTTTTCTATTAGTGTGATTTTTTTTTGCCCTTTGTGTATTTTGAAAATATGGTAAGTATATTTTCGAATTTATATTTATTTTTTATATGTGCCAAATCGCATTTGTATAATTTCTGAAACAAATATTTTCATTATTATTGTATTTATTTTTTATCAGTTGTTTTTTTTTTCAGTAGTTGCATTTGTATCTTAGGGGGGCGTTCACTCTGCTTGGTATCTTGCTGCATTTTAAGATTGAAATGTGTTATTTTTATATTTTTGTCTGAAAAATATCAACAGATTTACTTATTCTTAGAAATTTGAGGCTGTTTTATTGGAATTTATCTAATAATATCTTAATAAATACTATTAAACACACATTCAAACAATTTATTTAAGGAATTAATTAAGAGTTGATAGGCCATTCAAAGGAGGTTACATATAGAAATAATTTAAAAAAATCCTATAACACTGCAACCCATTAAGTTTAATGACATAGAGTATACTGTTTCTAGTACAACAGTTGGGTGGGGTTGTGATATGTCCGAGATTATCCTCAACCGTCCAGGTTTCGGATTTTTATCAGATGATATTTCTTATGACACTTTTTTTTTTTTTTTAGTTTATTTATTGGTATTCACAACTGTATTACAATAATACATCAAGTAAATAGGCTATGTTATACCTAATGTCATGAGCTAATGGCAAGTAGAGAAACTACCCACTGGCTGTACTCTAATCACTAGTTCAACTAAGGTCACGTGGCCATCTTCTTTTCAGACGCCTCGGAGGACTATCGGGAATTGAAGAGGAAGCTAGGTTTGAAACTAGAGGGTTTGAGTGGAAATGAAGTTTGTTATGAAAGGATAAATAGCGGGTTCGGGCCAAATCAGCAACTAATGGGACATTAAGGTCGATATGGATGACTTTATTCTTAACAGAATAAGGAGCATTAAGGATTTTACGAAGGATTTTGGATTGTAGGGATTGGATACGAGAGGAATTCGATGGCTTAATGGAGCCCCAAAGCTCTACTCCGTAGGTCCAAGTAGGTCGTATGTTGGTCATGTAGATGAGTCTTTTGTAATTAATTGGGAGCTTGGAGCGTTTGTCTAGTAAGTGTTGAAGTAGCCTGAAAGCAGCGGTTTCTTGTCTTTTCAGTCTCGTATGAGGATTCCAGGTTGATCGTTTGTCAAGATGCAGCCCTAAGTATCGGATCTGTTCTACAGGCACCAGTGGGATATTATTGAAGGATACTGAAGGGCAGGAAGTCATTGGTTTACGACGTAAGGTAAAAGTGATTTGACGCGATTTTTGAGAGTTTATTTTAATTCTCCAGTTTTGACACCATTCTTCAAGATCAGGGATATGGGATTGGAGGCTTTAGGATGCAATAATTGGATTGGTGTTGACTGATAATACACATGTATCATCAGCATACGTGGTAAGGATAGTATTAGGATGAGTTGGGATGTCAGCTGTATAAACTGTATAAAGGATTGGGACCAAGGATACTACCTTGAGGATCTTATGACATTAAAAACGAAAAAGATCTTAAACCGCGCTGTCTAGACTGACTGGAGTGGTCACTTAATCTGGCCACCGACTCAGCTGTCTTCATGCCATATACGAATTGGTCTAGATCCACAGATTATGGCTGTTAGGTTTCAGAATCTTCTTCTCTTTTTTCTTATATTATTTTCTTCCTATGCCTCTCAGCGTGCGATCCAGCCGTCGCAAACAGCCATTCCCGTCTTTCGCGAGTGCCCTCATCTCTCCTATAGCTTTCCCTCATGATCGTCTTGCCTGAATAATAAGAGGTCTTTCGAGTTCTGGAGATGGTTGGGCTCCCCCGGTTCTCTGTATTCTCCCATTCTCCAGACACAGCCATACCATTTAAGATATCTTTTCTCGAATGTTTGTCTCAATGACTATACGTCTAACTCTTCTCTTATTCTTTCGTTTCATATGTAGTCTCATCATCTTGTTTTTTAAGCCACTCTTTGGAGATATCTCATTTCAGCTGTGATTATTCTATTTTTATATCCTTCTAGAGTTATTCAACTTTCACTAAAGTTGGTACACTGCTTTATATATCCATAATATAGTATCCTTTCAAATTTCCTTTTGATTTTTGGATTTCAGGTACCTATCTATTCGATAGTTGGCATCTTATAATATTAAAATATAGTTATTACCTTTATTTATATCTTTGTAATATAAATACTCTCTATAATTATTAGCATTTAAAAGCAATCTAAGAAGAAACTTTTCATGAACCAGGAACTCCTAGTTGCCTATTGATCTCGTCTTGAGATTAGACTGGAAGAAGATCCTTTGGTGTTAACTCCTTCCGTCAGATCTCAGGCGAGGATAGATTGGCAAAGGGCTGGAAAATGGCCACATCAGTTCTAGTTGAGCTGGCAAGGTGATGAGGGTCTTGTGTATCCGTCAGCTAGTGATGAAGTGATGAGGAGGACACTTCATCACTTCATATCCCAAAGGCAAACCCATTGCCATTTATGTTTTTTTTTACATTAATTATATTACTAAATAATAAAATGAAAAAAAGAAATGTTGGTGTTTAGTAATTGCATCTGGATCCTAGTAGATTATTTCTGACTGCATCATAATAAGTACTTAGATAAAAAACAGTTCCTTAATTTCATTATGATCATTCGATATAATTTAATTTTAATGTACATTTGTTGAATTGAAATTAAGAAAATTAAATTTTCTTTACAGCACTTTATTACGTTAACATAAAACATTCCTTTTACTGTTTTTCACAAAAAGGATATTATTAATAATTAAGTTAGTTAATGATTGAGAGAAGAACTAAACTAAGACTAAAACTAAAATTAAACTGAACTAAAACTAAGAAAGCAAATAATTATTGATAAAACATTATTAGATAGTTTTAAAATAAATAGGTAGGTATGTACCTATAGTTCATACAAGTTCAATGGTTGTCAGCTTAAATCCTAGTTTGGAGATTACTCAAAGAAATGGTTCATTAACAAAAAAATTGCCACCTTTATTTCTCCGTTAGTATTGCTTAGTTCTAAATAAGTAAACTTTCGGACTAGTAATGCCTATCTGAGGCATAAATATAATGTGCTCAGATTGCTCTCAGCTCATAGGTGAGAAAAGGTTATGTTATAATTTTGTCCCTTTAGTTACTGCCCCATTGCTACTTTTAAATTGTTCAAACAGTGGGTTAGTGCTGAATAACATTAAGTTTTTAGTCACAATTTCTCTTAGTATTAGAATGGGGAAATCCTTTAATTCCTAATGAAAACATTTGTCCAGAGATTCACATTGATTGATTCCGTGACAACACTGATTTAGTAAAATGGCAGGAGAAGTGCTAGGCTTCACCAAGTTTGTGTACTATTCAACCTCCATTATAATTTTCAAGTGAACAGATTCATGCAGTAGTGTCCAGGGAATATCTTTTAAAACCATTGTATTTTTATTCTCTGTCACAATGTTACCAGAAAAATGTTCATTATAATTGAGGCTAATCAAATTATCGTTTGGTGAATGCATACAATGGCATTTTTTATAAATGACACAAATAGTCGTGCTTTCTTTCTATTAAACGAAGAATACGATGCACTTTACACATGTCATTATAGTGCATTTTAATAATTGGAAATTTATGTTCCCCGATATAAAATTCCTCCCATGCTGCAGCTTTTTTAGAAATTGTTTTAAGGATTTGAGCACATTAAAACCCCATATACAGAGAAAGAGAAAGGGGAATTATCAAGCAGGTTTTAGAAGAGGGCAGTCTACAGTGGACCAGATATTCTCACTAAGAATAATTCTGGAGAAATGTAAAGAGTACAAGGTTGTCACACACCATCTATTTGTAGATTTTAAAGCAGCCTACGATAGCATGGACGGCAATGAATTATACCGAGCTCTATAAGATCTGAATATACCCTGGAAGATCATTCGTCTTGTGCAAATGACAAAACAAGGGTCAAAATGTCTTGTAAAAGTCGAATCAGATCTTTCGCAAGAATTCGACACAGCTACGGGTGTGAGACAAGGAGATACACTCGCCTGCCAACTCTTCATTCTTGGAGCAGAAATGACCACAAGAAATTTCGGAATTCAGGTAGATGGAACCCTGTTTAACAGATTAGTCCAAATTCTAGGGCATGCCGATGACTTTAACATTATGGCAAGATCTAAAAGGGTGCTGAGGGAAGCTTTCTTAGCACTGGAAGAGCCAGCCAAGAAACTTGGGCTTAATGTCAACATACAGAAGACCAAGTATATGCAAATAGGAGGAACCCAGGAAAAGAGAGGACTACTTCGAAGTTGGTCAGTACCGATTCGATTGCGAGAGGGACAGAAGTTAATTCACAAAATGACATGTCTCAGGAGATAAGAAGAAGAATTAATTCTGCTCATAGGTGCTATTATAGCCTAATGAAGCAACTAACTAGCAGGTTCTTCTCTGGGCAGACGAAGCTGCTGATCTACAAAACACTGATTCGACCGGTACTCATATATGGCTCAGAGGCCTGGGCTCTAACAAAGGCAGATGAGAAAAGGATACTAATCTTAGAGGGGACAATCCTGAGGAAGATTTTCGGACCAGCAAAAGTGGGAGGAATATGGAGAAGGCGATACAATAGAGAGGTATATCACCTTTATAAGGCCTCAGATGTTGCCAGAACAATTAAACTTGGCCGACTGCAATGGGCGGGTCACGTGGCACGGATGGAGGACGCGCGGATTCCTAAGAAGATTCTCACAGAGGGAATCCAAGGCACACGGAGAGTAGGGAGGCCAACTGTGAGGTGGATGGAGGCTGTAGCGGAGGATGCACGTACCGTTTTTAATGCTAGAAACTGGAGGGATACTGCGCAGGATAGAGCTGACTGGCGGATAATGCTAGAGGTGACGAGTTGCTGCGCCAGATATTATTATTATATATAATATTTTTACATGTTACACAAATATCTTATAGATACTTACTATAGATTAAAAGTAAATAACTCTTGACCCTTAATTAAGCTGAAGAAATTTCTCTTGGATTGATTTCTCTAGGACTGGTGCAAGCCTATGTAATTCATTTCATTATTCCTGTAATTCATTTTGGCTCGGAAGCACAGATAATGTCGCAAACAGTCATGAAGAAAATAGAAGCCGTTGAAATATGGGTGTACCCCCGTATGCTCCGAGCTTGATGGACCTGAACTAAAGTGTCACGTCGGGTTGGAAAATAGTATACCTGGGCCACGTTGTGCAAAATAAAAAATTAAAATCAAGGGCAAAATATCATCTAGTTTGGAAATTAGGTCAATAGGTTTGGAAATAGCACTTTACTCCCACTCTCTATTGGCTATTGCTCGCCTTAGAATAGGACACACCCGGCTTACCCACGCACATCTCATTACAAGGGATGCACCTCCGATATGCCGTAGGTGTAATAAAAATCTTGGTATCAGACATATATTTTAGGAATGCTATACTGCTATAAAAAAATACTAAATCAGCTCAAAATACCACCCGATGCTAGAGAAGCACTTAGGGAGCAGAGTGGCTCAGTGGTAGAGTACTGAGTTGCCATGCCGGAAATCCTGGTTCAAATCCCGCTGCAGGCCATGATTTTTATTTAGTCTGTTTGCAGCGGGAGATGGATCATATAGGATCTAGGACCCTCCTGGGGCCCACCCAGCCTCTATAAAATATTATAAAAATAGGGTACCCAAAATAAGGGGGAAAAAATCTGGCGGTTGAGCGTGACCTAGGACAAGTCACCTCCTTGCAGAACCGTTGTCCGTGAAACAGTACAGTCTCTACGATGTATTGAACCCCAGACCCTTCATGGGTTGTAGTGGTACAGGTTTAAGGTTAGAGAAGCACTTAGAGACAGCAAATCTGAAATCAACTAAGTGGTGAAATTCATTACGAACTGTAAATTAATAAACAATATTTGACATCCATTCTCCCTGCTATAGATGCATTGTTGTTACTTTATTGTTATATATATTATTATTGTTTCTTTATTGCTATATATGTATGTATATATATATATATATATATATGTATATATATATATATATATATATATATATATATATGTATATATATATATATGTATATATATATATATATATATATATATATATATATATATATATATATATATATATATTGTTGTTTCTTTCGATTGTTTTATATATTATTTAGATGCATATGAATGTTTTTATTTATTTTTTTAAGATAAATATATATATATTCTTTTTTAAAGATAAATAATTATAAAAATCAAAAATCCACAGGCGTTGATGACCCTAGAGTTTTACGCCTCGAAGCAACAACAAACAAACTCCCCCTCTCATCTATAAATTATTGTTTTAAGTCCCTAACGTTGTTGTATGATAAAATATATACTAAATATAATATAATTATTGATAAGTATAAAGGTATTGGAAGTGGCATTTTAGTAGAAGATATTGTTCAGAATCCAGGCCACATTTATCTATAGCCTCAGTTCACCCCCATCGGGTCTACTAGTCTTCTTTTGTCAGATCCAATTTAATTTTATCGGATCCATTTCGCACAATGGTGTTATATCACTCTTAGTTTAGGAAGATTGCTCGTCAAATGGTTTTGTCCAATGGGCATGGAATCGTTTCAAACTGCTCGTTTCAGGAACACAACTTTAAGGTACATCGCCGGTTATTTTACCTTGATTGAAGCTCAGGTGTACTATTACACGATATTATTGCTGCGTTAAGCTTAATGTTAGTGGTATGAGAACATTACTCTGTTTCAATATAATACTCTTGTAAAATTTAAGCTATTGTTGGGAAATTGGATACGATTTAAATAAACATAAAAGAAAATGCCTTTCAGTAAAATTAAGTACTCATACCTATATTTACACATATATTTCTGATTTATGGTACTAATTGCTATCATTATTATCACCTCAACCTTCCGTCACCAGCCTGCTCCCTGGTTGTGTCAAAAATTAAAGATCTTCAAAGGAAGCGTGATGCGGCCCGAAGACGCTTTAGACGGACAAGGTTAACTGGCGACTATCAAGCGTTTAGGGCTCTCCGCAATCTGACACAGTCGACAATCAGGCAGGCAAAAACCAAATACTTCCACGAAGCCCTTTCATCTGCTCCCGATTCTAAATCCAAATGGCATCTCCTTCGAAAGCTTTCTCTCCTTAATTCATCTTGTTCTAGGCCCTTTCCAGCCTCTCCCAATGAAATAAACTCATATTTTTTGTCCACCTCAGTTAATACTTCTAAATCATCCTCTCCCGTATTTTCCCTACCACCATCTTTCAACCCTGACAACTTTTACTTCGCTGACATTTCACCCAACGACATTATTTCCTCTGTTCTGAATTCCCACTCCAACTCCACAGGCTTCGATGGGATTCCTGTCAAACTGCTAAAATCCTGCCTTATCGATATTATACCTGTCCTACTCTTTATATACAATTTTTCACTGCAAAACGGAGTATTCCCAGCCTCCTGGAAAAAAGCCATAGTCCATCCTATTAATAAATCCTCTAACCCTGTCTCACTCAAAGACTACCGCCCAATCTCAATCCTCTCCAACCTTTCCAAGCCTCTAGAAAGAATAGTCCAGTCACAAATGTCAAATTTCCTCGAACAGTCCAACCTCCTTGACCCACTTCAATCTGGTTTCCGTCCTGGTTTCTCCACACAATCGGCACTTACCAAAATCACCAATGACATACATACCGCTATGGACGACAAAAAACTAACTGTCCTTATCCTTCTTGATTTTACTAAAGCTTTTGATTCCTTGGACCATTCTATCCTTTTTAGCAAACTCAAATCAATGTCCTTTTCTAACAGTTCCATCCGATGGTTCCAATCCTTCCTCTCTGATAGATCTCAAGCAGTTTCTATACCTAATCATCCCCTTTCCTCTTTCCTCACTCTTTCCTCAGGCGTGGCACAGGGCTCAAGTATCTCTCCTCTTCTTTTCAACTGCTATATCAATGATCTCCCTAAATCTGTTCACCACTGTTCCCATCATCTATATGCTGACGATTTCCAAATATATCTGTCCTTTCCCCCTTCCGAGCTATTTTTTGCGTTCGCTAGTATTCAGGAAGACCTAGATAGGATCTGTGCCTGGGCAAAGCTGAACAAACTGGAATTGAACGCATTGAAAACTCAGGCCATTGTTTTAGGTTCCAATTCCCTCCTTACATCCATCCACACCCTCCCAACATTACTCCTAAACGATAATCCTATCACGATTACCTCATCGGTGAAAAACCTAGGCATCACCATCGACCAAAACCTTTCCTGGAAATCCCACATCGCCCAAATATCCCGACGGACAATTAGTTCCCTGAAGCTGTTCCATCGTTTTCGTCATCTCCTTACACAATCTTCCCGTAAGCTTCTCGTATCTTCTCTCATCTTCCCCCACTTTGACTATTGTAGCGTGGTATATGGAGGCCTCTCTAAAATGCTTGAAGACAGATTAAAGAGAATAATGAACTGCTCTCTAAGATTTGTGCTTGGTACTCCGAAGCGATCGCGCGTCTCCCACCTCTATGATGGGTTAAAGTGGCTCTTCCCTCCCTTCCGAAGACAATATTTCCTCTGTTCATTCTTATACCAATCCATTCACTCTCAACACCCTTCATATATCTACAGTCTCCTCCAATTCAAATCATCAGTTCAACACCATAAAACAAGATCCCGCCTTTCTGATCTCTATATACGTTCACACAGAACTAAAGCATTCGAACGTTCCTTTCTCGCCCGCTCCACCACAATGTGGAACTCAATCCCTCCTAATATCCGTCATACTCCCTCTCTATCATTATTCAAATCCTTGCTGTATCAACATCTATTAGCTTCCCAAAAGGATAGTCTCTAGGTAGGTTAGTCATTTGCTTAGAATACAATGTATATAATAACTCATTGTGTTATCTAGTTCTTTTAATTCTGCTCTTTGATAAGCTGTACATCATGTAAACAAATTATTGAATGCTAGCTCATGCATTCAATTTCAAAAGCTATGGATTTATCTATTCTCTGTAATTGCTTAATATCCTGTCAAGATCTGTACTATTTATTTACTTACTATTATTTTTGTTTATATATTTCTTTTTAAATTGTTTTCTGTCATGTTTTCACGCTTTATGATTTGTAACATTTAGCCTTCTGGCCAGATATATATATTATGTTTTTATTCCTGTTTATATCTGTTATTCTAAAGGGACTTTGTCCCAGAATAAAGTTACTTTTCTATTCTATTCTATTCTATTCTATTCAAGCTCTTACTCGCCAAGTATCAAATATGAGAAATAAACTTCAGACATCATTGCACCAAAGAGATAATACGTATAATATCTAATGTCAAATCCTTTATTTTATACCTTGGTAGAGGATGGAAAAAAATAATTTAATTTTCTGTTTCTATAATCTTTTTTTTTTCATTTACTACTACAGCGGTAGTAATTCCTGGCTCTCTTGGTCTGGATGGCCATTGGCCTTCTGAGTAATCATCTTACATTTGTCTCTCCCCTGCGCCTCATTTCTCCAGTTGTGTACTCCCAACACACTGTACTTTTTCTTTACCTCATTCCGCCTATATTTCATGTTCATCCTTTTCTTTTTTTTCATATCTAATATTCTTCACTGTCTGTCCTCTCCCTTTCTGTTTACATGGCCAGCCTATCTAAGCCTACCTGCTTTTATAAATTTGAATTAATGAAGTATAAGGCAATAAAAGTTAAGTTTATTGATCTCATAAAATGTGTATGTATATATGTGTGTTTGGTATGTATTTATAAGTGTATGTGTGTATATGTATATGTGTTGTGTGTATGTATGTATGTGTGTGTGTAGATGTTTGTGTGTATATGTATATATGTGTCTATGTATATAGTTAAATATCTTTAGTAAACTAACGAATTTTTAAAAAGAACTTTTATTCAAGTTAAGCATGTACATTAAAATGGAGAGACTAAAAACTAACAGCGTAAAGCGCTACAGAAATAATAAGAGAGGGCTCCTCCTAGTCAGAGGGCCTATATAGGTTTTTACATTGCTGATTCTAATTCGTGGTATTGTTTAATAGTAAGCCAGCTGCAACTTGCACCTGCACAACAGTTCCTAGAATTGTTTATGATCACATATTTGGTTTTCAGATGTACCTCATTTAACTATATATATATATATATATATTTTATTTTATTTAGGTTCTGTTTCATTATCGTAAGAAGTTATTTCATTTTCTTTATAAGATATTTCTTATATACTGGACTAATCTTCTTGATATATATATTTTAATAATGAAGAAACAACCTTATTCCAGTCAAAAATTGTTATTAAAAATTAACAAATGATTAAAAAACGTTTCGACACTTCCTTGTCATTTTCAATTTAAGTAGTTCTTCATACTACTATCCTGTAAAATTTACAAGTCCCATCATTACAGTAAAAACGATAAAAGAACACTAAAATACAATAATAAATAACTTGTAAAAAATAGCTAATAACAATAAGCATAGATATCTTGAGGTCAAACGATTTAAAAGTCAAATATATATAAATCCTGGAACTTAACCTTGGAAAGTAATTTTTAATAACAATTTTTGACTGGAATAAGGTTTTTTCTTCATTATTAAATTATATATATCAAGAAGTTATTTTTTATTTATTATTATTTTATTGATTGACTTTTCAGCTTGTTTTTTTTCTTTGTACTCTAAGGCTCATAACCCCATAATAATGTACAGTTATGTTATTCTAAAGGGACTTGTCCCAGAATAGATAAAGAATTAATTATTATCATTATTATTATTACATCATTACGATTTTTAAAATTTTCCAATCCTAATTTCTTATCGAACGTAAATACAGTTGTTAAGGACTTTGAGTATAAATAACGACGATTCTCAAAATCGTAATGTTTAGCAAAAGCGGATTACTCATTCTGAGAAAGTTCCCATGATTACTCGAGTTCTTCTGCCAAAACCTTGTAGTTTTCACCATTCGTTGAAATCCATTCCCTGATTTCGTTCTCTGGAGTATTAATTTCTTTAAGATCCTTATCACACTCTTGGAACCATCCCAATAGTTAAGTGAAATTTCATATGTTCTATGGCAGGCAATCGTCGAACATCCTGAGTATGTGTCCATAACAACGAGCATTTCTCTTTGTTCTAGCCAACTAGGGACGACGTCTAAAGTTCAATTCCTTCTCATTTGTTGCTTTCTTATCCTCCAATACTCTCTCATGTTTTTACCATTATATAATTTAATGAAAAAAGTGTTTCCATGGAGACTAAGTAGAAATAATAGGAAAAAGCTGAAGACGAAATTCTGTAATGCGTAGACCAGATTTTTGACGTATTTCTATTCTTTAAGAAAATATTTTCTGACGTGCTGCGGGTAAAGTTTGTTTCCTAACTAAGTTGTTTAGAACAAAACGATTCCTTTTAAAATGCATGAATATCATCGAGAGTTGAGAAATATTAATCTTACTTTAAGACAGGCTTTGCAGATGTTTGAAAGAGTAATGAGTCGGAAATAAGCCTTCTTTTGAATTCCAAATTCAAATGGAAATGTATTTGAATTCTAAATACGGCTGGAAATAAACGAAAATGATCTTCACTTGGCTTTTAAATCTGGCATAGCTTTGGAGGAACCGCAGGTTTTTATATTAATGGGTGCCTCATTTATTTTTGTTTTGAAGAGAAAGATATCTCTTACATGTTAATAAAACAACAAAGGAAACA
The DNA here is from genome assembly GCA_964056705.1 of Troilus luridus. Classification (NCBI taxonomy): domain Eukaryota; kingdom Metazoa; phylum Arthropoda; class Insecta; order Hemiptera; family Pentatomidae; genus Troilus; species Troilus luridus. The sequence continues at coordinate 11,793,017 of OZ057412.1, forward strand.
TAAAACATTATAATGACTGCCATGACTTCCTCCATGTTATTACTTATATGATAAATATATATATATCTACTATATTTTTAATTATATAACACTAAATAATTATAATTATATAGTTAGCTTTCCCAACTCCAATGTATCATTTGATTTAACATTTTAGCAATAAAAACATTTTCTTTACGTATACTATAAAAGTTATTAAACACTGGGTAGATCCATAAGGTAGTTCAATTTTTAAAGGGGAAAAATGAACCAAACTTTTCTCATAAAAATAATACATTTTTATTTCATTAGTTACATATTCCTTCTGGTTTAGACCGTGTTCTAAAATTCTTTGCCGACATTTCGCTGAATATACTGCTAGCTTCCTCATGACTTTCTTTGAGACTGAAAATGTCCTTCTATACTTCGGTATTTATAGCTTTTCGGGTCCTATAGAGTTCGGAGCCTGTTCTTCCAGTGATCTGATGGGTTAGGCTCCGACTGTGTGGTCATTGATCGGGTGAGGATCGACTGGTTAGCTTTTGATTGGTTTGTGTTTTCTTTCAGGACATTTGGTTTCTTCTTTGCCACTGGTATGTTTGACATAATTATCTTAGTTCATATACAACTTCATTGTTGACATTTTCTGGATGCTTCATCTATTTCGATTGCTTCTAATATGTTTCTTTTTATCACCACTTTAATTTTTCAAACTCAAAAGCATGGTTAGTAGTCCCAAAATGTTCTGCCAATGTTGAATATTTTCTATCCATCGTCTTTACACCTCTAATATGTTCTGCAAGCCTTATTAAGTCTTACCCAAAGTACACCTTCCCTCAGGAACATCTTTTGAAATACGCAGAACCTGAGTTACATTTCTGTCAGTGGTGTGACTTTTCTTAATTTTGAACCTATTTAATTATTTTTGGTAATGACATCTTGCCATATTTCTAACAATTTCATTATTCCACTCTCGTATTAAACATCTGGGCCATAGAAGCGAAAAGTTACGATTTCACAACAGCGAAACATTTTGAGTTGAGTGGGTTTTGGAGGGATCGGCATAATAAAACATTCGATGGGTGTAATAATTTATCCCGGTCATGCTGCACTATTTTTGGCTGTGTGATAATTGTAATTATTGCGAGATTATCATTTTGAAGTGAGGTTACTTCGAGATTTGTATCTTCGGAACGAAACTTAGCAAACCATATTTGTTAAAATATCGTTTCTGTCTAACTTCCACATCCTTCAGCTGGCTTCCAAAACTTTTTGAAATAAAAAACCTAAAAGTGCAGAAAATGCATTTTGGCATGTTCGCTACACCGTAGCACAAGCGTGAATGATGCACTTAAAACCAAAAACAACAGTTTCGAAGAACGAACCTCGATAAGAATCATCATTGTCAGATAAGGCAAAGAAAACTCCAATTGTAAAAGTATCACAAAAATATAAACTGATTTAGTATCAGTATAACTTATGCCTATCCAAACAATAGGAATCTTTAACTAGTACCTGGCATCGCACTCGGGACCTCAATTTCACGCCCTTCCAAAGGACTTTATAACCAAGAATTTCTTACTCCCAGGTTTCCTAGTAGTTTCTAAGTTTTGCATCTGTTAATTTCTATTCTGCACTTGGTAGAACTGATTGGGAAACTAGTTACTCATTGTATAATTTTTTGATAACTCAAAAAACGTAACATCGACGAAAATATTCACTATACTTTTCTTGATGATCATCTTAATATCTAGACCCTAAACAAAAGATCAAAGAATTTTGGAGTTTAAGACTTTTTAATTGAGATTTGTAATTGTTTGGATATAATAAATCTTTGTGTAATAGTTCTCGCTTCAATCTTGACCTTTCTTAATGCTTAAGTCAAAAGGTATAATTTTAATTATGTTATATCTTCATGCCAAACGTCAGTCAGTCCTGGAAATGGTAGCTGTCAGATTATGAAGTTTGTCCGGTGTAAAGATAGATTGAAGAGGAGTCTAAAATCGGAGAGAGCTTTCTGTGACAGAGTGCCGAAGGCTGGAGTGACATTCGGAAATCTAACTACAGCCTCCAATCTTTGTTCTATTGTTGAACCATCTAGTCTCCCACTACGCTAAACAGATTTTTGGAAATATATACATTGAAACTCAAGATGGTAATGGAAAATTAATAATGTTTTCTATAATATCATATTGAACTGTATAAAAAATGTTGATTTCGTGTTTTTTCACCATTTAAATGAGAATATATACGATATTACATACCAAGTTCTAGTACGTTTTTCTTTCCATAAAGGTAACAATACTTCACGGACTACAGTTTAATGCCCCTACTATATCACTTTCAACCGTAACAGTATCGGTTGCGAGATTTACAGTTTTTTTAATAGACCCTAGCGGCTTTGCGCGGTTAGTAAGATTTTATTATGTAGCTATTATAAACATAAAATCAAAACAAAATATTTCTTTATATACGAATTAATTTTCTTGCGCATTAAGTTTTTGCGATAACCCATAAGATCCTTGTTTAAATTATATGGTATAAAATTTTCTAATAATGCGCATGAAATGCTTAAGGTAACTTAAGTATATAAGCGGATAAGGATTAATACTGTACTCGTCTAAATAGCTTTCCAAATACCGCATTGTACGTGATACCTTTTTTAAAAAGACAAAATGGGTTTAGTATGCTTTCCTTAAAATATGGATATATGATATCACTGACTTTTTCGATGATTGATAAAAGAGGAATATTCCAACATGCCTTGCTTCGTTATATGACAGAGGCATTAGGAAGCGTCTTCCATGAAACCTCCCAGGAGGCTATAATTTTTCCAACATTTCTGACAATTATCGTTATATTCCGATCCGTTTACAAATAACCTCGTATGGTTTTTCGTGGGGAATCACTCTATCTATTGTTGAAAACCGCATGAAAATCCGTACTGTACTTATTGAGTTTACCGCGAACAAACGCGGCTGAGGACTTTATTTTATAATATGTATAGATTATGGCTCACTTCCATTCTCTATTGGTTTCTCAAAAGTTAAAAATATACACTGACCTTGGGGTGGCTCAGTGTGTAGAAAGCTGAGTTTCTGTGCTGAAGGTCTAAGGATTAAGTACGGCTGCTTCAAAAAATTATTTAACTTGTAACAGCCACGGATACGCCCTTCTGGTGACCCTCCTGGGGCTCAGACAGCTTGAATGAAAAGGTACTTGGGGGGAGAAACCTGGCGGTTGATTGTGATCTAGGAGAAATCATACCCCTGAAAAACTGTTGTCTTTGAAACAGTATAATTTGTAATATGTAGTGAAACCAAACATTCATGACCTGTATTGGTACAGCTTGGTGAAACGGTCATTATTTTTGTATATACCCTATTATTTAATTAAGGAACCATACTAATGTAGAGATAAAAAATAATTTAGGGTCAGCATTGGGAGAACCAAAGTTCCCAAACAACTTGGAAAAAAAAAATGTAAATACTTCACTCATGACCTTGTTTCCTATATCATCCTTCTTACTTTCTTAGGATTCATCCATTCCAATAGCACATTAACTGGCTGTTAGAATGTTTTTCTGGTATCTTGCAATTTCCCTTATCAATGAATACAAATGAACAATTCAATTCTTTGTGCAATGATTACGGTTATGATTTTATTAATAAAGTCCAATTTATGTTATTAAGATGTTGTCAGGTATGTAGGAATTTATATATGTAGAAAATAATATATATATATATATATATATATATATATATATATATATATATATATATATATATATATATATATACCCGAAGAGTGGGAACTAACTGGATGAAAGTGGCAAGGGACAGAGACTGTTGGTCTAGAATTGTGAAGAGTCTATATAAAGGAAAAGCTTTGTTTTGTTTTTGTGGTTTGTAGTGATTGGTGTTTCAGAGTGAAAGTGGTAGTAATATAGTTTTATTATTTAATAAAAATATTAAAAATTAAAATAACTAACTAATAAATTATAAAAAATTATTAACAGTAATATGACGTACGTGAACAAGTTCCTAAAATTAAAGTAATGTTCAAAGAACATTCGTTCTCGTCTATACATCGAAAACTTGGGAGAACACGGAGACATGGGATCAGATAAGAGAAAATATTTGTACCCGGCTGGTATCAACTCCGGTAGCTTAGATGGTAGAGTCCTGTCACGGTAAAACAGAGGACCCGGGTTTGAATCCCGGCCGGGGGCATATCTCTCTTCACAAATTTAGGTTCATGGTTGACCATTCAAAACATGCCAAAGCCAATCTAATTTTTCTAAAAATAATTGTCTCAAATAAATAATCATTTCATTATAACCTGAAAAATGTATAGGCTTGTGTTCCTCAACGCCATGATTCTCCCATTTACAAAGAAAATTAATTTTATCAATAGCGAAATGAACAGGATAGACAACCATTGCCCTTATCTAATAACATCAATGATAATACTGCGAACCTTCCTAAAGCTAAGATTTTTTTATAATTTATTTTTTAATGTTAAAATTAAAATTTAAAATGAAAAAAAATATGAGAGGTAGCAACTCTGATACTTTCATTCATTTCTAATATATTCAATTTTATTTAAATTTAAATTTAAATTTTTCACCTCGTTCAATCTCGAGATTTTTTGACAGCTTTAATAAAGTAACTGATCTATTAAAATATTATATCCGAGAATTTACATTTTGCTGCAAGAAATGCTTCAATGTTTAACCCCTCCGCCATTGTAATTTTTTTTTTTAATATTTTAAATCTATATATATTAGACACCCGTCATCTGTGGTGTAGTGGTGTGCTTACAAACCTTTAATGTCAGGGACTCGCTGCCCCTAGGTGACCCTAGGATTTTTAAAGGGTGTAAAAAATCGTAAGTTGTGCCGTTCTTCGGAAGAGACTTAAAACGGAGGTCTCGAGCATGCTCTCTATTGTAACATCGTCCGAGTTAACATAACAGCATAAGTTAAAATAACAGCATGAAGTGACGTTGAATCAATAAACTAACCAAAGACTTAGCGAACTTGATGATTCGATCCAATGCAACTATCCCTGTATACAAGTACAAACCATAGGAATATAATTATATAAATTGTATAAACATCAGGTCCGAGCTTAGTGAACGTCGAGAACGAAAAAAGACAGGCATTTTTTGCCTTTACATGTTTCTATGTTTCTATTTTTCTTGAATTTATTTTTTTATTTTTTTCAGGATATCATAGAACCTTAGTAATTTAATAATCTCCACATGTTCAAACTTGTTCCACCGTACTTCAATATCTCCAAAATTACCGCTGTTTCTGTTACTGTCTATATGCTTATTGTCTGAATTATGGTAAACTCTAGCGACCCGCCCCGGAATTGCACGGGTAGAAGAGAATATTATGCCTACATGTTTTGTCTGTCGCATTTTTTTATAAGGATTTTTTTGTAGATCTATAAAAGAGGATAATTTCACCATGCATTCTCTTGTTATAACTCAAATGGATTAGGCAGCTTCTTCGATGAAAGCTCCTAGGCGACTATACATTTTCCAACAATTATCGTTATATTCCAACCAGTTCACACAAAACCATTACAAATTATATACCTAATCCTTCCTGTTGAATCACTCTATCTATTGGTGAAAACGGCATGAAAATCCGTGCAGTAGTTATTGAGTTTACCGCGAACAAACGCGGCTCAGGACTTCGTTTTATAATATGTATAGGTATATAGAATGGATTAGGGAGCGGCTTCGATGAAACCTCCCATAGGCGGCCCTAGGAGTTTTCAAAGGTAGTAAAAAGTCCTTAGTTACGCCGTCCTTCGGAAGGGACGTTAAACGGGGGTCCCGAGCCTGTACTATGTGAGGTACTCGTTAAAAAACCCTATCCTAATCAACCCTGGATAGGCAAAATTTAGAGCTCCCACTGTAGCATCGTCCGAACAGCCATAGCAGCATAAAGTGGCGTTAAATGATCAAACAACAACAATTATCGTTATATTCCAACCAATCACACAAAAAATTGACAAATTCGTCATTCTAAACCTTCTTCATGCTTCACTCTATTTATTTGGTGAAAACCGTATGAAAATCCGTGTAGTAGTTAATCGCGAACAGACAGACAGACGCGGAGCACTTCCTTTTATAATATGTATAGATACCGAATATTCAAAAGAAAAATGTGAGTTCATTTTTAGAATAAAAAGATATTAAGTAAATTGGCTGCGCCCTAGCTATTAATTCGATAGTACAGATCACAGAAAAACTTATAGTTTTCGATATTTTTTGAAAATTAAATCACTTCATTTCTATTAAAGAAGGTTTGTTTATTAAATCCACTCAAAGTGTATCAGTTATTATGTCATATCCCTGCACTAAATTACATAAGTATTTAACACATGATAACGATTATGTACAACTTAGTTATTTTTCGTATCTAAAAGTTTACTATCTTAATACTTTTCGTATCTAAATATATAAGTATTTAATTTGTTACAAATATTTTTTGACTAATTTGTTTTTATATTTATCTCTGTCGAATATTCATCAAAATCATTCTTTATGGGGAATAGTAAGAATTCGAAGTATTTTACTACCCTTGGAGCCCAAAACGATAAATTCCCAAGGTTATGTTTGAAGACAGAGATGGATGTAAGGTTTTATATTTCAAGAGTAAACTGAGACAGTGGCCAGAAAGTGGTTCCAAGGAGAGAGGCCAGACAGGGGAGTAAATGTAGACATCGCTTCCCTTAGCCGCCTCCATTCTTAAATAGCTTTTGATTCTACTGTCTTAAACTACGTGACTCTAAATCACGACAAAAGACAATTATTATTTCATTCTTATGAAATTTTCATTAAAACAGAACAGTAATTTTGGTTAACAAATGGAGTTTTTTTGTTTATTATATTTAACGCCACTTAATTCTGCAATCCCGAGTTTGGCATTCGGGATTACTCCGTCGATTCCTACCGCCTACCTACTTTCTCATCCTTCAATCCTATCTCACAATCAGAACTTTCCAAGTAAATCATAATAATGTCTATTCATCCCTATTTTCCCAATCTGCTGGTGTTCCTCAAGGTAGTATCCTTGGCCCAATCCTTTATACAGTTTATACAGCTGACATCCCAACTCATCCTAATACTATCCTTACCACGTATGCTGATGATACATGTGTATTATCAGTCAACACCAATCCAGTTATTTCATCCCAAAGCCTCCAATCCCATATGTATTGAAGAATGGTGTCAAAACTAGAGAATTAAAATAAATTCTCAAAAATCGCATCAAATCACTTTTACCTTACGTCGTAAACCAATGACTTCCTGCCCTTCAGTATCCTTTAATAATATCCCACTAGTGCCTGTAGAACAGATCCGATACTTAGGGTTGCATATCGACAAACGATTAACCTGGAATCCTCATACTAGACTGAAAAGACAAGAAACCGCTCGACGTTTCAGGCTACTTCAACACTTACTAGACAAACGCTCTAAGCTCCCAATTAATTACAAAAGACTCATCTACATGACCATCATACGACCTATTTGGACCTACGGAGTAGAGCTTTGGGGCTCCACTAAGCCATCGAATTCCTCTCGTATCCAATCCCTACAATCCAAAATCGTTCGTAAAGTCCTTAATGCTCCTTATTTTGTTAAGAATAAAATCATCCATAACGACCTTAAAGTCCCATTTGTTGCTGATTTGCCCCAAACCCGCTATCTATCCTTTCATAACAAACTTCATTTCCACTCAAACCCTCTAGTTTCAAACCTAGCTTCCTCTTCAATTCCCGATAATCCTCCGAGGCGTCTGAAAAGAAAATGGCCCCGTGACTTCTTAGTTGAACTTGTTATTTGAGTACTACCAGTGGGTAGTTTCTCTACTTGTCATTTTAACATGTCATTACGTATCGCTTAGCCCATTTACTTGATCTATTATTTTAATACAGTTGTAAATATCAATAAATAATTTTAAAAAATAAAATAAAATTCTGCAATCGCTGATCGGACGAGACTAAAGTGGGAGTCTTCAATCAATTTTACTTTTCCGGACATAATTAGGACCGCTGTCATACGTTCCTTACCAATGGACCCGTAACCAAGGATTTTTACTCTTTTAAAAAAATACTAATAGACTACCACCTCCCCGGCTGCTGTACTTGGACCTTAGGCATTGAAGATAGTTACGATTGCCACTACACAACTGGTGTCATTTCAATTGGTGTGATTACGTTGTTACATATAAAGTGTATCAGGCATGAGTCAATAGTGAGATAGAAATATGAGTCTTGTTATTTTTATAGCACAAGGCATCGTCAGGAAGGAAGGGGCATAATAAAGTTAAAGAAAATTGTTAAAAATATTTAATTAGTAATTATTTATGAAGAAATGCCAAAAATATTGTTGACTAAGGAGAAGAGGACGGTCAGATGGATGGGCAGCTGTTGCTCGAAACTTCCTTGGAATTCAAATTGGATAGCGTCGGCACGAGAACTCGATGTTTGAAGTGAGCGGTTGGAGGAGGCAGTAACGGGTCCGTACTGCCATCATTAATTAATTCTTTTTTTCATGTCCTTTAAATAATTCTTTTTTTGAAGAAAGTGCGCCACGAACTCATATTCCAAGGGGACCCAACCAGAGACATCCTTCCCCTACACCACCACCCCAAAGCAACTAAAAAAAAGAAAAAATAGAGGATGATAGCATGGCAAAGATAAATAATAAATTATAAAATAGTTAATTTATTTATTTTATTTTTTTGTTAATTGTTATAAGTTTTATTTGAAAAGAAATGATATGCCCAGGGCCGGGATTCGAACCCCTCCTATGTTTCCGTCATGCTCTACCACCTGAGCTATCCTTGTTCATACCTCGGTTATTTCTTTTCAAAGAACAATATTTTAAAATTATAACAATTAATAAAAAAATAATAATATATAATGATGTAATTCAACAAGATCCTAATTAAAGTGATGTTCAATGAACATTCTTCCCCTTGTATACATCGCAAATTGCGAGAACACGGGGATATGGGATCAGTGAAGATTTGTCTGACGGAGGTATGAACCTGGATACCACCACGACGGAAACATGGGAGACACGTGTTCGAATCCCGTCCCTAAAAATTCTAAATCCTAAGAACTTACCATAAGGTAGATCCAAACTTCAACCTAGGTCAATCCAAGAACTCTATTAGAAGGTTGAAAGGATAATCTGCCATTATGGGAAGGAGAATGTTGATGGTATATGGGCATATTAAATGATTGGGAACAGAGAGGCAGGTTAACGAAAAACCATCAAGAAAATGGAAAGTGCTTCCATTGCTTTAGGAGTTTCATCAGGATATTGAATGGGATAGCACATGGCTGGAAGTGTGTGACAGGACAGGATGAGGATGTAAAGCTGCAGGTGTGAAGGATATCCCTAATGATAGACCTACATTTTCTGCAGAAGAACGACCGAGGAGTCAAAGAGTGAAAGATTTCAGGTAAACGGCAAGGAAAGAGCAACTTGAGGATGAAAATCTGAACGTTTGTTTTGAGTTTTGTAGTCCATAAATGGCTACATAAAAATAAATAATTAAAAGAAACATAATCAATAAAAAAAGAAAATTTAATTTGCAGGCCTACATTCAGAATCACAAAACGATTTTATGTAACGTTTTTCTATTATTTTGTTTATGTATGGGACTGATTGGATATTTCAAAAAATGGCAAAAACAATGAATTTATAATAACATTAATTATGCATTGTTTCATAAACTATAATGATAATCTAGACAATAATCTAATAACTATAATTTAGACTCTAACCTATCTTAATTGAAAAGTATGATTTTAATGGGAAGTAGCTGTGCTTTGAATATTCTGGTTTATAATTTAGATGGCGCACGATAGGGCTTAATAGGAACATGCGATTAAGGTAGCACAATTAGAATCTAGATCTTGACAAATAGTTTAATAGATCTGCGTTGTACATGAAATGAATATATGGCGGTAAATCACAAATAGTCCGCAAGTCCTATTTTTATTCGTAGAGGTATATTCCTTTAAAAAAATACACTATATATTTTATAAAATAAAAAAAACTCTACCACTACAACTCATTAAGAGTCATTGAATCAGTACCTTGTAGAAATAGTACTGTCTCTAGTTTAACGATTGTGCAGGGAAGTGATATGTCCGAGGTCACGCTCAACCGCCAAGTTTTCTCCCCAATTAAGGGTGTCCACTTTATATGGGCTCCGTGAATATGAAATATTTCATCTGCTATAGATGGATTTGAACCCGCGACCCTCAGTAAAGCAATTCTTGAAGCTGAAATATTTATTTGTTTCTAATTAATGTAATTTAACTATTGATCATTGTTATTAACTTGTACATTTTTATTAAATATTTATATTTTAACGTTCAACTTATATAGTTTTCCCTAACGCTAGTACTGACACCTGATTTAAAAATTCATTAATAAATACAAAATAAAATATTTAAACATTTTATTGCTTATTATCTATACATATTATAAAACAAAGTCCTCAGCAGCGTATGTTCGCGGTAAACTACTGCACGAATTTCATGCGGTTTTCACCAATAGATACGGTGATTCACCAGGAAGATTTATGCATATAATTTTTCGAGGTTTTGAGTATACGGATCGGAATATAACGATAATTGTCGGAAATGTTGGTAAAAGTATAGCCTCCTGGGAGGTTTCATGGAAGATGCTTCCTAATGCCTCTGTCATATAAAGAAACAAGGCATGGTGGAATATTACTCTTTTATTGATCTACAAAAAAGTCAGTGATATCATTTATCTATATTTTAAGGAAATCATACGTCTTCTAAGAAAAAAATTAAGTTTTTAAAGGGAAAATGCAATACAGTGAAGTTTGAATTCAATCAAGAGAAATAATTATTCTTAATGTATATTATATATTACAGTCTTAATATGTTATATAATGCAGATAAATAACATTTCGTGTAACCGTTGAAAATACAATGACGAGTTTATATCTGATATCCGTCAGGATTGAACAATACTCTCTTAAAGGAGTGATATAAAAACGGATTTGTTCCGTCTCACATATCGACTCCTGTGCCGGATAAAAGATGTCCCCCGCTTATCCGATATAATACAACTGACCCAGATTGCAAAGGCAGAGTGTTGTTCTCAGGCGATGTGGATGTCGGCAAAACCTTTGATCTCCACGTGCTTTCTCAGCTCCCTTTGCTACCTTGAGAGACTTAGCATAAGAAAAAAAGACATACTGCCCGTGTCGTAGATCCTTTCTGAAGGACTCTTTGCATACCGCAACTCATGTAATAAAACATAAAGAAAGAGAAAATATTTCCAATACTTCAACAATATTGATATAAGGTGCAGCGTTGCACAAGGACATTAAAACTTCGAAATTTCAGTTAAAAAGCGACTAAAATTCACCTGCACATTTAATATATGAAAACATTCCATTACATTCAAAAGTATCACCACTGGAAATGTATTTAAACTGTTTGTAATTCTCTAACTAAATTTAATTATCCATAAAGGTTGCTCTTGATGGGGAACATGAATCAGCGATTTAACTTTATTTGATCCAAAAAGAGCGGTGTAGCTCAGTTCATAAGATTACTGACCTCTGTTTAAGTCCATGAGAGGTCAGTTGAAGTTAAAGTAATTTTTTACCCGTGTTGAGTGGTTTCCGGTTGGAGAAATACTTAGGGTTCGCGTCGACGATATGCACCATACGTGTTGAGCAACGCTTGTGAACTTTGACATGTGTATGAGTTATACAATTTGTTATAATCGACTTAAGTTTTCATAAAAAATGGGAGAAAACATTATCCACTCTGTATATATTCTTAATTTATTATAATTATTAGTTTTTATTTTATATACTGGACTCAATCGTCTTGATTTGTATAATATAATAGAGAAGAAAAAAACATATTCCAGTCAATATTTGTTATTTAAACTTCACAAATGATTAAAAAACGTTTCGACATTTATTTGTCATTCTCAATTTCAGCAATTCCTCATACAACTTCATTTAAATTTATAAGTCCAAATCATTACTGTAAAAACAATAAAAATACACTAAAATATAATAAATAAATAAATTGTCAAAAAAAACTAATATCAATAAGCATAAATACCTTAAGGTCATACATTATTTCAAAGTTAAAAGCCTAGAACTTCCATGGTCATGAATATAATATTAGATTGAAAACCAAACTTTGATCTCTGCAATACTAGATCAAATTAAAATCATTTATGAATATAAATATATTAATAAATGTACTCCAAAACAATAATAATCAATATGAGACAAATATGGTATTTATTTAAATTTTACCATTAAAAAATTAAATAATTAATTTAAAACATGAAAATTAATTTTGAATATTAATTGGAATTTTTTTAAAATTACCATCTGGTCTATTAGTATAATTATTACAATTTTATGTAATTTTCAATCTTTCTAAAAAACTCTTCTGCATCAATTAACAATCATATATAACTTAACAAAGTTATAAGTCACAAATCTGTAAAAATTAACAATTATAATGAGAAAAATACATAATTCTAAAACAATATGTCCCAACAATCAATAAGATAAAGCATAGATACCTCTAAAAAACTATAATACATAAGATAGTTCAAGTTTAAAAACAATAGCTAGCAAGAATAATATAACCTGACCCAATAACCTACCAATAGTTTTCTGATATCATGACTATTTCCATATAAATATTTTGTAAAATAGCATATTTTGATTGAACTGATTAAATTAAAGTTGTTTTATTTTTTAAATATTTTAATACATAAAGTGTAATATAATACAATAATATAATAAATAATACAATAAATAAAATAAATAAATAAATAACAGTGAAATATAAAATACATCATTATTTACACTTTCTCTCTTACTTCACAGATCAAAGTTTAAATCATTTTAATATTAACAATTCACCATGGAGAATAGCTAATCCCCAAAAAAATCTCTCTCTCTCTCTACATTAAAAATGCATTTTATGAGGTATCAATGCTTTATTTTACTGATTAGTTGGGACATATTGTTTCAGAATTATGTATTTTTCTCATTATAATTGTTAATTTTTACAGATTTGTGACTTATTATTTTTTTTCAAGTTTTATATGATTGTAATTGATGTAGAAATTTTTTTATAGAAAGATTGAAAATGACATACAATTGTCAAAAGGTTGATGATGTTTCAAAGAACTAAAAGTATTCTAGAACTATGAAATTAATTATCTAAAGCTTTATGTGATATTATAATGGGGCGAGACTTAATGTAACGGGCGGTGATGTTGATTGAGTGAGACAAGAGTCGGGTTGTTGAACGTTGGTGTTGGTAGAGGAGACAATAATGTGAATTAACGACACGACTCAATTAGTACAAAGACTGTTCGTGTGTGGTGTTCCAACCCACGCTTCTACCGCATCTAATTAACGAAAAGTCCCTTATTTTGGGGCACTTGCTCTAATATGGTTCGGACTTGTATCTCTTTGATTAAACTCTTATTTATTAACTAAAATTAATAAAAATGTTACTTAAAAAAGTTGTTACAAAAAAGCACAACCCTTAATTCCAGTTCTTACAATTGATTCTATAAGGATGTTTTTGTTCTTACTAATTATGTTTACTTTGACTAATCTTTGAATTACTTCTGATTTGAGTTGACTTTATTGGATCATTTATAATTTTGAAATCCGCTTTTGTTCTTGATTTTTTGTCGGGAATAATTCATCAATCATTTCACTTAATTTGATCAAACAAGAAAGATTACCTCAATCTACGTAGAGCTAATCCCTTGGTCCGGTGAACGAAACCAACTGTAGCAGATAAATTATTTGTACTTTAATCTGATGTTGACCGATTCATGTGGGATATGAGGAATCATCTGAAGGTGGGTGATCTCAGCCTCAATTCATCTCCACACAACCTTATGCTTCGTAATTGTACAGTTGTTACCTTGCACTTAACTTAATATTCTTCAAGGGTAAACATTTTCATCCAATAGGAAATCCCCTAGGGCTGTAGTTTGGATTTGAACAAACATTAGTTTGGACTGGAAACAAACAAAAATATAATAAACGTATATTATTATATATTGATTTATATTTATATTTCTCTTCATATCTGACTTTAGATGTTTTCGGTAAAAGTTGATTTATTGCCTGTTCAGCCTGTTGTGTGAAGGTTCTAATACATTTAAGGTTATATTAAATATTTCTATAAAATCGCTTCAATATAAATAGAATCTATCTTGAGTTAAATATAAAATAGTTCTAAAATTATTTATTTTATCATTTTAGGAACATAAAATGAATAATATTATAACACCACCATTTAACATTTAAAATAACAGAGTGGTGATTGTCAAGTTCGATCTCGGTGGCTGTTACTTTCCCGGACTAGTGAAGGAAATTGGTTTTCCCTCACTAGTGGGGGAAAGTGGGACTTTCCACGCCAGATTTAGTTGAGTAATGGATAGCATTACTCAATGGTTGCAGGAAATTAAATTTTTTAAATAGAGAACATTTAACCCTAGATTTTCGGTCTCGAGACCTGGAACAGAAATTACACCGTCCTGATGTGGATTCTAGACTTCTTCTACCATTGGCACATCTAAAATACGGGTGATGGTTTGACGGAGTCCTCGTCTAAAGTTGGGTTTTCCTATCCCCTTTACATCTGAGGTCTAATCAGATCTAGGGACAATTTTAAATATTTATTTTTGAGCTGCAGCACTCCCTCTTAATAGTAAAATAGAATTGAATCCTGTAATGTCATTTCTTGAGATGTCATTGTATTACACCAAAAAAATTACAATTTACTGAAAATCACAGCCACAAATATCCACTCCATTGATTGAAAAAAATAAGTAATTTCATATTTATAAAAAAATATATTTATAATTTACTTGTTTAAAATAAGTATTAATAAATTTAACGTTGTACTTGCCCAAATAAAGAATCTTAGTCCTGGAATGTTTTACACCGATTGTGCTACAATGGAGTACACCTGTACCCCAAAGGTTAAATAGTTTGGTAAATAACAACACTATCAGCGCTTCGTATGGCACACCTATACTGTCTTGTCAAGACATGAAACTAATGTGAATCACAGAACTGCAGTGCTATTTGTCGACCGGAAGCAACACTTAATAGAGCCAATGGGCTACTGGTTTAAAGGTAGTAAAAAATCCTCAGTTTTGCCGTTTTTAAACCTTAAAGACTACTATCATAACTTTACCAGGGTAGAAAACGGGTAGGTCTTTTACCGTAACATCATCCGAATATCCATATCTGCATAAAGTGACGTTAAATGAAACAAACAACACTATAATTGTAAATAGAAAGAAGGCAGAACAAGATTACTCGAAACAAACAAGATTCGGCTTCTAATAGATCAGATAATATTGTCTACCGATTTTCTCTTACCGTTGTCAAACATAACAAAGACTACAAAATACAAGTTTTCCGAGGATTGAAGAATGGACTAGAAAATTATTGTTGTGAAACTACTGTAGGTTTGATCACATAACTGAACGTTGGTTGTTATGGTAACTCGGGGGAAGGGGGAGGAGTTGAATTGGGTAATACAAGGCCGGATGGAAAGTTGTTACTGCTCAGTGTTTGCAAGTGATATTGCCCTAGTTACAGAATTCCCCGATCGCATCTTCCTAAATCATCAACTTGGTCGATTAATGTCCTCGATTCTCGGACCATATGGGCCCGTTTGCCTCTCTCCCCCTTCGAAGCTTAACTTTTGGTGCACGTGCATTAAATTACTTCTATCCATATGCGAACGTTGGGGGACCAATCCTAAGAAATAAGGATAAGCTATTTTTCCACCATAATTTTAACCTCCTCGATATTCAATATTTTTTTAATGTTCAAGAAAAATTACTCTCTTCAGTAAAAAAAAAAAAAGAAAGAAAATATTTTATTTATTTAATATTGAACAAATCTACAGTTCTAGTAAAGTGCTTAAGTGCAATGGTTATATCGAATTTTGTATAAAAGTGTTAGTAGTGACAGGTCAGATTTTGGCATTAATGAATTTTTTCCTTATATTGCAACTCCATTTCGAGCCAAAAAACATGAGAATGACATGATCCCACTTTCCTCAGTACGGTTAACTCATTGTAGACCATATTCTACTTAACTATTTTTTCAAAGGGGCTACAGATACCTGTATGTATTATGTGTGGGTAACAGTAGATATGTGGTGAGGTAATATTTATAATCAATCAATCTACTCTGGCTCTACAACCCAGTAATAGTCTAGGCCGCATCAAGGCGTCATCTCCACTCTTCTCTGTCCTGTGCTAATATCCTCCAAAATCTGGATCCAACAATACTACCTGCATCCTTCTTGACTTCGTCTGCCCATCTTAATCGTGGTCGTCCACGTTTCCTTTTTCCGTCAACGTACCCAAATAGCAGTCTCCTCTGAGTAGCGTTGTCCTCCATTCTGGCCACAAGTCCAGCCCATCTAATTCTTCTTGATATCAGATGACTTCTTAAAATGTTTGCCATCCCAAAATAACATTTATTAGTGGTCAAAATTCGTCATTGTACTTATAACATAGAATTAATAATAATAACAGAAATAATATCAGGTTAGATGTGGCCATCTCAGAACTCAAAAGCTGGTCCCCTAATGTCAAGTTGGTCTTTCTTATTTCTAATGTTTTTATTTCTAGTTCTGGTATGCAGTGTAGATCACAGTTCTCCTGAGTTCGGTACAGCCTTCTTACAGACCCATATTACTTGCGGAAAATTATGTCCGGTGGTTCCCTCCCCTGCTCTCATTCCCCTGCTCATCCAATCTCATGTACATGATTTCCATGGTACAGCGAACGGCTCCCCACAGCTCTATAATTAATCCATTTGGCACCGGACCACCGGTTCACTTTGATTCCTCTTTTGATCCGTTCGTTCATGTTTATATATACGCGTCATGTTATGCTTTGACCATTTAGTGGTCGAAGATAAATAGATATGAACAAAAAACATTGGTATACAAACATAAATTCATATTCCTTAAAATCTGTAATATCTAATTTAAAAAGTAAAATATAGTATTTTAACAAACAAAATTGCCCCACGGGTAAGTGCGTCATGACAACAATTTAACGGCAAATGTCGCCTCTTGACAAGAATCTGTGAATAGTTCATTACAATAAAAGCAAGGCATTTTCCCCTCTTCCTCCGAAATTTTCACTGTTGATACGTGTGTCACTTTTGCAGTTTTTTTGGCTAAGGTTGCCTTTTTACTATAAGAGAATAAGGACTTAATAACAAAAGTTTTATCGCCTTTCCGCTGTGTGACGCACTTGCCCCATAGCAACAAATTAAATTCATTGTCATTAAATGCATGGTGGCGAAATCTCAAAAAATGAAAACGGTCAACGACTCATAGATTTCTGCATCGAAAATGATTTGCTGTTGGAAAACTCCTTATTTCCGCCCAAGCTAGTTCATAAAATTACCTTCTCGACCACAGAGAGAAATGCGAACAGTGTCATAGACCATTTCATATTTAAGGCGAAGGAGAAGTGGTGGGAAGAATTTGGAAAGAAGATGACCAGGAAAACGTTTCTGGATCTTAAATCGGCTTTCGAAACAAGAACATACCAAGGAATTTGGCAGAGGCTATAAAATCTACTTATTAGGAGCCTAAAGGAATCATTAGGCTCAATGGACTGGAGTCAGGCCATTTTGATATAGCAAGAAGGGTCAAACAAGGAGACAGTTTGAGCCTTTTGTTGTTCCTCCTATTCATGGAAGAGGTAGCATCTATCTGTAGGAGAAGAACTGAGAGAACATTTCTGGGGCGATGTATGCGTCCGGTTGTAGTATAGATTCTTCTCCATGCGGACGATGGAGTGCTGATGCTGACTCAGTCAGAAAGCTGCAACAAGCGGTGACGGAATGGTGTGAAGAACTCCGACAAAAAGGAATGACGATCAATGCCAACAAAAGTAATATCCTGCAAGTGGGTGGGCGGCAGGAAGAAGTTCACATATACTGCGATGAAGAGGAAATGGAAGTGGTGACAGACTTCACTTATCTCGGACTGGGAAGCTGGACGCGGAAATATCCAATAGGATTAATAAGGCAAACACAGCTTACTACCAGATTTGTAATACTGATGTAGGAAAGCAGGAGGTAGGAAGAGACGTCAAACTCCACATCTTCAAGTCAGTGTACCTGCCGATACTGCTGTATCGAGCTGAAAGCTGGGTACTGACGGAGAGACAGGAAAGCAGAGTTACCGCGTCGGAACTGAAGTACTTCCGAAGAGTGGCGGGAAAGACGAAAAGAGACTGTGTTCGCAACGAGAGGATTCTTCGGGAACATCAGATTGCCCCGCTAAAAGAGCTCCTGGAAATCCGACAACTGAAATGGTTCGGCCACGTGGTCAGGATGAATGATCTCCTGGACCCTCTCAACACGATGGACTACATGCCGGATGGAAAAAGACCTCGAGGACGCTCAAGGATGTCTTATCTCTAGTACATCGAGTGCCTCAGCAGAAAAAGAGTAAAAGATCTACGACAGGCTAGAAACCTAGCAAGAAACCGGGATAGATTCGGCTCCTGGCTGGACGCTCCCCTATGCTGAAAGGCACTATAGGGTGAAGCGAAAGAAGGAATCATTAAATCCCACTTGACAACAGTGTCCATAAGATCATCACCTCAAAGTAGGTGCCGACAATTCTGACAAGTTTGGGAAATTATTTAATATTTTTATTACAATTAAATAATATATTTGACTACAAAACTATAAAAGACTTCCCTGTTATCACATTTATTGAAATAAAAACGTACTTTAGTCAAATATTTCACCTATGGTCGGTTTATCACATAACGTAGCTGAGTCACATAAGAAAACTGAGATTGCGGCTTTGCCGTATGCTTTATCAAAATCTAATGACTCACTTGTCCCTATGACGCATTTGCTCCACTTACCTCTATAATGATTAGAATTGTTTAATAACACAGTATTTTTAAAGGGTATAATGAATTGTTGGTTGTGTCGTCCTTTTGAGAGGACATAAAATTGCAGTCCCGAGCCTCTGGTGTGTCAGTCACTCGTTAAAGATCCCTATCGCATTTAGACATAGACAAGAAAACTATTAGAACTACCTCTGAAGCAACGCCCGATTAGCCGTATCAGCATAAACAAGTAAAATAATGTTAAATAAATAAAAAAGTACAATAATAATAAAATACTATTAATGTTTTCAATGAACAAGTCGTGAATTACTCAAGTGAATGAATGTAGATGATAGGTGTAAGTCATCTCCTTCTCATTTTGTATTCCGCTCATGAGAGTGCCTTCTCATTTAATTTAGCCAGTGGAATCACCGCTTAGTCAAGATACAAGCCATATAGAGGCAATTAATCTTAAAAGGTCACTTACCTAGTTTTCGTATAAATAATATGTATGTTTATACAAAAAACCTACACCATTACAACCCGTGAAGTGCCTGGGGTTCAGTACATGGTAGAGAATGTACTTTTTTTCGGACAACGGTTGTGCAGGGTGGTGATTTGTCCTAGACCAAGCTCAACCACCAGTTTCCTCCCTTATTTTAAGATCCTTCATGGGTTATTGGAATATTACAGGTTTTCTTTATTGAAACTTTAGTGAAATTTGGGCTAAATCTTCTTTGAAAGTTTTTTTTTTTACTTTAATCTTGATTACATTGTTACTTAAACTTAGCTATATGTTATGAACTTATGTTATCTGAAAGTCAGTAAAGTTTTAATCTGAGCATTCAACGAAAACACACGTCTTAAGTCCAAATAAACAAGGCTCACAAAGTGGCCTGTGTGTTTTTTACCCACTTTTATTTTTACCAATATACTTTCATCAAAAGTACCACTTTTGAAAATCATTGATACTACATATATATGGTACTGATAATCCTCCGAGGCTTCTGAAAAGAAGAAAAGAACCCTCGCGACCATTTAAGTTGAACTCGTTATTTGAGTACTATCACTGGGTAGTTACTCAACTTGTTTATACCCATGCCAATATGTTGTATAACACGTCTATCCTGCCATTTACTTGTTGTATTGTTATAATACAGTTGTAAATTTCGATGAATTACTTAATTTTTTTTTAAATCCTTCATCAGATTTTTTTTTTCTCGGCCATCTTGGGAACACGCTATTCCAACTCCCCCATCTTTCCATTTCCCTTCCATTCGTTTCCTATTCTGTCCATACCTTACTAATTTTTTGCTTTGGCTTTTGTTGGAAACCTTGGTGTTCTTGGAGTTACTTTTTAAGCGGAAAACGTTCCCCTATGTCCTCCTGTGTGATCCCCACTTCTCGTAAATCATTTTTAACCTCTGTAACCCATCCTTCCTTCAATCGTTCAATCGTTGATTGAATACTTTAAAAAAAAACAACAACGAAGTAGTGTATGAAGAATGTTTCGTCCAAATTATTAAATAAATAATTATTATAATTATATAATTATGTAAACTACTTATTGTTCAATGTTTTGTCGAGCTCGATCAGTTAAGTTACAATAATTTTAAATATTGGAAAATCACAAAGCCTTTTTTCTAGATTTCTTCAAACCGTTACACAAAATATAGCATTTTTTTTTAAATTAAATTGAAAAAAATTGAATTTATCGATTTAAAAAATAACACAAGCTACATCTTATTCCAATAAGGAAGTATTTAAATTTTAAAACTGTTATTTCAGTATCGAGTAAGCAATGAAATAAGATTTAATTAATATTTTACTCATAAACTATAAATCATCTATAAATCTAACGATTTATATAATTCAATTTTATATTTTATGCCAAAAAAAATACGTAAAATCTTATAAAGAAAATACATAATATCTTAAAAACAATGGATCACTGAAGGGTTACAAAATAAGTAATAAAATTACCTTAATTCCCTAGAATAATATCGAGGTACCTTTACTAAAAAGTTATTATTATTATATTATTATTTACGTGTTGTTTGTAAAATGGCATTTGGTCCGCCATTAGGCCGTTCGTTAGTGGTTACCCCACTAGCAAAAGAAAAAAAAAACATTAAGTACAAGAAAAAATGTTATGAAGTATTTTTATTTATTTTTGCTTCTACTAAAACTGACCAATAGATCGAGACAAATATAGCTTGATTAAGTTCTTTACTGATGAGTTATTTTGATCAGGGTCTTTGCCCCGATCGATCAATGATACCTCCTTAATCCGCCTCAATCCAATCCGTCAATGTCAAAGCGAGTTATATTAGGAAAGTTTTTCGTTTGCTTTAAGCTCCTTAATGTTTACAGTATTAATTTACCCGACATACATATTCATGAGATGCTGTTGACCGAAGACGAATTTATGGAGAAGATCGATGGGTGGTAAACACACGTGGATTGTTGTAAGGAGTTTGATGTTTCGGACTAACTATATTATGCCTCTAGTTACAGTCTTGTTAAAATGGATTATAGAGACCTAAAATACAATATTACCTTTTAATTAATATAGTAATATGTAACGGACTGAGAAAAATTAAGTTAGATATATATTACATTTTTATTATTGCATCGCATTTGTATTCAGGCCGCGCTGCGTAATCAGTTCATAGGTCCAATTCAGGAATGAGGTCAAATATGACTCAAGGCATTGTCATTTCTAGGCGACCTTAATCGAATATTTAATATATCTAACCTTAATGTTAGATTTAATTCGAGAATGTTTTTGCCAATTTTTACCACCCGTGGCAGCACCTTCCGGAACCGCGGGTGAGAATGTTTACTAAGCTTGAATAAGTCCTTAAATACCCGACCGTTTCCCTCATAAGTCAGAGTTGAGAACTGGTGCTTTCGGGGAGCAGGGTCGTGGTCCACCGGAAGGAAGGTGAACTGGTCAAGAAGCCAGATGGATTCGGAAGGTAGGAAGTTTCTGTTATACGGTAGTTAGACTAGATTTGGGGTGAAGCCAGATAGTAGCTCAGTTGTTGATAGAGCCTGTTAACTATTTTCTGTCATTCACGGTGTTTTGGAAACAAAACAGATAGGAATCTTCTATTTAAGTTGTAATTATTAGTGCATATAGAATTATGGTTAGAGAGAATAGAACTTGTTTTATATTGAAATTATTTATTTATTAGTGGTTATGGGATAATGATTATTGATGGTGAATATTTTGTAGTTGTAATTCATTATTTTTCTTAACGACTTTAGGACTATTCTTATTATCATTATTAAATGTTAAGTGTGGTTGTATATTATTCTGATTCAATATAATAGCGTTTTATTTTTTATAAATGGCTGTATTGGGTTTATTTCCTTACCCAGTTTCCCTATGTGACCTCGACGATACCATGTCCTCACCCACCCCTTTTTAGGTGTCCACAAAGTCCTGGAGAAGAGCCCCAGGTAACATATTATTTTGATTTATATTTTCCAGGAGTCTATTCTGATTAAGCAATATTAAAACAATAATGACTTTCTGCAAAAGTTCTAATGGAGTTACATAAATTTCATGTATTCATTATTTGTTTATCCTTATTTTATCCTACTCAATTAAATTAAAGATTACCTCCAGATCATGAGTTGAACTAACCATATACTCTGGCATTAAAAAGAAAAAAACTGCGCAGAAGAATCCACCGCACATAGTGGCCCGTTCCCCCACTACCTCGCTCTGTTCAATTACCCTTTGTGCTCCTGGTGACCTACTTTGCTATACCTATTATATCTTCTCATTCACTTGAAGATATTATTGTAGTTTTGCTTTAGGCTCGGCTGCCATTGAAGGTTTGGTTGGACCTGTTTTTTAGACTCGGCTTTAATTGGACTCTGGTCCGAATTTTTAGTGTGATTTCACGCTGCAACGACTCTCAGAAGGGTGAGGGGATTCTCGTCCCCCACCACACCTCTCCAATCCCGCCTCCGATTTTGTGGAAGGTCGTTTTCTAAATTATCTGACAATTCCCACTTTTCAATTAGCAAAATTAACCTATTCTAAGAAAAATAAATTGAAAAATATAAGAGGGAACTATTACTGATCAGAAACTATTACAAATGTGGTTATTGCTAACCATATGATGATAACATTCCGTTTTTTAATTTTTATTTTGGCGCAATAATACTTCATTAGATCAGAAGGAAAACTGGGCTGAAATCAAGAAAAAGAGTTAAACTAGTTTTCCCATTACAATTTGCATAATTAAAATCACTTTAGGAAATGAAAATATCAAGGATGAAAATAACAAAATTTTTCTTCTTATATTCTTCTTCCGTGATGGGCCGTGTCATTTCGGTGTTTGAGCTTGGTTACTAGCACCGACATGACACGGTCCATCCCGGAAGAAGAAAATAAGAATTCCAACGACCGTGGAACCCTACGCGATCAAAAAAATTTTGTTTTAATTTTTATACATATTTTTATAACTTTCTATTATCAAATTATCATATATTTTATACCATTACCTGTCATTTAAGTAGGTTTTCCATATTTCTAAGTCTCACCATTTTTACAAATGTACCTTTTTCTTTATTTTTCATAGTGTATTTTACCTTTCAGTACACATATTAATTTTGTTATTCATATATATCCTATATTCTTGGCACTGCAATGTTTTTTTTATAGTTATTTTCTGTTTTTCTTTCTTAGTCCTGAAGATGGGCTACTACGTAGGCCGAAACGTTGGCACTATTACTAAATAAGTTAACCTTATTTTTGTGTTATTATTGACTGCACCCCCTCACCAATTCTATCCTTCATTAGAATCTTCCAGTCAACTATTTGCCTCTCTAATTAGTTTTATCTTTGATTATACACCAATACTATTTACTTTACATTGATTAGTTTATTTTTAATTTATCGCAACAACAATAAACTCACGTTCCTGTAGTGCCAAGTTGATAATTTTATTACAATTGTTTACTTACCATTATTTTAGGTATTGTAAAGACGTTGTGTAATGGTTCGCTCTTCAAAATAAATTCAGATTAATTTCAAAGTTACAATGATCCAGCTTCTTTATCAGTGAGTAATATTCGTGCACGCGAGCTAAACTGTAAACGAAAATCAAATACTCAGTAATATTTGACTGTTCCACTTGAATTATATTTTATCCAACATTAATCGCTTTGAGAGATGAGTTTTGGGATAGATTTGTTAATATTATGGGCGTCGAAAAGAGAGAATCCTATCGGGCTATAAATAAGGGAGAAATGTTGAGCCATTAGTGCGACATTTGACTGCGGTTGTAGCGGTTTTATGAAATGCGGTTTCTATGGCTACATTTTTTTTTAATAGCACCATAAATTTGAGAGGAGCGAAAGAAATTTATTTTTAACGACGTACTGTAGCTAAATCTAAAACACTTTATCCCAATGTGAATCTCTCTTTCTGAACGATTGGACTCAGAATCAAAATTGGCGTGATTTGTATTTAATTTACAACAAAATCTACAATAAAAATAGAATCCAAAACAAAAAAAATCCACCGATTACCTCATAGTTAACGCTATTATCCAAGCTAAATTATTCAAACTAGCGACTTAGATAATAATACATTAATAACGTATTCATATACATACATAACCTGTACAATTACAGCTCATGAAGGTACTAGGGTTCTGTACTGTTTCAAGGACAACGGTTGTGAAAGGATGTATTTTGTCCGAGTTCACATTCAACTGCGAGACGTTCTCCCAATTTAGGGTACCCACTTTATAGAGGGTAGGTGAGCCCCAGGAAGGTCTGCAGATCACACAGAGTCCATTCCTGGTTTTTCACAGAATAAAATATCTGCCACTGTCAGAGTTGAACCAGAATCTTCGGTTAGGCAACTGAACCATCTACTCCGCTTCCTACGTTTTAAGATAACTAATGTATAAAGGTGTTTGAAAATAAGGTATTGCATAGAGTATTCTGCCTGAAAAAGGGTGAGAATACTGAAGAATTTAGGATAGAACAACATGGAATCGTTGAGCATGCATCAGGCAAATATAATTGAATGGGTTAGTAAAATGGTTGGGCTTAGTAACAAACAAATTACGAAACAGTTTACGAGGCGACGATGGAAGGATTGCGTTAAGAACGATCTAACGTACTTCGGTTTGAGCACTTTCTCCTGAAAGGAAGTTTGTAAGCAGGCGGTATCGGCATCGAGCCTTCGGGTTCGATAAGTCTTATTATTATTCATATTAATTTACATTAGAAAATCAAATAATTTTTCAGATGTCACCACATTTTTTCAATTTGGATTAAACTTTACGTATTGAAAAAAAGGGCCTTTGTATGCATCTTTTTTTCATTTATTGATTTCCTGTCACGGTCACCAAACGTTTTGGAAATAATTAAAACAAATTTCATTTCCTGGATGAAACTATACTTATGTATGTATTAAGCAAAACGATAGTTAGAAATGTACACGACGATTTAACAACACAAAATATACATGTACATTACCATTGATTCTATAATGCCTCAGACCATAAATACCCTATAATAATAACAATAAAGTCTTTATTTATTCTGGGACAAGTCCCTTTGAATAACTTTACAGGTATTAATATATATGTTATTATGTCTTAGAGAATATTTAATTACATTTGATAAATTAATACAATCAAAATAACAAATGAGAAAGTATTAATGAGATTAAAATTGCAAATTATATCCAGTGATAACATTTAAAGAATTAAAAAAAAAAACAGAGTACAAGAAATATAAAATAACAGAAATAAGATTACAATAATTATATATAGAGAAGGAAGTGATGATTACATGTGTACGTAAATTACAATGTCAATTAAAAACTAACAAAGCAGAAAATGAAACAAAAATATGAACAATATCAACTAATATAACTTATTTTTAAAAATATTTAACTGGATGAGTGAAGTGTCAATATATAAAAATACATCATTCATTTATCAGTTAAAAAATTTTAATCTGAAAACTGAGTATGTTATTTCCGATTTTTGGGAATCGTAAGGATATAAGGTGATTGAATACACGGGATTTAAAGGTTGAAAGATGATATATAAATATATGTTTAAATTACAATAGATTCAATAAACTTCAAATCATAAAAAGGAATTGTATTCCAACAACTAATTAAGAGGAAAATATATACTATACACAAGGTGTAATAAACTTCCTCTAATATATGTTGTAACGAGTTTCTTTTTTTTTTTGTCTCTAAATTCGTCCGTCAGGTGTCTCTATCTATCTGGCCTCACTCTACTGTGGACTGTCGTTGCGTACGGTTATATATCAGTGGTTTATATGGCCAAATAATTGCCAAATTTCTATGTTTTATCGTTTCTTTGCGGGTCAGCGTTGGTGTTATGTTATATTGTGGTTATGTCGTTGGTGTTACAGTTTCATGTACAGAATATGAATACAACCTTTTTTTTTTAGAGTTCTTTTTATTTAATCAATTTGGACCTTGGACGGAGAACCCCACAACCTGGTCACAATGTTATAACAAAATTATATATAGGGAAATATTTACATCTAAATTATCTAAATAAAATACAATATTTGATATCTAACAGGTTTTTTTTTATGTCGATCGTTCAAAAGTCTATAAACAAATGAAATATATACGCGTTCACTATTTAATGTATTCTTAATCCACAAATACAAATTGATATTTTTTAATGAACAGATATAAAAACTAATAATGAGTACAAAGACATGTTGATAGCGGGCTGCTACAAATCTATTGAGCTCGATAAATACACACTCTCCTTAATCCAAATAAATTTTAAAAATGTCTGGTAAAACTTTGTTAAAAGAACTTGACTTATTCCTCTGTTGTTCTCAGCACATTCTAAAAAGTATGTGCCAAATAAATTTAAAACTTTAGATTTATCATCACCCTAAGGACGTCCATGACTTTCGTTCTAAACTAGTTGTGATTTGTGATTTCAATTTTCGGATATTAATCTAACCTTTAGCTTATTTTTTTAACCTTATTTTCATTCCTTCAAACATACTTTCTTATTCCAATGTGGCTCCAAATCAAGGATGATATTTTTTTTAATTTCTTTAAATGAAGTTTTAAAATATTTCAATGTTTTTTCCTCACTCTAGAGAAATAAATATCTTTATTTGGTCCCTTTTCTTTTTTTTTGTAATGAGTTTAATGGCCTTTCATTGTCCCGTAGAGGAAGAAAGTATTGGTTATTGCTACAGATTACCAAATCTATGTAATTGGAAATAAAAGGTATAAATAAAATAATTATATACTAACTATTTTAATTAAATTATTGCTATTTCGTATTCAGCTTGCGCAGCCCATCAGATGTTTTATTAATAAATAATCTATAAAATGTATGTAATAGTTGTTCGGAGTGTCAGTGTATGTGAAATTCAGACTAATATTAATAATTTAAATTTACATATTTGAAATTTAAATAATCAGACTATAATTGATTTATAAATTGAAAAAAAACACAATTATTCCAAAGACTTCAGTTTTCACCTCTGTCGGTAGTCCTCGTGGCAGCATATTTTTTTTTGTTTGTTTTATATATATATATATATATATATATATATATATATATATATATATACATATTTTTTTTATTATTATTTTTGTTTTTATCACGTACCGACCACTAAGGAGCACACGAATATCATCGGTTAAGCTTCTTTGGGAGTCTTGATTTTCTCTCTTCCCATCTCAGCTTTATGATTTTCGACAGCTTTTCTTTCTTTCTTCGGACCACTTTGTACCTACTTTTTTCTCTTCCAATGTTAATGAGATTTTTCAGAGCTTTCCTGTATGTGTCTCTATCTAGACAGTTGGCATCTGAAATTTTAAGGTTCTTTAATTCTTCTCTTATTTGCTTCGTGTATCCTCCCACGCTTTTGTAGCTAAAAATTTTATTAAAGTTCTTTTTGTTCAATCTTTTCTCCTTCATCCTTTTCGCGTCCCAAAAAAACATCAGCCATCTGATTCTTATCTCGGTCTCCAGTTTTTTTATTTCTATGTACAGTGGCTCCCAGTCAGATTGATACACCAGTGTATTTCTATATATGTTTGACTAAATAAAGGTTTCAAATTATATTACATTAAAAACAATAATTTATTGTTATCACTAAACATCCTATAAGTATGTAATTTGTATAATAATTACAATAAAGCACATTTGTTTAGGATTACTTATCTCACAATGAAAATGACGCACCTTAGTATTTTCCAATATTTGTTTGCCTTAAACTATTTTACTTTAGTTAAAATTTTCGACCCTAAGGTTTTTGTTTTTGTTGAGGACTCTTCGAAAGTGTTTGTCTCTTTTCAAAGCGACTTAAAGAAAATCTGACATTTTTTTTTTATGTTTTTACGAAAATGGGTCCACACACAACTTTAAAAGAACGTGAGTAGGTTGTTCAACATTATAGTGAAGGGAAATCTTTAAATTAAATAGCCGACATTATTTTTAAAAAACCGTTCAAATGTCCAGCCTTCAAAACGAAAAGCCCATTGCCAGAAAAAAAGTTAAAAGCACTAGCCAAGTTTTAACTGAGAGGGAAGAGACTTAGATCGTCAGGGAAATTAAAAGAAATCCAAGTTTGAGTGCTCCCAACAAAGCACAACCTACAAATAATTGTACTAAACTAATTGTTTACTAAATGCAAAGTTTATAAATTATTGTTAGAAGCGATGTGTCATTTTGAGCATTAGATGAAATAATTTATTCGCTTTTTGTCTGTTAATTTTTTTAAATAATCGAAGTTAAATATTTTTTATTTTACTGTTTGTATATATTTAAATTGATACTATGAATAAATATGTTGAAGAGTTTTCTGGTTTTGATTCCTGTAACAATATAAATTTTTCTTTTTTCTTCTTTCTACAGGGTGTTTCAATTTCATTGTGAGCCACTGTAGATCTCTTCGTTAGATCTTCGCCTGTAACATTATCCTGTGTTACAGGATCACTTGTGTTATCCTGGGCTCATAGATTTTTCTAAAGATCCTCCTTTCTATTCTTATCAGCTTTTTCAAGTTGGTTAGGCACGTGGTCTCCATCCCGGTACAAAATCAAAGGATTTTTTATGTTATATCATTTAATAGAATCTAATTTTTACCGTGGAAATTAAATTGAATTCCCATGAAGAGTAAATGCGATCTTTTAAAATTGATTTCAAGTAGGGTAAATAATTAAGTTTCTTAGTGGGTGAGATTTTTTTTTGTTTTAAAAAGTTAATATTTGAGTAAGTTCGTTTTTTTGAATAATTAGTTATTTTTGTGGTAGTATGAACATATTTAAAGAAAACAAATTAGTCTTAACACTGCTTTTATGATAATAATTATATATTTTTTAGAAATCGTTTGACGTCAGGTGATCCATCCTTCGTGTCGTGTTAGTCATCGTTCGTGCAATGTTTGTTCGGTTTGTTGATTTTGCGATTAGTGGTATCGATGTTTGTGCAGTTCCTCCATGCACATGAATCGATGCGCCGAACGTTCAATCACTTCTGTTCGAGCGAGTACTGTGTTTGGGCTTAACAGTTTAATATACTGTGTAGCCAATGTGTATGTATCTCAAATGGAGAGTACTGTATAAGTTCATGGATGTGTAAAAGGGGACTGTTATGATAGTAACTATCGCTACCAATAATTTCATTCAAACCATATGACAATTACTATCGTATTAACGTTTACTGCCGTTGTTACTGACTGTCATCCTTGGCGTGATCCATGGAAACGCATGTCACGACAATACAAACTAATCTTACCATCATTATAAACAATGTTTGCATATGCTGTCTTTATATGTATATATTTGATCTGAATTCACAATTCATTCTAACTAAAGTTCCAAAGTCATTAAATTATTTCAAGAGAAATAAAAGTATTTTTTTATAATATACCAACGTTTTTCCTTAAATCTTGGACAACTCCATCAAATATTAATAACAAGAATGAAAGAATAAATATAGATATTTTTGTTTTGAAGAGAAAAGATTTGCCCTGGCCGGGATTTGAACCCGGGTCGTCTGCATCTCCGATGCGGTGCTCTAAACCACTGAGCTACCAGAGGTCATTTCAAGTCAGACAAATCCGTTCTCTTCACCGATCCTATATCCCCGTGTTCTCGCAATTTTTGCGATCTATACAAGGGGAACAAATGTTCATTGAACATTACTTTAAGTAGGATCTTGTTGACTTACGTCAATATATGATTTATAATTTTTTTTTATTAATTGTTATTTTGATGGTGATTATTTTTAAATATTTTTGTTTTGAAGAAAAATACTTCTCATGGCCGGGATTCGAACCCGGGTCGTCTGCATCTCCGGTGGAGTGCTGTAAACCACTGATCTACCAGGGGTCGTATCCAATTCAGTCAACAACCACAGAATGAAAACTAAAATTACATGAAATATCATTTGATAATCAATATTTTTATATTTAATTTAAGGAAATACTAAAAAAATACAAATTAAAATTATATATCATAATGATTATAAAAGTTTTTTGTTTTTTAAAAATTTATTTATTGATATTTACAACTGTATAATAAAAATACATCTAGTAAATGTGCTAAGCGATACATAATGACATGTGAAAATGACAAGTAGAGAAACTACCCACTGGTAGTACTCAAATCATAAGTTCAACTAAGAAGTCACGGGGCCATCTTCTTTTCAGACGCCTCGGAGGATTATCGGGAATCGAAGAGGAAGCTAGGTTTAAAACCAGAGGGTTTGAGTGGAAATGAAGTTTGTTATGAAAGGATAGATAGCGGGTTCGGTTCTATAATAAGGGCTATCTAGTAGGATGGTCCTTTTCTTTTTGAACGATCCATGTCTCTCCGCTCTATGTGGCTATATGACTTAATAGCGTCTTGTAGATAATAAACTTGGTGTTACTGCTGACAAATCTGCTTTAATCAATATTATAATTATAAATTGAAAAAGGGAAAGGTCAACAGAGACATTAAACAAATGTTAATACATTAGTGGAAAAATTCCAACTAAAAACTAATGTATTACAATTATAAATTTCTTTTGAAAATGACAAGCGATTAAGGTATAATACCTTCGGAGGAATAATTAATTAATATATACTAAATAAATAGACAAATAGACTAAATAAATGTAACTACCTGCAGCGGGATTTGAACCAGGATTTCCGGCATGGCTACTCAGTGCTCTACCACTGAACCACTCCTCTCCCTATTTTCTTACTTATATCAACATTTATTTCATACAGGGAAACGGATAGATTAGTCTGTGCTGAGCTGATACGCTAAAAGTTCCTGGTTCGAATCCAAATGTTGCTGCTAAATTATTTGATACGCCAACGGCCATGGAAATACCCTATGAAAAATGCAGAAAATACTGGGTTTTATCCCGTATAAGGATAATATAGGATCTAGGAATAGAAGATTTGAAATAGAAATACAATATGTAGCATAAATAGCAACTGTGAGTTAAACGCGTCACTATTAACAGTTGGAGCTATGATTGATGCCGTCGAGATCAAACAGTCACAGATGACGGTAATTGCACTCCGTAGTTGAACTGCAGTGCCTCAGTCCCAGTAATTACTTCACTGCAGTTGCATGCAGCACTATTGTTACTCGTTTTCGGCTAGCCTTACTAAAAGATAATTTTAGTTGTGGTATTGGCGTGCACAATTGCACAAACTGGGTCAAACTAGAGCTATGACAAAGCCTAAGAATCTGAATTAACTGAAAATCTCGGTTGTTCAGGGAGAGAAAACATAATAAATTATATATGTAGTTGAATCCTTAACTATTGACACATAGTCCTAGATCCATCTCCCGCTGCAAACAGACAGAATAAAAATCATGGCCTGCAGCGGGATTTGAACCAGGATTTCCGTCATGGCAACTCAGTACTCTACCACTGATCCACTCCGCTCCCTGTATACTAATTTAATTAAGATTTAAAAAAAAAACTCTACATCCAATATTTTTAATCCATTCCTCTCTAAGTAATACTACGACAAAAAGAAAGATATTGGAAACAATCGAAATACTGAAACACGCGGAAATCTCAATCAATCAGAGACCACCCGATCGGAACCCATCCAATCAAAATACAGCCAAT
The DNA here is from genome assembly GCA_964056705.1 of Troilus luridus. NCBI lineage: Eukaryota > Metazoa > Arthropoda > Insecta > Hemiptera > Pentatomidae > Troilus > Troilus luridus. Next base: position 11,825,125 of record OZ057412.1, read on the forward strand.
CAGATCTGGAAATAGACTCCACCCCCGTACCCGTAAAGCTATAAATACCGAAATATAGAAGAACGTTTTCAGTCTAAGATTAAGCCCTGAAGAAGATGGCTATCAACTCTACCACTCGGTCCAAAACCGGATATATAAATGACGAATGATTATAATATATTTAACATAATTTTTTAAGGATATCTGCAATAATAAATTAAACATGTCCAGGATGTAATAAGTTTCCAGCAAGTTCTTTATTTACACCGTCTTCTTGAACGTGGTGCAAATAGTAAAAAATAAAAACTGTACAACTTCAACCTTTGAACAGCCTTGTTCAATATATGGTAGAGACCACATTACTAAACAGTACCCACTATATGTACCTATGCTAGATGGGCATCAGGCTGGTATATATTTATGATAAATAGATTAAATAATTTATCTGTTCCAGCCGGATTTGAACTCGGGTTGTTCAGAAAGTAACTCAGTATTCTACACTCATGCTGAGTACCACAAATCTCTAAAATCCGCATGCATTTCTAATTCTCCATAAGAATTTACCTTCTAGGCCTGTATTGCTGAAAACCCACGATGTACCATAACAAATAGTCGGCGACAAGCAAGCACAGTCTCTATGACCAATATAATTGAGACATGCTCAGTACGAGCAAGCTGGTCCGCCACGTCAATGTCTCCTGGGACCAGTCGAGGGAGTGAAGTTCCCAAGGGACTATAGGGTCCTAATCAATTAGCGAACAGCTAGCTCAATCCAAAAAGGAAAAATCGCTGAAAATCTTAAAAAAACGGCAGGAGAGGGTAGTATTAGGGAGGGGGGGTTAAACCTAGAAAATAAAAAAAAGTGAGAGCGGGATGAGTACTAAGAAAACTATGAAGTGAAGAAGATGAAAGTGCGGGAACATGTTAAGGAATTGAGACTCTTAGTTCTTGCTTCCTCCCAACTCGCTACACGAATGGTGTCCCGGCGGTATGGACAGGAAAAGGTACCTGTACCTGGATCTTTTAAGCATGTATATATTTGAGCATCCATAAATTCTTTCTTTTTTTTCTACTACTGTGAATTGTTTTCAAATATCTCCAATTGTCTTAGCCTTACATGATAATAATTATTTAAAGGTCAAAGTACACGCTTCGAAACTGTGATGGCTAACAAAACGTACAGCTATATGACAAAAATGGTTCACCATGTTTCGTTTAGAAGACACGAGTTTCGAAGAAACATTCCGCGGCTGACCCACCCGTGGTTGATTCGAATGATATCAACAAGATCGGTCGCTACAAGTACAAGAAATAGCGGAGACACTGGATATTGATTTTGGTACTTTTTAGAAACATGGTCTTGGCTATGTGCCCTATCCTGATGTTCGGGCCCCATACAAACATTTCTCAAACTGATTACTTTGTGAATCATTTACGACAATGATGTGTGCCCATCGTGTATACCTAATTGCTGACGAACAGTCTAAGGCCGACTTATATGAAGCGTTCAGGATCAACCCCAGATACCTCTAAATTTTAAAAATTGACATTTTTATTTTCTTCGGTAGTTTAGTCAATCTATGCTTAGCGATTCTGTAAGACCAGGCTCAGAACCAAACTAAAACTACAATAAATAAGGCGGAAAGGTGTCATGATAGACAAAATTTCTTGACTAAACTGATGAAAAATATAAAAATGTAATTTTTTAAAATTTTGGAATTATCCGGTTATAATTCTGAACCCATTATATATATTTGTATCGGATGAACAAGGTATAAATTCGTGTGGTTCAAATTTAATAAACTCTAATATTAGTGATAATAATCGATTTTAATGATTTTACAATCAAATATTACCGGCTGATCTCAGAATAAGTCCAATTTTAAACATTTCAACAATCGCTAGTCTTGAACAATATTTACAGAATAATTTATTTTATTAAATGTTATAATTTTTAAATATTTTTATTTTGAAGAGAAAAGATTTCTCCAGGCCGGGATTCGAACCCGGGTCACCCACGTGACCCACGGCTAGGCAAATCCATTCTCTTCACCGATCCTATATCTCCGTGTTGTCTCAATTTTGCCATTTATACAAGGGGAAGAACGTTCAATGAATGTTTCCCCTTTTATGCATCGGGGGATAGGATAGTATCGGTGAAGAGAATGGATTTGTCTGGCCGTGTTATGAGCCAGGTTAGCTCAGTTAGTTAGACTACCACGCTGGTGGCGGGGGGGGGGGGGGCTCGGGTTCGAATCCCGGGCAGCACAAATCTTTTCTCATAAAATAAGAATATTTACAGAATAAATTGAACAGGTATTTCGATTGAGTAATGTGGTGGAAAACATTTCATCGATTCTTAAGTGTGTATGTATTCATGTATTATTGTCATGTTCATCTCTGAAAGTGGAATTCTATATTATTAAGGGGAATAAGTTGATCCCTAGATGATGATTTTGGAAATTAATAATATAGTATTGCACTTTCAGAGATGAACTTGACTATAGCTTTATATAGTTATATACGTTGATGGATGATGCATACGGATTATATGTTAGCTATTGATAATGACTAATGTGAAACGTTTAAATAATAAATAATTATGTAGACTGGATAATGGTTTTTTCTTGCATGATTGTGGTTACTATAAGATTGCAGTCCAGTGAAGTACAAAGAATTAAAATTAATCTTATTTTATTAACAATCAAAAAACGTAGATACCAATATATGCATAAAGTTCACATTTGATTCAGGTATTTATGTATATGATACAGGTATGGATGATTTGTATTTAGTGAGTATTTTTATGTTCATTGTATTTTAATTTGCTATTTTGTTTCAGGTGAGTTCTGTTAAATTGACGCCTTTGGTAAGCAAGTTATTTTATTTATCATTTAAAAAAGTAATCTATCTATCTATATGGTGCTTTAACCCCGGATAGGTCTTGTCCTCCATGAGCTTCCACCATCCAGCTCGATCCATTGCTTCTGGCTCCAGTTCGGTGTGCCTAGCAGAAACCTGGAGTCAATCGCCACACTATCCATCCACCTCAGTTTGGGTATACCTCTCGTTCTGGTACGATCAAACCTTTCCTCAAGGACTCTATAAGGAATTTCACCTTCCTCCATCCGTATCACATGGCCGGCCCAACTTAATCTTCCCAGTTTTATGAAGTCGACGACATTTAAGTCATTATAAAGGCCCTATAACTCCTGGTTCCATCGTCTCCAAACTTCTCTATCTTTTACAGGGCCGTATATTCGTCGCAAAGTTTTCCGTTCGTATATAAGCAGGTTATTCTCATGAGCCTTTGTCATCGTCCATGTTTGTGAGGCGTAGGTTAACTTGGGTCTAATTAAAGTTTTATACAATCGTGCTTTAGTCTGCTTCGTGAGTAGATTTCTCCTGATCTGCATCCTCGAAACAAAATAGCAGCGGTTGGCTGCCGCAATCCTTAAAAAAAGTAATACTATACTTAATATGCAATGTTAGCTGGAAACGAGAACATGGTGTGAGCAGCATCAATATACTCTAATAACATTTGAGCGTTCCTTTCTAGCCCGCTCTATCTCTCTTTGGAATTCACTCCCACTCGATATCCCTCATGCGTCTTCTTTAACCTCATTTAAATCCAAACTTTTGCTACATCTTCTAAATTCTCAATCAGATGCTTTATAAGCAATAAATAATTTATAGATATATTCAACTTGATCGATTGATGAACTACTGTATTTATTCCTCACTCATAATGATATTATTTTTATTATTAGATCCAATTATTTATTCACTTATTATCCCATAAGCCTATTTCTTTTTATTGAAAATTTGTCTGTTTTTATTTTAATTTTGTATCTCATTTTCTAAATCTCTACCAAAACATACCTGTTTAATTATTTACTTTCAAGTTATTATGTAAATATTGTTTTAATCTGGTGTAGGCCTTTGGCCAGATATTTATTTATTTAATTCTGTTCAACTATGCTATTCTAAACGGATCGGGTCCCAGAATAAAATTATTTTTCAATTCTATTCTATTATATTCTAACTCCTGTTCATTTTTGTACAGTACAAATGCTTTCCGAAAGATTTTCTATTTATTATAAGATTTTCTTATTCCTTTTGCAAAGCAGGAGTTTTACTGTTCCAGATAGTAAATGGTATTTACCAAAGAAAATTACAAATTCCATTAACCAATAATCACAAATTAACATTTTTCTCTAAGACTCTGTATTTCTACTTTGGTTAGCTATAGTATAGAATAAACCTTGTTAATAAATACCTTTTAAGTGGAAAGTGGTTTCCTGGGCTGCTTAAGCTAATAAATAAATGGGCAAACTAATAAAGGCTATTACTGCAGGATCCATATTACCTCTCTGTTATACAAAAAGTATTTTGTGATGTAATATTTTATATGCGTTACCTAGGGACTACTTTTCGTTCAATCTTTTGTTTGATCGGTAAAATTATAAATATTTTTAAAAATTAGGAAATTGTAAATCGGCTATTTCTGACTTCTTCAAGCTGTAACAAAACATATACCGTTATTAATATTATTAATTGTTATTAAATATAAAAAAAATGCTATGATTTATTGTTTTAAATATATTTTAAATATTCTAATTGATTTTAGGATGGCACAGTAATCATTTAGGGTAATTACTCAAATTAGTGTTTATTCAAACGTCCTAACTTTATTTGAAATTGGATTCATTTCCAGAAGTTGGTTGTGTGTTTTCCAGTTTACTAATTAATTAAACTGTCAATATATTATTCATAAGTATATATGTAGTACATCTTGGTTATGTAAGCACCAAAAGAATTAAAATGAATATTTTTTTTTTTGTTAGCTGTTACAATTTTTAAATATTTTTCTTGCACCGAGCAGGCAGACAAGGCACTGACGCTGTCTGACCCTACCCAGCGGCTACGCCCGTCGTCAGCGCTTCATGGGGCGCTAAGGGGTACTACTGTCTGGATGGCCCTCGTACAAACTATCAAAAAGCAATACTAAGTAGGTACTCATATTTTAATAGGCTCACCAGTGGGATACAAAATAATTTCTGTAATTATAAAATAGTTTGTTTAACAGCTACGAGAAGTCAGGAACAGTGGGTTTGAGAGTTGCTAGTTTAAAAAAAATAATAATTTAATTAATCGAGCACAACAAAAGAGTAAAGAAAATGTAGTTCCTAGATCCGTTGCTAGGCAACGCTGACGATTAAAGCATAAAGAAACATTTTCTCTCATCACTACCTTTACCAATTACTTAAAATTTAAATTTAGTTCCAATTACCTGAGAAAATTTCAAGTCAATATGGTTAACAAATTTAACAGAGTTAGCTAACGACTGCACCAGAATTTTCCTTATCCATTCAACATTTCGTAAATTTAGGAAAATTTAAAATAAAATAGTCTAACAAAATTAGGGAACAGGAGAAAGGTAATATTGAATAGAGCCCTCTGTAATTCGCTTATTTGTTAGACTGTCAGCTCCCTGATTGCTGAAACCTGATTGGTAGATTGTTAAACGTTGTAACCAATCAGATGAAGCCCTATTACTGATCATCAATTACCAAATCACAAGGGAGGGAGGCCTCCTGCTTTTAGGATTCTCTGTTGCTAAGAGCTGACTAAAATTATGAAATTTTGAAGTAGGGTTTATAGCAAGGCCCTCATGGGCATTTGATTCTCTTAAAACATGAATTATTCTTTACTAAGATGGCTAATATTATAGAGCACCTACTAAATAAAATAATAGTCTCAATAATAAAGAAATCCTGCGATAAAGTAAGGTTTGAAGTAATAAGACGAAACCTGCGCGTATAACAAAAACTAAGATAGATCAGAGAGATCAAGAAACTAAAACTAACTAATAAGATCAAGAAAGACTAACTAACTAACTAAGATCAAGAAAACTAAAACAAACTAAACAAGTAAAAATAAAGACGCGGTTAATGTATGAAAAGTTTGCTAATTTTCGATCTTAGATTGTAATCAAAGACTAAAATTAAAACTTAAAATTTATTATTAGAAGTGGCCTCAAATTTCGGAGGAAGATATTAAGGTCATCAAAAATAAGGCAGAGTACTTAGTTTAAAAATTACGACATTATTTAAAGAATTTAAGAACGAACAGTATCCAAAATGTACTCTGTTAGTAAAGTTATAAAACGGTGGACGACTTGTAAGAGAAATATATTTTTCCTGCAAACATTGAGTAATGCTATCCATTACTCAACTAAAACTGGTGTGGAAAGTCCCACTTCATTTCATTTTCAATTCCTAAAATGTTAAAATAAATAATTTTAGAAATATTTTATATTTAATTCAAGATAAAAAAAAAAAAACCTGTACCACTACAACCCATGAAGGGTCTGGGGTTCAGTACATGGTAGAGACTGTACTGTTTCATGGACAACGGTTCTGCAAGGAGGTGACTTGTCCTAGGTCACGCTCGACCGCCAGATTTTTCCCCCTTATTTTGGGTACCCTATTTTTATAATATTTTATAGAGGCTGGGTCCCAGGAGGGTCCCAGATCCTATATGATCCATCTCCCGCTGCAAACAGACTAAATAAAAATCATGGCCTGCAGCGGGAATTGAACCAGGATTTCCGGCATGGTAACTCAGTACTCTACCACTGAGACTCCTGTACTGAGACTGTACTCCCTAATTAATTCAAGATAGATTTTATTTATTTTGAAGCGATTTTATAGAAATATTTAATATAACCTTAAATGTATTAGAACCTTCACATATCAGAGATTTGGAGATCTAGCATTAAAACAGCGATCAGACCACAAACCAAATAAAAAATGGATATAGATAGTGATGAAGCTATAGAATTTTATTTTATAAATAATAATAAATAAATGTTTCAATGAGTAAACCACCCTAGAGTTATAATTTGCATGGTTAGAAATAGAAAATTGTAAGATATAGCGCTGGTGTAGTTTTAACAAATCTAAAGTTTCACCTTTAATTTCTTAATTTTTAAATGGTTGACGGAAAAATGGAATATTTAACACGTGAGAAAAGTGCTTATAACACCTTCGTTTAAGTAAAATTCACTCGGATGTAATAAAGTGGCACTTTCCTCACTTGTCAAATAAATAACTATATTGAGATATTGAACAGATGTAATGTTATATTCAAGATATATAAATAGACTCTTATGAAATAACTTGGTCACTTATGGAATATTGATTATCATTATGACTTATGGACTAAGCAATACATCTAACTTAGAGACCACTTTCTTACATACTGTAGCTAACTACATTTCTACGTTTAGGATCTTAAATGTAAAGCTAGTATATTTACATCTAAAATAGTATGTAGCCTATTACATTTATCGTAAATTTGTATACTTTTTTTTTATTACTTTTTATAATTCTCTATCAGACCAAACATTTTAGTTAATATTTATTTTCACGTTAATAAGTAAATATGTATTATTCTTACAATGTAGCCCTTTGGCCAGATATATTTTTATTAAATTGTGTTTATTTTCGTTATTCTTAAGGGACCTGGTCCCAGAATAGAATTATTTTTCTATTCTATTCTATAAGAAGTGGGGAGGACAAGGAAGTTTACAATGCAGACAACAGAGAAACATTGATGAAACTTCCTTGTTACAAAACTATTTTATTAACTCTTGGAACGGAATATACGTCATAATGACGGCATTGTTTCACACTTTTATTGATAAAAGCGCGAGGAGGTGAAGCACAAGGCTGGGTATTTGTGACATCTTCCGTCAGATATCGGTATGCGAGCGCATCACTCCGGGAGCTCCTCGCCGCTCTTTGGCGGGAAAAAATCCAACGGACTGATAAAAAAATAAAATCAATAAAGAATGATTTCATCGTTTTAAAATTATGTAAAATGAAAAATAAATGTTTTATTACAAATTTTGGCTTTTTTAGCCCCTATTGTACGAAATGATAGTGATGTACCAACTGTAATCAATCGAATAACCTTATTCATAACTGCAATGCTACTCGCATCTTAGGTAACAAAGAGTGGATGGGAAAATTGCGAAGCCCGTACACATATTATTCGAAAATATACAGTGTTTTACGCAAACTCTGCAAAACTGTATAACTGTGTAGAATGTGAGAATTTGGAAAAAAATATGCAAATTCTCACATTCTACACGGAAAGACATCATTATGACGGTCGTTCCCAGTAGACCACAACTCAGGGATGTTCCGTTCAACAGGTTAAGTCATTTTTTTAATGCCATTGACCGGTAACTATATATAGATACAGATAATTGGAGAAAAAAAACTGGGAGTTGAGCGAGATGTTGGACAAATCACCTGCACAAACATAATTCTATAACATTACTGTCAATCAAGTAATTTAATAGTACTGAATAGATTATGTAATGAAAATAATCCTAAAAAATAAACTTTTTTTGGAGACTACAATAGTATATGTTGAAGAAAGTACAAAGTCTTTAAGAATACGAAAATAATTTACTGCGTACAAGATATGGTTCAAACAAGAAAAGAGTCAACAGAACAATTTAAGATGTCAGACAATTATTTAGTGGAACGAGGAAGATCAGTATGTATACCGCTGAGGTGCTACGAGTTTCAAATCCTGCTGTGATAGATAAAATATTCGATTTGTTAACAGCATGTGAGATCTGAAGTCCCTCCTAGGGCACACCGATCCTCTATAAAGGAAGAAATCTTAATTGGTGAGCGTGATCTCGGACAAATTACCTCCCTGTACAACAGTTGTCCAGATAACAGTACAGTTTCTTCCTTGTAAGTTCACCATATGGTGCTCGACGACCGCCGAATTAAAGTGGGAGAGATATCAGAGGTTATGAACATGTCAAAAGAACGTGTTTGTTACATATTAAATGAACATTTCGTTAGGAGAAACCTGTCCGCACGTTGGGTGCCGCATGAACATTCCAACGTTGGCGCAGTTTAGGTCCAATAAATCCAAGTGGACAGCAAAGGGGGAACCGGCTCCAAAAAAAAGAAATAGTGTTTTCTCGGCTGGGAAAGTGATGGGGACTGTTTGTTGGGATAGTCGTGGAGTTTATTTAATCGATTATCTTCAAAAAGGAAAAACCATTACATGAGCATACTACGCATCATTACTCGACAAGCTGAAGGCAGAACTTGCGGAAAAAACTGCAGCATTTACGGAAAAAGGAAATCCTGTTTCCTGCAATGCATGAAGCGCACTAATAATATTACTATAGTCACAGCATCGCGAACATTGAGATGGGGTTGTAAAGCTTTTGGGCTTAGTACGGATTCCTTAAAAGTAAATTATCTTCATTTGACTCGTTAGGGACCGGGAGATAGACCGAGGAATTAGTAGGATGATTGCGTTAGGGAAATCTCGATTTAAGGCGGAGGTTTGTAAACAGTGAACAGTGCCATCATTATCGAACCATCGGGTTCACTAAGCCTTGTGTCGTTATAAATGTATTAATCAAGATCAATAGGTCGTTAGCCTGTGGGGGTAGCTCCTTACTTGGAGGCTCGGGTTCGATTCTGGCAGTAGAAAATAATTATTTATTCTGTAATATCCGCTGTGGGTATATATCTGGGACCTTAAGATCCTCCTGGGGCTCATCCATCAACCATAAAGCAGGAAAGCTTAATTAGAGGAAAGATTTGGTCAATGAGCTTGAATTAGGCCAAATCGTCTCCTGAGCCTAGAAATCGTTGGTCATTTTATTAATAATGAGCCACATACTATAGGATTGTTGGGTCAAAGAATGGGATTAGTTTAGGTGTGTTCAGGAATAATCGCTGAATAATATAAAACTACACATAAACTTCCGAGTAATGTCTTTATCAATTGGGTTCTTAAATCCTTCCATTACTGAAATAATTATATTAGGATTTTAATATTAACACATAAGTGGAAAAATTCCAACTAAAAACCTTAAGTCTCTAAACTAAAACAGGAAATTAAAAATACCTGTCCAATATTTCGCCTATTCAGGCATCCTCAGGGCAGAAAGAGAATAATAGCAAACCAAAAGATGAATAATGCACCCAAAAAACACACATCCCACCACCTCCAAGGCTCAAATGCAACTACTGAATCATAGGAAAGGTTACTAGATTCCCAGCTGGCTAAGGTTAGATAAAAACAGCTGATAAATACACCAGATTTGATACATCAATATACATTCACCAAACCCCATTATATATTAGGATTTTAATTATAAATATTTGGAGTGGAATGTTACAACCGGGACACATACTATTTCGTCACATTAGGTAATACTCCCGATTCAATAAGACAACTTTTGGACTTAGAAATGATACGCCATTTTCCAAATAATGAACCGTACGGCATGTATTGTAGGGCCTACGGTTGGGATTATTTTTGGTTTTTCGAGATAGTAACTAGAATAATTCCAAAATAAAAAATTAAATAATCGAAAAGAAATTTAAATTTACAACCTCTAAAACCATTACCTCTAATTACCTTTATCAATAGCGTTTTTAAATACATACTTCGTTTCCTATACTGATTATATTAGTGTTTTTATTGCAGATACTGCTGATTCAATGTTAAAACCATGAAGCGTAGCATTATGAGTTATGCAATGCTATCGTTACATTGAATAGTCCAAGATTCATCTTGATATAATTATTATTAAAGTGTACAAATGTATAATAATTACGTATTATAATATTATTTTTTTCTTAATATAGTTGGGTAGAGTGTATAAATAAATGGATATAAAAGTTCTGGGTGAGGGAAAAAGTTGGGAAAACTAAATTGAAACAGGGAGTTTTAAAAATTAGGATGGCTACGCTGACAGGATGCCAACTTTTACGTTAATTTAAATAATCTCTCTTTTATTTATACCTATATTATCAATCAATACAATACAATTATATCATATCAATATAGTTAAATTCTGAAGGTTTTTTTTCTCATATGAGTAAATATCTCCTAAATGTGGGTTATATAGGATCGTTTATTTCGGATTGTAAAACCTACATTTAATACAGATTATTCTCCAAAAACATTGTTATTTTCATTTTAAAAACGGTGTTTCAGTTTGTTTGTTTTTTAATTATTATTTTTACGTGACAGAAATATAATTTTTTTCAACTTTATGATATTTAATTATTCTTAATAGAGGCTCTAAAATGTTTGAGTATTCAGTTTAATATTTAATTCACCACTTTCAAAATCATTAAATATGTTATACTCTATTCCCTTTAGGCCTCTGATATAGTGGTCCATCCTTGTACCAACATTTATACCTTCGTTGATGAAATTCATTCCTCCAATAAAGATCCTAGCATATCCTATATGGTTCTCCAAAATCACCTATTTTATTACGAACAGTTGCTCCTATGTTATACGTAAATAATTACATAGAAGTTTATTTTATTTTTAAAGTGGGAGTCTTAAATTTTGCCTACTTAGTATAGGTATCTTTAACGAGTAACTGATATCGCACAGGCTCAGCGCTTTCATTTTACGTTCCATCAGAAGTACGGAATAATTAAGAATTTTGTACTCCTTTAAAAATCCCAATGCCACGCGCCGGGCTGCGAGCCAGTGGTCTTGCAAATATAGTAACAACTTCACCACATGTGAACCTTCTAGGTACATGTGTGCAACTCCATTCACTAAAGATTTCTTTAATGTAAAACGGTGGGGATTTTTTAGGGATTTCCCTTTTTTAAATTGAATTACGATTACCCGAACCAATTCAGATAATCGACGATATTCTTTTATAATATTTGTACGGGCGTGAGTAGACTGAATAGCAAAAAAAAGGATAATAAAATATAATATATTAGTAGAATAGAGTCGGGGTTTTAAATAAATTGGCGAGATACTGAAACATGTGGTTTATTAATTTTAAATATAATTACAGGTTATGCTTACACTTAAGAAAATATAGAAATTATCATTTTTACAAAGAAAGAGAAAATAAAATAAACATGAACAAACTAGAATAATATAACTTAGAACAAATTAACAAGAAAGAGACAAACAAAATATCTCTTATATGTATACAAAAGGAATGGTTAATATTTAAAGAAGAGGCTGAGAAACTATTAAATATGAATTTCAACTAGGAATGATTTTCTTATAAACATAACACCAACACTGGGCAACAGGGCCACATGGCGATAGAATTTGGAGTCTTTTATCTCGAACGGTGATGTCATATTGTATAGTCTTTTGATGATTGAATGAAAGAGAACTTACAGTTGAAGATGGAGACTTACTAAACTTGTTCTGGCACTATCTGGTTGATCGGCGAATCTAGGGCTTGGGCGAATGTCATCAATGTCCTGCGGTGAACGGCGAGGTTAGGTTTTGGCTTCAGTCGAGAAGAGAGATGTGGTTTGCTTGGAGTCTGGATGTGAAGAGTCAAGTGAAGTGCTAGATGACGGAGTGGGGGGAAACAAAGTCCCTTTTATCTGTCGCCAAGGTAACAAAATGTGAACTAGATCTGCGAGATTCTAATTTATTTTATGAGATGATTCGCGACTGAACAATATTTATTTGTTAATATGGTGCAAATGCTGATTGACATTTGTTTGATGTGTATTCATCCCATGTTCGGGGCTTTGGTATACCTCTAATTGAAGCCACTTCTACATTGCTTGATGTCTCTGTAATAGATTCCTGCTCTATAAACGTTTCAGCCTCCTTGTCCGATTATTTGGTAATGTTTCTGGTACGAGTATTCCTGATAGAAAAATTAACACAGAATCCTTTGGGTTTATAATACGTTTTAGTGTCCAGTGATTCATGAGATTTATCGTATTGTTTCATAATTGTGTCAGTCAGGTAGTTCCAGATATTTGTTTAGTGATTTATTAGTTCAGTAGAAGGAACATTGAGCAGTTTAACGGTAGTATGATAGATTTGCAAGTAGGATTTTTCGTACGAGCTCCTTACCTGTGTGGTGTAAGTTTTAACGTTGCCGACAATTCTTAAACATCTGTCCTGATACATGAGATCTAGCGTTGATGTGTAAGAGTACGGGTCCCTTCAGATTAACCAATGAAGTTTGTTTTTTTATAAAATTTTGTTGCTTTATGTAATTTTCGCAATATGTTGCAGTATTTTGTATATGTCAGGGTTTCACCTTTTGGTAGAAAGAAAAGTGAATTATTCCAGCCATAGACCACCACAGAGAACCCAATATTTTTGTATATAAAAATTTCTAAAACATACGGTGAATAGTCCATTCATTAAAACAGCCTACTACGATTGCGGTGGTGTTGTTTCCTGCAGCTTTGGCTCCCGAATGTCCAATTTTAAATTAATCAAAAACAATTACACGAAATTCGCGTGTTTCCATGGTCATATTTGACGGCATACTAAACAATGATTAATCAGCTTTAGTCATATTAATTGTAATAAAAACATAAGATTAATAACATCTCATTGCAATATGTATAAATAAACATTTCAAACATGAAAAGTCAACTAATTCGAATTTGAATTTCAGAAATAATAAAAATGGTAATTTTTTATAAAACGAGCCAATTAACGGGAATGTTGAAACAAGATCAATAACTTAACGGGTATAATAATTTTAAATCGGATTAATTATTGTGTCTTTAATATAAGAGCTATTGATAAGAGAGATGGAGAGAAGGAAGGGTTATACACGAGGAAGGTTATACAAGCGGATCTCCTGGAATTAGGTTTTGATCGGTCGCCGCTTACAAGATCCTCTTCAAGGCTATTATCTCTTTCAAACTTTATCGGGAGGTAAATATACGATTAAAATTACAACAGACATCCATATTTATCCTTTATTAAATTATTTCAGGACTAAACTATTTTATAAATTATTTATTAATATTATAGTGGGGTAGCTTAATTAGTAGAGCATTGAGTTGCTGTGGTGAAAGGCCCGGGATCAAATCCGGCTGTGGTAGATGAATTATTTATCTGTTAACATCCTCAGATGGATACTGTGGGGCACACTCTACATCTATACAATTTATATTGCATATTTTATTAATATTTCTAATAATTTTTATTTAGTATATTGCTATGTTTCCTTAATGGAAGAAGAGGATGCTTTCTTTAGGATGACTACTGGAAGCCTATAAGGCAGGAGGCCAGGGAATCAGTAAAACAAAAAGCGAGTACATGGCATTAAATAAAAGTGGAAACTCCTCAGTAAATATTGGGGAATAGAATTTGATCCCAACTTAACAATTTAAATATTTAGGCAGGTGGCTTTCGAAGGGGAGCAGCAGCAAATAGATATCGACAAAAAGGAATTAATAGGCAGAAAAGTAATTGAGACTTTAAATTCTGTTCTGTTGAGTAAGGACGTCATGATAGCAACTAAAAAAGAGACTCTATAATTCATTTCTTATAAGTAGCTTCCTTTAAGCCTCAGAAACCTGGTCCGTTTCAACTGACTTGGCAAGAAAACTGCTTTCAATGGAGGTGTGTTTTTGGAGGCGTAGTTGTAGGATATCAAGACTACAACACGTTCCGAATAACAGAATTAGGGAAGCAGTAAACAGACCACTTAACATCCTGTACTCAGTTGGAACGAAAAAACTGGTTTGGCCTAAAAGGGTACTGAAACAAGTACCATCGTAAAGTGGGAAGAGAGGTCGGCCAGAAAAGAGATGGATGTAAGGGATCCCGGAGGCAATAGCGGCAAGAGGAGTTAGAGAGGAAGAATGTGACGATAAAATGAAATGGCGTCAGGGCCTGTATGAATTAGGCTACGATATATGACGAATTGTTGTAATCAAGTCGTTTTATAAAATATTGCTATGTTTAATAGAATAAAGTTTGCTCAAAAAGAACTTTCTGTATCTTCAATAATTGGATGACTGAATATTTCACGAAATAACCAAATTAATTATATCTTCATTCCATTTAACATACACAGCTACATAAACTATAGTCATTGGAATCTAGACTTATTCACCTGCTACTATCTTTTAAAAATTTATTTTTTGAAATTCACGATTGTATAATAATAATAAACATGAACATAATAAATCAAGACATACAATGATATGAGAAATAGGCAAATACAAAACTACCCACTGGTAATTACCGAATATGAAATTCAACTTACAAGGTCACGAGGACTTCATCAAGGTCAATTGGTCATCATTAAGGTCAAGAGGTCATCCTCTTTTCAGACGCCTCGGAGGGTTTACAAGAATTAGAAAGGTTGTTATATTTGTAACTGTTGGGTGTGATTAGATATAAAGTTTGTCATGAAAAAATTGATATCGAAGTTCTCCCAAATCACTAACAAATGGGATATTAAGATCGTTTTCGATGACTTTGTTCGTAACTAAGTAAGGTGCAGTGAGGATTTTACAAAGGATTAAGGATTGGATACGAGAGGAATTCGATGACTTTGTGGAGCCGCGAAGCTTTACTCCGTTTGGGCAGATGGTCTTATGATTGTCATGCAGATGAATTTTTTAAAAATAAATTGTGAGTTTAGAGCGTTTGTCTAGTAAATGTTGAAGTAGCCTGAAACGGCGAGCAGTCTCTGGTCGTTTCAGTCAAGTATGATGATTCCAACTTAATCGTTTGTCAAGGTGTAGTCAATACTATACAGGATGACAGAAAGAGATTGGTTTTTGACAGAGGGCAAAGGAGAATTGATTAAGAAGACCTATCTTAATTGAAAAGTATAACTTCAATGGGTGGGTAGTTGTGCATTGAATAATTCTGGTTTATAATTAAGATGACATAGGATACGGCTTAATAGCAACATGCGATTCAGATGGCACAATTAGAATCTAGACCATGACTGATAGTTTAATTAATCAACGTTGTACATGAAATGATTTTCCGGCTTCATTCCTCTAATAACAAGCAAGTCCTATTTTCATTCAAATCAGACCGATTGAATTATTCCTTGAATAAAAAATAAATAATAAATTTTATTATGTTTTTTATTATATTTTACTATTAGGTAATGACCCAATACCTCGCATATGCTAATGATGTGGTCATCACTGCAAGAAATGAAAACGTGCCCTTGGAAGCATTTTGGGAATGTGAAGAGGCAGCTAGAAAGGCACACAATAATAAATCCAGACAAAACAACGACACTAACAGAACAAAAATCGTATCCGTTTCAAAACTATTAAATACCGTAAGGACTTTCATGGAGAACTTGGTGTAGTTTCTTGTATCAAAACAGCAAGGTTAAGATGGTTGGGCCACCCACATAGAATTGATTAAAAAAAAAAGACTCCCAAAGAAGATCTCGGAAGGACTTCCAGATGGAAAAAGAGGAAGAGGCAGGCCTAAACTGCGGTGGATGGACGATGTAGAAGCAGACCATAGGCTCCTAGGTGTGAGAGTATGGAGAAGAGTCGCAGTAGATCGGACAGAGTGGAGGAAAATTGTCGAGGAGGCTAAGGTTTTCCAAAAAACAATAATTATGAAATAAAAATCCGTGATCCATCATATTGGATAAACTATACTACACTATGATTTCATTTTATTTATATATTAATAGCCTACTATTATTTTAAATTAGGGTCGTTCCTTACAAGTGACTATGAAAAGAGAAATTCTGAATTAAAATTTCGGTACACCAATGACTTCCTGCCCTTCAGTATCCTTTAATAATATCCCACTGATGCCTGTAGAACAGATTCGATACTTAGGGTTGCATCTTGACAAACGATTAACCTGGAATCCTCATACGAGACTGAAAAGACAAGACACCGCTCGACGTTTCAGGCTACTTCAACACTTACTAGACAAACGCTCTAAGCTCCCAATTTATTACAAAAGACTCATCTACATGACCATCATACGACCTATTTCGACCTACGGAGTAGAGCTTTGGGGCTCCACTAAGCCATCGAATTCCTCTCGTATCCAATCCCTACAATCCAAAATCCTTCGTAAAATCCTTAATGCTCCTTATTTTGTTAAGAATAAAATCATCCATAACGACCTTAATGTCCCATTTGTTGCTGATTTGGCCCGAACCCGCTATCTATCCTTTCATAACAAACTTCATTTCCACTCAAACCCTCTGGTTTTAAACCTAGCTTCCTCTTCAATTCCCGATAATCCTCCGAGGCGTCTGAAAAGAAGATTGCCCCGTGACTTCTTAGTTGAACTTATGATTTGAGTACTACCAGTGGGTAGTTTCTCTACTTGTCATTTTCACATGTCATTATGTATCGCTTAGCACATTTACTAGATGTATTTTTAGTATACAGTTGTAAATATCAATAAATAAAGTAAAAAAAAAAAATTTCGGTATAGTCCCAGTGCTAAGGGATTCAATTCTCAACGCCACATCAATCAAGTCTTAAGGCTAGGTTTATCTTTTATTGTGATTATTATTGTTGCACTCACATTTTTTTCTCTATTTGAAAAAAAATATTAATAATATCACGAAGTTTATGTGTGATAGTGCTGTTGCCTTTGAGGCAAGATGTGTATATTGAACAAACCATCGTGTTGAAATATCACACCATATCAATAACATCATGCCTTTATGGCTCCATGCCAGAATAATATAAGAATACTTTAGGCAAATCCCAAAATATCACTGCAGCTATAACAAAATCGACCTCTACACTTGATATAGATAAGGGGAAAATGGTGCTTGTCAGTTAGTGCGGCCCCAATACTGATAACAGTAAAGTATATATCAATATTATAACCTTTTGACGTTTGATATGGTTTGTGTACTAGTGTTTTTATGAATACCGTCTTGACCGCGTTTTTTTTATAATTTATAAAATATGATGCAAATTTGAGACATCCAAAAAAAGAGATTGGAGCAGTTTCATTTTTCCAAAGAAAGGGGATATTGCCTCGAAAGAGGTGTTGTCAGCGGGGCCATAACATGAATTCATGTAAAAATCAAATGATTTTGATGTTTCACGTAAGAAGATGCAGAGGTAAGTTTGAGAACTTGACTAGATTCTAAAAGACTGTCAATTTTCAATGCCACAAGATTTCATTATTTATGTTCTAAAGAAATGACATCAGTTAAATTTGGCTCCCAAGAACATAAAATTTCCAGAGTATTGTATTATTATTTATTTCAAAGATATTTAAATCAGTTTCTATCTATCTAACGGCGCTATGCTCAGTGATCATCCTCCACTCCGACATGTTTTCATATCATTAAATCATTTTTACATGTTATTATTATTAATAAAATGTTCTTATTATAATCATATGACGGTAATTAAACCCGCCAAAGTAGGGATGGGATCAATCTGATACTAAAAGGTAGCTGATGCAAATATCAGATACAGTCGAAATGTACCCGATACTTTTGTATCAATTGATACAAGTATCAGATACGGTCAGATTGGTACAATCAGATTGTTCAACCATACCCACCCCTAATTTAAGCTCCCCTGATTACCGGCTAATACCAATTTCGCCGCATCTCCCCTTAGTATTAATAAATAAATAAGTAAAAATAGTAGTGAACAAGTTTTCACTTTTTATCAATATAATCTGTAATTAGTCACTTATCACATATGTAGAAAGGAAAATAAACTATAAAATTAGTTAACAGTAAAGGGTGGTTGAAATAACATTTTCCGAGATCGCCTCCTAATATATGATATTTCACGAGCAACTTTCCCCCAAAAAAACCTGGACCTATGTCCGGGCAAATATGGGTTCATTAATGGATATATCTATACCATAAAGTAAAGGCAATTGACATAAATTATTAAAATCGGGTGCAAAAAAAACAAACAGCTATAGCCTTTTAAAGAGTATAGTGTGCGGCGGTGGACAGAAAAATTTTGTATTACAACCCATATTCTACGTGTCATGGAACGTGAATAGCAAAAGTTTGAAGTAGGGTTAAAACATATTTTTTATTGTTCAATTACATAGCTTTCAAAAAAATAATTAACCAATAAAAAACATGATTTTAATCATTTGATGCCTAGTGCAGGTTACTATTTCGGCGAATAACTCTTTTTCCTTTAAAAATGATAACAAAAACTGATGCCCCAAGAAAGGCTTCAGTATAGCGTATTAGAAGAGTAAGAGTCGGGATATCTGTACTAAACTACAAAAGTATCAGATACAGAAAAGTATCAGTATCACTTGTATTCACATACAGGAAAATCCAGTATCTACCCACGACTAGTAAAAGTATCAATTGATACAAAAGTATCAAGTAAAAGTATCAGATACAGAAAAGTATCAGTATCACTTGTATCAGATACTGGAAAATCCAGTATCTACCCATCCCTACAACAAAGTTATATGCCAGCGAAACCTTGACACAACAGAAAACCAGATTAGGAAAAAAGTTATATTAGATTAGGAAAATTCTAATAAGAAAATTCTGGGACCATAGAGATAGACATGAGGAAAAGACTTCTTAGGTTCTATGACTACATAATGAGGCTTCCCGATCAAAGACATACAAAAAGAATAGTAAAATACTTAGCATTCTTTGTTAATTGAGGGGAATGGATCCAAAATATTAAGAAACATTTGGAATTAGCCAAAATTACTAATGAAGACATAAACACAAGAAACAATTTTAAACTTAAAGTTGAAAAATGTGAGGTTAAGCGTAAAAAAAAAAATGGAGTGAAGAAAGAAAAGCTGAATTATTGCAGAGAATGAAAACCTGGTGGGCAAATAAAAGGAACAAGAAGCATCAAATATTAACCAGCTTTACTTAGAGTCTTCCACTTTGGCAGCTTTACGACTAATAATAATAATAAAATGATCTTATTATTCAAATTTAAATGTGCGCTGCTAGCCGAAGCAGGGGAGATGCCTCTTCAATTACGAAGGGAATGGGTTACAAAAAAGTTTCTATTAAAAGTAGCTTCAAACAGTACCCACCCTCTATACGAAGCAGTTCTGAACGACGCCATACTAATTCCAAAAGCCCGCACCATAGCCCAAGAAATGAGACATATGTTTAATTCACTTTCCACCTCTGCCGGACCACTTGACTTATGCACTCCCTTTCCAAAGTCACAAACCACCATCAAAACCAACCCCAAGTTGAATCTATCAGACTCCTCGAAATCACATTATTCATCAATAGTTCTAAGACAAAAAACTCTTGCAATATTATCTGAAAAATATAAAAGCCATCATAAAATATTTACCGACGCGTCAAAAGATAAAAACAAGGTTGCTATTGGAATATATGATGCAGATTCCAACCAGAAATCATCAATGAACCTCCCCACAAAATTCAGTATATACAGTGCCGAATTATATGCCGTTACTGAAGCCTTCAGGTTAGCCAATAGATCATACAAAAATACAAAAATAGTCATCTTAACAGACTCCGCTTCGGTATGCAAAACTCTTAAAAACATCCATCGACAGCACATTTCATCATACCTAATAAACGATATAATACACGTGGTCAATGGTACATCAAATAAATTCACAGTTCAGTGGGTACCTGGGCACGTTGGTCTGTATGGAAACGAATTGGCAGACAAACTTGCAAAACAGGGGATAGAAGGGCCAAAGAACGCTAAGTTACCTTTACAGGAGGTTGTTAGGTGGATTAAACAACAACAAGTTAGCGAATGGCAAGATAGGTATGCCTGGGAATCGAGAACGAAAGGTAGGGACCACTACGCCATCCACCCGACCGTAAGTCTGCGCCCATGGTTCTCTAATACTACCTTCATGCTAAACAGAAAGCAAATAGCGATAATCACTAGGCTTAGAATTAACCATGGTCGCACGAATCGCGGACTTACAATGATTAAAGTAAAAAAGAACGAGAAATGTACGGAATGTAAAATTGTCGAAGACCCAATCCATGTCGTCGCCAAGTGCAAAAAATACAACGACAAACGGATCAAATATCCCGACATTCAAAATGACATGGTCTTTCAAAATAAATTCAAAATTTTGGACAGAAGCCTTTTAGAGTCCTTATGCCGGTTCTTGAACGAATGCGATATTGATTTTTAAAAGTTAAATTAACTAGGGTAGTGTCAAGTATATGAATACGGGCTGTATAGGACTTCAAAGGAAGTCTTTAGCCAACAAAAAAAAAAAAAAAAAAAAAAAAAAAAAAAAAAAAAAAAAAAAAAAAAAAAAAAAAAAAAAAAAAAAAAAAAAAAAAAAAAAAAAAAAGCATCAAATATTAACCAGCTTTACTTAGAGTCTTCCACTTTGGCAGCTTTACGACTAATAATAATAATAAAATGATCTTATTATTCAAATTTAAATGTTATATTAATAAAAAAATGGGTACTTGTGTACATAACGCACGGTGGAAGCAGGCCAATGTTCTGCGCATGCCCGAGCGGTTACATTTTATAACAGTTACATTTCTACCAGTTACCTTGGATAACCTTTTAAAATAGGAATGTAATAATATTGGAAATAAATAAATCGAAGTAATAACAATATAATTTAATATATAACATATTATAAAATAATGTGGTATATAATGTAAATAAATATAATAATGAGATCAATAAATACTGCAATAGATAAACGATTTAAAATTAAAATAATTATTTAAAAGTATAAGTATAATAAATAAATAATAAGTATATTTAATCATAAATAATAAGTGTAGGATGTAAACAAATATAATAATGACATTAATAAATAATGGAACATATATAAAACATTTAAAATTCAATAAATTATTTAAAAACATAACATTCAATCTCATTTGGGTGGAAAATGAGTTGCTATACAGTTCAACATGGATTAAAAACAGTCTCTATTTCCATCAACCTGATGTTGTCGCCATATAAATTCTGATAAATAAGAATTTATCTCCAAAACTTACGATTTCCAAGGTATAGCTTCATTTTATGGGAGTTGCTACATTTCCTATTTTTCTGTAAAATGTTTTTCTCATGACAAAAATGAATTGCATCTTCCTCAGTTCTTGGCAAATCCCAAATAAGCATTGTCGTATAACTAAAAAACACCAAACAACAAAATATCGACATTATTTTGTATTATTAACAAACAACAACTGAGCAAGAAACACAACAACGCTCGAACACAGTAGTAAACAAACAATGATGGCCTTCCAAAATGTAAGGTTATCCAAGGTAACTGGTAGAAATGTAACTGTTATAAAATGTAACCGCTCGGGCATTGGCCTATTTTCACCGTGCGTTATGTACACAGGTACCAAAAAATGTTATACGTTTGTGATATATTTCGTTGCGTCAATAATCCTAAACTGAAATTCCTGAATGTAAGGTTCAGAGAGCTTATCAGTGGAGCCGCCCTAAGAGAAAAGTACCGGAAAAAGTGGATAATATTAGGTTAGAGTTATGCACTAGGACTGGAGTTACTGAACTTGTTCCGAGTTAGCGAAGCAGTTAATAGACAGGACTTTCTTCTGTCTTTAGGTTCCTTATCTGCATTCAAAGCCCGGGCTAAAACTGCCTAAGCGCTTTGCAGTCTTTTTCCAACTCCCTAATTGTCTCTACTTCCTCTTTAAGGTTTATCCAATGAGATTACTAGATTAGCTTTGAGCCTATTTAGTGTCGTCAGTCGGTTTCAGTAGCTACTGGTTTTTATTTTATTTTTAATTATCTCCTAAAAGCCTACATTATAAACGAAAATGGACAAAGAAAGTCCCTTTCTTCAATTTTATCCCTTAACTAGGAGATACCTTTTTATTTGATTTATTTTCTAAAAAAATTTCTTCATTTTCCCTCAACAGAGATTTCGCAGTTGGTCAAAAAGAAACAGTAATTATTAAAACGGACTTTTAAAAGAATAATTTTACATACTCTGCAGATTCCTACCTCCTACATAATTTCTCATTATCCAATCCTCTGTCATTCAAAGTAAACCACAATAATGTATTTTCATCTCTATTTCCATATTTCATCCTCAATCTGCTGCTGCTGTTTCTCAAGGCAGTAATCCTCGGCCGAATCCTTTGCAGAGTTTATACAGCTGACATCACTAACCCATTCTAATAGTATCCTTACCACTTATGCTGATGACACATGTCTATTATCAGTTAACAATGATCCAGTTATCGCACCCCATACTCTTCAGTTCCTTATCACTCACCTTGCAAATAGGTGAAAAACTGGAGGATTAAAATAAATGCCAACAAATCCAGTCAAATCTCATTTACCCTCAGTCGTAACATCAATGACTTCACGTCCATCAGTATCGTTTAATAACATCCCACTGATTCCAGTAAACCAAGTCCGATACTTAGGAATAGACCTTGACAAAAGATTAACTTGGAATCCTCATACTAGACTAAAACGACAAAAAACCGCTCGCCGTTTCAGACTACTTCAACAATTACTAGACGAATGCTCTAAACTCCCAATAATTTCAAAATACTCATACACATTGTAATGATAAGACCCATCTACTAACAAAGTAATCCAGATTCGTAATTCAGATTCGTAACTGATTTGGCCCGAATCCGGAATCAATCTTTTCATGACAAACTTCATTCCCACTCAAACCCACTAGTTTTAAACCTGGGTATCTCTTCACATCCGGATAATCCTCCGTATAATCGCTTACATCTGTAACTAAAATTTTTTAAAAAATACTAATATTATTCCACTAAGACCCCTGAAATTCATGGGTTCAATACATGGTAGAGATTGTACAGTTTCTACGACAACGGTCATGCAGACAGGTGATTTGTCCGAGACTAAGCTCAACCTCCAGGTCTTCCCCCAATTAAGGGTACCCATTTTATATAGGCTGAGTGAGTCCTGAATTTGATCCCGGAACCATCAGCATTGGAACTGAGCACTCTATACAGTGAGTCGCCCAGCTCCCTAAGAGCTTAAACACGAGTAACAGGACTTGTACGTTTACACAAGTCTGAAAAAAAACCTTTTTTTAAAATTGTTTTTATTTAGTTAACTGATCTTTAAGTAGTTTTTTACGCTGATTTCAAAAATAACATTTCTATCACGCAAGGCTTGCCTACAAAATAAAGTAGAAGTTTTTGGAAAAAGTACAAAAACCGGAAAATTTTGGATTTGTTTTTCTTATTTTAACATGAAATAAAAACAAAACAAAGATACCTAGCTAAAATGAGCATAAAAGTGATGCACATGTGTTGTAAAGTTATTTTAAGTCTTTGTAAAAACGTTTTATTTTTCCATCAAACCTTGTTGTGAATTTTCCCTTTTAAAAATACTGTTGGATGTCTGTCATCATATTGACATTCCATCGATCTTGTTGCGATTCGAACGTTCTCCTTGTTCCTCACTTACAGCCCCAAGATTTTCTGGAAAGTAGTCCAGATGTGAGTTAAGGAAATAAACTTTGATACTCATGTTGCAGCCCAACATTTTGAAGTTTTGTAACAATCCAGTTTTGTAACATTTTTGGTTTCTAAGAAACCCTGTTACAACAAGTTTAAATGAATTCCAGGCATTTTTTTTCTTCCATTTCCAATTTAGTGACTAAGATTTCATCTTTTAAAAGTTTTCTGATGTCAGGCCCAACTAAGACCCTTTCTTTCAGCTTAGCATTGGATGTACCAGGAACCTGTTCACAAAAATACTTGAAAGCCGAGCTTATTAAGAACCAACTCAAGATTTTCGACAGACAGTATAATTGGGGAGGGAGCAGACTCCAGAAAATAAGAAATTTTCAGGCGAAATTTGTGACTTATCTAAGGGTGATGGAATTTTACCACTAGTTAAATATGCTACATTTTTTTCATCGCAGACCTGTGTTATTATTACAAAAATCACAGCTAAGAGTTTGGTTAGTTCTAATTTAATCACTTATGGGTATTACATTATATGCATAGAAAAAAAAGGACAGGGAAGGATCAGGTACGACAGTTAAAAGGTATAAAATTATTTAGAAAGGTTTCACGTCATAAAGAGCAGTTGGAAGGAAAACTATTTTTTTTTTTTTTTTTAATTTCGAGAAAAGGATAGAAGTTCCTGAAGGAAGCTGAGTAATACCAGGCTAAAAACCTAATAAGAAAACCTCGCCTTCATTTATATCCTTTGTTTCATCACAAATTTCGTTTTTTCTAGCTACCTATAAATGAAATTACTAGAAAAAACTATAAGAACGATTTTGGATTTTTTTATCATATTATTTTTTTAATTAATAATAACAGGCTTTGCGAACCCTTAGGATCTATGCTGATACCATCGATCGCCGTTTAGAAATCTTCACTTAAATGTTAACTTTTAATTCCAGATCCATAAGATCACCCTTAACACAATCCTCCCATTTACGCTTTGATCAACCTTCCGGGCATTCACCAGTCGACTCAGCGATAAATATCTTTTTAATAGGGGTCATGCTCCACGATTCTCAGTTGTGCAACCTCTTAATTTTTTTAAAATACCTTATACATTGTTCGTTCTTCATAGTTAGATGAAAGAACTTCCTTTAGAGGAATTCTTTCTTCCTATAGAACAGCATGAAACACCTCTGACCTAATCGCCTTTAGATAATTCTAAGGTTTTACGTTAATAGAGATCGACATTAACTATAAACAATCAGAGTTAAATTTACATCAAGCTTCAGTTTGTTAATTCTGGATCCCGTTGCTTTTTTCTCGGAAGCAGTTTGTTCGTTGATTTCCCCAAGGCATTTGAACAGCCTTGTCTTTATTTTATAATTAAATTTTGTTTTCGTTCTAGATTAATTAAATGTAAATATTTAAATTTTTCAACGAATTATAAATAAAATAAATAATAATTTAAAAAGTATTAACTTGCCCTCGGTTGTAAACCAATGACTTCCTGTCTTCCAATATCCTTTTATAATCTCCCACTTTTAAACCAATCCGATATTTTGGATTAAATCTTGACTAACGTTTAACGTGTAATCCTCGCAATGTACTGAAAAGGCAATAAACTGGTTTTTGGGTACTTTAACACTTGATGACTATTACAAGATCTATTTGGACTTGGACGGGGTACAGCTAGGAGGCTCCATTAAACCATCGAATACTTTCCTTACAATCCTAATCCTTCGCGAATCCTTTAATGCCCCTTATTTTGATTTCATTAAAGTCGTCCATAATAACCTTAACGTCTCCTTTTTACCTGTTTTGGCCCAAAACTGATATCAATCCTTTCATGAAAAACTTTATTCCTACTCAAACACACTAGTTTCATACCTAACTTCCTCTTCGATTCCCGATAATCCTTTCGACGCATCTGCAAAGAAGATTATTATAGTACTGTAATTGGAAAATTTCTCTACTTGCCATTATATATCTTCTATTCTATTTACTTGTTGTACTACTATAATACATTTGTAAATTTCAATAAATAAATTATAAACAAAATTTAAAATAAGAGTTAAATAATTAGTTGTGGTGTTTTTTTATTATTGTGTTTTGTTTTTATTTAATAGAATAAATTTTATTGGCTGACGAAGTTGCGAAATACACAGCAAGTTATTAACCTTATTAGATGTGTAACTGATGTTAAACTTTAGAGAAAGACTTGTTGTTTGATGAGCGGTCCTCGAGATGGCAGCACCTAAAGACCTATTGTTCGTTACTCGGAACCAACTCGCCGATTATCCACTCTTGGCTCTCATTGGTTCAGTTGGGCGGTAACTTACCCCCAGCCTTTATCCCTCTACACTCCACAGCCTTCCTAATAGGCTTTTCTTTAGAGGTGAAAATAGCCGCAAAGAGAAAGAGTAAATTACAACAAAATGGAGGGAGGAGGTATATCAATTGTTCCTTACTTACTTCAACCTCAATCATTCAGAGAAAGACGTTGGACGTTAAATACCCTATATTTATTAAAAACATGCTTTACTACATATCAACCCACTAAGTTACTTAGATTAATTAAATTTTAAAATAAAAAATGACCAATTAAAAAAGGATGTAAATAGAAAAAGCTACCCCTTATAAAGGGAAAAAACGTGTACCACTACAACGCGTGGGTATGGGGTTCAGTACATGGTAATGACTACTATTTTTTGTACAACAGTTGTGCAGGGAGATATTTTTCCTAGATAACACTCAACCTCTAAATTTCCCCCCTTATTTTGGTTAACCAGTTTATAGAGGCCGGGTGAGCCCCAGGAGGGTCCATCTTCCTCCGGCCGCTAATAGGTTAAATAAAAGTCTGCAAGCGAGCAGGATTTGAAACCAGAACCTTTAGAACGGCAACTTATATAGGATAGAGTCAATATAATTGATGAAGATAGACATAATTGTTCTGAATATTTCGCTCCAACAAAGGAACAACGACGTAACTTAAAAATTGATATTTCTGAATAGCCTATTGTCTAAACCTACTGTAGCAAATGTATTAGTTTAAACTTTTTAATTGAGGAACTATATAGCTGATGTTCCATTTCCATGATATGTTATATTATGACTTTTTTTTTTTTTATTAATGTAAAATTTTCAGTTATATCATGTCTGAAACTGAAGCTTTATGGGAATAATGACATAAGATAGAATAAAAAAAAAATCAAACTTTAAAAATTGTCTAATGATTAATAAAAGAACTTCAATACCACCATTCCCATAGAAATTTTTGATTGCTTCGCCATAACTCAAATTTGTGTTTTTTAAACTCATCTGTTATGATTTTGAAATTCATGGAACTTTTAAATACCTCTATTGAAAAATTAAGTTTTTTGAGTAACGATATTGTTCTTTTGAAGGAACGATTTATCATTCTCTTGATAAGGAAGATTTATTGACTAACGGAAAAATATCCTCTCTGTTCTATTTTTTTCTTTCTTAAAATATTTCTCTACATCTTTCAATAAAACAAATTGACAATCAGCAGATTTTCTGTCTTCGCCTTTATAACTGATATTTCAATATGGAAACGCAGTCAAAGTAAAAATAAGAATAAGACACTTTTCTTCTAAAATACAAATTATTTTGTTATCCATAAAACAGCCTCAGCATAATAAAAAAAATATTATTTTATTAAATACAAAATACCCAATACCTCAAGACAATACTAAGTGTTTTCTAATAATTAAATAGGCTCTCTTGGGGAGTGAGGGATTCGAACCCAGGTTGTTTGCATCTCCGGTGCAGTGCCCTAAGCCACTGAGCTACCGAGGTCTACAGTGGTCGACGTGGATACGACCTCTGCTAGCTTAGCGATTTAGAGGACTGCAACGGAGATGCAGAGGACCTGGGTTCGAATCCCGGCCTTGACTGATCTTTTCTCTTCAAAACAAAAATATTTAAAAATAATCACCATCAAAATAATATCAAGACATCACTACTAAAACGTTAAGTAACAATTAAGTACTACAATATTAGTTAGTACAATTAAATGAACCCCAACGTGGCTCAATTTGGGATGGTCCGCCGCCAGATGAGCGAGGAATGCTCTCCTTAGTATAATGAAAAATACAGTCTAAATCGAATTAATAACCATAGAATCTATTTTTAGAAGCAAACATTTAATTAAATCTTATATAAAACATACAAAAATAAGGCCTAGTACTTCAGCCATTCTTTAGAAAATAAGAATATATTTTTAAGAAACATATGAATAATATATGCAATGTAACAACGGAAGAGATACCATTTATCGTTCAATTCTGTTTAGTTAAAGGTTTATTGTAGAAGGAAATTCCATTGATGAAAACTAACTGAATAAATTACTGATGATAATGCTCCTTGAAAGGCCTGTAAATAGAAAACAGAACACCCAAAGTAGGAAGCTGTCAATATTATTGACGAGGGTACTAAGAAAGTCCCGAAGGAAAAAATGATTGGCCATTGGGTGAAAGGCCAATTTTAGAAGTTGACTACAAATCCTCACAAATAAAAGAAAGTAAACAGTTCCAAGTAGGGATAAATTAACTTAAACTAATTTTTAAAGAGCACACGAAGAGACTCTACCATGAACAATTTATTATCAATAAAAGTGCGGTTAACATCCTCCATGAGAAAACTAAAAGAGAAAACTTGAAGAGCAAAAACATATAATGATATCATAAATATTGTACATGATTTTGAAGTGTCTAGTATTCAGTACATGGTAGAGAATTTACTGTTTCCCGACCATGGTTGGGCAAGGAGGTGATTTGCCCTAGATCACATTAAGCCGCCAGGTTTTTCCTCAATCAAAGATATCCTCAATAGAGGAATTAAGGGTCTGCAGATAGGCCCATCCATTTAACAGATGAAAAATGTATGTCCTATAGTAGGATTAACTTGGAACTCAGCACTCTACATACTGCCCTACCCTGCGCCTTGCTGAAGAATGTACACTCTTGGTCAATGTACACGCACCGAAGAGGACCTCTGGACATATGATAGACTTTCTTCCATAGATCTTGTAGATGAAGCGTCCAATATCAATTCAATTTAACTCTAATCTATGTTTAATTGTTTATAAGTGTCTAACTTATGCACAGACATAGAAAACAAGTTAACAATAGAAGTATAGTTGCGAGGTTCTTATAAATATAATAATAATAAAGCACTATTGACATCATATTATGACAAAAGCCTCTCCTTCAGGAGGTTAAAAGGAGTTCAGCATAATATAATTTTACAGAATAGTAATAATATAAAATAAAATAAACAACATTCATCATAAACTATAAAAACAAAACAAAAAAACATTCAATAAAACTCAAAAAGAAACACTAACATTTATTAGAATGCAAATGGAAAAACCAAAATGCAAAGGCTTATGTTTCAAAATTCTGGAGTAAAACAAACACTTACCAGTCGAGGTTTCGCCTGTATTATTTTTATTATTATATAATATTATTCTGAAGCGTTGAATATTTTTTAACTTCCAATGGTACGGTGACCTGGAAGTACATAGATGGTACGGGGGGGTCCTCATATACCCCAAATTATTTTAAGGTTTGAGGTGCTATGGTATCAGTGCCTTTCTACTCATCAATAAGAACATAATTCTAATACTGTAACATGACTTTATTCTTCATAAAAATACATTTTCAAATCAAACTTCTCATTAAAACGCAATATAACTTCAACTAAATGAAAAATGTCCAATAAAACATAGGCAGTACAAGTAGGTAACTTTCACAATAAAAAAAATAAAATAAAACTTACATTAAATTTTCTAAGCAAAATTTGGTCGAAAACCAGTCTCATATATAATAAAATGAACAAAACATTCTCAATTATCATAACAAGATATGTAATAGTAAACACCTTTCAGATGACTCGAACAAATAGATTTTTTGCATGTAGTACAAACATTTTTCGTTTTCTTATCAGCACTACGAGGACAAATATTGCACCTTATGACCTTCTGAGGTGGTTCACACGAAGATGTAGGGGTCTCATCACCAACACCAATTAGTGTTGGCATTTTAAATTAAGGGTGTTCATTACTGGTGGGGGTGTCCATAACTAGTCATTTTCTCTATATTAACATATGGAAATTTATAGTCGAATTAATAGCAATAGATAAGAGAACCACTAAATAAAGGAACATCTATTACAAAACGCGGTGGAGTACATGAATGGTAATGTGGGGTTTTCTTCAACCCCAAACATGAATTTTCGCTGAGTTCGGGTAACAAAGACAATTGACTTACCTTGTTATTTTTATTTTTCTGAAATGTACAATAGAAAACATGTAAAAAATTCATTCATTTTTACATGCATGCATTTTTTCTATCTTTCATAGGTTAAGTAGAAAAAGCATTCAAAGTTCACTACTTTAGTGTACCTCCTTTACGAGGAAACGTAATGTAGCATTAAGTTATTTTATTTAAGAGTTTTTAGTCGTAATAACTTACTAATCAAGGTATTTTGAATTTTTCAAAAAATGTCTAGATATTTAAAAACCTTAATTTTAATAAAAATATGTTTCGACGTTTTTATAGGAATTTAAAAAAAAAATTAAAATTAAGGGTTTTAAATGTCCAGACATTTTCTGAAAGATTCAAAATTCATCATTACCTCGATTAGTAAGCTATTACGACTAAAAACTCTTAAATAAAATAACTTAATGCTACATTACGTTTCCTCGTAAAGGAGGTATACTAAAATAGTGAACTTTGAATGCTTTTTCTACTTAACCTATGAAAGATAGAAAAAAAATGTTACATACATTTATACATGTTTTGTATTGTATATTTCAGAAATCCTCAAGGTAGTATCCTTGGCCCAATCCTTTATACAGTTTATACAGCTGACATCCCAACTCATCCTAATACTATCCTTACCACATATGCTGATGATATATATGTATTATCAGTCAATACCAATCCAGTTATTGTATCCCAAAGCCTCCAATCCCATATCACTCACTGATCTTGAAGAATGGTGCTAGACCTGGAGAATTAAAATAAATTCTCAAAAATCCCATCATATCACTTTTACCTTAAGGCGTAAACCAATCACTTCCTGCCCTTCAGTATCCTTTAATAATATCCCACTTGTGCCTGTAGAACAGATCCGATACTTAGGGTTGCACCTAGACAAACGATTAACCTGGAATCCTCATACAAGACTGAAAAGACAAGAAACCGCTCGACGCTTCAGGCTACTTCAACACTTACTAGACAAACGCTCTAACCTCCCAATTAATTACAAAAGACTCATCTACATGACCATCATACGACCTATTTGGAATAACGGAGTAGAGCTTTGGGACTCCACTAAGCCATCGAATTCTTCTCGTATCCAATCCCTTCAATCCAAAATCCTTCGTAAAATCCTCAACGCTCCTTATTTTGATAAGAATATAGTCATCCATAACGACCTCAATGTCCCATTTGATGCTGATTCGGCCCGAACCCGGTATCGATCCTTTCATAACAAACTTCATTTCCACTCAAACCCTCTAGTTTCAAACCTAGCTTCCTCTTCGACTCCCGATAATCCTCCGAGGCGTCTGAGAAGAAGATGGCCACGTGACCTTCTTAGTTGAACATGAGATTTGAGTACTACCAGTGGGTAGTTTCTCTACTTGTCATTATATCATGTCATTATGTATCACTCAGCCAATTTAATTGTTATATTACTGTAATATAGTTGTAAATATCAATAAATAAATAATAATAATAACATTTCATAAAAATAAAAATCAAGAGAAAACCTGGTCGATATTGACCATTTAAAGTGAATGAAAACATGTTTTTTTATTTCTTCAAACTAGGCCTTATTAACTACAAATTTTACCTGAAACCTTTTTCTAAATTTTGTTTGGTTTAAAAGTTGAAATCGTTTGATCTACTCGAAATGGGACGCCCTGTATACTATGGTAAAATATAAAACAACCGTTCTTCTTACTCTACCTCCATGTAACAGAGGCAGAGCCCTCTATCACTTCCTAGGCCAACAACTTGTGGCGAAATGGCCTACTACGACACCTAGTACGACTACAAGATAAGTAGTAATAGAAGATCAGCAACAGCTAGGAACAGGTGAATATGTGCTTCATTCACTACATAATCATGGAGTAGACACGATAGCACACCGCCAGCATGGCAAGGAGGACGAACAACCAACCAGAAGTCAAAACCGCCATTCACAGATGGACATATAAAATTACATTTCTTTTATCATTATATCATACTGTCTACAATGCCTTTTATTTTCAATCATTTCTACCAATTTATCACTTATAATATACAGTCCACTAACACCGGATTGGAAAGTTACCACATCCTATAAGTGGAAAGGCATCACATCCTACAAAAAGGGATTATACTTTCTCCTTGATCAACTATAATATTTCTATTACATAAAAATGTTTTTAGCAATCTATTTTTTTATCGGCGTTGCCTAGCAACATTTCGAGGAACTCCTTCTTGTGTTACTCATATGTGATCTTTCAGTGTTTTTTGGTACTGGATCAGTTAAATCATAAATATTTGACTACTGATTAATACTGAGAGAGTACTGATAATTTAATAGACTCAATATCTAGAACAGTTTCAGGGTGACTACTGCAACGTTAAATATCTACTTTAGCACAATTAATTAAACTGTAATATAAGTAGTAAAATTGGGATTGTTCCGCTGTCAGGCGAGTATGGTGCATTTCTCTGGTGATATTGAAAATGAAATGTAATAATGTCATCCTTCCTCGTAATGTGAAAGAATTCGAAAAAACAATAACAAAAGAATGTGAATTCCAAACCGGTAATCTAAATTAGTAATATAAAATAGCTTGTTATCACTCTCTTACACACACACATCCCCCCCCTCACTCACTCCCCCCTCTCTCTCTCTCTCTCTCTCTCTCTATATCTCTCTCTCTCTCTCTATCTCTCTCTCTCTATCTCTCTCTCTCTATCTCTCTCTCTCTCTCTCTCTCTCTCTCTCTGTATCTCTCTCTCTCTGTCTCTCAGAGTATTTTCAGTGATCTGTTGTCTGTCCCACCTTACGTATTCGCTCTACCTGTTACTAAGCGAGCTACGGTTTTTTACAGAAAGTTAAAATAATGTCTTAGCTCCAAAAAGCTACAGATTTCCGTTTCAACCGTAACCGTTTGACGTACGAGTGAAGTTTCAATGGTTATAAGATGTAGGTAGTTTTCATTTTTTTATTCTTATTATTAACTAATAAAAGAGTGGCATTTGAGCGTATAAAAGTCAAATAATTATTAAAGCGGGCGTAGAAAGACGAAACTGCCATGTTAGCTACTGTTAATTGTTGTGTTAAGCCTGATAGTGTGTCAGTACTGATTAGGAACTCAGAGGTACTGGGTACTCTAATACAGAGGCTGAGATTGTAATCATGTATCATCATCATCATCATCCAGTGTCGCAAGGTATTAAACCTTGCACTAACCCCCAGTCGGTTAATTAACTAATTTTATTACACCTATTTTTATTATTGTAATTCATTTTATTAATTATATTCTTAAAGTAAGGCGTGGAAGCGTAATGATGTAAGCCTGACAATTTGTAGGTATGTTGAGACAATGAAAACCGATTTTCAAGTTTGATGACTGAAATTATTGCTTGTGTGTTTCAAGCTAAAAGCATTTAGTAAATTTACACGGGACACTCAGTTCATATGAAAGAAAACTACAATGACTTAGCTACGATTCTTGAGAAAATCAAATATCAAGAACAATACTATCAATGTTGTTGGGTCAACAGTCAGGTTATACAAGATTCCCTTGTTTTCTGTATTTGAGGATAGTAGAGCCAGAGAGCTACACTGGACAAAAACTGACTGGCCACCACGGCACGATTTAACTCCTGGCGAGAAAAACGTTATCAATACCACTTTGGTTCCGCCAGAAAAGGTTTTACTGCCACCTCTTTATATTAAATTGAGGCTAATTAAGCAGTTTGTAAAATCACTCCAAAAAATGGGGATTTTTTAGATATACGTGTTCCAAGTTCCCGAAATTGTCTGAAGCAAAGTTAAAAGAAGGAGTTTTCACTAGCCCCGACATTAGAAGATTTTTGTCTAAACCCCTCTTTTCTGAATCAAGGGGAGAAATTGAAAAAGAAGCATGGGATTCTTTCAAAAATGTAGTGCAGAAGTTTTGTATAGAACTATTGTACAGCGTATAAAGCGTACGGGTGCAAGATGAGTTTAAAACTTCACTTCTTACACTCCCATATTGAATATTTTCCTGAAAAATTGGGTGCCTGAAAAAAGGTGAAAGATTTCACCAGGATGTACGTGATATCGAGAGACGTTACCAAGGAAGATGGGATGTCAGTATGTTAGCGGACTATTGTTGGATGCTTAAGCGAGAAATCAAAGAAGGAAACCAACGAGTTGGGAGAAGCATCAAAGAAAAGAAGAAAAGGTTTCACAAGGAAAAAGAGTAAACATAAAGTTGTGTATACATTTAAATAAGAAACATAATGTTTGATAGGTTTTGATAAATATTATGCTCTGCGTTTGTTGAAATGAATTGTTGATTTTTCTTTCGTTTTTCTTCTCAGCATTGCTGGTTGATGTCTTAACCGGACCATGGTCAAGGTCAAGCTTAATCGTCTTATTTATCGATATTTAGAAATTTCCGTACAACACTAGCAGTTCCCAACAACACTGCTTTTTGTAGTATTTCAACTTCCTTGTTCAATTCAAGGATTTTCAAGGATCTTATTGTTTCCTCTGGGATAAGTCCATTCGTAGACACTACAATTGGCAGTACTTCAACCCTCACCAGTCCATAAAGATACTTCAACTCTTCGCTAAGCTCCTGATATTTCCGAATTTTTTCTCCTATTGTTTTGTGCACGTTATTTCTTTGCTGCCTTGTCAATAACGATGTCAGGTCTGTTGTGAGATATACGGTGGTCTGTTATCATCGTATGGTCCCAATATAATTTAGCATTACCACTTTCTAATAATGCTCCAGGGTGCATTATTGTGTTCTTATTTTGCAATAAAACTATACGTGATGGAGAGTAGTATAAGTTATTTTTTAATTCAGCGAGCTTTAAAACATATAATTCAGCAACAATAAATCAAGCAGCTGAAAAGATATTATTTTTTTGCAAACCTGTGTTATTAGTTGAGCATAAAGAAAATAATCCGGGTAAAAAAATTAATCTCTTAAATATTGATAAACTAATTATTAGAAAACCGACGTTTTCACCCACGTTGGGGGCTTGCAATGTCGGTCACAAAATCTATATTTTATACTTCATACTTTTCAACTTCAGCACAATCCCTGAATAAGATCTGGACATATATCGGATTCTTATAAATAGTGTGCCACTACTGAAAAGATTATTTTTACTTTAAAGAGAAAAGATTTGTCCAGGGCCGGGATTCGTACGCGGGTCTCCGTCGCGGTGCTCTAAACAACTGAGCTAGCCTGGGTCGTAACACGGCCAGACAAATCCATTCTCTTCACCGATCCTATATTTGCGATTTATACAAGGGGAAGAATGTTCATTGAACATTACTTTAATTAGGATCTTGTTGACATACCTCATTATATATTATTATAATTTATATTTTTATTAATTGTCAATTTAATAAATTTTTTACCTCCACCAGGACCATTTTATTTTCGCTGTGAAAAAAAAAATGTATCAAATCTCTTCAATTTTTCTCTCAGAGCGAACTAATCTATTTATTATGAATTATCTTTAAAGTATTCGTTAGTTATATCTCCCTTGTAATTGGTTTTGTTGTTTGATTTTCTTCCAGACTAGTTTCGAAACATGTGGAAACTTTTTTTTTACTTTTTGTTCGCAATGCTCAAACTCTGGTTTGAGTTGTCAATTTTTTATTTCTCTTGTTTTTCTTCATGTTTAACTTTTAACTATTTTTTTCTTCTGTATAGGATTAACTTGGAAATATTTTATAGATTCCCTTTTAAACAATGTAAAAAAAAAAGGCAATGTAATGTTGACTTCAATTTTTTGAGAAATGTTTGACCAGTGATTAGTTGGGATTAGTTTACTGTGTGTGAGGTGGTTTTACTTGTATGTAGACTTTAGACTGTAGACTTCTCTCTGTGCTTAAGAAACTATAGAGTAATTTATTATCCGAACTACATAGAAGAGACAACCTGTTGGGGGTCATCTAGCCTCACGTTTCTGGGAATCATGGTTCAGGATGCACATACCTCCATAACTACTCACTTTAGAAGAGATTCACCAGTTTCCTTTCCACCGACCTAGAATCGGGGTCAATGACATAGTGCCGACAAATCAGTCTAGATCCAAGGATTACGATTGTTTGGGTTGAGCTCGAAGACCTGTAGTGCTATTCCAGAAGAAGACCGTCCCTGGACCAAACATCCCGCTATTGACATTGGGAAAGCCACGGAAAACGAGAAGGTTTCCCGTTTTTTTATTATTTGGCTCCAATAGGCTAACGAGTTTGAAACCCGTGAGGTAAGATAATCAAGCGCCTAAAAGTTTGGGCCTATAATTTTTCTTATGATGTCGCTAATCTTTTTATGTCTTCTTGCCTGTTCAAAATTAATGTCTTCTG
The DNA here is from genome assembly GCA_964056705.1 of Troilus luridus. Taxonomy (NCBI): domain Eukaryota; kingdom Metazoa; phylum Arthropoda; class Insecta; order Hemiptera; family Pentatomidae; genus Troilus; species Troilus luridus. The sequence goes on from OZ057412.1 coordinate 11,861,939, forward strand.
TTCACAAAGGCGTTCTGATCTTAGGACAATATTCTATCGGCTTAGTTTTCTGTGCTTGAAAATAAACTTTTTGCAGTATATATTTTGGGTGAGTCGAAAAACAGTGCACATGTCCAGGCATCTAGTTTCGTTCTATTTCAATTTTCTGAATTGTTTTACGTAAATATTTAAAATTTGGAACTCAATAAATTATTAGTCCAGGATCCATGGTCTATTTTTGCACTTGATTACTATTAAACTGAGTTTTCGTATATATCTTCGTTTCGATCGTGGTAGCTAACTGAGGTAGGAAGGATAAGATATGTCGATTTGATGATTCTCAAAATTTATTACTAACTTGTTTTTTTTGTTTTTTTGTTAAATCTCAAGATAATCATCTAAATTATTTGAAAAAATATTTGTCCTACAAAATGTATGCTTTGATCAAAGAGTCCCCTCCTTTCAACGTGTATTGATAACGAGGTCATCAAAAATGATTACTAACCAGCTTCTTTTTTTTTACTTCTTCTTTTGTGACTTCGTTATCGATACATATTGAAAGGAGGGGACTCTTTAATCAAACCATACATTTTGTAGGACAAATATTTTTTCAAATAATTTAGGTAATTATCGCGAGATTTAACAAAAAAAACAACTAGTTAGTAATAAATTTTTGAGAATCATCAAATCGACATATTATATTTTTGCTCCTCTGTTAGCTACCACAATCGAGAATTTTCGCTCAGGAAATTGTTGAGCGTCTCATCGAAACGAAGCTATTCACGGAGATTCAGCTTGATAGTAATCAAGTGCAAAATGGACCATGGATCCTTGGCTATATGGGATCAAATTTCGCTGTACTTTGTCTACATGATGTTAGAGTTGTAGATGTTTTTTGTTGGAACTCATGTTCTGTGCATGTGGCCGGCCTTTTCCTTAGTTTCTTTTAGAATGAGAAATCACAAATTTATATTGTCACAATCTGAACATTCTACTTCTAATTTGCCTCTACCGAGAGTAATTTATTGTTCGATCTTGAGGAATGTTTTCTGTTCGCACCTTGAATCACCTTTTCAAGGACGATGTTTCTGAGCATTTCCCATGAATATTACAAGGTGTTGGTGTGAAGAACTCCGACAAAAAAGAATGACAATCAATGCCAACAAAATTAAGATCCTCCAAGTGGGTAGGCGGCAGGAAGAAGTTCACATATACTGTAGTAATAGACAGGACTGGGAAGCTGGACGTGGAAATATCCAATAGGATTAATAAGGCAAATACAGTCTACTACCTGATTTGTAATACTGTTGTAGGAAAGCGGGAGTTAGGAAGGAACGTCAAACTCCACATCTTCAAGTCAGTGATACTTGTACCTGCCGATACTGCTGTATGGAGCTGAAAGCTGGGTATTGACGGAGAGACAGAAAAGCAGAGTTACCGCGTCGGAATTGAGGTACTTGTGAAGAGTGGCGGGAAAGACGAAAAGAGACTTTGTTCACAACGAGAGGATTCTTTGGGAACAGCAGATTGCCCCGCTAAAAGAGCTCCTGGAAATTCGACAACTGAAATGGTTCGGCCACGTGGTCAGGATGAATGATCTCCTTGACCCCCTCAAGACGATGGACTACATGCCGGATGGAAAAAGACCTCGAAGACACCCAAGGATGTCTTATATCGAGTGCATCGAACGCCTCAGCAGAAAAAGAGGAAAAGATCTCCGACAGGCCAGAAACCTAGCAAGAGACCGGGATAGATTCGGCTCCTGGCTGGACGCTCCCCTACGCTGAAAGGCACTAGAGGGGGAAGCGAAAGAAGAATTTATTTCCGCTAATATCCATTTTATGAATGCAAGTGTTTTCCGGCCCTAACCCTGTTCATTTAATAACTGAAACAGTTAGTTGGTCACTGTTTAAAGTAAAACATAAAACACGCCACTAAACCTGTATACACGTAAAACCCTTGAATAATTAACACCTAACTGAAACAGTGATTCAAGGTCAACTGAAGCCAACAAATATGCATGCAACATATATTTATTTATTTAATATACATATATATATATAATATATATATATATATATATTAACATCTGTCTTTATATATATATATATATATATATATATATATATATATATATTTGTCTATTTTTTTTTTGTGTAGTTTAGCTACTTCGTTCTCTTGGATATTAATGCTTATAGATCTTCGAGAATCTGTCAAAAGTAGAAGTTATAAAGTAATTTATTATTTGTGTCATCAATTTTTCTTATAAAATTAATTATTAAAGTTCAGGCGAGCTTAAGCGAAGTACCTAATTAATCTCGCTGGGACTCTTCGCTTCCTTGCCACTAGCTTCCTTGACATGTCCTTTCCTCCCATTCGGGTATCGTGCCAGCATAATATTGCTTTCTTTTTCCTCTATTTTTCCTGTTATTCATATATATGCGTTCAGACTCTATAGTCTTCCTAGATACCAGAGGATCCTTGGGAACAAATAACTGTGGGAATATGATTATATTCTCCCATATTCCTTAGGGATTTAAAAAAAGAAAAATTATTGTAAGTGATCATAAATTGTTCAATATTGTTTATGAGTTTCCTGCGCTGGCATTGGATGGGGAAGAGAGCTCGGAACACTGATTACTTCAATTAATCTCAGTCTGAACACAGTTCTGTTCTTTAAATCGGTCGTTTTACTAAAAATATAGCGCGACCACTAAGACAGAAGGTACTCCAAGAGTGGCAGGCCGCATGGGACAATAGCCCTCCAAATAAATTGAAATATATAAACCTGATGTTAAACCATAGAGCAGCTCCGGCCGTAGCACCCGAAGAGAGGAAGTGGTCCTTACACGGCTTAGGATACACCTACATTGGATCCGATTCGGTGCGACGCGATCCTATTTTATCACATACGATGCTGGGCTGAGCAAACTAATGACTGAAATTTACGAGAGTGCCCACACTGAATCAGATCCGTCATGATTCTATTATTTTCAATCCGATATTGAACTACTCACTGCCTTCTTCTGTATTCTTTTATTTCTTATATTTTATACATTTATAGTAAAATATAAATGTATTGCAAATAATTAATAAATAATCTTAATTTTATAAATTTAAAGAACCAAATGTTATAACAATGAGGTAATATTACTATATTAGATTATTTTTGCCTTGCTGTTTGACAATAAATAATTTAGTTGTTTTTCAATTTCATAAAATATAATTTATATTTTTTAGATTGTTTGTTTGTTCATTTAGCGTCACTTTATGCTGTGATATGGATAATCGGACGATGCTACAGTGGGAGCTCTAAATTTAGCCTACCCGTGTTTAATTAGGGTAAAAATCCTAGGGCCACCTGCCGGGCAACGAACCCGCGATCTTGGGCTTAGTAGTTTGCTACGCTAACCACTAGACCACACGTGACCTTATATATTTTTTAGATATTCATGTTTTATACAATGATTTAATTTATTTATGGAATAGTAGTGATATTTTTAAATCTATTTGGTTAGTAATTAAATTAACGATTGCAATTAAATTAATAAATAGGAGCGATTGCCGTCGGATGGTTATACTTGAAACCTCCCCATAATATCAAATCTCAACTAGTGTTTACTTTACTACTGTATTTTTGTCAGCTTTGCCTGATCATGGATCTTTAATTGATCTCCTACTGCCTGCTAACTTTTTTCAAAGGATTTAATGTGAAAATATTGAGCAAGGTAAGTATAATTATTTTTATAATACTGTAATTATGTGTGTTGTTTATATTTAGCTACAACATAATATTTACAAACTGTAAAAGGAGGGATTAATGAGGAATATCTAATTTAATTTACGTTTTATTTATTTTATTTTTTATAATTATTATTATTTTCTTTCTTTGTTTATTTTTCTTCTTTTTTTATTCTGGTTTTATAAAAATTGTTATTAAAAAACGATTATATTGAACTAAGGCGCTGATGACCAATCGGTTTTACGCCTCAAATGTGGAACAACCAACTAAAAATTAAGTCACAGGTTTGATTATTCTCTTAGCTTAACTTTAGTTCAAAATAGTCAATATAACTTATATTATTAAAATAATATATCTAAAACTACGTCAATTTATTGAAAGAAGATTTAAAACAACGCAAGAAATCAGACTTAAAAATGTAATAATAAAAATACATTCACATGTGCCGGAATGTCGGATTCTTATAAACAGTGTGTCACTACTGAAGGGATTATTTTTATTTTGAAGAGTAAAGATCCGCCCTGGCCGGGATTCGAGCCCGGGGCATCCGCTTCACCATATCAATGTTCTAACCAACTGAGCTACCAGGGGTCGCATCACAGTCATTCAAATCAATTCTCTTCACCGATCCTATATCCCCATGTTCTCGCAATTTTTACGATGTATAAACAGGGAAGAATGTTCATTGAACATTACTTTAATAAGGATCTTGACTTACGTCAATATGTTATTTATAATTTTTATTTTTTATAAATAAAAAATGAATTTTTAAAAATAAATTTAATTTATAATTTAAAAGATAGATCCCCTGACTGGGATGCAACCCCTGGTAGCTCAGTTGGTTAGAGCACTGCTATGGTGAAGTGGACGACCCGGGTTCGAATCCCAGCCAGGGCGAATCTTTTCTCATCAAAACAAAAATATTTAAAAATAATAATAAATAAAAATTATAAAACATTTTACGTTTTGTATTGTTTATCTTTATAAATGACCGAAGTATAAACGTATTTTCTACGAGCCGCCGAAGGATCTATTATTTTTACTACTTGGTCGAACCTAAAATTGTTCAATATTAAAAATAATAAACCGGCGGTACTCCATTTAATTAAGTCCTTTCCTTTAGGTGATATTTTATTCTAAAATCATTGAACATTTCTCAATTAAAGTAAATTTATTTTATATCCAAAATACTGAGAGAGGTTGAAATGAACTTATTTCAATGCCTCCTTCCAGACGTTATCGAAGGCTTTGTTGTAGAATAATATATCTTATTGGCTAGCTGAGAGGAAATCGTTCCCTGTAATGGCGTTGAGCCCTATTTCCCTTAGCAATCCAATCAGTATCGCCCCAAACGTGGTGAAGTGATGCAGTTTCTGGAACACACCACAACAGGCTCTTAGTGGGTTAAAGCCTTTCTTAAGGTCATGGACTTAGGCAACGATCCCCCCATGCCCTGCGTGGGGCGACACCCAATAGCCTGATTAAATCCACTTGGTTTTCTGAAGGAGTGGACAATCGGATTTGTATTTTCTTTAAGTTGCCTTTTTCATGGTGTATTTTCTTACCATTTTCTTACCATCGAAATGGTTTCCAACATTATTATTCTCTTTCTTTTGCTAGGATCCAGTACAATGTTGTTAATTACGTTATCAGGAAGATCTAAAGATAATTGAGCCTATATGATAGCTGAGTTCTAACTTAAAACAATTTAAATAGATAGCACTGACTTCAAATTGCTTCTTTATTGTTCCATCAATCTAGAAATTAGTAATTTAAAACGTGAAAGCAATTTAAGTATGTAATAAAAAGTATATTAATATTTTTTTTTAGTTTCATAAGTGTCAATAAGTACCACTCCAGCTTCCTCGTTTTTCAATGAAAAGGTGGCACAAAAATTGAATTTAAATAATTAAAATCCTACGTGTCCCTCAAAAAATATAACTAATTTACCACAATATCTTGGGATACCCCCTGACCGTTAACGGTGTTTTACGGGCTACACAACTGTTATAATACAAATATCATTTATATACATTAAAAAAAAAAACCTGTACCACTACAACCTATGACGGGTCTGGGGTTCAGTACATGGTAGAGACTATGTACTGTATACTGTATGTATGAATATGTACTGCATCATGGACAACGTTTCTGCAAGGAGGTGACTTGTCCTAGGTTACGCTCAACCACCAGATTTTTCCCCTTATTTTGGGTTCCCTATTTTTGTAATATTTTATAGAGCCTGGGTGAGCCCCAGGAGGGTCCTAGGTCAAATATGATCTATCTCCGGCTGCAAACAGACTAAATAAAAGTCTTGCCTGCAGCGGGATTTGAACCAGGATTTCCGGCATGGCAACTCAGTGCTCTACCACTGAGCCACTCCGCTTCCTTATATACATTAATATCTTTTTAAAAATATCTGTATATGCAAGTATGGAATATCAGCATGTTTGAAATTTTATTATGTAAATATATTTTCATAATTACATGGTAACAAATCATTGGATAATATATATTAAAACTGGTTTTATCATGTATGAGTAATAGCGAGCATAACCCCGAAATTTCCCTATAGCAATATCTCATCTAAACTAAACTGGTAGAGAATTTTCAGAATTAATGGCCAAGCATGAAGTTCTAGACCAACAACATATTGCCATACAAAGCAGAGAGATATGGTCTAAATGCACTTTGAAGGTTCGAACATAAACAAATATGTCTTAAAGCTAAACTCTCTTTAATCCCCTAGCATTATTAAATAACTTATATAAATCCAAATATCTGTAAATAATACTATGTGTCGAATCGAGCTTAGTTACTATTGAACTTATTAAAGCCTTGATAACTTAATATTTTCTTTAAGCTGTTACAAGATATTACTATTAGAAGATTTTATACCTAACTACAAATAACTAGATATTTTGAGCTTTCTAGGGATTAACCAAAGACTACATATAGTCATAAATGTATCTAATTTAAATCGAATGCAGATGATATAAGTTTTTCAGGTTCTTAAGGTTCAGCCAACTAATATGTAAGTATTAAATATTTTTATTTGAAAAGAAAAGATATATGCAGGACCGGGACTCGAACCAGATGGCTAGTCTAGGACTCTATCAACTGAGCCATCCTGGCTGTATCAGGCTCGCTCCCCGGTCATGGTCATATCCTTTCTTTTCACTGATCCGACGTCCCAGCGTTCTCGCAAGATTTCCGATGTATACGAGGGGAAGAATGTTCTTTGAAAATTTATTTAATTTGAATCTTGTTGACATACGTCATTGTAATTATTACAATTTATTTTATTATATTAGTTGTTGATTTTATTAATTTTTAAATATTTTTATTTGAAAAGAAAAGATATGTCCAGGACCGGGACTGGAAGCCGGGTCTTCCAGATCGCTAGTCTGTGACTCTACCAACTGAGCCATCATAGGGCTGGCTGTATCAGGCTCATACAGCGACTCCCTTGTCATGGTCATATCCTTTCTTTTCACTGATCCGACGTCCCAGCGTTCTCGCAAGATTTGCGATGTATACGAGGGGAAGGATGTTCGTTGAACATTTAGCCGTTTATAAATAATAAGCACCAATTGTTTGCACAAATTCTGATGTTTGTGCAAAAGTAATTATTCTAATAAACCCTTAGACCAATTACCTTTACTTTAATGATTTTGTTATGAAACTGATAACTGATAATGCTAACTGAGATAGGTTGATGCTAATACTGATATGATTTAAAAGGAATTTAAAACCTATCTTAAAATAAACACAATGAGAAAAAGGCTTCTGGTAATTATAATTGTTATAAAAATTATGCAAGCAAAAAAGTTATGATGAAAAAATAGTTGCTATAAATATTGTAGTTAAGTTATATAAAGATACACTTTGATTCTATGAACACTTAAAATACTATGACTTTTTTGTATACAATTTATTGATCTATTTTACTTGGTCCATCCTTCCCGTAGACCATGACCCATCATAGATTCCTCCACTTCGTTATCCCAGGTCTTCCTCGTCCTCTTGTTCCCATAATTTTCCATTGGTGGACTACTTTGGATAGTCTTCCTTCAGGCATTCTTTTCAAATGCCCATACCATTGCAGGCGTTTTTTCTCAATATCTTCCAGAATGGTTCTTTCAACCTCCATTTTTTCTCTGATGGTCGCATTACATACTTTGTCCACTTTGGATATTCTTGCCGCTCGTCTCCTGTATTCTATATCTGTAGTTAATTGTTTTTTCCTGAGGTTGCTTTACAACGTCCGAGTTTCTGATCTTATGTCATAATGCTTAGTAATATCCTATTGTATATATTTTTTTTTATACATAGTAATCATAAAGGCACTGATATCAAAAATAACTACAATCTAATATATATATCTTCCTACCCGTGAATATAATCAGACTACAGTATAAAATAGATTAAGGGTATCATACTGTATCTTATTCTAAATGTCCCTATCTGAATATTATATTACTTTTACATCATTACATATATCTAACTATGCAAGAATATTTATGTATATAGGAAGAAATTAATATATATTTAAGTTAAATAATATCAATACTCAAAGAGACGATGTCAGTGAGACCTGTATAAAAATGAGTTGAGGTGCCACATTGGAGCTGCAAATGCTATCAGTGGCCACGTGGTTTTCCTCAATTTGCTAAGTGGTCCAGCCATCGTAACCGAGCTGTCGTCTTGCCTGACCTAATTACCCCTCTAAGCTGCTGGAACGAATCGTGAGATTGAAAAGAAAATACAATATTACTAAGGACACATATCTACGTTTTCAGATTAAATTATTTAAAAAATATGTCAGATGTTTTTATATTTCAATTATCAAGAGTTTTCAACGGTAATATACTTTTAAGTTCTTCTGATAACAATTCATCAGAAAATGTGGATGATTGTCTAAAAATTAACTTAAGTTAACTGAAATGTATCACACCTTTTACAGTAAAAGTGATGGGTGCTGTTATAGGTTAAAAATAAAACATTACCATAGCAACCCACGATTTGAGTCAGTACCAGGGAGACCGATCTGTTTCTATAGCAACAAGATTAAAACTTTATATGTTATGCCATATATGAAAGTGAGATCTGGGATGTTTGAATCCCACGGCACAGATTAAATAATCCTCCAACGGATAGTCTCAGTTACGGGAACTTGAGATCAGAGTGTAGGTGTGTTTGTGTCATACAAATTGTAAAAACACTGAATATTTGTTTCCTAATACTACTACTAAACTTTTATTGCACATATATCAGAGGATGAATGAGTCAACAAAAAATTAGAAAGAAATACATAACATATATGCCTGCAAAGCATTGGACAGGGTACCTTGGAATGAGGTATGGACTTCATTCAGAAATCTATGATTGTTTGAAGCTCTTAAATAAAAAATTAAATCATTCTATTAGACAGGCAGAAATTATGTATCCATCATAAATCCGCTGTGTTTGTCATCACAATAGGGGTGGGGGAGTCAGGCAGGGGGACATAGGGAGCCCTCTATATTTTATTATCCTTGTGGATGATGTCATAAATGAATGCAAGCGGCGAACCAAAGATTCACTACTTGGATATTGAAAGTCACAGCCTTCAAACTGTACAACTCTTGCATATACTGACGATATTGTAATAATCTCTGACAGTGAAGAAAAGCTACAGGAAAATTGAAATGTCTAGACAGAAGAATTGACAAAGAGAAATATGGTTATTAGTACTTCCAAAATCAAGTGTTTTTTAGTATCCAGAACGAAAAATCAAATAAGTATTCAAATTAATGGAAAGACTATTCAGCAAGTCCACACCTTTAAGTATTTAAGCGTGGCCATAAGCGAAAATTGCCACTTCAGCAAGATGTTTTCTGTTATAACTAAAATGATTTTATGTAAATAGAAGTCACAAAAGAAACTAAATTGGCTGTTTACAGCTTGACATACCTTCCGATTCTCACTTATGGAAGTGAATCCTGGGCCCTAAAGCACTGTGATCGGAGCCGACTCCAAAGCATGGAAATGAGGTACGTGAGGAAAACAGAGGGAAAGACCAAGAGGGACAGCATACAAAACAAGACGATAAGGACTGCACTCAAAATTGAACCCCTTAATCAGATAATGGGGAAAGGACAGATTCGATGGTTCGGACATGTAATGAGGATGGACGACTGCCGGATAGCGAAGAAAGCTATAAGAATAACCTCCAAAAAACCCTTAAAGAAACAGGGATTGGATGGGCGGAAGCCTTGAGTGCAGCCCTTGACAGAGACAGGTGGCGTTCCTTATACAAAATCTCTGCACTGCGAGGTTGAAGAGATTTCTGAATAAGAAAGATATGCCTTAAAAAAAAATTCAAGTACCTAGAAGTAAAAATATATAAAAATACAATGGCAAATAAGTTCTTAAAAATGTTGAAATTTGTTCGCTTACTCTTAGAGATCATTAAGTCTTAGTGGATTTCTAACATAATGACTTGAGTAAATGAAAGATGTTTATAATTCGAAAAAAAAAATATTTGTGCTCCATTTGAGCCTAACATACCTAACATGATTTCCAAAGTTACAACGCCAATGCTTGAATTCTGGATACGTAAGAGGAAGCTGACTTGACTGAATTTCGTGGTGTTTATTTTAACATTTCATTTGTAGAAACACTTTACCGAATCAAAAAGAGAACTATTAATGATTTAGTAGGATGTCTTTCTTTTAAAAGAATAGATGTATAGTCAGGGAAGCTATAAACGATGGTTGGGATATACTCGTATATGAATTCATGCCATGCACTTTGTAGTGCAACAGTGTGCACGTGTGAAGGAAAAACTAACTATGAATTTAAAGTATAAAAAGTGGGGTTTTATTTCTGTCACTTTATATATCATATAAATGTGAATGTAAAAATATAAACAGTACTGTAATGAAGTAAAATTAATATTGTGATTAAAACAATGATATTGTTACGGTATACTGGGTTTAAAATAAATTAAACTATTACTAAATTCAAGATACTAAAATTTATTATCAATGTAAAAAGACTACAATGAAATTATTAAACTAATATAAATTTACAATAACAATATTCTACAGATTATAACCTAGGCCTAACTGTTATCTAATTACTAAAATAATATACAAATAATACAATATATTGCTAATACCAAATAACCTAACTATTTACCTAAATTTGTACAAACACAATAAAAGTACACTATAGTTTATAACTACAAATTAACACTTACAGTTCGCTAATTAAATTCCACCGACTGTAAGACTCTCTAAATATGACAAACTGACACACAGTTTATTACACTCACTTATCACTTATCAGTGAATAGTTCACACTGCCACTGTCACTGTCACTGCCCCGGAAGTCGACAAATTTACTACCAACTTACTACTGGGCCCAGGCTGAAACAGCTGGCCTTTTATATAGGCAAGGTTAGTCGGGGTAGGGGCTCCTAGAACATTCCACGCCTTCGGTGATGTTTCTACACCGTTCTTTAATCCCACAGCTTGTCTTAATCTCTCCAGCTCGTTTAATTCTTTCAGCCGGTCTAGTTCTCTCACTGACCGTAACAATATTTAAATTTAGATACATAGATCACTGACTACGTTTTTTTAAAAGAAAAAATATAGTCAGTGATCGAGGCGGTGCAACCCAATCGGGTCCCACGTGCAATGTTTTGCTATATTGGCTTCACTGCCCAAGTTATGACCTCAGGGAAGAGTCAGGGAAGAGTTAAAAAGAGGAATATATTTAAATAATAAAATGGGATCCCACCGTGAGAGCTTTATACTTAATGTATAATAATTCTATATCATTAATGAATAAGAAACATATCCCTCTCTTCTCCAAAGGTTAACGTGGGTGACTGACCAGGAGTTGTTTACTAAGTAATAATAATTATTGAATAACATTATATTTATTTGTGCTGATCATGGTTACACGATAACTTATAAAACTACTTAAAGAGAAAGGGTGACGCTATATGTTACTATATTTCTCTTCCGTCGCTCCAACCACTTCCTTCATCTTGAGTTGACTGCTCCTTCCCGATAACTGCCCTTATCTCTGAGAGTAAAGGTGATAAACCCTAAGGGTAACTTTACCCTACCTACCTTAGCCCCCTCGCCATATTTGCTTAGGTATATAGTAATGTTTGCCTTATATAGATAGCAGTTTGTAAACGACTCACACTCGTGTAAAGGGAAGAAACAACTTTTGACAAAGATATTCACTTGATCGGAAGAAGTTGATAGAATGGTTCCGCTTAAGTGCAGTAGCGGACAGAACATGTTAATGAATGCGTGAAATATGTGTTATTAATTATGGAATGAGCTGATTTTTGTTTTTAAATTGTGAGTTGAAGACTGGTACTCCAGCTGAGAAGGATCCCGATCTGATTATATTCTAGGTGTAGCAAGATAATAGTTTAAATTGGCAATAGAGCTTATCGACCATTAAGGGCAATAAGATATTGATTTTTTTTTTTTTTTTTTTGTGGTGTTTCTTATACAAAATCTCTGCACTGCGAGGTAGAAGAGATGACTGAATAAGAAAGATATGCCTGCAAAAAAAATTCTTTTTAATTATTAATTTCTATAATGTTTCTAATAATGTTAATAAATCATAATAATAATAAATCTAAGTTCTAATAATGTTTTATTAGATTGTATCGACTATTGTTATGAGTAGTTATTATTGTTATTGACAGTTGTTCTGTGTACGTTTGATTTGGAATATAGTAGTGTTTTTCTTTATATTTCAAATTTTTTTTTGTTCATTCATTACCAAAGTTTCCATATGTCCCCTTAAGTGTAATTTGTTTCCCAGCCCTTTAGTGTCCATGAAGTTTAAAACAGGAGCCGCAGATAAGAGTATTATTATTAAAACATATTATTAATTCCGTATCTTTACGATACCTTACCTCTAATACCTTTAAACGATTCCTAAATAATATTTTCAAGTTTATTCGAAAGATTTCTAAAATCTGAAATCCGTCTAAATAAGGAATAGATGAGAAAAGTTGATTGAGTAAGTTGAGGGAGGGGGCATGAAAATTGCAGGATCTGCCCATCCTCGATATCGGATATGGAGATGAGAAATCAAATGATGGGCTCCATCCTCCATCCACATCTCCTGTCCCGCCCATCTATCGCTCTGTAATGGAGGAACGTTGTCACTGGCGATTCCAACATACATCGAGAAAAATGTATCCAAAATAAATCATCGAAATATTTTTTACAAACAATTAGGTCGTTTCACATCGCTCCTTTAAGAGAACAAAGTATTTCAATGACCAAAAATAAAAATTTGGGTATTGGTAAAGAAAATCATTCCTTTTGTAATAATGGTATTTAAATTCTTTTATTGACCATTAGACAATTTTTAAAAGCTGGTATCTTTTTTTTTAATTTTAACTTACGCCATTATTCTCTAAAAATTTCAAGTTTATACATGATACAACTCGAATATATATGACTTTAAAAAAAAATTCAGATATGTCGTTCCTGAATTAAAAAGCTTCAACCAATACAATTGTCACAGAAGGCTTAACTCAAAAAGGCCTATTTTTGAGTTTTTTTTGTAGCTCTTTTGAAGCTACGTTATTATTATTTCTACAATTCAAAGTGGAATTAAGAAACTTCTGTAATTTACTATGTTAATGTTTATAGATATTAATGAGGTGTTATCAATTCTCTCTTATTTGATAATATTCACTACCACTACAATTGAACGAACGTTGGTTAGTATGCCATTAAAGCGATTTTCGTGAAATTTTTCATGATTTTTTTTTTATTTATTCTTATATAATATTGCTACAATTCACAAAAATTATCTGCTTTACCAAATAGATCAGTCCCAAACTTTAAAAAAAAAAAAATTTTATTATTGTACAACTGTAATATATACATCTAGTACAAGGGCTATATGAATAAATAAATACATGAAAGGACATGTAGAGGCACTACGCACTGGCAGCACTCATTTCTATAATAGATGGTCCCTAGGCCATCTTCTCTTCAGACGCCTAGGAGGATTGTCCGGGATGGAATTGGATGCAATGATGGAAATAGTGGGTTTGGATGGGTCTGGAGTTTATTATGGAATGATAGGTATCTGGAATGGGCTAAATCGGTAACAAATGGAGCGTTAAGGTCATTAGGGATGGTTTTATTTGTGACAAAATAAGGAGTTTAGAATTTCGCGAAGTATTTTGGATTGCAAGGATTGAATACGAGAGGAATCCGATGGTTTGGTGGAACCCCATAGTTCAATTCCGTAAGTCCATATAGGTCTTATAACAGTCACATAAATAAGTTTTTTGTAATTGATCTGAAGCTTTGAGCGTTTGTCTAGTATGTGTTGAAGTAGTCGGAAGCGTCTAGCTATTTCTTGTCTTTTCAGTCTTGTGTGAGGGTTCCAAGTAAGACTTTTGTCTAAGTTGAGTCCTAGGTAGCGAATCTGTTCAACAGGGATAAGTGGAGTACTATTAAAGGATACAGTAGGACAGGAAGTCAAGGGTTTTCGGCGAAGGGTAAAGGTAATTTGACGGGACTTGTTGGAATTGATTTTAATTCTCCAATTCCGACACCATTCTTCGAGGCTTGATAAATGTGATTGAAGGGATTGAGAAGCAATATATGGGTCGTTATTAACTGATAACTCACCTGTGTCATCAGCATACGTGGAGATGAAGGTGTTAGGATGGGTTGGAATGTCAGCTGTATAAACTGTGTAGAGGATAGGACCGAGGATGATACCTTGAGGAACACTAGCAGACTGGGAATAGAGGACGAGTAGGAACCTTTATGACTTACTATAAATGTGCTGCCAGTTAGAAAGGAGCGAATGATTAAAAAGTATGTAGGAGGAAGGAATCATCGGATTTTGTAAAGGAGACCTGGGTGCCAGACTCGATCAAAAGCCTGTTCTACATCGAGAAAGGCTCCCGTGTAGTACAATCTAAGCTCCTATTCAGAGGAGACAACATCCACCGCACGATGACATTGCTGGATAGTGGAAGTGGGATGTTCGGAAACCAAAATGGTGGTCTGGGATTACGTGGTTACTATCTAGAATGGGATACAGACGTTTTAGTATGAATTTTTCGAGGATCTTTCCCATTATGGGTAAGAGAGAGATAGGACGATAGTAGGTTGGGAGTTCTGGAGGCTTTTCAGTCGCAAACTTAAAAACAAATTTTATGAGTTTAAATTCCAAGTTTCAGGTCAAGCTGAAACATTACCACCGCGTTCGTAAATATCACCGAAAGACTAGAATATATGTCAAGACAAAATTTTCACAAAAAAAAAAAAAGTATTTCTTTGTGATGGTCAATAACTGGAATAATTCATTTATCCTTTCCACCCAGAGGTGAAACCATCATAATCACATCGTACTGCAGGCATAAGGATATAACGTAACAGAAATAAATAGAACTAGTAATATCTGTAAACTAAAATATAAATAATACACAAATATTACAAATGATGAAAAAAATAAATGAAATATAAAATGTAAAAGTACAAAAGGATTAGCTCACTAAACAGAAGCCTAAGGAATGCTAGAGGTGGGCAAAGTAGCTCCTTTTACTGAATCGTTCCTTTTGAGATAGTTCATTCTAATGAACTAGTAGAACTACATAGTTCATTTTTCAAAAGATGTAGAAATGCACTAAACTAAGAGAGGAATTGAACCATGGAAAAGGGGGGGGGAACTGAGAGGTCAAATGAACTAAAAAGGTTCTAGAAAAAATAAAACACACTTCTATCTTATTTCTAGATTTAATTTATAATATTTACATTTTTTACAATAGTCATGATATATTTTCATTGATTACGTTTAATTTCTATATCTTATTCTACACTAATTATACATTATTTATACTTTTTATAGTTTATTTGATATTAAACGGTTTCTTTTTTCAGTCATAACCTGCCCAGCTTTGAAAAATATTACGATAGGCGCGCGTATCTCTCAGATATGTAGTGGAAATGTTATTTAACTTTCTTTGACCCTTGTCGGTTTTAACATTTCCATCTTCTCACGTGGATTTGTGAAATTCAAACACATCTGAATGTATCAAATTAAATAAAGGTTTGGCTTTTTTTTCTTCCTAGCTTCTTGGCTTTTTATAATTTGTTGATAAATGAAATAGTAAGGATAGAAAGCATCTCTTTTACCGCACCAGGTGCAGAAGGTTTGCTTCTGAACAATATTCATTTAATAAACTAAGGGGAGAAATGTAAAAGTGGTAGCACAGTTCAAAGGCTACATAAAAGTTTAAGAATTTTTTTTAATGTCATAATTTAATAATATTAAAAAAAAGCACAAAAGAGACAAAATCATTTTTAGGACATGATTGAAAAATCCTAAACAAAAGCATTCAAACTTTTTTTCTTTTACCACTACAGCACATGTAACTCTTGGGTTCTGTAAATTAAAGACACTGTACTGTTTCTAGGGTATTTACTGGTAGAGAGGTTATTTGCTCGAGATTTAAGAAACCCAGTTTATAGAGACTGGGTGAGCCCTTGAAGGATCTGAAGATCCCACAGACTCCGTCCATTTCTGTTGTAATTTATATGTCCGATTTTGAACGAGGGACGTTAAGAATAGCAACTTGTCGGTTTTAACATTTCTCTCTTCTCCCGATCCAACCCTACCACAGTCTTGGCCGAAAATTCCTACAATAAATAGGTTACAGTGTTGTGTATCTGAGGAATATGTAAATTCAAGTAGTTTTATATACCTTATTTTTAATTATTCAATATAAAATTTGTAATTCATTGGTAATTTAAACAAGCAAATAAATTTAATTTACATTTGATCCAAACTATTACAGACTGCACATACAGCAACTCGTACACAACATGACTAAACCCGAAGATGAGGAACGACGTTACGACGAACTATTTCACTTGGTTAAGTAGTTCATCTTTCGATCGTAGGACAGACGCCGACGGTCCCCTGTCCGAGTGTGGTGTAAACTAAAAAGAACTATAGATCACCAAAACAGAGAGTGCGCTTTATGGTTCATTTTCCGGATCTAGTTCAATGAACTAGTTCCTTCACGTACTTCTCATCTCTACTAAGGATACAGGGGAATTTCACAGATTGTAAAAATTATATATCTTTAATTTCATGTCCTAATGATCCCTGATATTGTGAGATACTGTCAGGTATATCTATATATTTGTTACTTATGATACTTAAGAGGAAGCGGGGTAGAACAGAGTATAGAGTGGTGAGTTGCTATTCTTAACGTCCCTCGTTCGAATTCGGACAGATAAATTACTTAATCTTTTAACAGAAATGGACGGAGTCTGTGGGATCTGCAGATCCTTCTAAGGCTCACCCAGCCTCCATAAACTGGGTACCCTAAATCTCTGACAAATAACCTCTCTACCAAATAAATATCCAATAAACAGTACAGTATCTTTAATTTACAGAACCTAAGAGTTCCATGTGCTGTAGTGATAAAAGAAAAATAAGTTTGAAGGCTTTTGTTTAGGATTTTTCAATCATGTCCTACAAATGATTTTGTCTCTTTTGAGCTTTTTTTTTATATTATTAAATTATAACATTAAAAAAAAATCATAAACATTATTGTAGCCTTTGAACTCTGCTCTCACTTTTACAGTTCTTCCCTTAGTAAATTCATCAAATGTATTTGAATTCCACAAATTTGCCCTTTTTTCTGTTGGTTTTCCTCTCGTTTTTATGACTAAGATAGAAATTATTATCTGTTAATAAAATTTGTTTTCAGAATACATTTATTCAAGCTTTTGTTACAAATCCAAATACCTATAAGCTGATTACGGACCAATCAAAGGGCTTCAGTTCCACCGCCGCGATATTTTTTATATATTTTTAATATATTTTATATTAATTTTCAATATCGCTCGATTAGTATTTAGGCTTCACTTTTTTAAAAATTAATATTTTTAATCTTTTTCTCTAAATCCAGGAATCACAAGGGTAGGTTTCATTACCGAACTAGTCAAATTGTTTCCCAACAGTTCTGAGGTAAAAATATTTATCTTTTTAGGAATTTAGATAAATTTGAAGCTTAACGATGTAGAGTTGAAAGTAGAGTTTGTATAGTCTAACGGGAGGAGTCAAGCAAACACAAGACAAATAATGATTGGTATAGTTATTTGAAAACTCTATTTCTAACAATACATATTTTTTTAATAAATTCTATTTCAAACCGGTTCAATAAGAATTTAATTAACCTGAACAGGTTTCGAGTGATCACTTCCTTTTCAACTAAAAACAGCAATGTCAGCCATAATTATAATTTCCTGTTCTTCCGTTTGGATCGCGATTGCCTAATGAACTTTTTTTATGATAGTAAACGCATCTTTGCCATAAAGATGTAGCTTCCTTAGATATATAGGTATGACTCATTTTATAATTACATTTTTTTTTTTTTAACTATGTTGCATATCAAATGCATGCCAAAACATACAATTTCGAATCCTGGACATTTCGTTCAGTGTTCCAATGCTTTAAACACAAATCTATCTTCCTCCTATATTATATACAACATAATATATATAAATGTTTTTATATTTTTTTCTTTCACAGCCGGTTTCAAATTTCTAACACCTTTTTTGGCCAGGTTAAAAATCAATCAACATTTATGTAATAATGACTCGTTTTGGTCAGGGATATTTTCGTATCAAAACAGGCTTTTAATATATGTAAGAAAAAACCATTATCCAGTCATACTAATTAAGTCATTTAGTCTAGGATCCATGGTCCATTTTTGCACTTGATTAGTATCAAGCTGAATCTTTGTGAATAGCTTCGTTTCGTTGAGATACCCAACAATTTCCTGAGCGAAAATTCTTTTAAATTCTTTTAGCTACCGCAATCGAGAATTTTCGCACAGTAAATTGTTGGGCGTCTCTTCGAAATGAAGCTATTCACGAAGATTCAGCTTGATAGTAATCAAGTGCAAAAATGGTCCATGGATCCTAGAATAATTATTTATTAATTCTTCATACAAGTTTAAGAAATGATTTGAGACTTTAAACTATGAGATAAGAAGAGAGTTGAAATAATTTTTACTATTGTTTAAAATCCTTATGCCTTAAAATATAAATGTATAAATTAACCTGAATAATCCTTTAATTTTTTATTTAGTTGGTATAATTATTATATGATATTTTATGAAATTATATTAAATTAATGAAGAAATGGAAAATGTGGGTAGGTTACTAGATCAGGTTATCAATACTATTAATTAAAATTGTTATTGAAGTTGAATCATTTTTGTAATTCCTTTTTAGAATAAGTTGATAGTGCAGTATTAGTATTAGTGTATTATCTCATAGCTCAAAGTCTCAAATCATTCCTTAAACGTGTATGAAGAAATAATAAATAATGACGTATGACTGGATTATATTTTTTTTCTTACTTATTATTGTTAAAGTATTTAATCCAGTGAAATATATCAAATTGAAGTGAGAACAGACTTTTAGAACAGATTTATTAAGAAAATAAATACCAATGTGGTTGAATGAACTTTAAGTTATAAACCTTCTACTCGATATCGATGGCAATGTTTTATAATTTATTTTTATAAAGATATGATACTTTTTGGAGTTAAAGAGGGTCTGTGATCCATAGCTTACCGAGTTTCGTTCTAGATTAAAACTCTCCCTTCTGAGTTTAAAGTTAGTTGTCTTGTAATATATGTTGTATGTAGAACAATACCACTATCCAATGAATCCTTGGGTTTCTCTTTATGTTCAGTAAGACAAGAATTATTAACGATCCAGTATTTAGGTCGGTCTTCTTCTTAGCCTCTTCACTTTGATTCCCTTTGTGTTCCTCCGCCGCTCTATGTCACCCAGAAGGGTCGTGCTGTATCGTGCCCGCCTCGGGCGATCACTCCCATAGGGCCTTATAGGAGTCGTTACGAAACGGAAACACAATATCGCCATACTTACAGAGGTTGCTGACGAGGTGAAGATGTGACTATCGACAGATGGAGCTTTGCTTTGAGAAGGCAATAAGCAAGTTCTATTTTATCTCTTCTCAGTCGCTCCACATTTTTACTATTATTCGAATTGAAGCGAGTGCAAACATGGGATCTTTTGACCCTATAATGGAACATGAAAAATAGTGTTACATACCACACGTATCTCAAAAATGTAAATTTTGTTGATAATTTTTTTTTTTACTAAAACGATTTGAAGTGTAGTTTTTGCACCCAAGACACTGTACGTGAATATTCAAAATAGAAATATTTTATATATTTTTATTTTGAAGAGAAAAGATTTTTCCAGGGCCGGGAATAAATTAATGTTAATCTTTTGTAGTTACACAAAATTACTGGATCCAGCTCCACATCTGTGTCTTCTCCGTTGAGACCTTTGTTGTAAATTTATAAAATTTTGTAACCCTGAAAATGTTTTTTTCTATAATTAATTTAAATTTATCAAAAATTGTTTTTCCCTTTTCGTTTTCAATTTTTTCTAATTCATCTCCTAATTTCTCTATAATATTAATCTGTGATGTCAAAGTTAAGTTTTGCTCTTCAAGCTTTTTTATTTGCGAAGGTAGAACCGATAAATTGGACCTCATAAATGCTAGATCTGATGCAACAGATGTTAAATTTAAAACAGTTTTTACTTTCTTTACAGATAGTGCGTCATCTTCAAGAGTAGAAAGAAACTCTTTAAAATTATTAAAATATTCTGAATAAAATAGCGCTGCTTCAATCCATGTTTCCCGTCTAGTTATCACAGGTTCTGGGGGAAGGGGGCAGTCCATACTATTTCTATAAGCTGCCACGCGGTGAGGAGCTTTTAAAAATATTTTTTCCCATTTTTATCAAGTTGGTTGACATTTGGGAAAATTTCCCTAACTTTTTCAGCTACGCGGTTTAAACCATGCGCTACACAAGTTACATGCACCATATTTGAATAAAAATTTGTAATGCTTCTCCAGCTCTTACCATATACGGAGCGGCATCGCAAAATTAAGTATGTAAATGTTGGTGATTTAAAAATAAATCACAACTGTTCTCTATAATAAATTTTTTTTTTAAATCAATATTTTTAATGAAATATCAAAAAGTGCGCTTTCATGCACTGAAAACCTAAAATGTGCAAATAAAAAGTTGCAATCGCACGGGAGTCCGGTCTTTAATTATAACAATAGTGCATTGTGAGAACGATGACCACGTCGACAATGGTGTCGATACGATTGCATAATTCTTTCAATTGGTTTTGTTTTTAAATAACAGAGTCAAGTATAACTTTAAAGATAAAAAGTGAAACATTATTTATTGTGAAAATACGATAAAAATGACTTTAAAATAAAAATACAAAATCACATAACACAGCACAATAAAATAGGTTTTGCTTATTTTGTATTAGCTTGGACTCCAACCCCTCACCATTTCAATCCATTATTATAATTCATAATGTTTTTTATTTGTTTTTAAAGGTGTAAAACCCTTAGATCAGCGGTTTCCCTCGTTTTACCACACCTATTTTGTTCAAATGAAAGTCTCCCCACTTGCATTACAACTTTCAACTTAAGATAAAGAAGTACTGGTAAATCTTCACACCTCGCTGGGGGAAGCGCGTCCCCAGTTTGAGAACCTTCAGGTCTAACACGTTGAACGGAACATCTCTGAGTTGTGGTCTACCGGGAACATCCGTCATAATGACGGCTTCAGTCTAGAATGTGAGAATTTGCATAATTTTTTTTCAAATTCTCACAGTTATACAGTTTGCATAACTTGCGTAAAACTGTATATTTAAAAAAAAAACTGTGTACGGGCATCGCAATTTTCCCAATCACTCATTGCTACCTAAGATACGAGTAGCCTTAAAGTTATGAGTAATGTTATTCGGTTGGTACGTCACTATCCTTTCGTACGCTGGGGCCAAAAACAAAGTCAAAATTTGAAATAAAACATTTTTTTCATTTTTGAAATGATAAAATCAGTCTTTATTATTTATTTTTTCCGTCCGTTGGATTTTTTCCCGCCAAAACAAAGAGCTCTACAGGCTTCCAGAGTGATGCTGTCGCATGTCGATACTTGACTGAAGATGTCACAAAGACTCAGCCTTATGCTGCACCCGCGCGCTTTCAATAAAAGTGTGTAACAATGCCCTCATTATGACGTGTGTTTCGTTCAACGGGCTAAGGTTCGCAACATGCAATTATGGTTTATATTAGATGTTTTTATAGAGTATGAAACACGCACAGACAAACACAACGAACAGGCAAACACGCACGTATGCATACAATATTTTAAAAGCTTTGAGTATTTAATCTAATACTTAAATTTAGACTGTAGGTGAGGCGTTTAAAAAAATTAAATATAAGTATAATGTCCCTTAGATCAATTTGGGGCTAGTCCTGTTTAAATAATCGTTCTAAGGTAATGAATACATTTCTCAAAATATGTTTTACTGTATGAATGGCGTTACAATATTGGTATAAAGGAGGTGGCAGTTTTTTAGTTATAAGTGAGTGAGTGAGCCGAGTGTTGCCTAGTCATAAGCGGATGAGGGCAAATTTCTCGCTACGGTGTGGAAGGGCATGGACCATGATTTTACGGTTTTTAAAAATATTTGTTGAAGTTAAAACTTCTTTTGGTGCACCGCACACACATTTTTTCATAGGTAGTAAGTTAGCTTGACCCGTCACGCTCTGAGGTGAAACGCTCGATCGGGTAAACTCGGGACTGCCGAGTGTACCCGAGCGAGAAAGATACAAGGGAGTCATTTCATGTTGATAATAGAGAAGCTGTAAAGATTACAAAAATATATTGTGTGCTTAAACTTGAACTGTATTTCTAGTGTTAAATTATTATCTTTTACATAAGTTGCTTGTATAAGTTGTTGTTTTATTGTTATATAAGTTGACTCGTGTAAAATCTTGTTTTCGGCACTTAACACATAGTGATCTAAGGCTAAGGAAATTAGCTAATGCATGCTTAACAAAACATCGTCAAAAAAAGCGTGAAGAAATTCAGCATTTACCATTTACATTTTATCTAATCAAAGTGTAAATAAAATAATTGAATTCATTCATGAAAATTTACTCATTTATACAACAGAAGGGTCTGCTTTGCTTAATCGGAACTTAGATAAATTACCCATCATCTTGAGTGGAGATTTCATTATCGATTTTTCACAAGAAACATCAAAGATCACATTGGATTTACAAATGTTAAATAATAAAAATGAAAGTACAATTGATGGAGTTTTTTGTAGATATATAAGTAAAATTCAATCAAAGGTATTTATTTCTTATTTTAGTTATCACAAACCCATCCTTTGTATACGAAAAAGAAAATAAATAACTTGATTTATATAGAATTTATTAAATAATAACTTTAATTTCTGACTTGTTTCTCATTTATTATACTAATATGATCTATAATAATACTCCATAATACATAATATTATTTACTATTATGTATTACTTTTTTTAGTTTACCAGTATGGACTTCTCTACTTTAACACTTACTAGACAAACGTTCTAAGCTCCCAATTAATTGGAAAAGATTAATATTCATGACTATTACAAGACTTATCTGGAATTAAGTGGTAGAGCTTTGGGGATCCACTAAGCCAACGAATTCTTACAATCTAAAATCATCATTGCTCCTTATGATCCTGTCCCATTTGTTGAAGATTTGGCCCGAACCAGATACTGGTCCTTTAATGATAAACCTGTTCCCACTCAAAGCCACTTGTTTCAAACCTAGCAACCTCTTCAATTTCCTATAATCCCCCGAGAGTTCTGAAAAGAAG
This sequence comes from Troilus luridus, assembly GCA_964056705.1. Lineage (NCBI taxonomy): Eukaryota > Metazoa > Arthropoda > Insecta > Hemiptera > Pentatomidae > Troilus > Troilus luridus. The sequence continues at coordinate 11,885,465 of OZ057412.1, forward strand.
ATGGCTTGGTGATCCTATTTAAGTACAAGTGGTGTCTCTCTACTTGCTTTTGTCTCATTCCATTATGTATCATTAATTATATTTAGTGGTTGTATTATTATACTACAATTGTAAATTTTTATAAATAAGCTAAAGTAAAACCATCATAATTAATAAATTAACTACGAGTACTTCCTACTGAAGTGATAATTGAAAGCCAATGTTCTCAGTTCTTGAGGTTTTTAGGTATAGACCTACAACTTTGGCTTTGTAGAGAAGATATTAAAGATAATTAGTAATATATATTACTAAAGTGGTAGCCTCAGTAGCTAGGTATTAAGGTGAAAGGTAATGGCTGTAATATGAACTGATGGCACCTAATCCGTTTATCCCTGTCCTGTATCCTTTTATCGAATTAAAAAGCTTTCAATATAATATATCCTTCAATTAAATTATCCATATTCTCCTTCATCAGGTTACGTCATTAACCCTTCAAAAGTTACCAATTTATATCTATCCGTCATTCTTATTATTGCGGAAACTGGAATATTCATGATAATTTTACAATTAAAAAATTAATGACACCTCAATTCATTGTTTTCCTGTTAACGCTCGTAGTGCCCAAAATTTTATTTGAAATTTATTAATTGGAATTTATAACCGTATTACACCACCCCTAATAATAATACAATAATGGTGGAATCCTACTAGGAACAAAGAAGAAAGGAACTCAACTCAACTAAACTCAACTGCCTTGCTTTTGGGGATGACATGAGCTTACTGGGTGATACCTGCGAGAAGTCCGAAAAACAGATCCTTGAACATCAAAAACTTTCAGCTTAGATATATCTAAAGGTAATAGGAAAAACAACGTAATAACAAAAATAAAATTTTCACCGAAATACGAATTGATTTTGGGATGCCTGAGTATCATTTAGGATGATTACTCAAATTTTTATTTCTATAAGAAGCGAGGGGATGGTTGACTGGAAGATAGACGTAAGGAAGAAAATAGTTGGGGGTGCAGTCAAATAAAAACGACGTTTCGACCCACTTTGTGGGTCATCTTCAGGGCTAAGAAAGAAAAACAGACAAAATAACAGAACTATAAAAATACATTGCAGACTAAGTATATGATAAATGAGAAAAATATATATGTAGAGAGGTAGAAATTTAGAACAAAAGTGAGGGATATATATGAATAAAAAATTACAGAGAAAATGTACAGAACGGTAGTGATGCCAAAAAGATTTTTTTACAAAGATAAAAGAAGGAAGTAAACAGATAGTTATTTAAAAAGAAAAAGTATAAGCATCAGAGGTGAGAAGTAAAATTATGGAAAAGGTAGTAGAATATGTATAAAAAACTATAAAATGTAAGATAATAGACTCCTGAGGAGTTTACATAAGTAAAATGAAAGAAGGTATAGCCAAAATGATATTAAAGAGTAAATAAAAGAAAAATAACAGTAGCAAGTCAAGATATAAATATAGAGTATAACAGTTTTAAAATGCATACATATAGTATGAAGTGGTATAAATGTATGACAAATATACAAGGAACGGATAGAAATATAAGTATCAATATGGTATGAGCATGGAAATAGAATAGAATATGATGAAAAAGTGATGTTAAATGCTAATGAAATCTCAAATAATAATAACATATGATGGATGCCAAAAAGCTAATATGAGAAAAAAGGTGTGCAAAATGGAGAAGGAAAGGGGTGAGGAGAAGATATGAGTAATAAAAATGTGCATACCTGTAACAGCAGAAGGCTGAAGCAAGACTGGACATGGAGGTCTAACTGACAAAAAAATACGTTATGAAGGTGTTGCCAGCGATATCTGACGGCCAAAAATATGACTAATTTTTATTTTTATTTTTTAATTGTATATTAATAGTAATTTTTTATTGACTATTTTTAAGAAATATTGACTATTTTATTATATTGAAAAATAATGACTAAATTAATGGGAAAAGGTAGGGTGATAAAACAGTAGGATTTGATGTCAAGAGGTCATTTTCCAGATGTCTGTTCTTGTGTTTACCAATTCACTCCGTATTTAAACCTTCAATATATTATTTATAAATAAATAGTGCATCTGGGGTAAGTAAGCACCAAAAGAATTATAATAAATATAGTTTATTAATTCAATTTGAAATAAGATTAAATACTCGATACAGATATTTTTAGAGGTACACTTAATGATTCATATAGAGATATAGATAAAGATAGAGATATAGATACAGAGGATTGCCATAAAATACATAACAGGAAGTAAATTACACTTATCTGTGAAACAAGGATAGATAAGGTCTAAAAGGTAGGTCTTCGCCTGGCCAGGTATTCTGCGCCCTGCATCCTCCGCTGGCTTCTGTCTTCCTCGGCATCTTCGCTCCTTTCTCCTTCTTCGGGTTGTGTCCTGAGAGTGCTTTTTCCAGTGGAGTCCTCGACCCCCCTTTTCTTATCTGTTCAGCCACCTTGACCATAAGGGTATGACCCTTCTACCTGCGTGAGCTACTTTTCGCAAACCAACATTGCTCTTTGTGCTAAACACATTCACTTTCATGATGCCGCCCGTACAATACATAGCAAATAGTCATGTGAAGTAGTCACGCAATTTTTAAATTGGTATTTGTATTAATATTAAAACAAGTAATAACTGATTTAATAGACCTTTTTACAGAACGAAATTGATTATATGACGACAGCTAAGGTGTGAAGAACAATTTGTTTTTTCTCATTCTGAACAAATGAAAACTTTCGTGAACACTTGTTCTATTGAGTTATGCGATAGGAAACGCCATTGTAAGAAAGTTAGGGGTCTACAAGATCTACAAGCACAAAAAGGGGCGAGTAGAGTAAGTTAGTGAAACACTGCGACAAGTAGAATTTATGCCTCCACGTTTCCTATAACTTAGATGGCAATATTATTTGAATATTCATTTCTACGCTTTTCTTATAAACTTTCTTCAAATTTTATTAAATTTACGTACCGTAAACACTAGCTAAAAGGTCTTGGCAGGCGAACTTGGCTGGTGTGCTAGACGAGACAGTAAATAATTCACACCTGGTGAATAAGTGATGTGCACTTAACCTCCGAGGACTTAGCGGCCAAGTTCTGCTCCTGCACTTAGCTGCGTCCTGTCAAATCCGAGGCACTACCTCTTGACACATGCCCACACCAACACGTGGAGAGCAATATAGATGTATGTCGGTCCACGCTTATGAATATGCTGGAATGAGTAATTAGGGTATAGTTTTTTAATATTTTATTTTTATTCTCAAAACCCACGTTTCGGCCTGAACTTTTGGGCAAATTTAACATCTGAAACCTAAAATCATAAATGCATGAGAAATAATAAAAAATGTCTTCAAAAAAAGCTAAATAATAACATAATGTCATTATTCAATAGTTATTACAATATTTCAATTTATACAGAGAATGTAGTGAAATAAGAATTAAATATTTTTCTAATATAAATTAGTTTTTTATCTAAATAAAAACCTAAAATGAAAATACAATTTTATCATTTTATTTAAATGCTAAATACTCAACACTTCAAAACTATTCAAATTGTGTACTGATGTTTTAATATGTCCACTAATGAGGGTACAAAATAAGTACTAAATGTAACTTAAATTTCTAGAATAATATTGAGGTACTTCAACTAACACAATAATATTTAGGTACTTCAACTAACATAATAATATTTAGGTACTTCAACTAACACAATAATATCGAGGTGCTTCAACTAACACAATAATATTGAGGTGCTTCAACTAACAGAATAATATTGAGGTGCTTCAACTAACACAATAATATTTAGGTACTTCAACTAACACAATAATATTGAGGTGCTTCAACTAACACAATAATATTGAGGTGCTTCAACTAACACAATAATATTTAGGTACTTCAACTAACACAATAATACTTAGGTACTTCAACTAACACAATAATATTGAGGTGCTTCAACTAACACAATAATATTGAGGTACTTCAACTATCACGATAATATTGAGGTACTTCAACTAACACAATAATATTGAGGTACTTCAACTAACACAATAAGTAGCTAGTGTACTACAAAGATGGATAGATGTATACTACAATGGATAGATGTATAATTTGTAAACTGAGGGGTACCCATCCAAGTAAATACCAAATATAATGCATCTCTATGTATTGATAAATAATCTTTCAATTATTTTTCTATATGATCATTCGAAGAAGTTCTTTACTTTAAGGTCTTGACATAAATATGGTCATTGAAAAAATTAGCTGTTCACAAAAATGCATTATTTTTAAATTTAGCAGTTTCATAAAAATGCAATTAACTTATTAATTTTAAAAGCAGTTGATCGCACTATGGTACGTCAAAAAACAAAACTTTGCATGCGGACTTATAATTAAAATTACAAACGACCGACGAAGACATACGAACGTAATGCAAACCCTTTCAAGAAAAAACTACACGAACACCCAAACCCATTGATACAGCAAATGGCCACGACTCTCATTCCTGATAACACTAGGAGGAGACTAAAAAGAACGTGGATGAGAGATCTATTAAAGTAGGGAATTAAATCAAGCCCCAGGTTCCGCTGGCTACTGTTCTTCTTTATGCCTCTCATGTCATTCTGTACTATTTTACTGTCAGCCAATCTGCTGATTGTCAATTATTTGTGTTTGACAGGTGTGGATTGAAATATAAAGAGGAAAAAAATATATATAGTCCATAAATCAGATTGTCTTTTATTCTACCTCAAATGTTAAAGTAGGAATAGAAATCCAATTGAAAATCATCTGGTTTTTACTCCCTCTTTCACAATAATAAAAGTATTTTAGCAGAGAAAATTTTTATATTTCATAATTCAGCGGGTGCATCCATGTTGACCATCCCTATATAAATTTTCATTTTTTTTTTTTTTAGCGATATAGTAATATAATAGTAATATTTTTTAATTTTATAATAAATAAATACTAAGCGATAATTCAAAAATATTAGATACAGTTTTTAAAATAATCGAGGATTATGTTTTCATTCCCTAAGCAGCGGACCAACCATGATTTTACAAATTAAACAACTGTTTATTTAGTTGTACAACCGTTCACAGTTAACTTTTTAGGAGAGCTACCCCGATGTTACGCTAAAAACTTAAGTTTGGTATTTTTACCCCCTCATGAGCATATTAAAGTAATCAGTACCCACTTAGTATTGTTTCGAGGTATTGTGTGTGTTTTTAAAAAATAAATTACTGATATCTATTTTTTTTTTAATTTTGGCTTGATTTATTAATTTTAAAAAAAATTGTGGATAATAAAAAAATATCTTAATCATGGAAATGTTGGAATAAGACGTAGCTTGTTCGATACTTTAAACTCATGCATTACATTATCTACACTATGTGTAACAGCTTACAGAAGCCAAGATCATTGGCTCAGTGATTCGCACAATTTTTAAAAATATTTATAATTTAACTAATCGATCACGAAAAAAGACTGGATAAAAATAGTTATTCCATACTTTGATACGTAAACCTGACAAAATATTATATTTTTTATATAATAGAGAAATATGGAGGTCATAATACAAAGTCATAATAATACAAATGTGTTCATTTTTGTTTGCTTTTTTCGAATGAATCATAGTTTTTCAATAAAAATTTATTATTACTAAGATTATCAAGACGTGAGTAGAAGATGACTTGCAAAGAGCGTACCTGTGTTGGAGGGATCTTCAATGTAATATAATGGACATAAACTTAAAAAAAACTTCGTGAAACCTTTCTAGTTCCCCTCAACTCTTGACTACAAAAAAAAAATATATGTATATATATTTATTCTCGTGATATATTTCGACGATTTGACCCTGGAGCCAATGAGAATAAATCCTGCTTTTCCTCCTAGCGTTACTAAAGGTCGAGTGAAAAAGTGGGATATATATTTTCGAGGTAGAAAATAGGCTATGTCACCTGTTGGCAGTGCATCGAATCTCCCAGCCCTGTCGGCTTAGTGTAGTTCATTCCTGTTATAAGGTAAGAGCTTCGTCTTTATTTATAAGAAATTAAATACAAAACTAATATTTAGACACAATTTAATAAAATGTTTATGCATTATATATAATAACAAGACAACTGATATTAGATATAAGATTATTTCATTATTTATAATTCAACGGATAAACTTCACGAAAAAAGCTTTTAGTCTATAATATAAAAAATAACTAAGCAGTCAACGTGTTTCACTATTCCAGGCACCATATACACATTCATACAAAATGCAGCACATCTCACATCAACTGGATTTGGAGTTTGCGCTATGAATGACCATGGAGATCTTGTTTGTGGTAATTTTTTGAGACAGGAGTACCCATTGCGTGGAAGTAGTCCCAATATTACGAACCATGGTTGCCTGTTGGTTGGAAAAATGTGTCTAGTTCCGAGGACTATGTCTGTTCGGGATCAACAGGCGCACGAAGACCTATAGAATAGAATAGACTAGAAATCAAACCTCATTCTGGGATCAAGTCCCTTTAGAACAACAAACATGAACAGAAAAATAAACATAATATATATCTGGCCAGAAGGCTACATAATAATACAAATCATGAAGTATTTAAAAATGACAAAAACATAAGAAAAAAATAGAAATATATTCCATTGCCGGAATCAAACTGCTCCTCATCTAAATCTCCGGGCGGCAACTTTATATCCTGGAAAAAAACAAGGTGATTTCCGATATTGCTACAAGGAAAGGCGTCATTACTTCTTCGTCCAAATCTCATGAGTGTGTATGTACGATAAGATGTTCCGAATAAAGGTCAAAATAAGTTCTCAATTAGTAAGAAATTATTTATAAGAAACAACGTTTCGACCGTTATTGTTTCTTCAGGGGTGAAAAAACAAAATGAATAAAAAAATATTCTCCTCTTTATACAAAGATTAATACAATGATAAGAATAAGTTGATCGAGTTTCAACAGAAACTATCAGCCTTTTTTGTTATTTCGTAATTGGTTATTCTTTCCCAATCATTTCTCCCAAACTTCAATTGTTCTTTATTGTTCACAAACTACATATCCTTTTTTTTTTTTTAGTTTTATGTCATCGAGGATATGATGGACTTCAGCGTACAATTTTATTATAATTTTAAATTACCGTTTTAAGAGAATAATAGGTCTTCATATCGTTGGTTTTAGCATTTTAATTGCTACAACTCAATATTATCTATAGATTAACAACTTTGGTAGGTAAGTGAAAAGCAAGAAAATTGGAGAAACTTATTCGACTTGACTAATTCGTACCTAAAAAATTCATTCTGTGATACTACAATGGGTATACCTATGTATTTTTTCTTTTTAATTAGATTTTTTACTTTTCTGTGTTCATCTAAAAATGCAATAAATTTTTTTCTCTTTATATTTTTATCCAGGCCAGTCAAATATAAATAATTGACAATCAGCAGATTGGTTGACAGGAAAATAGCACTTTTAAGTCTCCTACTGGTGGTCTCAGGCATGAGAGTCGAGGCCATTTGTTGTATCAATAGGTTTCGGTGTACGTGTAGTTTTTCTTGAAAGCGTTTGTAGTATGTCCGTAAATTAGATCTAATTTGGAGTTTTTACTGAAAAGCGAATACATTAAATTGAGTTTATGGTTCAGTGATTGAGTTTCATCTAACGTGAGGACCGGATGTAATTCTCTCATCGAACGTTTAGAGCAACATGTAACGCCAAAACTGTAACATTTCTTCTGTTTTTCTTATTTACAATTTTAATATACTTCACGTCACCAATGAACATAAAAATATATCACCTGTTTTCAATGTATAGTGAACGCTGGTTATAAATCTCACGCCATGAAAAGTAAAGTGGTCAGCTAATTCTAGAAGTTAACTTATGTGTAATTTACTTAACACTATATAAAAATACATTACAATAATCAAGTAAATTAATGAATTTAATATTTAATATAAAAAATATAAAACATTCTTTTGATCAACTGTTACGAAAACTATTTAGGATTGAATTTCTTCTATGACAGCAACATGTAATGAATGGTTTACCACATTCTCTATTCTCTTCAGTTGGAACTTACTTTGGTAGTAAGTTTAGTTTCGAGATGAGAACTGTTGTAATTATGTTTTGGGATTTACGAGAAAGCTTCGAGAATCTTCTCGACACTTTAATCATTTTGAGGTTATGAATAGGATGATATTTCAAGCTTCTTCAATTGGAACTACAAGGCATTGAATTATAACACAATATCTCCTTATTAAATAAAAAAAATTACAGTGATGTATTATTTTATTTTTTAGGGAGCGGAGTGACTCAGTGGTAGAGCATACTAATATTTTAATAGGTTCATTAAGAAGGTACGGAATAATTACTACACTAAATTTCAATGGATGCCACTATTAAAACGTCGAACACATACTGCAGTAAATGAACAGTTGAATAATTTTTTTAACGGGGGGGTTGTTAGGCGGAAATTGTATATTACTTTTGGTAATAGGAAATAATATATAATAAATTATATAAATAGAATAGACCTAATTTTTTATCTATAACTTAGACTATAACTGGTCTATAGTATATTAAATATTGTTATAAAAATAAATGGATACAAAATAAGTATAATTTCTATACTTTCTTTGCTAAAAGAAGCATCTTGTGGAAGAAGGGACTCCTAACAATAATTCGCTAACCTTCTATCCCAACGAATTTGCCGGCTGTGAATTCAATTAAAAAACCAGATAGTCTTGATTGGGTGGAAATTTCCCAAAATACATAGAATTGAAGTTATAAAAGGAAAGAAAATACTTTCACCAAGTAAATAAAAATAAAAATAGAAAAAGAATAATTACGAAAATATTAATGTGCATAGCTAAACCTATGAAAATACAAAAAAGCTATTGAAAGTGAAGTCTGAAATTAACTTATTTATTAAAAGGGATGAGTCTTAAAAAAAAAAGTTAATGGTCTGTGAATCAATAAGAAATAGAAAAATGAACTGAGTTCTTGAAAAGTGTTGAGTTGAGTTCTTGATAGTGAGTTGATGCTTCGATATGTTGATGAGTTTGAAATTATTAAATATCTCTTACCGGTAAGTCCAAGGTGAGGTGAAAATAAACAAGAGGGTTTTACTGGTGAGATTCGTCTGTGAAGAAGCAGCTGAGAGTGACAACAAAATCAAGTGTTGAGTAACAACCTTCTCACACGACAGCTGTCTTGAGACTGATCTTGTTTTGCTTTTTAAACATCACACGACTTAATGTTGTAACATATCGTCCCTGTCAAAACAATACTGCCTATCTACAACTTTTGGTAACGGTATTTACCAAAATGTAGGCCGGGCGCACATTGAGACGCAGTTCAACACATGGTTGTGTAAGTTAGGCAGGGAAGATTAGAGCAGTTAAAAAGCTGCGCTACTCATATCACCGCACATTGAAACTCAGTTTATTGTCATCTTTGTATATAATCGGTCGTCGAACGTACAAATGGACCAATTAAACGAACTTGACCTAAGTTCCGAGACTTACCGTTCTTTGATTCGAGATCATCAACAATTTTGTCCTATAAATCACTTTTTTTAATTTTGATTTCATATAATCAGCATGTCAAGTGTCGTATACTATTTTATGTGGACGAACGGCTTCAATTAATTTGTCTTCTATAGTGATATTATGACAATATTATGTGATTTGCAAATAATATTGAAATAAAATGATATGAAATATAATAAATTTTAACAAAAACTGCTTGACAGTCACAAACACTGCGTGAAGCAGGTTCACACATGCACTGAACTGTTCTGCCCTGGCCTGCTTTTCAACTAAAGCTCGTTATTTCAAACCTATGTATCACTCACTAAACTTTTTGCTACGCTGCCCTTCCTAGCCTACCCTATCCTGCGTTGGACTGCGTCTCAATGTGCACCCGGCCTAGATTATAAATTGCCAAGTCTACGGTCGGTGCGGTTTTTTTTTCTTTCATATAAAATAAAATAAAGTGTACTTGGGCGCCATTGTTTTGACAGCGGCGATATGTTTTGAAAATTACTCTATGAATTATTTTTTTTTCTTTTAATAAATTTTATTATTTTCAGAATTATATAAAACAAAAATAAATATCTGGCTTATATTTTAATGTAATAAAATATTCGTTTGGAAGTAAAAAATAAATTAAAAATATATATTGTACCCTACAAATCTACTTCAATTCGTAAATAATTTAAGATTTTATAATTCTAACCATGCTTTAGTGTGATATTAGACAAAAGGACGTCCCTGTGCAATCATTGTCCTAGAACAGTCCAGTCTCTACCATGTACTGAACCCAAGATCTTTTGTAGGTTGTATTGGGACATGTTCTGTATAGTTTTGGTCTTTGAAAAAAGCAAAAGTCATTCAAATTTAGTATTAATTAGTTTCATATAATTTAAATAATATATTTAATTTTGAATGAAATTGATATAACAGAAGTATGTAATTTTTATTAATAATTTATTTTACTTTATATAGTTACTTTTAAACTGTAAAGTGGTTTTTAGCATCCATAGTGCCATGGATTGTGTTTCCCACATCATCTAGCCTTGCTCTGTATATACTTATACATATAATATTTTTATCGGAAAATATATATTTTAATATACAGAAAAGTTTCTAATGTTTACTATTTATGACTAGGACATTAAAGAATATTAATAGAAAAATAATCGATGCTACTGGTCTCTAACGAAAATATTTCGAAATCGAAATATATCAACAGCTCTCAAAAGAAGAGTGTATCGTACTGTCCTTCGACCAGTGGTCATGTATGGAAGTGAGTCTTAGACGCTAACACGCAACGATGAAAGGCTGTTAAACATATAGGAAAGAAAAATAGTTGGCCCTACAAATGAAGGAGATCGATGGCGAATGAAGACAAACGAGGAACTTAGAAATCCATTTGGTGCACCAGATTTTGTTGCCACGATTAAGAGTGCCAGGATAAGATGGCTGAGGCACGTACAAAGAATGGACAGAAGTAGTCTACCAAAAATGATGATGGAGGGACACCCTGGCGGAAGGAGGAACAGAAGGAGACCTAGATTTAATAATTATCTAACACTGCCGAATTTGAACCCGAAAATTTCAACTTGCCATTCAGCACTATTTAAACCAAGCTACTCCGCTCCATAATATTATTATTAAATAAATCGGTTTAAAATACATAAATATAACCAAATTCATTATATATCTAGTAATTGAATGCATCCATATTAATATTGATAACGAATTCAATGACGGCAAAGAAGAAATAATCAGGAAGTTTACTAGAAACAACTAAAAATTTGTTCCCAAAAAATATTTAAATATAAATTAAATTTTTTTAAACTAAATATTTAAAAGTTACATAAATGGAATCGCATATATGGATTATTGTGAATAACGAAGATTTGATACCTGAAACTGAAAACTCCCATTAGACAGCGAGTTTTACAGGTGCACTAAAAAATATTTATCCAGATTTTTCTTTTAATTGTATATTTTTATAATGTATTTTACTGACATTTTTTTGACAGTTCTAACAACCAATCAAATTTTGTAATTTTTTGTCATATGAAACAATTTCACCCAATCATGTCAACATTACACTGATAATTGCATTCAGTGCAATTATCAATCAGTATGAAAACACGTGTTGGAAAACTTCATTCCAAATAAATTTCAAAATGTCACGTTTTGGCAATGCGAATTTTAAGTATAAATGCGATTTTAAGAAAGTTTAAATGCGGTAATCAAAGAAAAAATTCCCAGAAATACTACCAATCATGCGTGGTAATAGATCTTCTTTAGTAGGGAACAACAACCAATCTAATGTTAACATTTTTTTTTTTATTTATTAAAAATTACAACTGTATACAAAATACATCTAGTAAATATAATGAGTGAATACATTGACATGAAAAGACAAGTAGAGAAACTACCCAGTGGTAGTACTCAAATAAAAAGTTCAGTTTAGAAGGTCACGAGGCCATCTTCTTTCCAGACGCCTCGGAGGATTATCAGGAATTGAAGAGGTTGCGAGGTTTGAAACTAGTGGGTTTGAGTGGAAATGAAGTATGTCATGAAAAGATTGATATCGGATTCGGGCCAAATCAGCAATAAACGGGACGTTAAGGTCATTATGGATTACTTTGTTCGTAACAAAGTAAGGAGCATTAAGGATTTTCCGAAGGATTTTGGATTGTAAGGATTGAATACGAGAGGAATTCGATGGCTGAGTGGTGCCCCAAAAACCTACTCCGTAAGTCCAAATAGGTCGTATAATGGTCATGTATATGAGTCTTTTGCAGTTTATTGGGAGCTTAGAGCGTTTGTCTAGTAAGTGTTAAAGCAGCCTGAAACGGCGAGCTGTTTCTGGTCGTTTCAGTCTAGTATGAGGATTCCAAGTTAAGCGATTGTCAAGGTGTAGTCCTAAGTACCGGATCTGTTCTACAGGACATAGAGGGATGTTATTAAACGATACAGGGGGGCAGGAAGTCGCTGGTTTACGACGGAGGGAATGTTAACATAAATTTTAATAATTGTAATTTTACTAACTGTACTTTCAATAAATAATAAATGTTTCGATGGGTTGAGTTATAAATTTTTAGTTAAACAATTTTTAACCGAATATCCCTCAGACATTGTCAAATACGTCATAATTTTATGGCAAATTTTTTAAGCTCGTTGCTCAGCCTTCTGCTTCGGGCTGTTACCAAGGAACGAGCTTTAAATTGTCATAAAATTATCTCGTCTATTATCAATTTCCTAGGGATATTACTACTGAAAAATATATTTTTATAGAAAATATGGGTCAAGTTATCAATATTTGTTATTAATACCTGATTTTAATTTATATTTAATTCAGCTCATCTTTTTGATTGATCGAATAATATAGCTTGTATGTTTCGTTAAAGCCGACCCAATGATAATATTTATAACCTGACAATGCTACAATGGGAGTCCTAAATTTTGAATATCCAGGTGTAATAAGGATAGGCGCCATTAACGAGTTGCTGACATCGCGCGGGCTCAGGACCGCTATTTAATGTTCCTACTGAAGGGAAACATAGAGAAGGATGTTTTACTATCTTTAAAAAGACTAAAGGACGACTTCCGGGCTAAGAACCCGCGATCTTGGACACAGTAGTTTTATAGTTGTACAAGAAAGTTATGTGGTATCCAGAACAGAGATATGTATTTCAAATTAACACCTGGAGTAATATAACCAAAAATTCTGCTTTCTCACCTGATCTTAGATTTAATATAAATTATAAAAGAGGAAAAAAAAAATTCTCAGCGGTTTCCGGCTGCTGAGTCCAGTCCAGTCCATTCCAGTCACGTAAATAATTGCATACCTTGAATAATAATTTCGCTTCCTTTATTCTCGATTATTCCAGCCCGGAAGGAAAAAGTTGAGGGGAGTAAGTAATCACCGTCCTATTCTGGACTGTACCAGGAAATAATTTCTGGACCAATTATTCTACCTGAAAAAAATTTGGAATACCTTCTATGGTTTGGGAATAAAGAAAATATATTCCAAAATACTTTTATTGAATATTGAATATTGAATATTTTGTCTGGTACATCAAACTATACTCGACCTTCATGAAATCATTATTTAAAGTGAATTTATCACATTGTTAGTAATGTAAAAGTAGGAAGGCAAATATTTCGTTAGAACATCTAGATTTCTAGATGAGGAAGGAATTCCATCTATCTACATTCGAATAACAACACAAAATATAAATGATTGTATCAGATAGATCGGAAAATAATGCAGGATATTATGTTTTCTTTTAATTAAACCTACAAACAATAAACTGTTTAGTATTTGGAGGGGGATTTTGTATACTATATGGAATCCTGTATTATTTTCCGGGGGTCTGTTTCGGAAAATGCATGGATATTATTTTTTAGATATATGTTATTTATCCTATTAAATAAAATAATCATAACAAAACATGTGTATATTTATAAATAGCCTCAAAACAAAACAATTCCAATTAAATTGTTTTATAAAAATAAGCTATTCTTTCTATGATATTAGTAAACAAACATTCTTTCTCGTATTTCTATTAAAAATTAGTAACAAATAAAATAAAATAAATTCTTTCTCGTACCTTCTCCTTCATATGAATTCGCATAAATATGAATCCAACATATTTCTACTCGTTCCACATTCTTTTTTGTTTCTTCGTTAAACTGAAGCACAAACTGACTCCACCCTCTGGGTTAAGTCAACGAAAATTTGTTAGTTGTTAACAACGTAATGTTTATTCCTCATGCCTTCAATTTGCGCTATTCCCTTTTGGCCTTCTAGCAATCAGAATATATTGTTGTCCTAGGTCATATTGCAGCTTTAATGCTAGAATTCAGGTGTTTTGCATGGGATAGAATATAGTTAACACCCCCTAGTTTCCCTGCATACGCCACCGAACACCCGTTGCTGCGTGTATATCCTCCCCACATTATATTTCCATTTGGAGAAAAAGGACTCATCGATTTCAACAATTTGCTTTATTCTCTTATCGGCCAATTCTATTCCAGCAATCAGAATAAATTGTTGTCCCAGGTCGTATTAGGATTTATAATTAAGTTACATGTTAAATTTCTCATACATATGATTAGTTATTTCATATAAGTAATCATAATATGACAGACCCTTTTCCGGACAACCCAATATGTAAAAGGGTGAGCCAGAGGAGGGTCTTCAGATCCCACAGGGTCCACACCCGGCTGTTGTCAGGTTAAATAAATTATCTGCCACACCCGGATTTGAACCCGGGGCATTGCACTCGGCACGGCAACTCTACAACTACCCCTATGTAATATAGAGGCTATATTTCAGTATCATTAATGAATAATGACGTTGAAGCTAAAAAAATAATTTAAAAAAAGTACTTCTTTTATTCTGCATAAATTAATTCGAGTTAAAAGGTTGGACATCAAAGCTTAACTGCTGCTACCTGTAGGCGGTGAGGTGTGCTAATTTTACAAGCCCACTCCTACGATTAGAATAGGATCAATAAATTTAAATAAATTATAATTGGCTGGGGTCATACCAAAATTTAAAAAAAAAATACAAAGGAAAAACATTTTGGGGAAAATCGTCAATTTAAGTTTTTTCCCCTGATCGCTTTTACCACTAGCTTCATTTACATTTAAATTGAATTTTTTAAAAACAAAAAGATGCGTTTATAGGTTTGCTAAACAATGGCAAATCCATAAACAAAACGAACCTCAAACATTTGATCATGTTATTGAGATATAAATCATTTGCCAAATTTATTAAATATTAGTAAAATAGCTGTGCACAATAAAACTATTAGTAAAATGGCAATAAAACATAAATAAGTCAAAATTTTCGCTTAAAGTAGTTTTGTATTAAAAATAAACAATCAAAAATATAAACAGCTTTGCATTAAAAGCGTTTATATGGTTCTTCAGCAAGCTTCCTTTGATCTGTGATCAAAAAACAAAACGTATTCATATCGCACACAAATGCAACCCATCCGAAAGGACAATATTGTTTATAACCATAAGAAAATTTATTATAAAATATTTATTAAAATAGGTAAGTTAATTAATTAAATGATCTCAAAAAATAAACTTCCTTCTGTCTCACTTTGTTATAAAAAATTAACGTTTATTAACACATTTTATACAAAACAAAATAAAAGATTAGTTTACAGCAAAAAAAAATTGAATCTCATTTTAAATTACTAATTATAAATACATGTTTTGATTTATAATTTTTATGAGCAATAAAAAAAACCTGTACCACTACAACCGGTGAACGGATCTGGAGTAGATGCTAGAGACTGTACTGTTTCATGGACAACAGTTCTGGAAGTAGGTGACTTGATAATATTCACTCTATTTTGATAATATTTTATAGAGGCTGGGAGGGTCCTAGATCCGATATGATTTCCGGCTGCAAACAGACTACATAAAAGTCTTGCCTGCAGCGGGATTTGAACCAGGATTTGCGGCATGGCAACTCATTGCTCTACCACTGAGCCACTCCGCTCCCTTACTCCGCGTTATCAGCAATGTTGTTCACTAAATAATATTAATATGTAAACTAGAAAGAAACTAAAAAAAATAAATAAGAACAACTACAAACCATGAAGCGTTTAGTAAGTGGTAGGAACTGTACTGTTTTGTGCACAAGGATTTTTAGCAAAGAGGTGATTTGTCTGAGATCACATTCAACCAATCGTGTTGGGGAGAGCGACACCATAAAGGAAATAAAGCCAACAGGTGTAAATCTCCGACCCCGTGTCAATAAATGTCTGTTATTATGAGCACTTACGATGTTAATGAATTTATGGATGAGGAAAAAAATAAGATTAATATGTTGCTAGAAAAAAAAGAGGATTAAAATAAGAAATATGGAAATGAACAAAAATGAAATTTAATGAACGAGAGAATTACATGTAATAGATAAAATAAAAACAAAAACAAACATATGGTTAATGAAATATATATAAAAAGGAATAAACTATTAATTATGAACAATAACTACGCAGATCTGATATTTACTGAATAGAATTTAAATGTATAATTTAAAGAAGAAATTAATTAACTATAATAACTATTAATTTAAATTTAATACAACAATAATAGACCTAAATGTCCATAAGTGACAGCAAAAAATATGTCTCCGACGTCTTCTCTTCACCAAGGCCTTTATTATAATTATTAATTAGAAATACCTTATGAGAAGTGTTACGTCAGGTACTCAACACGATCGGTGATCGTCATTACTCCCACTGAGTAGAAAGATGTTGATGATGCCAGGAGCACGAACAGTACGCACCATATAATTGGTCACAAAGAACTTGTACAGAATGAGTCGCATTGACTGAAGTTCAATTTGCAACAATGAATGTAATTACCAAAAGAACTCGTAATGAGTAATGTTAGACTGCACTAAGTCTACACTAAAAGAAACTCGTAATGAGTGTTCACTGACTGAAGCACAATGCAACAAATGACTGTAAGCGTCTCGCCGCCGTTACCAAGACAATGGTGGTCGTGTTTTGTCGACATATGAATTAACGTGATGCTTCGCATTGTCTATAAACTATATATAATCTACTAACTTCTAATTACAAAATAAAGCTTTATGTACATTTTCTCCACTATTTTTCTCTCGTTCATTATAATCAAATCAATTACTAACAAAAGAATTAAATATGACAAAAGAAAAAAGTAATGAAACTAATTAATTAAAAATTGCTTATAACGATATATAGAGAGGAAAAAAGTAATGAAACTAGTTTAATGAGCTTTAACAAATAGGTTACTTTATATAGGGTGGGTGAGCCCCAGGAAGATCTGTAGACTCCAGAGTGTTAGGCGTGGCTGTTTATTGATTCAATAATTCATCATCCACAGACAGATTTACACCCAGAATCTTCAGCACATCAACTCAGTACTCTATACATTGAGCTACCCTCCCAATTTAAAATTTATACTAGAGAAAAATTGATGAATTATTATTATTTTCAACTTGTTAAAAATTAAAATTATATTTTTAGGATGGAATACATAACTTATGTAATTTTTAGGTACGAATATTATTTCTATATTACTGCTCATATAAATCCATGATCATTAACTCCCTTCTAATGACATATATCAAATGACCATATATATATATATATAAAGAATAAAGTCCAAAAATTTCTCCCATATTTCTTTTTCGGACTGTAAATTTTTCCATATTTCTTGCCCTACTTTATATAGTTAGGTGATCAACTGAAGTTGTAGATGTAGTTGTTCATTTAATGTTCACTTTATGCTGCTATGGCTAATCGGACAACGCTGGAGTGGGAGCTCTAAATTTTGCCAATCCAGGTTTAATTAGGATAGGGATTTTTAACGAGTACCTGACATCGTACAGGCTCGGGATCCCCGTTTAACGTCCCTTCCATAGGACGGCTTAACTAAGGATATTTTTACTCCCTTAAAAAAATCCTACGGCCACCTGCCGGGCTACGAACCCAAAACAAATAAATAAACAAAAAGGTAAAAAAATATCATTATACAACGTAAACTGATCTAATAACGAAAATTATCTAGCCTAGGTTTATTACCTTATGGACATTGGCCCGCTTTTCTGTGATAAATTAGAAAGGCTTATTTTCAGCCATTGAAGGCCTACTATTGGAAACTAACATTTTTGTTACATTACTAGATTTACGTTTCGGTATTTAAAAATAGTAAAACATTTTTAAATATTCACTGCCATAAAAATAATTTTATAACATCTATATGAAGACAATATTTACAAAATTACTTCTTGAAATAACTTACGGCTAACATTCAATATTTTTTGCAGTTAAAGCTTAAATATTTAAATTAAAAGAAAAATATTTTGAAATTAATGTACGCTACAGAAAGCATTATAAACAAGAATTATAAAATAAAAAATCGTCTACTATATACGTGATTCAAAAAATATTTTTACATATAAAATTATTGAATATTAAATAGGAATCTTGTACTATTATCAGTTAAAGGATACATGTTTTCGTGTCGAAGAATTAAAATAAATCCTTAACGAATATTATTAGATATTTTTCTCTGCTAATACCGAAAAGATTATACTGAAGGAGAGGCCAAAGTCACTTCGCAGATGTCCCTGTTAGCGTTCAGTGTTATCTCAACTCATTTATCGTCCATTTTTAGTTTTTAGCTAAATATTCGAGTTTTTAGTCGCTTTTTTTATTATATATTCACATTTAATTATCATTCTTTATAATTAAAGTTTTGATATTTAATATTAAACCGAAGTTAACATTAAACCTTGAAAATATTTCCGAACTTAAAAAAAATACTGAATTTTAATTTAATAGTTAATGGTTTTCATAAAAGTTCGTAGTTAGTATCTCCAGAAGGAAGATGATACAATTTCTACTGCATTTCATGTAAGTGTTAAATTTTTTATAATTGTTATTATGGTTAGTAGGACATTTCTTTTAATTTTTTTCATATTATTTCATACAGTAATGTTTTTTATTATATTACATTTACTATGGAGGTTATTGAATTCTAATTAATTATAAAAACTATAGAGATCTTTCTGATTATTGTCCGTAATCAATAGTAAGTCTGTAAAGCAAAATACTTCGAGTAATATTCATGTATTTTATGCAAATATTAGAGTATAATTATATTTTTATTTTTAAATGATTAATTTTATTCTCATATAAGTCATTTAAGAAATATTAATAAATATTCTAGGTCAAATGGAAATGTTTGTCAAGATAATCCTATGAAAAGTGTAAATTGTTCAGGTGGTGCAGTAAATAAATTACACAAAATATGAATGATTTATTTGTGCCTACGTTTCGATCTAAGGTTTAGGCCATCTTCAGGGCTGTGAATAAAAATCTAAGAAAACTATACAAACATTTCATTTCCAAAGATGATATAACAGTTTATATACTCAGTAATGATATGAATGAAAAGGATTACAAAGAGTAAAAGATAAATTATGAACAAAAAATAACGAATGAAAATGGATAGAAATCTTGATAAAAAATAAATAAAATATTGTACAATAACAATAGGATGATTTAGTTATAAAATATAATTGCCTTGTTATTATTAAAATTACAAGTAATAATATTTAAAAAAAGAAAAATGCACAAAAAAATATGTTTATTTATTGTGTGTAATATATTGACTGCACCCTCTGAATATTTTACTCTCATGGTTTGAAAAACTAACAAGCCTAAATGTAAGCTAAACGAGTGAAAAACTTGAAAATATATGCAAACATTAAGGAAACTTTCTTTAAAGGCAAAAGTAGGAAAAGCACTTTACTGGTGTGGATTACATCTTTAAATTCATGAAATACTAACAGCTACTTTAAGTGAAGAAATTTTGAATAATTGAATAGCTTTTAGACAAATGTATAGAGTTATTCAATTTCGATTGAAAGCTAATTTTAATTTCTAATTTATTTTATTTTATAAAACGCTTGTTATATAACAAAATTAATTTATTTTTAGATTTCTTGTTTGTTTGCTCATTTGTTCTAGATTTCTTGTTGTTATTATTTTGTTTATATATTAAATTATTATTAGATTTGTTGTTGTTTTAATTTGCTACGAAATTCGTATTTGGGATTTGCCAAAAACAGAAGAAGAAGCAACTGTATTTTTTCAGGAGTGAAATATTTTACCAAAGAAAAACGAAAATGTAGCAATTCGAGTGAAATAAAGCTTTATCAAACTACAATTCGGTTTATTAAATTAAATTACCTTTATTAAACTACTACTACTATTAAACTACAATTCTTAATTCTTGATGATTATTTAAAAAAATTAAAATTCTAACCCCAATAAATAGATTTAAAAATCTAAAAAAATTGAAAATAACAGTTACAAAATATAACTGCGGCTGCGATAACACACAAGTACCTTATGATTTATAAAAAAATATTGTTGAAGTGTGTGTAGTATACAATTTACTTAAATTACTATGAAATATTACCAATAAAGAAATGAAATATAGTAATTTTCCTAAAATATTCTTAAACAGAATTTGCGGCTCCACCACGCCATAAAATTCCTATCGCATTCCATCTTTATAATCTAAAATCACTCGGAAAATTCTCAGGTAAAATACTCTATGTATGTCAGGTATAATGTCCAATTTTTTGCTGATTTGGCTCGAACCCGATAATTATATTTCAAACTATATTCCCACCAGTTTCAAACCTCTTCAATTACTGATAATCCTAAAAAAGAAGATGGCTTATTTACATTCTAACTTAAATCTGTTATTTGAGTTATATCAGTTAGTTAGTTTCTCTAACTGCCGTTGCTTACTAGCTATTATATATCTTACATAACATTTACTTGATGTATTATTTAAAACAGTAGAAAATTTCAATAAATAATTTTTTCTTAAAATTCAGCTCAATTAAACATAATAAAACTAAAACTTTTTTGTAGAACGTATCTTATACTCTAAAATATGTTTATTAGTCAAATATGGTTCAAATAAGGTCCAAATTAAAATTTAAAAAGTATTTTTTAAACCATATAAAAATAACAACTCTTTTGTTTAGTTGTGTATTAATACAAGCTGTCATATAAAGTCACAAAGTTCACTCCAGGGATATGTTGTATCATGGTTCAACTTGTATTATTCAAAGAGCTTGAACTTTGTTCGCCACACATCCACAATGAAGTTGATGTTGACTTTAGACTAATAAGCCCTAATTGAAAACAGTGAGTACAAACTATTATCCATATTAGTATCCCTTAAAATAGATTGTACATTATTTGATATTACATTTATTTTATTCATTATATATATATATAATGAATAAAACCCTAATAAAAAAAAAAAGCGTTCAGCCTAAATATGTGAAAAACTATTTCACGATAATATTAATATTAAATGCATAACAAATTGCAAATGAGGCAGATTCAAAACCAGCTGTGGCAGATAAATACCCACAATAAAGTGGAAACCTTTAATTAGGAGAAAAACCTGGTTGTTGAGAGTTATAACGGACAAATCATCTCCCTGCACACCAGTTGTCTTAGAAATAGTACAAGATTATTGAGAGGTTGTATTGGTACAGTATAACATATATTAGGGTTATTAAGTAATGTGTATCCCGTAGTATATCTACCACCTAAATATTAAATATATTTTATTGAGACTTTATTTTTCCCATCCTTGATATGTTTGGTCCAGTTTGGCTACCTGGATAAACCTTCAATAGCTATTGGTTTATTGGTTTTCAGTTTTTAATTAATTTGTAAATAAATATAAATTTGTAAGAATTGAAGGCATTTCGAACGAAAGAGAGGAATTTCTACTTCCTCCTGTTGTTGCTGTGTTTTTAGAAGGTTAGAGATAAAAAAATTCATAAAATACTAAAAGAAGTTAAATTAATTTTCAATTTCATTTTAAAAAATTGAACTTCTTTTTTTAGACTTGCCTTAACCTTGATTATGGATAATTATATTTTTATTAATTGTTATTTTTATGGTAATTATATTTAAATATTTTTGTTTTGAAGAGAAAAGATTTGTCCTGGTCGGGATTCGAACCCGGGTCGTCTACATCTACGGTGCAGTGCTCTAAACCACTGAGCTACCAGGGGTCGTATCCAAGTCAGACAAATCCGTTCTCTTCACCGATACTATATCCCCGTATTCTCGCAATTTTTGCGATCTATACACGGGGAAGAATGTTCATTGAACATTACTTTAATTAAGATCTTGTTGACTTACGTCAATATATTATTTATTTTTATTAATTGTTATTTTGATGGTAATTATTTTTGAATATTTTTGTATTGAAGAAAAAAGATTTGTGTGATTAATTACAAAAGACTCATATACATGGCAATCATTAGACCCATCAGAACTTACGGAATCGAGCTTTGGGGCTCCACAAAGCCACCAAATTCCTCTCGTATTCATTCCTAACAATTCAAAATCCTTCGTAAAATCCTCAATGCTCCTTACTTTGTTACGAACAAAGTAATCCATAATGACCTTAATGTCCCATCTTTTGCTGATTTGGCCTGAATCCGATATCAGTCTTTTCATGACAAACTGCATTTCCTAGTTTCAAACCTCGCAACCTCTTCAATTCCTGATAATCCTCCGAGGCGTCTGAAAAGAACATGGCCTCGTGACCTTCTAAGTTGAACTTTTTATTGGAGTACTACCACTGGGTAGTTTCTCTACTTGCCTTAATCTCCGGAAATTATTTATCCTTCATTATATTTACGTGATGTATTCAGTATACAGTTATAAATTTTAATAAATACATTTTTTTTAAGTATTAAAACAGCGTTTTAGTAAATAATAAGAAATATTTTATTGAGGAAATAATTGCAAAGATAGAATAAACTTTATTTACAATCGTTCTCTTCGAAATCAACGATTATCTTTTTTAATTTAATTTTATATATGATACATCAGTTTCTGAAATAAATTGGGCAACTTGAAATTATCGACTAATCGATCAGTGAAAGGACGACTCCATTCGAGAATTTGAGTTAATCAGGTTAGTATAATTCATTTGTTATCATCACAAAGATAGCGAAGGTGTTGAATGTATGTTGGGGCTAGTAACGAACGAATTTTTAAAATGGGCGTAGGCGGGAAGATAGTGTTAAGAGTTATCTTATCTGTAGTACGCAGATAGAGGTTCTTTGACAACGATTGGGGGCGTCGGCATCGAACCTTTGTTTAAATGCGAGGTGTGGCTATTAAATAAAGAGACTGGCGTTGCTGTGGAACAAGTACGCATGTGCCAACCGCCATTGACTGACAGCTGTTTAGTGTGAAGCTTTCTATTTAGTATGCAGTTAGTCTCCCTTCTGTAAACAATACCGTTTAGTCAGAGCCTACGTTCGCGTTAGTGTTGTTTTTCTGCTTTGCCGGATAAAATGGTTAGTGCAATAATAGAGCAACGAATTATTGTGAAATTTCACTTCATACTTGGATAAACCGCTACTGAAACTTATAATTTACTAAAAGAAGTGTATGACAGTGAATTTTTATCGCGGGCACGTGTTTTTGAATGGTTTAAGCGATTTAAAGATGGCCGAGAAGACGTTGAAGATGATTCTCGGCCAGGTCGCCCTTCAACGTCAAAAAGGGATGACAATGTTGAAAAAGTCGGTAATTTGATTCGGTCTGACCGTCGATTAAGTATTCATGCAAGTGCTGAAACTGTACTGTAGGTATTGATAAAGAATGTGTAAGGCAAATTTTACATGACAATTTTAACATGCGAAAAGTGTGTGCCAAAATGGTGCCTAAAATTCTCACGTTTCAACAACAAGCAGCTCCGAAAAATGTTTGTACTGGCATTGAAAATGACCCAAATTTATTGGAAATGGTAATAAAATGTGATGAAACGTGGTTTTTTACTTATTATCCGGAAACGAAGCGCCAATCCATGTACTGGAAGACCCAAACTTCACCGAGAGCAAAAAAAGCTAGAATGAGCAAGTCAAAATTTAAAGCAATGATGATTTTTTTTTCGATATTCATGGAATTGTGTACATTCACTGGGTTCCTGAAGGTCAAACTATTAATCAATACTATTACCTTGAGGTACTTGCAAAAATAAGTGAAAGAGTAAGGAAGAAACGACCCAAAATGTGGAAGGACAAATCATGGGTTCTCCACCGAGACAATGCGCCAGCTCATTCCGCGTTATCTGTCGAGAGGTTTCTAGCCCAGTACAGCATCCCAGTGTTAGAACATCCACCTTATTCACCAGATCTTGCACCATGTGACTTCTATCTGTTCCCTAAGGTGAAATCTTCATTAAAAGGGACGAGATTTGAGTCCGTGGAAGCTGTAAAAGAGAAAGCGGCACGCAACCTGAAGGAGCTGACAGAAGATGACTTCCAGCACTGTTTCCAACAATGGAAAATTCGCATGGATCGTTGTAGGGATAGAGAAGGGGTGTATATTGAATGTGATAGTAAGTAATTATGTATAAAATAAAAATAAATTTGATTGCAACGTCAGTCTCGTTATTTAATAGCCACACCTAGTATTCCATAATTAATAGCACCCTTCACAGTTGGGTAAGAGGAGGTAATTTTTACATTTCCTCTCCTATCAAAATCTTATTAATTATTTTTTATTTGAACTATTCTAAAAAAAAATCATTCGTATTTCTTTTATTTATTTACTTTTTATGTGTATTATATCATTTTATATTTATCGGCTTCAAGGTAGTATCCTTGGCCCAATCCTTTATACAGTTTATACAGCTGACATACCAACTCATCCTAATACTATCCTTACCACGTATGCCGATGATACATGTGTTTTATCAGTCAACACCGATCCAGTTATTGTATCCCAAAGCCTCCAATCCCATATCACTGATCTTGAAGAATGGTGTCAAAACTGGATAATTAAAATAAATTCTCAAAAATCCTATCAAATCACTTTTACCTTACGTCGTAAACCAATGACTTCCTGCCCTTCAGTATCCTTTAATAATATCCCACTTATGCCTGTAGAACAGATCCGATACTTAGGGTTGCATCTTGACAAACGATTAACCTGTAATCCTCATACGATACTGAAAAGACAAGAAACCGCTCGACGTATCAGGCTACTTCAACACTTACTAGACAAACGCTCTAAGCTCCCAATTAACTACAAAAGACTCATCTGCATGATCATCGTACGACCTATTTGGACTTACGGAGTAGAACTTTGGGGCTCCACTAAGCCATCGAATTCCTCTAGTATCCAATCCCTACAATCCAAAATCCTTCTTAAAATCCTCAATGATCCTTATTATGTTAAAAATAAAGTCATCCATAATGACCATAATGTCCCATTTGTTGCTGATTTGGCCCAAACCCGCTATCTATAGTTTCATAACAAACTTCATTTCCACTCAAACCCTCTAGTTTCAAACCTAGCTTCCTCTTCAATTCCCGATAATCCTCCGAGGCGTCTGAAAAGAAGATGGCCCCGTGACCTTCTTAGTTGAACTTGTTATTTGAGTACTACCAGTGGGTACTTTCTCTACTTGTCATTTTCGTATGTTATTATGTATCGCTTAGCCTATTTACTTGATGTATTAATGTAATACAGTTGTAAATATCAATAAATAAATAAATACAAAAAAAAAATTTATCGGTGGTAAATCGGAAGAGAGAGTTTTATTTTATTATGTACTAATGTATGCATATTGTTTTTTCTTTCTTTATTTTTTATTTATATTTTTTTAAACGAGCTTATAATCCTATTGGCCCAATAAATCCTTTATAATAATATAAAAAGTGAAGTTATGAAAGGTATAAAAAGCTTCAATGGAGGGATCTCCGTCAGTTGGGATTACTTTAGGCTTGATATATTGAGTGGTTTAAAAAAGTGTTTTCCGGAAAAGAAAGTGATTGAAAGAGGCACTATAAAATCGAAAGTAATATGTATTTTTTTAAGCCTTGTTTTTACCATATGTTTAGCATATTTATCAGTTTAAAAAAATGATTCTTTGAACCGTTTCAAAGCCGAAGTCCCCCCCCCCCCCCTAATCAAAGGTTTTTTAATGAGGTTAGGTGAGTCTCCAGATCCCACAGGGTAAATTCCTGGCTGATGACATTGTTAATAAATTTTGCAACAAATGGTTTTGAGTTGATTCCTAGACACTACTGAGCTACCCCGATCCTCTTAAAATTTGCTTAATTTGTTAGATTATCATAATTATTCATTGGATTTAATTTCAATTTGATATATATATATTACTGGACTAAATACTTTAATTTTAATAAAGTATAGAAGAAAAAACATCATCCAGTCGACAATTTATTAATTTATTAACACTTCATACGTTTCAACTCTAAATGTTATTTTCAATTTTAACAATATTTTGGTTGTATGCATCAAAACCACAACGAACATAACTATAAAAATTACTAGTCAATTTTCTGAATTAAACAAACAATACAAATACATTAATTAAAATAATATAAATTTAAAAATATTTATCGTCTCAAGAATTAGAGAAAAACAAAGTATTGATACTTCTAAAAAACATCATTATAGTAATAATTTAAAAATTGTTTTAATGTAGGGAATATTTATTCCCTATAGTCAAACTACATTTTTAAAAATAATTTAAGACTTTGACGTATGAGATAAGACAAGAGTTAATATAATTGTTTAAAATCGTTATGGTTTAAAATTTATAAATCAACATGAATAATTCTTTTAAAATTTTATTTAATTATGTAATCATTATAACATATTTTATAAAATTATATGAAAATTAACGAAGAGATAGAAAATGTGGGTAGGTACTATGGTAAGTTTATCATTACTCTTAATGAAAATTGTTATTGAAGTTGAATCATTTTTATTCTCACCTGCCTCTTTTTTGTCATTAACTATATTAGCCAAGTTATTATTTATGTACAAAGCCTCTAATAATTTTCGTTTAATTGTGTTATTTTCCTTATGTAACATTTTTGATATTTCAAAATTAAAGGCATGTAATTCCTTTTAACTATGGATTGATAGTGCAACATTAGTTTGGGATGTTTTTAATTATTTTTATGTTGATAAATTCTATTTTTTAGATCTGTGCTGGTATGTCCTATGTAATGTCGTTTACAATCGAATCAGTCATTTGAGAAACACCTCATGTCCATTTTTGGTCAAAATTGAGTTATACACATTAAATTGTTGTTGAAGGCTAGACGAATCCAATACGCATCTTTTGGAAAATGTGTATATATTATTTGAAAAATAAAATGCTGATTTTTATTAATAATTTGGATTGTTTTACCTTTTAATTCATACCTAATAACATATCTTCTGTACTTCACGCGATATCCTCAGCCCAACATGAAACTGGGAGCTCATTCATGTCAATATTGTAAGGATCCCAATACCCTCCTGGGGCTCACCTAGTCTCTATAAAATGGGGGGGGGGTATCTGGCGGTTGGTGATAACGTCCACATTTCCCCCCTGCACAACCTTTGTATTAGAAACAATAAGCCTCTACCATATACTAGACACAAGAGTCTTCTGTAGCGGTACAGTTTTTTGTTTTGTTTTTTCCAAAATACGCATTTTCATCCAATATAAAAGTAATTTTTATCCTGTGCATTAGATTAATTTAGCAAACTGAGTAGCTCATATGGATTTACTTATCTTGTTAAGTGATTTGAGTAATGGTGTTGAATTGAAACTTATATACCTATAACAGATTAACTAAACAATAGGAACAAATAGGACAGTATATCTTGATATTTGATATTGAAGGGATAAATTGAATGTATTGATTCAGGAGACAAGAGAACGCACATATTTCAAACCGGTATAGTTTATGGGGACAAGTTGAATCCTCCTCGTTCTATAACTTATATTCCATGCAAACTCCGCACTCCGGTTTGATATCCTGCCTCCAGAGTCAGTTCTGGAACAGGATCTTCTGGGAATTATTTATCCTGGAAGGGAGGTTTTGTTAAAAGAGCTGGATTCAAAGCAGCATCAACAGTGAAGGATCGAACATAGAAAAATAAATAGTTGCGAGTGTCAGAGCCACAATAATATAAAAAATTAACTAAGACCCATTATGTATTGTAAATTTATAATAAAAACCATTATTTACCAAGTTACATACTATTATAATTTTTAATAGACTAAATTAATCTGGTAAGGTAGGTTTCGAACTCGTTACCCAAAAATCAGTAACCCAGTGCCCTACACACTTAGCTTCCATCTTCCATTTATTCATAACATTTTTTAAAAACAAATAATTGTCATTTATTTCAGTATTTATATTTCTTTATGTATAATATGTTAAGTACTTGGGTCTCTGGTAACTAGGAAAAAATGAGTTCAAGTAGGGTGATATGTGGTCTAGTGATGGTACTTTTTTGTGCCGTCCTTCGGAAGTGACATAAAACGGTGGTCCCGAGCCTCTGCGATGTCAGTTACTCGTAAAAAATCCCTATCCTAATTAAACCTGGATAGGCAAAATTTAGAACTCCCACTGTAGCATTGACCGATAAGCCATAGTTATATAGCAGTCTAAAAGTGACGCTCCAAAACTTTTTTACGTATGAGAAACGTGGCCGCAAACGCTGAAGGATTAACGAAATCCTAAGGTATTAGAAAATTAGGTTTTGTGTAGAATATTCGGCCCAATAAAGGATGATACCACTGAAGAATTTAGGAGATTACACAACGCAGGATTGCGAAGCATTCACTCGGGTAATATAATTGAAGTGATAGCGTCACAAATATTAAGATGGGCTTGTTTAAGTAATTGGGCCTTGTAACGAACGAATTCCTAAAAAGTTAATAGTAGGGCGGAAGTTTGAAAGCAATGATTGGTGGTATCGGCATCGAATATTCACTAAGAATGTTCACTAAGACTTCATATTATATATATATATATATATATATATATATATATAATATGTTGATTGATTCAAATACTGAATTTAGTGTCTGTCGACATAAAAACTAAATTGAGTTTCTCGCTGTAAAAAAGAAATAGCATTTAAAGTTAACATTTCACAAAACTTTTTATTTTCTTTATAAGATCTTTCTTATATACTGGACTAACTTTTCGATTCATATAATTCAATAATGAAGAAAAAACCTTATTTCCAGTCAGACAATTTTTGTTAAAAAATTAACAAAGGATTAAAAAGACGTTTCGACAATTTATTTGTCATTTTCAATTTTTGTTCTTCACAACATCCTTTAAAAATTCACAAGTCAATTCATCACTGCAAAATTTATAAAAGTATACTAAAATACAACAATAAAACAATTTGTCAAAAATAACTAATAACAAATAGCATATATACCTTGAGGTCAAACAAATCTAAAATTAATTTTATATAGAATCCTGGAAGTCAACCTACTTCCATGGTCAAATGTACAAATATGCATTACACTAAAACCAAATTTTGATCTCTGTATTACTAGATAAAATTAAATTCTTTTGTAAATATAAATATATTAACAAATGTGCTCCAAAAACAAAAACTAAAACAAATTATTATAGAACAATTATGGTATTTATTAAAATTTTTCTATTCTAACAATTAGATTATTAAATTAATTTTAAAAACATGAAAAATTAATTAAGTGTTAAATGGAAAATTGTTTTCAATTATATCAATCATCTAATATATTTGTAAGTTTTAGGTCAGGTCACTTTACTCCATCAGATCTATTTTTAATGTTTAATTTACCTTTCTTATTTAATTTTTAAATTTATGGAAGAATATAATTTACTTATATCTCCAGCCTCCTTCCTATCATTAACCACATTTTTTAAATTATCTTTTATAAAAAGAGCCTCCATATATTTACGCTTTACAGTATTATTTTCTTTCTTAAAACTTTTTTTATATTTAAAAAGAAACATACGTAAAAAAATATACGTGAAAAGAGAATAATTAAAGATAAGCGATTGAGACATTCTCAGTACGAGCAAGCTGGTCCGCCACGTCAAGGCGATGTCTCCTAGGCCCAGTCGAGGGATTGAAGCTTTATCATTTAATTGGGTCCTAATCAAATAGCGAACAGCCAGCTCCATCCAAAAAGGAAAAATCGATGAACATCTTTAAAACGGCAGGAGAGGGTAGTAGGGGGGGGGGGTTTAAACCTAGAAAATAAATAAATAAATAAATTTTTATGAAATTTACAATATAAAGCATGGAAAAAATGTATGTAACGTGTATGTATGGAAAATGTAGAAAACTAAAAAAAAAAAAAAAAAAATCTATAAAAAATTCGAAACAGAAGGTTTTTAAATCCCCAGACATTTTCTGAAAGATTCAAAATAACTTGATTAGTAAGTTATTACGACTAAAAACTCTTAAATAAAATAACTTAACAATACGTTTCCTCGTAAAGGAGGTATACCAAAGTAGTAAACTTTGAATGGTTTTTCTTTTAAACTATGAAAGATAGAAAAAAAAAAAAAAAAAATGTTACATACGTTTTTTCCATGTTTTGGGTTGTACATTACAGAAAAATATAAATAAATGGGCGTCAAGAGGAAACTAAATCGTTTGAAGGTCGATATTGACCATTTAAAGTGAAAAAACAAAAAGTGTTTTTTATTTCTTCAAACTAGGCCTGAATAACTACAATTTTTACCTGAATCGTTTTTCTGAATTTTGTTTCGTAAAAAGTTAAACACGTTTGATCAAATTGAAATAGGACACCCTATATATATATATAAATATATATAGGGGCTGTATAGGACTTCAAAGGAAGTCTTTAGCCAACAAAAAAAAAAATAAATAAATAAAAAAAATAAATATATATATATATAAAATATATACATTCCTAGCTTCAAAATAGTTTCACCTACAAAACACCTGATATTATAGAGGTACATTATGTATATACACCTGCCTTCAAGAAGTCTCTCGACTCTCCCTGCGAACCAAACCGTCTCTTTCCGGTGTTCTCTGAAGGAATCTCCCTTTTTGCAGGGTTTTTTTCTCCTCCTAGGTTCTACTGCTTTCTGTTACAGCTGTTTCCCTTCTTTTCTAAATTCAATTTTTTTTCTTCGAATAATAAAGCCGGGCATGATTCTTACGAGAATCATAAGCACTTAGGAGTGTTGGTTACTGAACTTTAGTATAGACTGTCTATACTCTATATGTCAAGTGTTAATAGAATATACTATATATATTCCATTAACACTTGATAATCAAGCCATTAGAATATTAAGAACATCTAATTATCTATAAAAATGTTATACTTAATGGACGAAAAACCCAGCGGTTGATTTAATGACAGTCTAATCACCTCCTTGCAATACCGTTTGGCCAAGAAACAGCACAGTACTAAACCCAGTACACTTCATATGTTGGGGTAGTTTTATTATTTGATTACATTCAAAAATAAAATTTATGTTGCGATCGTTAAAATAAAAAATGGTTTATTGCTGTTTATTGAGTAGGGTAGTTCAGTGTGTAATTGCTGAGTAGCTATGCAACCTTCGGGTTCAAATCCAGCTGAGGCAGGTAAATTTTTTAATTTGTACCAGCCACGGATGGATGTGAGATCCTCCTAGTCTCACACATCCTCTATAATGTTAGTAACCAAAATAAATGGAAAAACCTTGTCTGAGCGTGATCTCGAACAAATTACCTCCCTGTATACTCTCCTAGAATCAATACAGGGTCTACGTGTCCTGTACCCAAGGGTTCATGGGTTGTAGAGGTATACGATTTTTTTATTGTTAATTACTTTTCGTCAAATTTCGAAAAATTTTCAATAAGTTTTTAGCAACTAAAATGCAAAAAGTTTTAGATCTATTGCACCAAAAGTACAAATACAATATTACTGAATATTAAAAGTCGCTATTGCTCTATTTTTCACAATTCAAGCAACGAGCTCATTATTGCTTTAAAATCCTCATACTTGCGCTTTGGTTTTGACTTCTGATCATTACCGATCAGATTAGCGCTCATTAGCTTTTTAGGAATCTGAATAACATTTAAATTGTTACTCTATTTAGAATTTTTTCTGAAAAATCATTTCAATTTTATCCTGAAATTGACATTATTTTCCATAAATAAAATAGGGTGTTTGCATAAAACTGTTATAATTAAATTCATGATTAAACTCCTAAGGTAAGATTTACGGAAAAAAGTTAAGAGGTTGACTTTTAATTAAGGAGTAGATTGGCCATGATGAGGAAGTTCAAACGGTTCTCTACAAAAATTCAGCTTTAGTGGCACAATGCCGGCTAAATAATTGATATTTAGAAGGTGTATTTTTACCTCTTAGAACGCTATACTATAACACCATCTGGTGCAATATCAAACATCTAGGTGTTCAGACTCTATAACGAATATTTTGGCAATTTTTTAATCCGTTATAATTAGTTTTACAATAATATTTGTTAAGAAGCGAGGGGATGGTTGACTGGAAAGTAGACGTAAGGAAGAAAATAGTTGGTGGTGCAGTCAAATGAAAACACTAAATAAGTGGTAGCTTATTTAGTGTTTTCATTTGACTGCATCCCCAACTATTTTCTTCCTTACGTTTACTAATAATATTTGTTTATTAGTTTCTTGTACAATTGAAAACCTATTTTCCTAAGAATATTGAAATTTAGGATTTTCGGATTAGTAACATCTAGTTGTTCATGCGCATTATCGGTCACTAAATGGTGCTTTTCACTTAAATGCTTTAATAGATATCATAAAAAAATATTCAATTTTTTTTTCACGGAACGTCCTTAGAGACCAAGCGAATGCCATTATTATCACTTCTCTTCATACCCCTTCTCTCCTTCCTTCTTTCTTCCCAACTTTTCCTCATTCTTTCCGATTGTTCTTTCTCCCTCTATCCTCGCTATTCCTTTTTTCGCATCTCTCTTTCACATAACGACCTTAATTTCTTTTAGTCTCTTACCATAGTCATCCCTCTCGAAACAGTCTTGGTCTGTTATTCTCAGTCTCTCAGTTTCTTCCTTCATCTGTTTGATGCACCCCCCAGCATTCTTGTATCCTCTCGTTTTATACAAGATTTCTCTATTTAATCTTATTGGGTGCTTCCTCACCATATGCCCGTAGAACCTTAATCTTCTTATTCTTATGTCCGTTTCCAAATCATTTACTTCTTTGTATATTTTCTTATTAGGTCTCAACCTTTAGCCTTCCTGTGTCTTCTTTGGCCCGTAAATTCTTATTATTATTCTTCTTTCAATCCCTAACATTTTCCTTAGGCTAGGGAGGGAAGCGGTTTTCTTTCCGTATTAGTATCACCGGTTTGACGACCGTATTGTAGTGTCTTATCTTGGGGTTTGTTGACTGGCTCAACATTCAATTATAATGTAAAATTCCTCAAAATTAGTATATAAATATTTTAGTTAATATTAGTGCACTGGAAGTGGTAGTTCACTTGAATCATCAAATAAATGTTGGTGTAAAACAACTTTCTTTGTATGCATAACAGTTTTTAGTTGTGTAATATTTTATCGGCGTTCCCTAGCAACGGAACCAGAAACTAATGTTTATTTAGTCTTTTGTGAAAGTAGATCAGTTAAATTATAAATATTTCTTTTTTTTTTATTTTCTTTTTTTATTATTTATTTATAGAAATTTACAACTGTATACAAAATACATCTAGTAAATATAATGAGTGAATACATTGACATGAGAAGACAAGTAGAGAAACTACCCAGTGGTAGTACTCAAATTAAAAAGTTCAGTTTAGAAGGTCACGAGGCCATCTTCTTTTCAGACGCCTCGGAGGATTATCGGGAATCGAAGAGGAAGCTAGGTTTGAAACTAGAGGGTTTGAGTGGGAATCAAGTTTGTTATGAAAGGATATATACCGGGTTCGGGCTAAATCAGCAACAAATGGGGCATTAAGGTCGTTATGGATGACTTTATTCTTAACAAAATAAGGAGCGTTGAGGATTTTACGAAGGATTTTGGATTGTAGGGATTGGATACGAGAGGAATTCGATGGCTTAGTGGAGCCCCAAAGCTCTATTCCGTAAGTCCAGATGGGTCTAATGATTGTCATGTAAATGAGTCTCTTGTAGTTAATTGGGAGCTTAGAACGTTTATCTAGTAAATGCTGAAGTAGCCTGAAACGGCGAGCTGTTTCTTGTCGTTTCAGTCTAGTATGAGGGTTCCAAGTTAAGCGTTTGTCAAGGTGTAGTCCTAAGTACCGGATCTGTTCTACAGGACTTATAGGGATGTTGTTAAACGATACAGGAGGGCAGGAAGTCGCAGGTTTACGACGGAGTATTTCTTTTTTAAATTGGCTAATCAAATAAACCAACGACTCCCTGTCCTCCTATATCGTTTAATAACATCCCTCTGATTCCTGTAGAACAGGTCCGGTACTTAGGACTACACCATGACAAACGCTTAACTTGGAATCTTCATACTAGACTGAAACGACAAGAAACAGCTAGCCGTTTTAGACTACTTCAACATATACTAGACAAACGCTCTCAGCTCTCAAATAATTAAAAAGGGCCATATGGAGTTACGGAGTAGATTTTTGGGGCTCCACTAAGCCATCGAATTCCTCTTTTATTCAATCCTTACAATCCAATATCCTTCGTAAAATCCTCAATGCTCCTTACTTAGTTAAGAACATTGTAATCTATAATGACGTTCATGTCCCATTGGTTGCTGATCTAGCCCTAATCCGATTTCAGTATGGTCATGACAAACTTTATTCCCCCACAAACCCACCTGTTTCTAACCTAGCTTCCTCTTCTCCTGATAATCCTCCGAGGCGTCTGAAAAGAAGATGGCTCAGTGACCAGCTAAGTTGAGCTTTTATCTCGGAACATTATTTATTTTTGATTATATTTACTTCATGTATTCAATATACAATTGTAAATTTCAATAAATACATTTTTTTTTTTAACTGGGTGATCTCAAAGGCACTGTTTCTGTCTTTATTAAAATAAATATACAATTCATAAAGTAAAAAATGTTCTTATTTCTTATAATAATAAATGCCCATTATCTCAAAACAGTATACTAACTGGGTACTCATATTTTAATAGGCTCACTAGGGAGGTTCAAAATAAGAACTAAACTGAACTTTAATTTTTAGAATTATTTAGGGGAACCTCAAATAAAACGTTAAGTATCTACCGTACTACAATTTTTTTTTTTTAATATTATTTTATTTAATCGTACAACTGTAATATATACATCTAGTACAAGGGCTGCATGAATATATAAATACATGAAAGGACATGTAGAGGCACTACCCATTGGCAGCACTCTAATTACACCGTACTACAATTAAATGAATAGTTTAACCCATTCCAGACTACGATTTTTTTCGAACACGGTTCCCAGGAGGGAATTTTTTTTCTCTTTATATTGTTCATTTGTATTAAAAAAACATGTTTACTATGAAAATCACCCAGTAGGTTTCTTAAAGTACTATGCCTAATATATTTAAACCATGCCGGAAATCCTGGTTCAAATCCCGCTGCAGGTAAGACTTTTCAGGTAAGAGATGGATCAAATGGGATCTAGGACTCTCCTGGGGCTCACCCAGCCTCTATAAAGTGGATAATACCACCTAAAATAAGGGGATAAATCTGGCCGTTGAGTGTGATCTAGGACGTCACCTCCTTGCAGAACCGTTATCCATGAAACAGTAAAGTCTCTACCATGTAGAGAACCAAAACCGTTTACGGGTTTTAGTGGGACAGGTGAAAAATTTAAATATTTTCCTGTATTCTTTAATACAGTATTCTGTAATATAATCGTTTATTTTCCTTGAACTCGTCTATATCAGTTTCTTTTCCATTATTAAATTTTATATTTGAGGTTAAATAAACAAAATGGTAATTTTAATATGTATGTATGAAATATTTAATGTGGCTTCTAAATGTAACTTATATGTATGAGGTTATTATCAAGGAGCACAATAATTTTCAATAAAGTATTTTTAAAATTTGAGTTTTCCTCATTCTCTTCAGATTCAGTACATATTGTTAATATATAAAACAAACAATACTAAAAAGAAACAAAGAATTTTTTGTATATGTTCAATTCACATATGATTGAAATTTTCGGTCTACTATATTTGTAAAACAATAAATCTTTCCTTTATCTCAGTGTACACTATACAACATACAAAAATAAACATTTCGCTCCTTCAAAAGAACAATGTCATAACTCAAAAAACATAATTTTTCAATAGAGGTATTTGAAAGCCAGCAGAAGTAAGATCCTGTAAATGGGTAGGCGGCAGGAAGAAGTCCACATATATTGCGATGAAGAGGAAATGGAAGTGGTGGCTGACTTCAGTTATCTCGGCACAGTAATAGACAGGACTGGGGAGCTGGGCGCGGAAATATCCAATAGGATTAATAAGGCAAATGCAGTCTACTACCAGATTTGTAATGCTGTTGTAGGAAAGCGGGAGGTAGGAAGGAACGTCAAACTCCACATCTTCAAGTCAGTGTACCTGCCGATACTGCTGTATGGAGCTGAAAGCTGGGTATTGACGGAGAGACAGGAAAGCAGAGTTGCCGCGTCAGAAATGAGGTACTTGCGAAGAGTGGCGGGAAAGACGAAAAGAAACTGTGTTCACAACGAGAGGATTCGTTAGGAACTGCAGATTGCCCCGCTATAAGAGCTCCTGGAAATCCGAGAACTTAAATGGTTCGGCTACGTGGTCAGGATCAATGATCAGCGAAACCCTCTCAAGACGATGGACTACATGCCGGATGGAAAAAGACCTCGAGGACGCCCAAGGATGTCTTATCTCGAGTACATCGAACGCCTCAGCAGAAAAAGAGGAAAAGATCTCCGACAGGCCAGAAACCTAGCAAGAGACCGGGATAGATTCGGCTCCTGGCTGGACGCTCCCCTACGCTGAAAGGCACTATAGGGGGAAGCGAAAGAAGAAGAAGATATTTGAAAGTTCCATGTAAGTTAAAAAATCAAAATTTCAGTATAGATAAAGGAAAGCATTCCTACTGCAATGATGGTATTGGAATTCTTTTATTAGCCGTTAGACAATTTTTAAAAGCTTGAAATTTTTTTTGTTTAAACTTATGTCATTAGTCCCTTAAAACTTCAAATTAAAATATTATCCAACTCAAAATATGACTTTATTAAATTTTAAAAAATGACATGTTGGAAACGGAATAAGTCGTTCTTGAATGGCCAAGTTTTTAGTTAAGCCGTTTTTCTTTTAAAGGAGTGATTAATGGTTGTATTGTTTCTCAAAGATTACTACCTCTAAAACGTTTATGTTCATACAAAAATCAAAACGCTCGACTTTTAGATTTCGATGCAAATACCTATTGTTAATATATCTGAAAACATTTAGGCTAGTTTCAACGTTACCCACTGGGGGCTTAACTAGCCTATATCGTATAAGTACTCTAAATTAGAAGAATAACCTGCCGGTTAAACGAAATCACCTCCTTGCACGACCGTTGGATTGACTGTTCTAAACCCCCTTTATTGGTAGTAATGGTACAGATTTTTTAAATATAAAAAGGTTTTCTTTCCCACATTATAAATATCTTGTATGAAGGATAGAAAATATTTTAATAAAATTTGATTAAATTGCTGATGAATGATAGCTTCTAGTTAATATCCGAATGTATTCGAAATCGAGTCTGTGGAAAATTTGCCATTACGTTGAGCTGCCGTTTGGTTCCCGTCATTGTGTAGAGGAAATTAATGTTCAAAAATTTAGTTTCTTTCCTCTGCTCGGAATACAAAGAGCCAGAAGATGAGCTCATTTCCTTGAGCAGAGTGCTCACATGAAGAGGAACCGTTACTCAAATAGCTTCTCAGTTAATTATATTTAAATCCAGTTTCCTCTTCGTCGTTGTAGGAGACTGGAACCGGTGAACTGATAAGGAACTAGTTATTTTTTAATTGCAAATACATAAGTTATCAGTTACTTTAAATATTCAACCATTGTTTTGTAAATTATTTTCTCGAGTACATGGAGAACGATTTAAATCAGTAAATAGGGTTCTGGATTTCTTGAATAACGTTTTCCCCCAATTAAGGGTACCCACATTATAGACGCTGGTTGTGCCTTAATAGATTCTTTGCTCCACAGGACTCTAATAGTCCTAATAGCCCCGTCTCCAGGCGCTAATAGATTAAATACACTTTATTGAAATAGTATTACAATAAAGTACTTGTACGCAATAAGTAATAGCGCTAAGTAGCTATACAATCATACAATAAAAAGAGAAAATACCACAATCATACAACAAATAAAAAAAAAAAATAATGATAATAAAAAAAATACTTGCGGGTAATAAAAACAAAATAAATACTTGCAAAAATGATAATAAAAAGAAAGTCTAAAGATATAATAATTTCTCACATTCATACCATAATTTAAATATTTAATATTTCACTGGGGTCCCCGAACTAAGCTTCTTTCCCAGGAATGAGGGCAAAGCAGGAGTCCGGGAGAGTTGGATTATAGGCACTAATTTTTATTCAACCTTGAAACTGCTTTTTTTAAATTCTCCTCAAAAGTACCGATTTTCACATTCGATAGTTGGAAATGGTTTTGATTTTATTTTCATAGCCATGTATTATAATTATCTTTTTTTTTTCTGCATGTTTACTTTTTTTAAATTTTTATGTACCATTATTTTTGTAAATGTCTAACCAAACTTTCTGTATTTTACTTATATAAAAATCAGAAATAAATATTTTGTCGTGCTTGATTATTTAAAATATAAATATATTTAATAATTGACAAATCCACTTTCCCGGACTTTTTTACAAAGTCGAAGCCGTTACATAAAATATTGCTCTGTTCTTGAATGGTTGAATTTTTTAATATTTTATCTAACTATAAAATGCAATAGGATCAGCAGGGGTGTACTAAATAAGTAATAAATAACTACAATAATAATATTGAGGTACTTTTATTAAATTGTTAATTACCTACCACAGTAAAATTAAATTAACTTTTTTATCATTGTGAGCTGTAGTTGGTTTCCGTAAATTGATGAGGTTATTATTATAGTATTTTTGTAAAATATTCTCTCAGTATCCTGGAGTGGTTTTTAAAATTATTAAAATGTGCAAAACTGATTTACTTGAGCATTACAGGGAAATCGCTGATTTGTCTGACAATTTTTTTAAAAATGAATATAAATTTTCATTTGTCGAAAATTCTTATTACTAATAATTATTGTAAATGTCATTCCATTTACTTCGACAGTGAAATGTTTTAATGCTTCAAGGAATATCTGAGATAGCAAGTTGGTCCATTGTCTCTTCCCCAGTTGTCGATCTTGCCCCACCGCAGTTGATTTCAGAACTTACAGTACTTCGTCCCTGTGTTTAGAAGAGACTTAATGAATTTCGGAAACTTAAATTAATAAATAATCTATAAATAGATCAGTAGTTAATAAAATAGTATTAAATATTACTTCTGTCCACATTAAAAAATTTAAATGACTTAATTATTTTAATAATATTAAAAGGGAAAAATTGGCGAGTGTATGAACACGAACTACTGTATAAAACATTTATTTTATTTTATTTGTTATTAATTTTCAATTAAAAATATTTTAAAATTAATAGCAAATAAAATAAAATAAATTATAATCAACTAGATCCAAATTAAAACAACGCTCAAAGAACATTCTTCCCCTCGTATACTTCGATAAAATGCGAGAACGCGGGGACTTAAGATCAGTGAAAGGAAAGGATATGGCCACGACCGAGAAGCGTGCTTGATTAGGGCCCAGGATAGCTCAAATCGTAGAGTTTCAGACTAGCGATCTGGAAAACCCGGGTTCGAGTCCCTGTCCTGGACATATCTTTTCTTTTCAAATAAAAATATTATATAAAATACTTTTTGGCCCGGATTCATTAAATTCAATAATATAATTGGTTTTGACAAGTTTACATCAAATGTAGAATACAATATATTATATTTTATTAACTTTATTGGCCACATTGGACCACTCGGGTCGATCTATATTCACTTTCACTTTGAAGGTTGTACGATTGTTTTTTTTTTGCGATCTGGCCAATACTTTTACATTCGTTCCGATCGTGATTTTCTCAATTCTTCTAAAATTTCCATAGGCCTTCTGTGTGCCAT
The DNA here is from genome assembly GCA_964056705.1 of Troilus luridus. Taxonomy (NCBI): domain Eukaryota; kingdom Metazoa; phylum Arthropoda; class Insecta; order Hemiptera; family Pentatomidae; genus Troilus; species Troilus luridus. Next base: position 11,925,609 of record OZ057412.1, read on the forward strand.
TTTTGCTAAAAAGTTTGTGAGTCTTGAGAAGGGTATTAGTTTTAGTTTTGTTCTCTGCATCTGCTATCTCAAGTCCAACTTCTTTGAGGTCTTGCTCAATTTCATGGATCCATTTTCTTCCTGTCTTCTTTCCCGAATTTCTTAGTACTAATGTATTATGTACAATGTAAAACAAATATATATATATATATATATATATATATATATATATATATTTATACAATAGCTGACCCGGTCACGCCTTGCTGTGCCAGTCATAATAGTTTTAAAAAAATATTTGTTAAGATTTGAATTTTAAAGAAATAATGAATCAATGAAAAAATGTATGTAATATATTTTTGATTTCACATTTGATTCATCTTATATCAAACTATAGTATATAATAATAAATAATTAACTTAGGGGTATGAAAAATAGTTTATATCCTATTCTCAGACCTGCTGAACATACACAATAAATTTCATAAGAGTCGGTCAAGTCGTTTCGGAGGAGTTTTGTTACAAACACTTGTGACACGACAATTTTTTATAATGGATATAGCTATGATTCCAGTTAAGAATTAGTATATCGGAACTTGACTTAGGATCTGTTTGACCTACAGAGCTGCATTTGAGCTCAAATTGTAGAAAATTTAATCTGTTTTAAAAAAGGTTATTTATGTTTTTTTTCTAAAACGCACCAATTAGGAGATACAGGCCCAAAACTGAAAGAACCCCGAATATTTCGAAGTTTTTTGCCCACCAAAAGTATTCCCGTCGGTTTTTTTTGGTTGCAAATATGGATTTACACTACTCAAGCATGCCCTTCCATTATATCAGAAATGCAGCAGATAACAAAAAAATATAATTTTGCAAAAACAATATCGCGGTCATTAATTGTAATAAAACATCCTATATTTTAAGTTGGATAATGTTACATATCTGTGCGAATTTTCATTAAAATCGGTCCAGTAGTTTCGGAGATTAGCCCGAACAAACATCGTCGACAGAAGAATTATATATATATATATAAAAATTGTAATAGGAAATAAGTAATACTTTTTTTTTTGTATCCCATATAGGCTAGATTTCATTTAAATAAGTAAATAAAAACCACATGTGCCAATAAATGAACGGTTTTTTCAAAGGGTTACTTTGGTAGTGAAAAAACTCCTTGAACGGTTTAGGTGCAGTACATGATAGAGAATCACTACCCACATCACGCTCAATGTTCTTCCCCAAATTAATCTGACTCCTATAGAACAAAGTCGGTACTTGGGACTACATCTCGACGAACTATTATTTTGGAATCCTCATACTTTTTTTTTTTCAAATATATTTATTGAAATTTACAACAGTATACAGAATACATCAAGTAAATATAATGAGTGAATACATTGACATGAAAAGACAAGTAGAGAAACTACCCAGTGGTAGTACTCAAATAAAACCTCATCAATCAAAAATCAAAAATCAAATAAAGCTTAGAAGGTCACGAGGCCATCTTCTTTTCAGACGCCTCGGAGGATTATCAGGAATGGAAGAGGTTGCGAGGAATGAAACTAATGAGTTTGGGTGGAAATGAAGTTTTTCATGAAAAGATTGACATCGGATTCGGGTCAAATCAGCAATAAACGGGACGTTAAGGTCATTATGGGTTACTTTGTTCGTAACAAAGTAAAGACCATTGAGGATTTTCCGTAGGCTTTTGGATTGTAAGGATTGAATACGAGAGGAATTCGATGGCATAGCGGAGCTCCAAAGCTCTGTTCCGTAAGTCCAGATGGGTCTAATGATTGTCGTGTATATGAGTCTCTTGTAATTTATTGGGAGCTTAGAGCGTTTATCTAGTAAATGTTGAAGTAGCCTGAAACGGCGAGCTGTTTCTTGTGTCGTTTCAGAAAAAGCAAGACACTGCTGGCCGTACGGGCTACTTCAACACTTACTTGGTGAACACTCTAAGCTCCCACTTAATTACAAAAGACATGCATGACTATTAAAAGAAGACTTAGGGAGTAGAGCTTTGGGGCTCCACTGATCCAGTGAACTTCTCTCGTATCTAACCCTTACTGATATGTTTGGGGGTATCGCACATAACCTACATATCCTTATTTATCTTTGGATGCCAAACAATCATTTAAGATAAGCATTCGATTTTTATTTCTTTAAACATCCTAAGTTAAATATAAAATGTATTATTTTCCAGAGGTTGGTTGTGTGTTTACCAATTTACTAATAAGTTGAACCATCGATATATTTTTCGTAAATATATAGTGCATTTGGGTCAAGAAGAGGGATAGGAGTGGCTCAGTGGTAGAGTACTGAGTTACCATGCCGGAAATCCTGGTTCAATTCCCGCAGCAGGCCATGATTTTTATTTAGTCTGTTTGCAGCGGGAGATGGATCATATAGGATCTAGGACCCTCCTGGGACCCACCCAGCCTCTATAAAATATTATAAAAATAGGTTACCCAAAATAAGGGGGAAAAATCTGGCGGTCGAGCGTGACCTAGGACAAGTCACCTCCTTGCAGAACCGTTGTCCATGAAACAGTACAATCTCTACCACGTACTGAACCGCAGACCCTTCATGAGTTGTAATGGTACCTTTTTTTTTTTTTTTTTTTTGGTCAAGAAAGCATCAAAATGATCATAATGAAAATACCTTTTAATACGTTTTCAAATACGAATAATGTTTCAGGTAATTTTCTTCAAAATGAGTTTCTTGTACTTAAATAAGCGGAATTGGGTTATTTTCGTAGTGAATAAGGGGCTAAGTAAGGCATTGGCTTGAAAAGGAGTTATTGTAATAATTCCTTCTCACAATATAAATCTTTCTCCAGTCATTTATGATATATATATATTTTATTATATAAAAGGTTTCGACAATTACATGTCATTTTCAATCAACCAAACAACTTGCTGCATCATTTCCTCTTTATCGTCAACTTGGAAAGAATTACAAGTCACAAATATCTGTAAATTATCAAACACAACAACAACAATATAACAAATACAAATTTATAAAAACTGTCCACAAATAGAAGTAAGTATAGATACCTTTTTATTATTTATTATTTAAAAGTTTTACTTGGAGGTCCATTATCCTCCATGGTCCTTTTGTTTAATAGTTTAAACATTGGTCTCTTTTATATTATATTTTATTTATATTTTCATACTAAAAGTTTTTTTATTTAAATATACCATAATCAAATTAAAAAATTGAAAAATCAATACGTAAAATTGATTAAATTAACAAAAATATTTTATTTTTAATACATTTTTCTCATTTATATACATTCTTAATTTATATAAATCAGATAGGACTGAAAATGGATATCTAGGTAACTGTTGGGAGGTTATAGTGCTAGGTTATCTCTCTGTGTTTTTTAAGTAGAACATCCTATTTATCATTTTCTTTTTAATTTCAAAATAACAGATATAGTTTACTTATTTCACCTGCTTCTTTTCTATCGTTCACTACATAATCCATATTGTCATTAATATATAATGCTTTTAGGAGTTATTGTTTACATTACAACTCCATCTGTAGTCAAAACTATGAGAATGATACAATTCCGGTTATCTGAAAGCGGTTAACTCTCTCTGGATAAAATCCGACTTATTCACCGGGGCTGTAGATATAGAGGATTATGGCCTCTTATAAAGTAAATACAGAACTTAAATTAAATGTTATCTGTACAGGGGTACTTCGCGCCATAGCTCCTGTCCCAAGCTCGTTTCCGGTCTCTTCTTTGCCTCACAATTCTTCAGAGAATGCTTTTCCAAAAGTAAATCTTAGACATATTCTTCCGTATCTCTTCAACCTCCCTCAAGAAGGGGTCATGCTACTTAACTGAGTGACCTAGTTCTTGTAACCGTCATTTGCTCATTAAGCTAATCCATATTTATTTTTATAATAAAGCCCGGTATGATACTTATTATCACAATTCAAAATCCATAATGCCACCTAATTTGTCACGAATAAAGTCCTCTATAATGACATCAATGTCCCAATGGTCGCTGATTTGGCCTGAATCCGAAACCAGATTTTTCAGGACAAGCTTTATTCAAATTCAAACTCACAAGTTTCAAACCATCCCTTCGATTGCCTATAATCATCCGAGGCGTTTGAAAATAAGATTTCCTTGTGACCTTGGTTTGTTGAAAGTTGAATTTATTATTTGAGTACTTCCAGTGGATAGTTTCTCTACTTGCCTTTATCCACGCCATTATCTATCATTCATTATATTTGTATTATTTATTCATTACATTTACTAGTTTTATTATTATAATACAGTTGTAGATTGCAATAATTTTTTTTTTTTAAATCCAATATATCAACTCAGCTTCAGGGAGACTAAGGATAACAGAGTTGAAGGAGCGTAAACAAGAAATACTTCACAACTGCTACATAAAGAGAGTTGGAACTCCTAAACCCTACAGTGGATCGGAATGGATCCTAAACGAGTTTGTTTTACAACCTCAGTTATTATAGTTCTATAAAAAGTCGAGTAGCCGCGGAGGAGTCGTTAACGGGAAGAAGCGACCATTCGGTCTGAGCTATCCTCAAGTCTTGTTTTTCTTTACAATGGCATGATTCATTTTTCTTCTTTGTTTTAACAGAATTTTTAAACTTTAATGCAAAAAATAAATAAATATATATAAAGGGTATTTTTTTTAGAGGTTCGCAAATTTTTGGAAAGTGCTTTTATTGGAATAATTTTATGATGTAATTTTGTCATGAATCATGTAACCTAAACACATATAATACATAAAAGGACCTTAAGCATGATCCATACCTAAAACATTCTGTTAAAAAATGCGTAAGTACTTTTCAGGACAGTGAAAAAATCAGTTTCAATATAGGTGCAAATCGTCAAACGTATTTAATCTATATACATGGTTTTGTGTTTCATTGATGATTCTATATGAATATTAAATCAGCTATCAATCCTGTAGCAATCGTTCAAAATTCGCTAAAACCGAAAATGATAAATGCCTATTCTTCACTTTCGATAGTCTGGATTTGTAACAAAATTCCTGATGTTGAATGGTTTGGTTTGGATCTTCCTCAAGACGATCTTGCAGTCGCATGTTCATCGTCTTACGAAATGCGTAAAATCATTTAGAGCACGAACACGATCCATGGTGTAGAATATAATGTAAGAATAATTTTGTTCTCGGAACAATTAAAGAATAACAATGTGCACTTATAAAATGTGTACTATACAATTAAACTATAATGTATAAACTAAGTGAATATAAACTTGTCAAGAAAAACAAAACAAAAATAAGAATATAAAATACAATAATTAAGTAAACATGAATCAATAAACGCACACATAACATATATAAAAAAAGATGCAGTTATAAATGAAGAAAATTAACTTAGAGAGGAGATAGTTGACTGGAAGATCTGAGTAAGGAAGGAAATAGTTGGGGGTGCAGTCAAATTAAACACTAAATAAGTAGGTCATTTTATTTATTTATTTTGTGCCGACGTTTTGACCTACTTTATGGTTCATCTTCAGGGCCAATGGAAGGTGAGGCTAGGCTGGACAATATATACTCTTCTTATCACTCCATATTCCTCCATACTCTTCTTATAGCATTAAAAACCCTTTTGAGTGGTATATTTATTTTTTAATAAGTAAACACAGTTTATCTATGAAGAATAGAGTAATTCAATTTATTTTTAAAAAATGTATGCATAAAATAAATAGGTTCATTAAAATAATGTTTTTGCTAACGATTTTTACGGAATAAAAACAAAACCCTAATAGAAACAACATTTTTTAATAAAATCTCCAGTCTAGCCTCATCTTCCATTGGCCCTGAAGATGACCTACAAAGTAGGTCGAAACGTAGGCACAGAATAAAAAATAAGTACCCAGTTATTTAATGTTTAATTTGACTGCACCCCTAACTATTTCCTTCCTTACGAAGAAAATTATCAGTGAGTCATTATTTATTACTGATGGATATAAGTCAAATAATCCAAAGTCAATTGAATTAGCCATACGATCGATACTTTATCGAAATTTATGTTGTTTACAATGATTAAACAGAATCATTATTTTAAGTTTCTAAAATGTGCAAGCGTTGTACTGGTGTGAATTTACTTATTGTAAAATGACAAAATAAAACAACCACAAAGCGACTTTCAGCTGTTCAATTGGTTGCACAATTAAAAAGTGTTGTACATTATAAAACATTTAAAATGTAAACCTTTAATTACTAAAAACACTCGTATGTATCTGTTAACTGTCATATGTTTGATATCATGTTAAATGAATGCGACCATGAGATCATACCTGGTGTACAGAACATTTATTATTAATATAGCACTTCATAATAATAATAATAGTGGATATACACAGGAATAATAAGAAAAGTAAGATGTTTTATTTTTTGAACGGATGATTAAAGAAAACTATATTAAAGTACATTTGGGAGAAAAGGTCAACAACTTGCTGGATTCAGGAAGTAAAGAAAGATTTGAGAAGAAATACTATAAGGGAAGGCGACACTTAGGAAAGATTTTTAGGAAGAGGACCTTGAGTATGGAGGGATTCTAGGGGAAAATGATCAAGAAACCTTGGATGAAGTGGTCAGAGGGCAGAATGAAGCTGAACAAAAGAAGAATGAAAGAACATTGGAGGTGATGGAAGAAACAACAGAATGGGGACAATTAAAATTACAGGTGGTCTTTAGTAGACCTCATCGAAAATAATAATAATAAATAAATCATTTAAATGTATTTTATCTTTTATTTCAAAAGATATTTAATGTTATCCAATAAATGAAAATATAGATTTAATATAAGAGAAAAATAAGCTTTACTCTAACCAGTCTTCCAAGAGTATACCTACATATTTACTTGAACACAATATTTACTCACAAAATGCTTGTTTACCAAAATCGTCAATAGATGTCTCTTCTCTCAGGGCTTTAAGTGCTCTTTCCCCTTCACTTCCTGTCTCTTTCAGATAAAATCACATAGAAATCCGAACAGGATTCGCTCTGTCTGATCCATTATCCTACTCAAAGGTTTTCCATATTTTCTCCTCCATACTCTTCTTATAACATTAAAACACCCTTTTGAGTGATACATTTATTTTTTAATAAGTAAACACAGTTTATCTATGAAGAATAGAGTAATTTAATTTATTAAGAAAACTATTTATGTATTAAATAAATAGGTTGATTAAAATAATGTTTTTTTAAACGATATTTACGGAATAAAAACAGAACGCTAAAAGAAATAACATTTTTTAATAAAATCTCCAGTCCAGCCTCAGCTTCCATTGGCCCTGAAGATGACCATCAAAGTAGGTCGAAACGCAGGCACAAAATAAAAAATAAGTACCCACTTACTTAGGTTTAATTTGACTAACATTTAAAAAAATATCTCTACAACTACAACCCATGACGGATATTTGGTCTACTGCATGGTAAAGACTGATCTGTTTCTATAACAACGGTTGTCCAGTGTGAGATCACCCACAGCCACCTTGTTTTTTGGCGAATTGAAGGGAAATCTTCTTTACCTGAGTTTAGCGATTATTGGAACATGAAAAACTTGAGGTTTCTCTTCAACACCTTGACATACTATGGCGCGATACTGGCCGACTTTACTTCATAAGTTAAAATTCCATTGATATAAGAACAATAATATTTAAGTAAAATATCGTTTAGTAGTTGTCCAATTGATAATAATAATGACTTAAAATATCAATAACTAGCTGAACGTTTAGTTTCACATAAAAGATTATTTTGTCGTAGTTAAAATGCCTTATTTTATGAAATTAATTATTAAATCATTGATATTTTCTACTGAGCTAATGCTAATGCAGGGCATCATATGATTGGAAAACTTGGAAATGTTTATAATCATTTATACAAAATATTTCAGTGGTATCTTCTGGTTTAGACCGTGTCGCTAACTTTTTCGCCTAGGCCTGAAAAGTTAGCGTCACGGTCTAAACCAGAAGATACCACTGAAGTATTTTGTATATCTGTGAATGGCTTGCTTATTCTTCTCTACGGTTGCTTGTTCCTGGTGTGGCTGTGGTTCCTCCTCATCCTGACGGCTCTCTGAGTGATGTCTACTCTATGATGATAATGGACATCCTGGTTCGACTCATCTATCACTGTACTGTCCTTCCCAGTGTACTACTTGTCCAGTTACTTAGTGTACTGTGGCCTTTTTGTCCCTCTAGTAGTTGGCCCAGGAAGTAATAGAGGAGTCTGGCTCAGATACAAAGAGGTAGATGAGTTAAAGGAGCGGAACTGAGTTTTTAGATTAAACACTTACATTACCATGAAAAGACAAGTAGAAAAACTACCCAGTGGTAGTACTCAAATAAAAAGTTCAACTTAGAAGATCACGAGGCCATCTTCTTTTCAAACGCCTTGGAGGATTATCAGGGATTGAAGAGGTTGCTAGGTTTTAAACTAGTGGGTTTGATTGGGAATGAAGTTTGTCATGAAAAGATTGATATCGGGTTCGGGCCAAATCAGCAACACATGGGACATTAAGGTCATTATGGATTACTTTGTTCGTTACAGAGTAGGAGCATTGAGGATTTTACGAAGAATTTTGGATTGTAAGGGTTGATTACGAGAGGAATTCAATGGTTTAGGGGACCCCGAAAGCAACTATTCCGTATGTCCAGATGGGTCTAATGATTGTCATGTATACTTATCTTTTGATTATTGATTAATTGAGAGCTCAGAGCTTTGGTCTAATAAATCTTGAAGTATCCCGAAACGGCATGCGGTTTATTTACAGTCTTAAATTGAAATATTGGAACAGGATCTAGCTTGTTTTATTTTTTGAATGGATGCATTCCAATTTTTTCATTCCAAAACAGTGCTATAGTTTGTGTAATTGTGCAAATGACGTTTGAATAATTTCTGAAATAAATACTTCTATTATTATTTTTATTATTTTGTTTTGTGAAATGTTTTAAATAATTTAAGTTAAAAAAAGAAAAAAGGAGTTCCTCGATCCGTTGGTTGCTAAGCAACTCCGATATAATACTACCCCAGTTAAGACTTTGTTTGTAAAGGAGAGAAATATAGGATTAAATTCCGAAAAAAAATTAAAGTAGCCAACGTAGAAGCATTATGTGATAGGAGTGAATCGGAACTCGAAAAGTTATCTGTGAATAGGAACGAGAGAGCCGGGACAACAGAACTGTTTTAGAATGGAAATTGAACGATGAGCTATCCTGTATATGTGATCTTTGTCTAGGGCTTTCGTCGAAAAGGATGCCTATATTTTTTTCTTTTTTACTGATGTTTCAAATCAGATCTCGGAGTTGTTAGGGAAAAGGATAAGAAAGGAAGGAATATATTTTCCAAAACTGATCCGATCCCAAAGGGTTTCTGATTCATTTGAATTTAAAGCAGCGATTTATCACTAGTAAAGAATAGAAGAAGGCAAGCGACCTCTTGAGGATTATCGCTTGAAAGGATAATCCTGCGCTCAGGGATTTAAGGATGAATCGCTGGGACCATTCACTGGCAACAGAATTATTTCATTTTTTTTTCTTTTTAAATTATATTATTGTTTACATTCACATGTTTTTATATATTAAATATATTGCCCCTTCTAAATAACCATGTTGTAACTCAAAAAAACTAAATTTTGTATAAAGGTATTTTTTTTTTAATTCACACGGAACTTAGGTATTGGTTTTAAAACGGAAATAAATAAATATTTGGGTATGGGTAAAGCAAAGCATTCATATTGTAATAATAATAAAGCTTTATTGACATCATATGTTTATGACAAAAACTTCTCCTCCCTGAGATCCAAAATATAATTTTACAGAATAGTTACAATATAAAATAAAATAAACAACATTCACTATAAACTATAAAAACAAAACAAAAACGTTCTTTTAAAATAAATATAAAGAAAAAAACAACTATATTTTTACCACTTTCAATAATAAATAAAATAAACAACATTCATTATGATCTATAAAAATAAAACAAAACTTTTTCTTTTTTATAGATTATTTACAATTTTGAACCAACAGTCTCTGTCCCTTACCACTTTCATCCAGTTGGTTCCTCCCCCTCTTCTGGTAATTTCATCCCTCCACTTCATTCTGTGTGAAATAGGGTCGAAGTCCAGTATGACATGTTTAAGATTTTTGTTAACAAGAAACCCTGTACATTTCGTTTTCGTCGACATTTATTACCATTTGTCGTTTTCCCTTGTTTAAAAAATAGCGATCTAAACTGAGTGCACTAGATGTAGCGTGCCCCGAACTTTTTTTGGAATTTGAATTATTGGGTTTTCTTTCTCACTTTTTTGCCTTTTTGTTATTTTTTCCTCATTTTCAGATACAAGAATGAAGGGAATACAACGGCCACTGATGAGTAGCTTCTCAGATTTCATTATACTTTCTTGTTCTCTTGCTTTTTTTGGAAAGATTGATAATAACTAATAAAAGATTGAAAATAACAGATCAAGACTGTTTCGATTGGGATGATTCTTCATTCATCTGTTTGTTGTACCCCCCCCCCTCCCCCACCACTTATGTATCCTCTATTTTATAGAAGATTTCTCTATTTAATCTCTTTGGGTGCATCCTCACTATATGTCCGTAGAACCTTGATCTTCTTATTTTTATGTCCGTTTCCAAATCATTTACTTCTTTGTATAATTCCTTATTTCCTCAACCTATAGCCTTCCTGTGTCTTCTTTGGGCCGTAAATTCTTCTTATTATTCTTCTTTCTATCCTCAACATTTTCCTTAGGCTGGGGAGGGAAGCGGTTTCCTTTCCGTACAGTATCACCGGTTTGACGACCGTATTGTAGTGTTTGTTGACAGGCTCCTTTTATTATATAAATTGCTTGTCGCGAAGCTTAGTCTTTCCAATTTAGTTATTTTCTCTTATATGCTTTCCATCTCCGACCCATTGCTACATATATTTCCTCCAGGTACTTGAATTTATTTATTACTTTAATTCTCCCTTACTCTGTCTATATTATTTTCTTTTGAAAGTTTCTAACTATAGTCATTAATTCTGTTTTCTCTAACTATATCTGTAAATCTGCATTTTTAGCAATTTCCTTTAAAGTGTTCAACTTCACTTTCAGTCTCCGCCATTAAGGCCAGATCGTCCGCATATGCCAGGCATCTTACTTTGATGTTCTTATTTTTAATTCTTATCGTTGAACCAGCATCGTTGCTTCAGGGAGAGGCTATCTCCTTGTCTGAGTCCTGTCCTTATTTAGAAGGGTTAACTGATGGATCCCTGAAGCTTGGCCCTTGATTCCGTTTCCGTCAGTGTCAATTCTATCAGTCTTCTTGTCTTCCCGTCCACTCCATACTCCTCCAACACTTCCAGCAGTGTTCTTCTCTCTACTGAGTCATATGCCGTTTTATTAAGTTATATTATTTTATTAATCATGAGATATTTTTTTAAAGCTTGAAAATTTCGATTAGGGCCGAGCCTATCCTTCAGTGATCTGATTGATTTGTCTTTTCTTTCTGTTTTTACAAACAGGAGCTCTGGTGCCTGACCAGGTTCTCCACTTCAGTAGATTTCTTAACTGAAATCTGCTCATTATATTACTCCAATCCTCTCAGGCAGTTAACATTAAAGGAACATTAATTTTAAGATTAGTTGAGATTACCAGTTTGGATTCCGAGCATCCCACTCCACTATTCAGCAATGTCATCGTGTGGTGGATGTAGTCTCCTCTGCATTAGAACGTGGATCATATTGTTTGGGCGTCTTTCTTGATGTGGAACAGGCTCTTGACCGAGTCTGGCATCCGGGATTACTCTACAAACTCCGTCAAAGCCCTAGCGCCTACCTACTTTCTCATCCTACAATCCTATCTCACAAACAGAACTTTCCAAGTAAATCATAATAATGTCTATTCATCCCTCTTTTCCCAATCTGCTGGTGTTCCTCAAAGTAGTATCCTAGGCCCAATCCAGGTTTAATTTATACAGTTTATACAGCTGACATCCCAACTCATCCTAATACTATCCTTACCACGTATGCTGTTGATACATGTGTATTATCGGTCAACACAAATCCAATTATTGCATCCCAAAGCCTCCAATCCCATATCACTGATCTTGAAGAATGGTGCCAAAACTGGAGAATTAAAATAAACTCTCAAAAATCGCATCAAATCACTTTTACCTAACTTCGTAAACCAATGACTTCATGCCCTTCAGTATCCTATAATAATATCCCACTTATGCCTGTAGAACAGATCCGATACTTAGGATTGCATCTTGACAAACGATTAACCTGAAATCCTCATACGAGACTGAAAAGACAAGAAACCGCTCGACGTTTCAGGCTACTTCAACACATACTAGACAAACGCTCTAAGCTCCCAATTAATTACAAAAGACTCATCTGCATGACCATCATACGACCTTTTTGGACCTTCGGAGTAGAGCTTTGCGGCTCCACTAAGCCATCGAATTCCTCTCGTATCTAATCCCTACAGTCCAAAATCCTTCGTAAAAACCGTCAATGCTCCTTATTTTGTTAAGAATAAAGTCATCCATAATTACCTCAATGTCCCATTTGTTGCTGATTTGGCCCGAACCCGCTATCTATCCTTTCATAACAAACTTTTTTTCACTCAAACCCTCTAGTTTCAAACCTAGCTTCCTCTTCAATTCCCAACAATCTTCCGAGGCTTATGAAAAGAAGATGGCCCCGTGACTGCTTAGTTTAACTTGTGTTTTGAGTACTACCAGTGGATAGTTTCTCTACTTGTCATTTTCACATGTCATTATGTATCGCTTAGCCCATTTACTTGATGTATTTATGTAATTCAGTTGTAAATATCAATAAATAAATAAAGAAAAAGATTAAATTGAAAACAGATATATGTTGTGCTAGCCGTACCAGATCTTTTCCACACTTATTTTCTTTTTGTGAGATAGAAAAATAACTCTAGACTAAAACAATAGCCAACGTACAGGAAGAGAGGCCAGAGGGGAAAGCTATAGCTCACGATGGTTCGGACGATTTATAAGTCCTTTGTTCTCTGACAGGGCGCGTTGCCGTCAACCACATTCATCACCAGCCTCCATCAATCCTTGTCCAATCAACTCGCTCCTTAGGCGAGAATTACCGGAAACACGTTCGGATCAAAGGAACTGAAGTTGACAAATTCGTTCAACTAGTTTTCTGTCATTCTTAAAAAGAACCAAAAAACTATAGATGTTTAAACGATATTTTAATACGCAAGGAAGGAAAGCATATCGCTCTATCAAAAGAAAAATGATATAACTAATTTTCAATAGAGATATTTGAAAGTTCCATGTCTTGTCAAAATTAAACGAGATGAGTTAAAACATATAAACAATTGTGTATTGGTAAATCATTCCTATTGGAATGATGAAATTTAAATACTTTTATTAATCAATGGAAAATTTCTTTTTTCTGGAAAAAATTTCAAGATTTTAGATATTTTTTTTCTGTCATAGAATAAACTTATGTCTTTCTACCCATAAAACTTCAGAATCAAACATGAAAAAAAAAAAGTCATTATGTCATATCATGGAAAAGGAAAATAGAATAGCCGTTCCTGAATTGAAAAGCTTCAACCAATATAAGGTTTATCTCAGAATTGTAATTTTTAAGTTATATAGTTACTATTTTGAAGGAGCGATATTTCTTCAAAATTAACCAGTCTTGGTAATGTAATATTGTTTTAAGAGCGTGAATGCGGGGTCAATCATTATAAGAAATTAAATCAAACATGGGAGAGATATCCTTTATTGGAACCCTATTATTGTCCAGGCTACTTTTTCGGGTATTTGGGTCTACTCCCTGGATCCGATTCCTCTTTTCCAAATAAAACAAAAACTACTACGTGAATTTAAGATTAAAAAAAGGACAAACATATTAATAAATAATCAAATAATATTTAATGGGAAAAATCATAGAAAATTAAATGGAATATGTAACTGTTTTATATATTTTTAATTAATATTTCTTATGATACAATGGCGATGCCTTTATTTTTTCCTCATATCCCAAACTATTGATACATTGGCCGGGTATTTTATGTTTCGCTTCTGAAAGGCAAAACCTTGTGTTTTATTTTACTGACAACCAATTTTCAATTGTTTAAACTTGACAGATGTGGGTACAATTTTGTTAATCTTATCTCATCTGACTCAGTCTTAGATTAGGGCCTAAGGAAGCTTGCCGTATTGACTGCTAAATGTCGGCAAAGAATTTGACGATACTGTTGAAACTAGAAGAAATACTAACAAGTTAATTGGCCTTGAACTGACAGGTAAAGCGAGGCGTTGGTGGGAGGATTGCGTATAGAGTGATCATAAGGAATGGAATTGGGTTGTAATCCGTGGATGGTGATCGGCGTCGAACCTTCGTGTTAGCTAAGCATTTTATTGATGTAAGTCGTGAATTCAACGACTTAAACCCAGGAGATGAATGGAACAAATGATAACACGTGGATGCAGTGAGGAACTGTAATTACAAAAAAAACATATTTACAATCTTATAAATCACTACATAACAACAGGTATCTTTAATTACAAACCTGAATCAACACAATTGTTCATATTCCATTCTAACATAAATAATATCAATTTAACACGTTAACTACAGTCTTTCAGTAAGCCAAATCTCTCTCATAACCTTCCTCACATCTGTGCCTAAGGTTATCTTCACAGCTGTTAAGTTTGGCATGAATATTCAAACTTACATCGCCCCTTTTTTGGAAGAGGACTACCGTCATCTCGATAAGGAACCAATTTGCTAACGTGAAATAAATTTGATTCTCTCTTTCTGAAACCACTGTCAATGATATACATCACGTTAGATAATTTTTCTTTTATTATGTGAGGACCTGATCTAATCACTTCCAATTTACCTCTATTTAGATCATTACTATATTGAACGTAAACCAAGTCGCCTTCTTTATATATGATTTCCTTTACATTTTGGTCATAGTACTTCTTATTTTGTTCATGTACTTTTTTCGAGTTCTCAAAAGCTATTGATCTATTTTCTTCTAGGTTCTCTTCTTTATTTATTTCCAATTCTTTTGGTATGATTGACTTTTCAATTCCTGTTAGTCAATAATTTGGAGTAAAACCTGTTGAACTATGGATTGTAGTGTTGTATTCTTGAACACACTCTTCTGCTATAATAGTCCATGGACGTTCCTTGTCTTCATATATTTTACACCTTATTCTATTTACCAACGTTTGATTTGTTCTTTCATTCAGCCCATTTGAGAATGCACAGTCTACGGCTGTGAAAATTAAATTTATTCCTTTTGACTTCACATATTGTTTAAATTGTGTGGAGTTGATTCCAGAATATTGATCAGTTAACAAAGTTTTTATTTTGCCTTTGTTTTCCACTGTTTTTAATAATTTTATAAAGTCTTTGGCAATCTGTGTCTTAGATGTAGCAATGAAAGCATATCTTGTGAAATGATCTACAATTAGGTGCAGATATTTCTTTGTACTTCTATTTCCAGTAAAACCACCAATTGTATCTAAAGATACAATTTCAAAAGGTTCTTTTGCAGGACCCAACTGTGACATGGGTGCTTTAAAACAACCTATTCTTGTCTTATTCTTAATACAAGTTTCACAAGAACGGCATGTTTGTTTAATATGTTTGTACATATTTTTAAAATAAAATTTTCGACCTATTATTAATGTTAATTGTTTCATTCCAATGTGTCCTTGCTTTATATGTACATCCTTTATCAATTTTTTTCCAAATTCTTCTGTTAGCCAGATCTTTTTACTGTTGTTTAACTTTTTATAAATGACATCATTTTCCAAAAAAACTGTTTTTGTCCGGGGTGAGTTGTTTTTGATTGTTTACTACATCTTCCAATTTTAAAAAAATTGTTATTTTGATTGCTGAATCTATATGATTTTCTTCTTCACTTGATTCTAAAACTGGGTTTCTGGAAATGCAATCTGCTTCTAAATTATCTTTACCGGGATTATAAACTATACTAAAATCAAATTGTGAAATGTAATTCAATATTTGCAATAATTCTGGATCTTTGCAGTTTTTTACGTTGAAGTTTTCCAGTGGCTTATGATCTGTGAAAATGATAAATCTTTTTCCTAATAAATAATATTGCCAATATAATATTGCCTCTTTTATGGCCAAACTTTCTAAGTATATTGCCTTCTTTCTTTTTTGGGCTTCCGTCAGTTTTCTGGAAAAATTAAATACCGGCTTCAAAGATTTATCATCTTGTGGCTGCTTTAAAATTGCACCAACTCCTTTTATAGAGGCATCAGTATAAATATATATCGGAGCTCGTGGGTTAAAAATTGCCAATACTGGATCTGAACATAGAATTTGTTTTATTTTATTAAAACTCTCTTCGCATTCTTCTGTCCAATTATAATCTACATTTTTCCTCAATAAATTATATAATGGTTCTAATGATATCGTGTATTTCGGTATATACTCTAAATAAAAACTAATTTTTCCTAAAAACTGTCTTATTTGTTTTTTTGTTTGTGGTCTAGGAAATTTATTTATGGCCACCAGGTTATCATTTAACGGTCTAACTGAGTTGTCACCAATTTCGTGTCCTAAATATGTGGTTTTTCTTTGTGCAAATTTACATTTTGATTTATTTAATTTGAGACCTTCACTTTTTAATGCTTTTAGTGTTAATTCTATATGTGTTATATGATCTCCATAATTTTTGGAATAAATCAGTATATCATCTATATAGTTCACCGCAAAGGCATCTAAACCATTTTTTCTTAAGACACTAGACAGTATTCTTTGGAAAATAGCTGGTGACGATTTCAATCCGAACGGGAGACATGTCCATTCCCAGTGTCCATGATGTGTCACAAAAGCTGTTCTATATCTGTCCTTTTCTCGTACTGGTATCGACCAAAACGCTGAGTTTATGTCTAGTTTAGTGTAGTACTTACAGCTACCAGCACGTACAGTCAAATCTTCAATTCTTGGGAATGGTTGACTCTCTGGAACGGCTATTTTGTTTAGTTCTCTGAAGTCTATGCATAAACGAGATTTTCTCCCTTCTTCTTTTTTATAGACCAATGTTATTGGGGCGGCATAAGGACTACAAGACTCTTGAATTAGTCCTGCTTTCAACAATTCCTTGATTTGTTTTTCGATCTCTATTTTGTACTCTAATGTGCATCTGTAAGGTTTTTTCGCTGTGTATTTATTTACAGTTAATCTTATAGCTGCTTCATAGTTTCTTGTTCTACCAATATCGAATTTATCTTTTGCAAACAATTCTTCATATTCTAATAAGATGTCGTCTAAGTTGTTGATAGTATGCTCCTTTTTTTCTTGGATAACATTCATATTAACTTTTTTCTCTTCTATCAATTTATAATTTTGTGTAATCTTCAAATTCTCATCTTGTCGCAATTTGAAAGCTTGAATTAAATCTAAACCTAACAACAGGTCATCTTTAAATCTTCTGCTTTTCACTATAAAAAATGGTACATATTTTTCAATATGGAAAATCTTAATTAATACAGACACTATACCTTCTGATTTTGCAACGGCTGATACGCCTTCTATGTTTTCACCCCCACTTATTCCTTTATTCATTTTTCCTTTTTTGTAAAATTCATAATTCATCAAAGAGATATTAGATCCAGAGTCGTACAAAGCAATTGCCGGTTTTTTATCGACTAATATCTTCAATTTTATAAGTGGGGTAACTACACGTTTTTTGCTTCTTCAGCATGAGCAACAGCATCTTGAATTTCTGAATTATTTACCAATTTAATATTCTCATTTTTGACTTTTCTATTGCGACATAAATTTTCAGGATGAAATCTATTTTTATACCCTAATTTTTCACAATGGATGCAATTTTTCTTCTCACTCATATTTTGTTTTGGTTTTATTATTTTATTGGACTGGCCAAAAAGTCTTAACCTAGACATTAAATCTTCTATGGTCACTAATTCTTTTTTATTTAGTCTATTTCTAATAAATTGTGGTAATGACACTACTATCAAATTTATTTGTGACATTAAAGTTAAGTCTGGATCGACTTCAATCAAAAGACTTCTTTTCTTTAAAGCAAAGTCTAAAAAGTATCCATTAAAGTATTTAAAGCTGTAAGCATATTCAACTTTATCCCAGGACTGTTCATCAAAAGTGTCCAAAAAAGAATTGTTCCAAAATTCCCATGCATGAGTTAATGAATTTGTCTGCATATAGATTGTATACCAAGTCAGTGCAGATCCTTCCAAAAATAACCGTAGGGCCTCAGCATATTTATTTTCTTTCAAACCTAACCTATTACACTCCTGTACAAATAGATTCATCCATGTTTTAGCATTACAGCTATTCCCATCAAATTTTTCCAAAACCATATCCTTGGCTATAGAGTGCATAGACCTTTCTGTGTTGGTGCTTGGTACACTTACTTTTTGTTTTTCTTGTACTTCATCTAAATACATATCATGAAAGGCTACATTACCTTCCTCATCCAAATAAATAAGCTTCAGTTCATCTGTTAAGGATATAACTACATTCCTATATTTATCCCGCACATTTAAACTTTTTACAACATTCTTAACAATATTGGTAGCAAACAATTGTTTATGTGCTTCACTAGTTTGTTGGTCCTTTGGGAAAGCAAAAATTTCCTCCTGATTCACCAATTGTATAGTTTTAACCTTTACAACTGTGCTCTTAGAGTTTGTTCCTGCTTCTGATATAAAATGAAATTTTACCTTTATCTTCTCCATTGTGTTGATTTGTAAGTCGTGAATTCAGCGACTTAAACCCAGGAGATGAATGGAACAAATGATAACACGTGGATGCAGTGAGGAACTGTAATTACAAAAAAAACATATTTACAATCTTATAAATCACTACATAACAACAGGTATCTTTAATTACAAACCTGAATCAACACAATTGTTCATATTCCATTCTAACATAAATAATATCAATTTAACACGTTAACTACAGTCTTTCAGTAAGCCAAATCTCTCTCATAACCTTCCTCACATCTGTGCCTAAGGTTATCTTCACAGCTGTTAAGTTTGGCATGAATATTCAAACTTACATTGATATTATTTTATCTTCAATATTACTATATAGTAATACCTAGTAGCTACAAAAAAGTAGATATTATATTATATCTCCATCGAATAATGTTCGTAACGAATAATTTTACCAAGTGATATTTCTATACTGAAGTATGTCTCATTATATTATTAAGTAAATGATCTCAGGAAAAGGAATCCAGCGAAGTTCTAATGGAACTAGAAAAGTCTGGAAAGCGAGACCGCGGGACATCTGTCAAGGCTGCTATACTCCGTCGACTTAATTTAAACTTTATGTAGAATGACAAATTAAATTACATCAAGAACTCTTGCATTTTACCAAAAGGATTTCCTAAAGTATATCTTCATCAAGAAACTTCCCAAAGCTTTACAAAGGCCATTATTATCTACAAAGAAGATATGGATTTGTCTTGGTAAAAAAGGACGAAAATTCTATACCAACTATTACGAGGGATTGGACAAAATAATTGTTTAAAGGACTTCATGAGTGTTTAAATAAATTCACTAAATGTGGTAAGTTAGATTTATTGCTCGCCCAACTACTCCATATTTTTCGTATTTCTAATAAATTTGCAGCAACTTATGAAAAAAATACAGATACAGAAAAATACTTGACTAAATAAATAATAAGTAAGGAAGTAAATAGTTGGGGGTGGAGTTAAATTAAACACTAAATAAGTGGGTACTTATTTTATTTTGTGCCGACGTTTCGACCCACTTTATGGGTCATCTTCAGGGCTGATAAAGAAAAAAGACAAAAAAACAAACTTATAAAAATACATTGCAGTACCAAGTATATGATAATATAAAAATATATGTAGAGTTATAGAAATTTAGAATAAAAAATATATATATGAATAAAAATATTACAGAGTAAACGTCCAGAAAGGTGGTGATGTAAAAATTACAAAGATAAAAGAAGGAAGTAAACATAAAGTTTACAAAAATAAAAAGTATAAACATCGGAGGTGAGATGTAAAACCTAGTAGAATATAGATAAAATTTAAAAAGTATGATAATAGACTCCTAGAGTGTTTACATAAGTAAAATGAAAGAAAATGTAACAAAAATGATGTCAAAGAGTAATAAATAAATAATATATCGAATTACATAACTATTTCTGTATGAATTATATGAATATTACTGTATGTCCCTCCCCACCGAGGACGGCCTAAAAGTAAGGCAAAAACACCAACACACAAAATATATTAACTTAAACTTATTAGTATGTTTAATTACATTCTCCGCATCAATTAATTTCATCATCTCATACAAATTTCAGAATATTGATTAAATGTACTATAAATCATTATACGAATATCATACAAAAAAACAGAGTTCATGGCTAATGAAGTAAATTTCAAGAAAAAGTCAGTAAACACCAAATATGGAAAAATAAAAGTAACCAGACAATTTAATTATTTGGGGGGGGGGGGAAATATGTCACGAGGGGGGTCTGAGAAAGAGAGCATCCGAGAGAAAATTAATGAAAATTAGAAAATTTAAGCTTTCAAACGGGCAAAATTTACAATAAAAAGAACCTCTCCTCCAATACAAATTTAAGGCATTACAACGTTGTGATAAAGCCTGTGATTTTATATGGGGTGGAGGCCACGTGCCTACCCTTGGAAAAGCTGCTAAGAATAGAAAGGAGGATCTTAAGAAAAATCTATGGACCCAGGAAAACAGAGGAAGTTTACAAAGTGGTCCGAAGAAACAAAAGAAATGCAGTCGTAAATCATGAAGCTGAGATAGGAAGAAAGAAAATCAAGATTTCCAAAGAAGCTTAACCAATGATATTTGCGTGGTCCTTGGTGGCTGGAAAGTGATGAAAAAAAATCTCATTATTATGTTAGTATACTTTCATTCTTCGACTATACATAATAATTTTAAAAAATCCTCTTGAGTTCATCATCACAGGGTAGAGACTGTATTGTTTCTAGAACAACGGTTGTGAAGGAAGTGATTCGTCCGAGATCACGCTTTTGTTCTTCCCTTAGTAAATGCTATCCACTTTATAGAGGCTAGTGAACCCTACCCACAACACAGTTAGAACAGCACTCTACCCTCTGAGCTAATCCACTCTCCAAAAAAAAAGAAGTAAATTAAAGAATCCCGTAATTATTACTTATTCAATATTAAAACCTAAAATATTGATAGAAATTAAACATTTCTACATACAGCTACACATTCCTAGTAAATGAAGTCTGTTTAGACTTTAAAGATGTATACGGAAGCTACAAAAGCTCAGAACTTCAAAAACATTAGAATAAAAACAATAGCGTATTGGTGTGCTAGCAACATAATATTACATACTGATCAAGTCCAATAAGGTCAGCTCCTTAATAATCATAAATGGCATTGTCACAACAATGCAATTCAAGTAATGCAACATGGAAGTAACACAAAAAGAATGCCAGAAAGCAGCTGAATGAAAGAATGCTGGTCTTACAATATAATGTAACTAGCGACCCGACCTGACAATTGCACGGGTAGTAAGACATATTATGCCCACATGTTTTGTCTTTCAAATGTATGTTATTATGCAGATATTATAAACATTACTTACTTTTGCAGGTTTTTCCCTCAATGGGTTGCCTGGTTAAGTCAGAGCGTCCCTCTATTCCACCAGTCATCCTCCTCAAGTCCCCGTCCGGCCATCTCCCCCTCCACGCTGTCCTTCCACCGTGTTCGGGGTCTTCCTCTTCTCCGTCCGCCTGGCTGTTCCCACAGCAAAATTCTCTTCGGCCACCTACGTTCTGGCATCCGCTGGCAGTGTCCGTACCATCGCAGCCTGTTCCTTCCCGTCCTCTCCGGAACTCCTTCGGTCACGCCCAGCCTTTCTCTAACATCTTCATTTCTGACTCTATCTAAGAGGGTGATCTTCAGGCATCTTATCCAAAAGTCCATCTCTGCAGCTTGTAATCTGGAGTAGAGACCCGGGCTAACTGTCCAAGTCTCTTAGGCGTGGCTGAGGGAGGGCTCAACAATACTTCTGAAAATACGCCTTTTATTGTCCGTTGAGATGACTGTGTTCCAAAGAACTGGAAGCAACATCTTGCCAGGCCAACTCTCCTCCTAACTTCGGGTTCCGACTTGCCATTCCCATCTATTGTTGACCCTAAGTACTTGAAGGAGTCCACCCGCTTGCATATTTTCCCGTTAATATAAAGGTCTGTGGCTTCTCTGCAGTCACTGCCGGGTATTCGGTCTTATCAAAATTTATATGTAGACCCCACAGGCTGTATTCTTTTTTCAGGGCAATCAATGCTTTTTCCAGACCATCTCTGTTATATGTGACCACTGCCTGGCCATCGGCGAAGAAATGAGAGAAATGCATATGCCCGTCTATGCCCTTTCCTCTCCAACGTGCACTCCACTCCTTTACTGACTGTTGTACATAAATCTTAAACAGGGTTGGGGACATACTGCATCCCTGCTTAAGACCTTTTGAGGCAGAAAAAGGCTCAGATAAGCGAGAGCCGAGCTTCAATCTGTACTCGTCTTCCCTGTACAGACATCTCACGGCATTTATTAAGGCATCGCTAATGCCCGCACTCTTTCACTTAAGGGATTCCCACATCTTATGTCTTGGCACACTGTCATAAGACTGTTCTAGGTCCATGAAAGCTATATGTACAGCTCTTCCTTTCTCCATTCGCTTTTCTATGAGCTGCCTTAGGACACATATGCTGTCTGTTCAAGACATGGCTGCAGTGAAACCAAACTGTTACTTTGGGGTGACAAACTCCTCTTCTAATTTTCGATGCAGAATTCTGCCCACTATTCTTGATACCGAACTCTGGACACAAATACCTCTGTAATTTCGGCATACATTTCTGTCTCCTTTCTTATGTATACGTGTGATAAATCCTGTCTTAAGGTCCTTTGGTAACTCTTGCCATTGTAGCATCAGATTTATAAGCTTGGTAAGGGCCTTTAATAATCCAGGTCCCCCAGTCTTTAACAGCTCTACTGAAATACCTCCAGGTCCTGCAGCTTTTCCACATTTTGCAGTTCTGAGTGCAGCAAGAACTTCATCTTCTTTTACAATAATGTTTCCTTGTCCATGATTCTCAGTTGGATATGAACCGGACCATTCTGGCCTTGTTTCAGTGAGCAGTTCCTCGTAATGGTCCACCCAGGTCTTCTCACCTATCAGAGGAATCACATTTCCCTTCCCTTGTGTCCTGAGTGCCTTCAGTACTCTCCATGATTCGGATATCTTATTGTAGCCCAGGGTATTATCAATCATCCTGCAACAGGTTTCCCATGCTTGGTTCTTGCCTTCTGCGAAAGTGCACTTCATCTGTGTGTTAAGGCTTCGGTATTCTCTCCAATCTTCTTGGCTTCCGTTACATAAACATTTATTGAAGATCCGTTTTTTATTGTCTATCATTTCTTCTATTTCCATGATCCACCATTCTTTTGGAGGGTTAGTTTCTATCTCCCCTTAGGCTTCACTAGCTGCTTCATGGATACATTTCTTGACGTGCTCATACAGTTCGACAGCATTACTCCCCAAGTTATCGCTCATTTTGGCTTCCAGGCGGCGTTTGTAGAGATTGCTTATGCTTTTTCATTGAGCAGGTGAAGCTTATACTTCTGTACATCTAAGTGTGTGGATTTGGCTTGCTTCGATGCCATCTGCTTTCTTTTCCACAGTGCTATCCATTTGGCTCTTAACAAAAAAGTGGTCACTACCACATTCCATGCCGCGTAGGGCTCTTACATAGGACTCCTACTGGTAGGAGGCTATGCTGCTTGGTGATACAGTAATCCAAGATGGAAGGTCTGAATCCCGGTTTACTCCAAGTGAACTGATGCTCCTTTCTATGTTGGAAGAAAGTATTTTGTATTTTAAGGTCAAATTCCTCGCAGATATCACGCAGCCTGAGGCTATTATCATTTATATCCTCCTCCCCGCATGTACCCACTACCGGATTTCCTTTTGCTCCTTTTCCAACTCGGGCATTCATATCACCAATCATAATCACTTGGTCTTTGTGCCTGATCTTCTCCTGATTGCCTCTGAGACCATCCTCGAAAGGTTCTTCTCTGTGGCTCCTAGAATTGAAACATTGTAGCCAAACATCTTCACATCCAAACTTATCATCCTTTCCGAGATCATTTCATAGAAGCTTACGAATCTTCTGCGTTTCCACCGGATCACAATGGAGACACCAGCCCTAGCCCGCTCACCCTTATCCACTCTAATCCAAATGTGAACTAAATCCCCAATCCTTTCTTGACCTCTCCCTTTCACCTTTGTTTCTGTCAAAACAACGATGTCGAGTTTTGACTTCTCTATTTCCGCGAATTTCCTCTGCTTTTTTATTTGTGAGACTCTGCACATTCCAGGTTCCGATTTGTAATGTCCTTTTCCGTTTCCAAGTTCCTTTTACCAATATTTCCGTCCGGCTTTTCTTTTCTCTGACTTATTTTAGCTGGTTGATTTTTTTTGGTTGATTTTATTAGAGGAGGTGCATACTCGCCTCGGCACAGCGTCGTCATTGGGCTCCTGGGGTACTTGTGAGAGTGGCCGCGCCACAAGCCACTCTCCCCCACCCTGGGTGGCGCTGCCTTCCTTGGTTCGGGGCTGCTTATTCAATATATTCACAGCTGACCTGCCGAGCTGGTAGGCCGTCCCGCTATCTACCACCTGCGGACCCGTCCGGTAGCTTGAACTTAGTGCCGAGTATTATAAACATAAAAACAAAAAAAAATTTTTTTATGCACGAAATTATTTTTTGCGATAATCCATAAGATTCATTTAAATTATATGGTATAAAATATTCTTAAATGCTTAAGGTAACTATAGTATATAAGTTGGTAAGGATTAATACTGTACTCGTCTAAATAGCTTTCTAAATACCGCATTGTACGTGATCAATTGTTTTTTTTTTAAGATAAAATGGGTATAGTAAGCTTTTCTTAAAATATAGATATATGCTATCACTGGCATTTTTGTAGATCAATAAAAGAGGAATATTCCACCGTGCATTGTTTCGTTATAGGCATTTGGCAGCGCCTTCGATGAAACCTCCCAGGAGGCTATACATTTTCCAACATTTCCGCAAAATATCATTATATTTCAACCCGTTTACACAAAACCTCGATAAATTATATACCTAAGCCTTCCTGGTGAACCACTCTATCTATTGGTGAAAATAGCATGAAAATCCGTGCAGTAGTTATTGAGTTTACCGCGAACAAACGCGGTTGAGGACATTTTTTAACATGTATAGGTAATAGATATAATAAAAGTTAGGCAATTGACACATGCAAATAAAGATGGATGTTGTGAGATTGAACCGTAAGCCGTTTTTTACATGAGAATCGACATATTTGATTCTGAATGAAAATTTCTTTAACTGTTTAGTTAAACATATAAGCAATAATTGTTTGTTAGTTATTTTAATTAAAATTATATCCTATCAGCCTGAGGCTTGTGTATTTTGAGTTTCGGATTATATTTGGATTAAAAAAAAAACAGACGAGAATTTTTCAGTAAATAATATTTCATAAAATTCTACAATCTCTGTTAATATTTGTCTTGCAGGCGATTATGTCATTTGCAAGAAACAGGACATGAACTCCGTGTTTATTGACATGCAAAAGTTTAATCTGTTCCCTAAAATTATGGTTAACATGGATAGATGTCAATTCCATTTTTTTTTTCAATGTATAACATTTTCTTGTTCATAATATTAGTTGACCTTGTATATTTGAGGATAAAATGGTGCAGGTAGAGGTCATAATAATTCTCTTATATAGGGAGGAAAACTTTTTATTGGTAAGCCAACGTCGCTTTCCTTAATCGCTCGTATTCTTTGGTGGTTTGTGCCCTGAAGAAGACCTCCAATAGTTGTCGAAACGTTGGCTTACCAATGAAAAGTTCTCCCTACTTAAGAGAATTTTCTTGACCTCTACCCGGATCATTTTCTTCCTCATTTAATATTTTCCAATCACAATTTTGTTACCTTTTTTTGTATTGATATTAGTTTATTGTATTATCTTAATCCTTAATTATAGTGACACTACCCGAGGCTATATAAAAACAATTTTTTTCTGTTATTTTTTTATTAAGACATTAATCTTTTTCTCATTTCTTTCTCTAAATATTTTCCAACTTACCAATTTTATGTTTCCTTTACATAGTTTAACCCTTTACCATTAAATTACTGTTCTACTGTTCCCTTTGTTTTCACTTCATTACAAAGTATCCTGTATTATCATGTCGTTATTATTGTTATTAATTGTTAGACTTTTATTGGTTCCCTGTATGTTTTACCATCTTCTCGATCTCAATTCAAACTTATTAGATTATTCTTTACTGCTTATTTGACAATACTTATTGTTATTACTCATATCCCAATGTTTTAGTTTATATATTTCAAATACATAATAGATTTATTTCATAATTCAAATCACCCCTTTTCTCTAGTTTACTACAATGACATTATTTCTATATTTCATTTTTTATTTCTATATATTATTTTAATTTGTTTCTTCTATCTTGTCTATTCCGCCCTGAAGAAGACCTGCAATGTGGGGAGAAACGTCGGCTTCAAATAAATGTTTTCTTTATATAAAAAACAATTTCTCTGACTTCCCACGCCATAATTTTATTACATCTTCTTATTTTGTTGAAATTAACCTCCAAGCTTTTCCGATTCCGAATTAGTGGTTCTTTATTAAAATAATCATCCCACAATAAAAATAAAGTGCTTAATAAAAATTAAATTATTACATTTTTCAACGATTCACAACCTTAACCCAAAACCAAAAGATCGCTCTTAAAGCAATCCTCCCACCTACTCCTTGGACGCTTAGTTGGGCCAGCGCTTATTAATCGTAATTCGTTTTTTTCTAAGGCCAAGAAATTTTCAACTTATCATCACTATCACTTCAATTATAATCCTCAGCATTCCAAATAGTGCAATCTCCTAAATTATCAAATAGTCTCATCATTTTTTTGACCGTATATTTGATATACCTTATTTTCGTATATATTTAGATGTTCTTCAAACTTCAACGCTGACGGTCAAGTTTTACATCAATAAAGACAAATTTGAAGGGTGGTATTTTTATAAATCCTTATTTTAATTAGAAAGTCCAAGAACCGGTGAACTAAATCGCTTCTTCAAAAGGACAAAGAAAAAACTCACAATGTGAAATAACAATTTTATTGGTTGAATTTTTTTGATTCAGGAACGACATGAAATAAAGAGGTTTGAGATTTACCATATTTTACATTTGAAGTTTTAGAGGAATAATGGATATAAGTTAAAATAAAAATGTTTCTAATTGCTTTGAATTACTAATAACCAATTTTTTATTTTTCCAACTCACATAAATCCTCCAAATACATCTATTGAAAAAATAGGTTTTTTGATTTGATTGATTGATTGGACATGTTGATTTGAAAAAAATACACAGAAATATAGAATAGAATAGAATAGAAAACAAACTTTATTCTGGGACCAAGTCCCTTTAGAATAACCATGAAGACCAAGTAAAATAAACATAATATTCATCTGGCCAGGAGGCTACATAATGATACAAATCATGAAGTAATCATGAGTGACAAAACATGATAGAAATAGGAAAAAAATAAAAATAAATAAATTATTAAAAGTACGAGACTTTACAGGATTTTAACTAATTGTCGAAAATAATATAAAGGTTACATATTAACAAAATAATAATAAATAACATTAATATAATAGTTAATAACGGAATTGCTAAATAAAGCAAATGAATGGCATAGCATGCGATAAAGTATTTACAAAGCCCTGTATCTTCTTTGTTGTTGGAAAAATAAACAAAACACGTAGGTAACGAGGTCGAGTACTCCGATACAAATTAATTCAAGCGGAAGATTGGCCTGCCTGGAGAGCATCTTTTTGGGATGCCAAGAGATGATGGAAAAGCAGGGATTTAAATGAGGCCAGTGAAGAAGAATGGCGGATGAAAGGAGGGATTGAGTTCCACACAGTGGTGGAGCGAGCGAGGAAGGAACGTTCGAATGCCTTAGTTCTGTGGGATGGAATGTAGAGATCGGAAAGGCAACATCTTGTTTTATGGTGTTGGATAGAGGATTTGAATTGAAGGAGACTATAGATATATGAAGGGTGTTAATGAGATTGTGTTAGCGAGTTAATGGATTGATATAGAAAAACACTAAGGAAATAATGGCTACGAATATATATACAGTAAAAAATCATTAAAACTTAACTAGAATACTACACAATGGGTGATCCGTCTGTCGTGGCCTGCGTTAACAATCTCATTTATTTTTCTTATTTCTAAAGTATTAATTAATAAATAAATAAAAATATACATAGATACATAAATAAGAACAATTAAAAAATTAATACTTGAATTCTATTAAAGCATCCAATAATAATAAAAATAATACCTCAATTCAATTAAAGCCTTTAATAGTTCATATACCAATATAATTACATTTCATATTTAAGTGTTGTTTTTTTATTTTATTACTTATGCTTCCCTATTTTTGTATTTTACCCTCAAATCTATGATTGTATCAACATCTAGCAATCTATCTATTGGCTAATTAACAGCAATCTTCGGGACATGGCCTCCTGCACGTACTGACTTAACGCTTTCCAATTGGCGCCACTTAGTAAGCTAACAAATTCTTCCGTGGCGCACGTCTCGCTACCAAAGTATTTCTTTCTGATTTCACCATATACATGACAAGTTCCCAATAAATGAGGAGTGTCTTCTTTTCCTTCGGAATTGCAAACTGGACAATTGTCCGAACTTTCTTGAGCCCACGGTTTTGAGCTTAAGTTTAGTAATTCAGTCCTGCAGCGGAAAATTGAACGTATCGACCTAAAGTCAAGAATATCATTAAGATAAGTTGCAGTGGGAGTACCCACCGTACATAGCCCTGCATACATGTTAAATCTAGATTGCAGACACTTATCGAAATTCTTTTGCTTCTCCGATTCTTCCATACAGCGCCTAAGTGCAGTCAACTTTCAGCGTAGGTCAGATGGGTCTGACGGATCGAGATTCATTCCATATTTTTCCTCAAATTCCACCCACTTTCTGTACCAATAAACTTTCTTTTGTATAGCTTCTTTCGCTAAGATGTGGGACAAGCGATAATCCGGCATTTCCAGGACTTTCAAAACATAGTCAAAATGAATTTTAAGTGTGCATGTGTATATTGATGCAATACCAGTTTCATGTGCCAAAATATAATTTGGTGCATATTTTGGGAGAAATAACAGTTTTTTTCAAAAAATGTCTTCGGAATTTTTCCAAAACTTCATAAAGCTCGAAACCCCAAGCCTGTCCAGCATAACCAACTATCGCCAGGGAAACCGATCTATAAACTTCTAGCTTTGTTGTATAAGGGACATTTTTGCTAGTCATAAAATTTCTCCAGGTGGATTTGAAACCAAAATAAGCGTGGCTGACTCTTTCCGAAAAATGGCGCCCCAGAGCTAATTTTGGTGTAACAATAACACCCAAATACTTATATAGTCGTTGAAGACTTCAACTGGGTTGCCTCCTATGTTCCACCTCTCAAATTTGGATAATCTGCTTCCTTTACGAAAAACCATTATTTTTGATTTTGCTAGGTTTATATCCAAATTCCACAACCAACAGTAATTCTGCAGGTTGTTTATCATACGCTGCAACTTTACAGGGGAAGGAGGCAGCATTACCACGTCAACGGCGTATAGTAAAGATCTAACGTTAACTCCTGCTATATCCAGTCCTTCGCCAATGTATTCATATAAATCGTTATCGAAGAGCGCAAACAGTAATGGACTAAGCAGACACCATTGTCTCAATCCACCAAAGGTTTTAAAGAATTCAGTCACCCCCTCTTTATAATGTACTGTTGCTCTAGTCTCGGTTCTCAAAATTCTTAGCATTTTCTGAGACAGTCCAAGATTAGCCAGCTTGAAAAATAAGGCCTCCCTATCTATGCAGTCAAATGCCGCTTTCAAATCTATAAAGAATGCATACAGTTTTCGGCGTTCTTTTGCTAGTGTTAAATTGATTATGCTAAACAAACTGAAAATGTCGTCCACACTTGAATAGCCAGGACGAAATCCAGCTTGGAACTCGTTTAAAATTGTATTTGTGTCCACCCAGCTCCACAAACGTGTCAATAAAATAGCAGTCAAAATTTTGGTGGTAACATCAATGAAGGAAATTCCTCTGAAATTGTCCACCATATGGACATCCCCTTTTTTGAATAACGGGTAGATAACAGACTCAGTGAAACTCTGTGGTACTCTTCCTATATTAAAACAGTCATTGAACACCTTAATAATCTCCACGAGCACACATTCCGGGGAGTTTTTGAAAAATAATAAGGCACCGAATCAAGTCCGGGAGCCATATTATTTTTCGCCTTTGCCAACGTGCTTTTCAGTTCCTCCAAACTTAATTTCCATATCCAGCTCAGGTACCTTCCAATTAGGAACGGCATGTAACATTTGTGGAGCCTTTATAGTAGGATTCAAGAGCGATTTAAAATAAAGCATAAACTGCTCTCCTGTAATATTGGATTCACTAATAAAGTTTCTAGACTTAAATTGCTTTATTAATATCGAGAGTTCTTTTGCATCTTTAGTGGCTATAAATTTGTCTTTTCGGTTTTTTGAGTTATGACGTTGTTTTTTTAAAAGAGCGATCTTCCTCTTAATTATACATTTTTCGATCATTATATTGCTATGTTTATATGCTTAATTGTATTTTAAATATTCTGATTGATTTTGGGATGCCAGAGTAATCATTTAAGATGATTACTCAAATTATTATTTCTAATATTGGTCTTAATTGGATTTTGTTTCCAGAGGTCCTTATGTGTTTTCCAATTTACTCTGTCTATTAACCTTCAATCTTTTATTAATAAATAAATAGTGCATTTGAGGTAAGTAAGAACCAAAATAATTATAAAGACTGTAGTTAATTAATTCAATTCGAAATGAGATTAATGATTTAATATATACAAGTACAGTTAATGGTTCAGATGTTTATAGAGAATTGCCATAAAATACATATCAGGAATTAAATTACGACTTATGTGTGAAACAAGGGTAGGTTAGATCTGTAGATAAGTCTATAAGGCCGCGTATGGATCTTCTGCGCCCTGCATCGTTCGCTGGCTCCTTATCTTCCGCGTCTTCTCAGTGAGTCTTCTTTCTAGTGGAGTCCTTGAACCCCATATTTTTGTTATTTCTTCACTCACCTTGACCATGTGGACCCATTCTACCTGACCGAACTATTTATTTCAAAACGGTCGTTTGCTCATTGTACAAAAACATGTTTATTTCTATAATGCCGCCCGGTACGATACATAGCAATATATTTATTCACACCTATCAAAAAACAAATTGACAATTATACGATTTCCTGTCTGTAAAATTATAATAAAATATCATGAGAGTAGTGAAAAAGAAGAGTACTTGGCCGCCTGTAGCTCTCCTCTAGCACGATTTAATATTCTTATGATATAGCTCTATTATATAGGAGGGGCGATATTTTAGAGCAAATTTGATAATAAATTCGTAAATTTATTTAGTAAATATTATAAGTTGAATAACGTTTGATTAGTGGTGAATAATCTAATTTAATAGGAGTGTATTTGCCGGTAGCCGGAAGAGAAGGAGGGCCTTCCTAATCATTATTCACCACAGACGAGCCTTCTTCACAGTTTGATTAGTCGCACTACTTCACAATATTGACCTCTTCGTGGAAACCATTCAATTAGTCCAATTCAATAAACCATGAAATAATTTAAACTAAAATATTATGGTATTGTAAACAGAAATATTATGATTTATAAACTTTTATATTTCATATCAATTTACTTATGATTATGGAGCATTGTTGCTTACCAGTGAACCGTACCGATCGTGCCGGGTTCAAATCCGGCTGCTGGCAAATTTTATATAATCTTTTAGCAGGGGGGGATGGATCATTTGGGATCTAGGAGTCTCTTGGGGCTCACCCAGCCTCTATAAATTGAATACCTAGAATAGGGGGGAAATCTGGTCGTTAAATTTGACCTAGAAAAAAATACTTCACTGCTGAATTGTCCAAGAAACATTACAGTCCCAACCAAGTATTAAATCCAGGACTCTTCATTGGCTGTAGTGTTACAGGTTTCTTTTTTATTTATTTGTGGTATTGAAAATTGAGTTAATTAAGCTATAATTATTACTACTGTAAACCTGTACCTCTACAACCCGTGAACGGGTCTGGGGTTCAGTACATGGTAGATACTGTACTGTTTCATGGACAACGGTTCTGCAAGAAGGTGACTTGTCCTAGGTCACACTCAACCGCCTGATTTTCCGCTTTATTTTGGGTACCCTATTTTTGTAATAGTTTATAGAGGCTGGGTGAGCCCCAGGAAGGTCCTAGATCCTATATGATCCATCTCCGGCTGCAAACAGACTAAATAAAAGTCTTGCCCGCAGCGGAATTCGAACCAGGATTTCTAGCATGGCAAACTCAGTGTTCTACCACTGAGCCACTCCGCTCCCTCAAAAATAAAATTGAAACTTTTTAATGAGTCCCTATACTTTGCCGGGGTTTTCTTTACAACTTTTTTTACATGCGGTAGTTTTTGTCATCTGAAATTTATTCTTTCCTGTACTTTTCATCCAGATTTGAGCAGCTTAGATGAATCATTTACAGGTTACTTTTTAATTCTAAGATTTTTTTTCCTATGTACTTAAATACACCAACTCGTTTTCAGTATATCTTTAGCTAACAAGACCCACAATTCAAAGGGTGAAAAAAATGAGGCAGATATAAAAGAATCTTTTCAAATTCCTTCTATTGACAGAGGGAGATCATTTGTGTTAAAATCTTTGAACCGAGTTTTTCAGGATAATCCATTCTTCATTCTTTAGAAATTTCATTTTTTTGTGAGTCAAATTATCCTGTTGTACGAAAGACTTTTTTATCTGTCGTTCACATGACGAAATCCTTTTTATTTGGAATTTATAGCATTTCAATGAGATGTATTACCTTTGAGGAAGTTATAGGTACCACACGAGAGAAAATTAGTTTTAACTTTTAATACAGTTTGTACTTTTTTTTTCAATGTTTACCTCTCGTTTACTTTGTTTTAAATATTAAAATAGAAATGGAAAAATAATGTTTTATAAATCATTTACTTCAAATAGAAAACATTCACTAACGACTTATTAAAAAAATATTTAATTCATAGATCAATCATACAATAGGTTGTATATAGGAGGAAGAAAAGGGTCCGGATGTCAACCTCCCACCCATCAAAATAGCCTTGAAGAAGAGCTGTAATGTTGGTCGAATCGTTGGCTTGCCAATAAAAAGTTCTCCCTACATAAGATAATTTTCTTGACCTCTACGGACCATTTTCTTCCTTTTATATATATATATATATATATATATATATATATATATATATATATATATATATATTTATATATATATATATACATTACATATATAGTTTTAATTATTTGTATTTTCAAATATATTACGTATTTAATGGATAGTTTTGGTATAATGCCATATCCATTTAGAACACATTAAAATTCGTATTAGCGGCAATTATTAAAATTATTGTTGATGTCAAGAATTCCATTAGCAGGTGAAAGTTGCACCTAAAGCTGTCATAATTTTATTATAAAGTATTATTTATCTACAATATACAAACATTTTATAAAGTTGCTGATAACCTAAAATTATACGCCTGTAAATACAAAAAAAAAAAAACACTTTTAAGAAAAAAGTATCGTAAAATGGTAAAATCATTGAATACACAAAGTATGAAATCTTCTTCTATGACTTGCTCTTATGTCATTGTTAGCTTCGAGAAGCCTTCACCCAATGCAGTCATGCCTCGCGGTCCCAATCCAGCTGCCTCCATGGAGGGTCTTGTATCTCTCACATCCGATGCGCTGAATGTATTCCTTGGAAGAAACTCTGTGAAGGCCTCTCTGCCTCCTCCCATTGGGTCTAGCTTCCATGACCTTTCTTGGCTCTCTCTCTTCATCCATCCAACAAACGTGGCCAAACCACTTTAGCTGTCAGTTTTTTATGGAATCTTTTGAATCGACCACTTATAGCTCGTCTCTAATCCTCTCATTCTCGATGCGGTCCCTCCTTGTCTTTCCAACCACCCTCCGGAGGAATTTCATCTCCGCAGCTGTTACACGGGTAGCTTGCTTGTCCATTATATCCCAGCTTTTACTTCCATAAGTGAGGGTTGGGAGGTAAACTGGTCTTTAAATGTGCATTTTGGTTTTCTTCCCAACCTCCCTATGCCTAATCTATAATGTTGCAGATAGGGTAGTAAACCTGGTCGGCTTTGGATCATAAAGTTGCTGTTGATGATTGTCCCCAAGTAGGTGTATTCTTCTACAACTTCAAGTATCTCCCAATTATATATCAGCTGGACGTCTTCTTGATGCCACTAAGAATTTTATTTCTTGTCATTCCTTTTTCGGATGAGTTCTTCCACCAGAGCTTGTTGCAGCTTGCCTTTCGTGTCCGCAATCAACAATATATCATCCCCATACGAAAGGCTTCAAAACATAACATCTTTTAAGTTTCATTTGCTGACGACTGTCCAGGCAGTACGGCACTTCTATTGTTATTAGATTTTATTGTTTTTCCTCCTTAAACAATATTAGTAGCCGAGGACTTAAGCTGTTCGCCTGCCTCACTGTAAACTGTCTATCTATGAGGAAAATCCTCACTACTCATTTCGCTGCCTCATATGTTGATTTAATCGAAATGATAAGGTCTTTCTCTTCAAAACAAAAATATTTAAAAGTTAATTATATAGTTTAGAACAATTAAATGAACGTTTTAATATGTAGGTTGTATATTACGAGCGTTGAATAAGTTGTAAAATAGAGGTTGTTGTACCGTTTGGCTTCGTTGGGGTATCCTCCCGTTCAATAAGAAAAAAAAAGAAATGTAGCTATGCAATCAATTTAAAATAATGATGCTTTAATGATACATAAATATCAAATATACATACTTTTTATCCTTAGATGAACATTTGCATGCAAAATAGAATTTGGAAGTGGGTAATCATATTATAATAGCCTGACTATGGAGGGTATATAGTTATTTATTTGGCAAGTAAGGAAAGTGTCACTTTATTTTTATAATTTTTTTTCTTATAAACTGGACTTATTTCTATAGCAATTTATAATGGGAAAGAGAAAACCATTTTCCAATATTAAGTGCCACTTTATAACACCCGAGTGAATTTTATCACACGAATTTTATCAATCAATCAACACTGGCTCTACAATCCAGTACGGGTCTTGGCCGCATCAAGGCGCCACCTCCACTCTTCTCTGTCCTGTGCCAAGCTCCTCCAAGCTCTGGATCCAACAATGCTACCTGCATCTTTCTCGACCTCGTCCGCCCATCTTAATCGTGGCCGTCCGCGTTTCCTTTTTCCGTCAACATACCAAAGTCATTCTGGATCTTGACCTGGTTTCTCGAATCCCTCATCAGGAATTCCACAAGGCTTATCAATTCTCTGGAGACATTCATTTCTTCCATACCTTGATACAGTTTCCCCCTGAAGATACTGTCATAGTCATTGGTGAAATCCACAAAAAGGTGGTGGGTCGTTATATTGTACTCTCTGGTCCTTTCCATAAGAATTCTCAGGGCAAATATTTGATCAATAAAAGATCTACCATTTGTAAAGGCGCATTGGTACATTCCTATCTCTCTTTGGGCATGGGGGAGTAGTCTTTGGTACGCCACATTGGAGAGGACTTTGTTGGCAGAGCTAAGGAGTGTTATGCCACGATAGTTATCACAATGCATCTGGTCTCCTTTCTTGTGAAGAGGGAGGATAAGGCCAATACACCAGTCAAGCGGAAGAGATTTGTTTAGCCAAACACTATGATGAAGATCTCGGATCACCTTTATCACTTCGTTTCCACCAGCCTTCAGAAGTTCGGCTGGTATGCCATCACATCCTGGCGCTCGATTGTACCTAAGCTTCCGAATCGAATTTTCGACTTCCTCGTCATCTGGTGGGTCAAGAAGCTCACAATCTTTAAAACGAGTGTTTGAATCTGAATCCGAGTCATCTTCCAGGGAAGGGTTTTGAACATTTACCAGCAAACATCCGAAGTTCTCGGATCACCTTTCTAGGATCCCTAATTTATCGGTGATCAATTTACCATCCTTACCTCTACAAGTATTGGTTCTTGGTTTGAATCCTTTTCTCTGGGCATTAATTGTCTTGTAGAACGCTCTGGTATTGTCCTGTCAACTTAGAACCTCAATCTCTTTCATTCTTTCTTCTTCATTCTTCCTCTTTTTTCTCCTATGCAGGTGTTTCTCCTCTAATCTTAACACTCTGTAGTCAGAAACAGCCTGACGAGTCCTATGCATATTGATCATTTTCTTGTAGCCCCTGTTTTTCCTCTCTGTGGCTTCTTGACACCCTCGATCGAACCATTCAGACCTCCGTGGTGGCTCTTCCAAGCCTAACACTTCTTCGGCGACTTTTTTAATTGTGTCCTTACACTGGGACCATGTTTCGTCAATTTCGTTCTCTTCAAACCCACGTTCTAAAGCTACATCCAGCCTTTGTGCGAACCGTGTTTTATACTCTAGCTCCTGCAGCTTCCGAGTATTTATTTTCTGTGAACGGGTCCCTCTGATCTTTTGAACATTACTTATTTTGGCATGTATGCATGCTATTACCAGGTAATGATCACTGGCTACGTTAGCTCCTCTGTACGTTCTGACCGCCGTTATTGTAGAACGTTGTCTTTTACTTACTAGAACGTGATCAATGTTGCCTTATATATATCTTTCATCTCAAGCATGGTACTCCCAACAACTATATTGTGCGATGCTGCAAAATTGACCAGCTTAGTTCCATTATCATTGGACATATTGTGCAGGCTGTGTCTTCCAGCTAGGGGCCAAAGAACTGAATCTCTACCGATCTGTGCATTTAGGCCTCCCTAAACTATTTTTATGTCATGATGAGGACACTCCTCGATAGCATTTTCGAGGTCACTATAAAACTCTTCTTTAGTATCTTCTTCCGCGACCTCTGAAGGTGATCCTATAGATTTGTTAAAACTACACTAGCGCTATCTCTTACAATTTTGTATTACTAACCATGCAAATTATAACTCTAGGACGGTTTACTCATCGGAACATTTATTTATTATTATTTAGAAAATTATATTCGGATAACACATACAAAAATAAAATAAACGTATATTATTATATCTTGATTTATATTTATGTTTCTCTTCATATCTGACTTTAGATGTTTTGTGTAAAAGTTGATTTATTGCCTGTTCAGCCTGTTTTTTTATGAATGGAGGAGTAAATTCTATGAATTCATCACAATCTATTTCCATTTTTTATTTTGTTTGTCGTCTGATTACTGTTTTAATGCTAGAACTCCAAATTTCTAGTGTGTGAAGGCTCTAATACATTAAATGTTACATTAAATATTTCTATAAAATCGCTTCAAAATAAATAAAATCTATCTTAAATTAAATATAAAATGTTTCTAAAATTATTTATTTATATGGCCTTGGTGGCTGTTACTTTTCCTCACTAGTGAGGGTAAGTGGGACTTTCCACACCAGTTTTAGTTGAGTAATGGATAGCATTACTCAATGGTTGCAGGAAAAAATAGTTACTAAACTGAAATTCAATTGGTCAATCACAACCAACTTCAATTGTGAAATTCACTATCACAATATCAGGGTAGCTCTACTGAAACATTAAGTACTTACTGTGTAGTTCAATCGAATGAAAAGGTTTATAATTTGTAAAATGGAGGTTGGTCCGCCGTTAAGTATGACTCCTGTAGATATATATCGCTACATCTCGGTCACAGCGTTTTACTCAAATAGATGGAACGCTTTTCCAACCATGGTTAGGAAAATTCCTACAACATTCCCCTAGTGAAAAACTGCCACAGAGTCGTGTAAGACAAGTGAATATAGTGGAACAGCTGTTGCTGTTACATATTGGCTCGGTCACTGGGTCAGATATTGGTTCGCTCGTAGCATATGTCTCCAGGCATCGCTTCTTATTAACATTCCCTTACGGTCATTTGCCAATCCAATATTCTTGTAAATACTGGAGAAAAAAAAATATTTTTTTCCCCTCTAACTCTTTTTTATCTCTCTATTATATAAAAAGTTACAAGTGATGTCGTAGTTTATTGTCGTTCCCTAGTGATAGATCGAGGAACTTATTTTTGTATAGTCTTTTGTCATAATCGATCAGTCAAGTTATAAGTACCT
Source organism: Troilus luridus (assembly GCA_964056705.1). Taxonomy (NCBI): domain Eukaryota; kingdom Metazoa; phylum Arthropoda; class Insecta; order Hemiptera; family Pentatomidae; genus Troilus; species Troilus luridus. The sequence continues at coordinate 11,964,002 of OZ057412.1, forward strand.
TTAAAAATAGGTAAATCGCAATTCCTGACATGATTAGGCCGTTACAGAAAATATATCAATGTTTATGAATTTAAATGGAATCCATTACAACACTCAAAAAGCTTTCCGACATCTTGAACATATTTGTCACCTCCCACATTTCAGATTTTGTCACCTTTCATCAGACCATTGTCAAGTTCTCCTATTATTATTCAAGCTTTCTCCAAACCCTTCTATTCCTACATTGATTACAGGACTTGTAAACAGCTTAGGAGAACAAACTGAAAATAAAAATTTCTCTTAAGACGAAACATGGTATTGATATAGCCACACAAAAATTATATCAATACGAAGCAGGTTACTTGATAACACCTTAAATCGTAAAATAAATAATTTTCAAGCGATTGATTTGCTACAGCATATTCGTATTTTACTATGAGAAAAACGCAGAATAAGATTGAAGATGCATAGAACTCGATACCCAGCAGATAAATCTTTCCCCGTGAGCCCTACGGGGGTTTTCAGATCCCATAGGATCATGCTACTGATCCTACTACTAATCTGTCACTGCTGGTATCGAACTCGGTACTAGAGCTCGATGTAAATGTATTTTTTTTTTTATTACTTATTTATTGATATTTACAACTATATTACAGTAATATAACAAGTAAATTGGCTGAGTGGTACATAATGACATGATATAATGACAAGTAGAGAAACTACCCACTGGTAGTACTCAAATCGCATAATCAACTAAGAAGGTCACGTGGCCAACTTCTTCTCAGACGCCTCGGAGGATTGTCGGGACTTAAAGAGGAAGCTAGGTTTGAAACTAGAGGGTTTGAGTGGAAATGAAGTTTGTTATGAAAGTATAGATACCGGGTTCGGGCCAAATCAGCAACAAATGGGACATTAAGGTCGTTATGGATGACTATATTCTTAACAAAATAAGGAGCGTTAAGGATTTTACGAAGGATTTTCGATTGTAGGGATTGGATACGAGAGGAATTCGATGACTTAGTGGAGCACCAAAGCTCTACTCCGTAAGTCCAAATAGGTCGTATGATGGTCATGTAGATGAGTCTTTTGTAATTAATTGAGAGCTTAGAGCGTTTGTCTAGTAAGTGTTGAATTAGCCTGAAACGTCGAGCGGTTTCCTGTCTTTTCAGTCTTGTATGAGGATTCCAGGTTAATCGTTTGTCGAGATGCAACCCTAAGTATCGGATCGGTTCTACAGGCACAAGTGGGATATTATTAAAGGATACTGAAGGGAAGGAAGTCATTGGTTTACGACGTAAGATAAAAGTGATTTGATGGGATTTTTGAGAATTTATCTTAATTCTCCAGTTCTGACACCATTCTTTAAGATCAGTGATATGGGATTGGAGGCTTTGGGATACAATAACTGGATTGGTATTGACTGATAATACACATGTATCATCAGGATACGTGGTAAGGATATTATTAGGATGAGTTGGGATGTCTGCTGCCTAAACTGTGTAAAGCATTGGGCCAAGGATTCTACCTTGAGGAACACCAGCAGATTAGGAAAAGAGGGATGAATAGACATTATTATTGTTTACTTGGAAAGTTCTGTTTGTGTGATCGGATTGAAGGACGAGAAAGCAGATAGGCGGTAGAAATTTGCGGAATTTATAGAGCAATCCCGGATACCAGACTCGGTCGAAAGCCTGTTCCACGTCAAGAAAGACCCCCGAACAATATGATCCACGTTCTAATGCAGAGGAGACTACATCCACCACACGATGACATTGCTGAATAGTGGAGTGGGGTGCTCGGAATCCAAACTGGTGATCGATATAAATAAAAAAAAAATCAGTTTGTTATCCTTTAGAAATAAACTGTTTGCTATAAGTTAAAAAACAATTTTTCACAATTATGCCTAATTTCTACGGACGTTTTCTCTCTTTATCTGATGGAAATGAGGTGCTGTTGTTAAATAATGATTATCCCTAATTTTATTACTTACAATATTTTCACATTTAAACATTACTTTTTATACCAAGTAAATCGGAGTAGAAAGTAAATTTCAAATCCGGTAAATTTTTAATACTACCATTTTTTTATTTAAATTTGTTTTATTCATATTTTTTTATTCCCTTGAAAATAATTTTTTTATTCTGCTACATAGTATGAAGAGTAGTGGGTCAGTACTTCTGTTATATTTAAGCCAACGGTTGTGCAAGGAAGCAATTGATCCCTAATCAAACACCATCAATAGGTTTTCCCATTCACTTAAGGATTATCTATAGATGATTTATCTGCCACAGCCAGTTTTGAACATTGGGCATAGAGCTATCATACTTAGCAAAATGCAGAAATATCTTTGTTTTAGTAATTCACAAATCGATATTCAATATTTCACGCATGGGTTGAGAACAGAAGACGATGTGATTGTGTGGCAGTTTCAATTAATGTCAATCACGAACCAATAATCGAATATTTAAATGAAGCACTCAATGAATACTGTATAGAGTGCTTTGTCGTGCCTGCATTTCACTCAATTCAGCTTATAAAATAGGAATTTTTGTGTATTTTTTTTTTTTATAATTTAGGATTTATAAATATATAAAAATTTATAAATCTCGCTATAAATGACTTCTAACAACTTATTAGTTATAACAATATTAGAATACAACAGAAAAATCCCAATAGCAAAACCTTAATTCTCTTAGATAAAAATAACAGATCGCCCAATAATCAGAAAAACAACATCAAAGATGAATGAGTTTAGCACATTTCACATCGACAAATAGACTCATAAAATTGAAACATCAACCTACAATCAACATCTCAAAACATATGCTGCTCTTTTATTCAATTAGTCCCCTTTGATGTTGTTTTTATTTTAGTGTATGTCCTGATGATTTCTGAATTTGTGAAGCATTGCCTGTATTTTTCTATTTATTAGGGACTTAAGGCTTTGCTTTTGGAGATTTTCCAATTGAATTGTAATTGATGTCGCTTTTTCAGTTTTCTCTGATTTTTAATCTTTTGAATTATTAAATCTTTGTATTATTTTAATTTATCTTTTGGTTTACTGTTGAATGAACCTATAAAATCGAATTTGGAAAACAAATTCATTCAATACTCTTTTTAAAGTGAAGTTTTATATTGGATAATATGTTGAGTTCAGAAATCGAATGAATAGAATTAGGTACAAGGGTGCCTATTTTAAAAACTCGGTAATTTGATCTATCCTCCACACACACCTTCTTCTTGCTCTTTCCCTTTTTCTTTTCTTACTGATACTTTGTAGGTGACTAATAGCTTTAAAACGGATTTTATTTTGTTTTTTTGTTTTTTCAATCTCGGTTTTGTGACGATTTTTTTGTATTTATTCTATATTAAATAAATAAATACGTTACACTTCTGAGTTTATTTACGTAAGACTGAATCCCATATATACAAAATCATATGTTTTAATAACAACTTACAAACACGTCGCCCCCCCCCTTATTTTTGTGATTAGCATCTGATCCGCATGTCGCCTCCAAATATCACCACGGTCGCACAGTGTTTCCATTAGTAGGAGCTAGCTGGACAAAATTATTTTTCGACATTTTTGTAATCATGCAAGTATTTTAATTATAAAAAATCAGTTTTTAATTAATTACCAACTGAATTTAAGAGGACTGGTAGGATAATAATTAGAAAAAAAAATATGTATAGTTAATAATTAAGACAATATATAATAATAAAACTGATAAAAATACATATTTATCAGTAGAACTGGAACAAGTCCCATTAGAATAGTATTATGGAAAATAATCTATAAACTATAATGCCTTAGACTAGAATACAATTACAATTCAATTAATAAATGAAAATAAAAAATTAATTAATACAAATTATATGTTAGCTCGCAATAATGAATTCAATGAAAGGAAACATATAAATACCATAACAATAATAATAAAGAAAGATAACTATTAATGTTTACGTATATACAAGATTTATGGAAAACAAAACAACAGAACGATTGAAGAAATTAAAGATAGAAATTTACAAATACAAAGATTTGTTTTAAATGTAAGTGTGTGTATATATATATATATATATATATATATATATATATATATATATATATATATATACACACCATTCATCCATCCAAACATTTGTAATCATAAAACTAATTAAAGTTGTTTCGTGGCAAATAAGATATATAGTGGAAGAGTTACTTGCCAAAATCATTTTCCTTTCAGAGTCCTCTGTAATATTTTCAAAATTAATTTTGGTCGAAAGAAACTCTAGGGGATAAGAGTTTCTTTCTTACTTTGGGTGCATCAACCATTCTTCAACAAAATATCTTCTTGAAATAAATTACTCTAAAAAAATGTTGTACTCGAGTGTGCAGGCTAAAATGTGTCTTATTATTCATAGGAAAGGTGTAGCTATTAAATATAGAAAAATTACCCCGGAAACAAATGCGTAAAAGTCATTTTCATCACTTCAAAGTTTCAAAATGAGGAAAAATTCCTCGGCCATTTAAAAAAAAAGTTAATATTATTTGTATATCAACATATTTTTTTAATTAAAAAAAATAGCGATTCCGAGTAAAATTAATACCTATATTCAACGATTGGTTCGACTAGGTAGTTTAACAATAAATTTTTGAGGTTGAAATGATGCCTTGAATTCCACTGATTTATTCTATTGCTATGATTACTTTGGGCCCTAACCCTCAAGCTGTGAAGTTGTGTCAGACTTAACAAAACATTAGATTACCATGTTATTGTTTACAATATTCCAATACCATATTTCAGATTTCTAACCATGACTTTTCTCCTAGCTTGTACTAATCGAAACACTGCGCTGCTTTGATTTTCCTGCCATTTATCAGAAATTTTAGAAGGATAGTAAGCCAATCTTATTTAAATTTTCCTTTCAGAGTCCTATGCAAGGTTTCTAACATTTAGTTTGGTCGAAAAGAACTATAACATAAAAAATAAGGGTGTTTCTACCATTCTTAAAAAAAAAAAAAAAAAAAGCCGTTCTCAAAAATAAGTATCGAGTGAGCAGGCTATAATGCATCTTGTTCACGTAGGCTTCCACGGTCATTATTATTCTTTTTATATTCAACTTCCGGGATGGACCGTGTCTTGTTGATGTTATGAACCAAGCTTTGGCTCATCGTGCTGTGAGCTTCTTCAGGGTTAGTCAGTTAATCATTAACTGACTAACCCTGAAGAAGCTCACAGCACGATGAGCCAAAGCTTGGTTCATAACATCAACAAGACACGGTCCATCCCGGAAGTTGAATATAAAAAGTATAATGCATCTTATTATTAATGGGAGAGATGCAGCTATGAAATATATAAAATTTATCCCGGATACAGCCGGGTACAAGTCAGTGAAAGTTTCAATATGAGGAAAAATCCGTCATGCATTTCAAAAAAAAAAATTGATACACTTAGATTATCAGAAGATTTTTTTAATTGGAAAAAAATACCATATTCAACAATTGATTCATATAAAATTAGTAGCATTATAATTTTGTGCTCATGAAATGGAGCTTTGAATACAAATGATTTAGTCTATTTCTATGGATTCATTACTTCGAGCTCTAGTACTGACGAGATTAAGTGTGCCAGGCATAAACAAATATTGGATTTCTAGGTTTTGATCAATTGTTTAAAATAATCCAATACAAAATTTTAGAATTTTGAACATGAATTTTGTCCAGCTAGCTCCTACTTATCAAAACACTGAGGGTCAGTCTTAAAATCGTAATGCAATTTGCCGTTTCCTGCTGTAACTCAAAACTCAACACGATCTCCGGGCTTAAACCGTTTTATTTTTTTTACCATCTTTCAACTAATGTGGCGTTTGACTAATTTGCAAGGATGGGTTTTTGAATAAAACATCAAATTTTGTACTTACGCCCTTTTCAAACATTAATCTATATGCTGAACTTTCTGTGGAATTAGGTGCTGCTCTCAGTTCGGTAAGAAGGCGAAGTATTTTCATTTGAATATCTCCTCTTTCATATTGCATTGCTTTTAGAGCAAGTCTGAACAAATCTTTCAGCAATTGAGGGGTGGAACGGGGCAGTTCTCCAATGTAAAATTCTATTTTCTTTCAAGAATTTTAAAAAATTGGTGGGACGTGAACTGCGAGCCATTATCAGATACCAACATATTGGGAATAATGACATTAGTTCTTTTACACACCAGTATGAAGTAGTAGCTTTTGTTGGTATAACCTCTACCCATTTGCTATATGCATCGACCACATTGAAAAAATAATAGTTACCAAGGAAAGGTCCAGCGAAGTCGACATGAATCCGTTGCCATGGTCCACTCGGTTGTTCCATGGGTTGTATTTCGACCTCTGGTGGCTGATTCCTTTTTAAGCAGCATTCTCTGCATATCCTAGACAATTCTTCTATATCTCGATCAATCCCTTGCCAGTAGCAATAACTTCTCGCCAACGCCTTTATCTTTACCATCCCCAAATGTCCAACGTGTAATTGTTTCAGTAATTCTCCTCGAAGTTTTTGAGGAACTACCACTCTTGATCCTTTCAACAAAACACCCGTCTTCTAATGAATATTCATTGTCCTGTAGACCAATTTGGCTAAGGCTCTTGCCTACTTCCACGTTTTTCATTATTGGTCGAAGTTCTGAATCGTTGGTTGTTTCGTATTACTTTCCTCTCGATATGACTCGTTTCAATCTGATTTATTTGGTTAAGTAAAAAAAAATGCTAAATTGATCTAAGGATTTTTTACTCACATATTCATTTGGGAACCGTGATAAATAGTCAGCGTTGCTGTGACACTGTGACTTCCGATATTGTATCGTATAATTAAAGCCCAATAAAAAGTGCGCATAATTAAATATCCTTGTAACAGAGAGGGTTGGCAAGAATCATATGATTTAATAACAACATACAAACACGTCAGTATTGTTGTTTTTTTTTTTATCGATTCTACTGTGCATTGGACACTTTTCAATTTATTAATTATTCATTTTATTTGTTATTTTTTGTAAAAAGAAAACAACTTAGGTTTGAACTAGAACCTTTCTCTTTGAGAATATTCAATTTGTACTTTTTTAAAAGCTTACTGAATGGTTCATCAACCCCAATCACCCCACCAAAGTCAATAGACCCTTTTATTTAGTGAGAAAAGTAAAATACCTAGAGAAAGTGTATGAATGAATATTGTACGTATCCACCGGCATCGAGGCTTATTCACCCAGCTAGAGCAAAGTCATAAGAGTGGGGACAAAATTTCATCTAAATTGTTCGTAGGTTTACCAGAAATTTTATGGCTGCACAAGTCTATAACACACACTGTCTATAACCCAGCACTACTGGGTGAGCCCCTCTAAGGTCCCACATCCCAAGGGGCCCATCCCCGGCTGTTAATAGATCAAATAAAATATGCCACAGCCAGTATTGAAAACGGGACCTTGGGCATGCCAACTCAACACTTAACCACTGAGTTACTCCGTTCCCTTAAAGAATAATTAAAGATATTTATTAAAAAACATAAAAATATTAATTATAAATACCAGAATGATGATTAACCAAAATAATATAACTGAGTAAAGGCTCAAAAAGAACGTAAATTGTTGTGCAATAGTAAAAAACCCAAAAAGCAAAGTCTTTGTGAATTTAGAAACTTAATGTTTTCCATTTTGGTAGTTTTCTTCTGAAATAGATATCTTCAAAATAACTTTTTTAAACTAATATGAAAAATTAAGATATTACTTATTTTAACTTAAGTGGTGCAAACGACGTTGTTTAACAAAACTTGTCCTAGAAATACAATATTAAAATAATAATAAAGGATGGAATTAGTTGGGGGGGGTGCAGTCATAAATCTCACCAAATAAGTAAAACTTATTTATAATTAGTGTCGACGTTTCGGCCTACATTATAGCCCATCTTCAGGGAAAATAGAAAGAGAGGCGGCATGTGAACCGTAGAGTTAGAGATCAGTCTCGCACAATCAGCAGTTTCAGGATCTCTTCGACATCATCTAGCCATCTGACCCGAGGCGGTCCTCTGCTTCGTTTACCGTCCGGTTTCTCATTGAGCATTCTTATATGGCCCGGCATTCTTTCAACATGCCCCATCCATCTCAGTCTGGCTATCTTTATCAACGCCACCATGTTCGGTTCCCCATATAGCTACATTAGTTCCTCGTTCTTTCTTCTTCTCCATACACTATTTTCGGTCACTCCGCCCCAGATTCTTCTTAATATTTTTCTTTCTCATGAGTTGATCATATGTTCTGATTTTTTGGTCAGGGGCCATGCCTCGCACCCATACACGACTACCGGTCTCACTATGGATTTGTATAGTTGAATTTGGATTCTATTAGAGAGCGATTTTAACTGAAACATTCTTTGTAGTGAGTAATAACACCTATTTCCTGCTGCTATTCTGGCTTGTATTTCGCTCTCTATTTTGGTATCAACTGTGACTACACACCCCAGGTACTTAAATTGGATTACTGCTTTAAAACTGTGCTCTCTTAAACTCACTTTTTCATTTTCCATCTTTTCCAATTTTGAGATTTTCATATATGCAGTTTTATCTTCATTCACCTTAACACCCAGTTGAATGGCCACCTCTTCAAATTCTTGGAATGTGTCCTGATAATGCTGCTTGGGCTCTAGCGGTAATGACGACGACATCCAAGTATGCTTGATGTTGGGCCATGCGAATGCATATAATTTTTCCACGGTTTGTTTTTACTGTTCGGATGGCTGATTCAAGGGCTAAATTAGAAAGGAGAGGACTATGTGTATATATACTTACTTTACTTTATAGGCGTTCTGACAAGGGTTGCTTCAACTGGTCAGAGCAGAGTTCCCGATCCATCCAATCGTCCTCCTGGAGTCCTCGACCAGCCATCAACTCCTGGACTCCCTCCATCCACCTGCTTCTAGGCCGTCCGCGTCGTCTCCTCCCAGGTGGAACCCAATCCAGAACTCTGTTTGCCCAACATTCAAACGCCATCCTCTTCACATGACCGTACCATCTTAGGCGGCGTGCACCGATTCTTTCATAGAAATGCCCACATCCATCCTCTGTCGAATTTCTTACTTTATCCAGCCTAGTGACACGGAGACACCTCCTCCAGAAATCCATCTCAGCCGCCTGCACCTTTGAGTACAGACGAGGGCACATGGTCCAGGCTTTAGATATTTCTGTATTCCAGAGGACCGGATGCAGCATTCTGGTAGCCTTTCGAGCTTGCTCCTCCTTTCTTCTGACGTCATGCTCAGAAGACCTGGTTGCATCTAAATAAGAAACCAGATACTTGAATACATCTACTTTTCTGCCTGTCTACCAGAAGCGGAGTAGTTTCAGTATCTCCGACTGCCATATTCTCGGTCTTTTCCAAGATAATTTTTAACCTCACCGTTTCGTAGCACATCTTTAGGGCATACACCGTCATCTCAAAGTAGACCCTCCGCCTCGCAAACACGACCTGGTCGTCAAGGAAAATCAAGGACACTAGTTGTTCGCTATCAATGAACGGCCCAACATCCCTAGACTTCCTATACCATGGTTTCACTGCCTCGTGAAGGTATATTTTGAAAAGAGTGGGTGAGATGCTACACCCTTGCTTCAATCCCTTAGGACCATAAAATGGGTCCGAAAGGTAGTTCCCGCATCTTATCTGATTCATGTCGTCGCTGTATAGGTTTCTCACAGCCCCACTAATGCCGGCATTTTTTAGTGCAATTTCTCTCTAAGCACAGTGTTTATGCTTGTTCCAGGTCTATAAAGGCCATATGTAGTTCCTGCTTCCTTTCCTGAGACTTCTCAAGGAGTTGCCAGACAACAAATATGTTGTCCGTGCATGACTGTCCCGCCGTATAACCTGCTGGCTCCCGAGGGGTAGAGTACGCTTCCTCTAATTTGTCTGAACTTTGAACGCAGATTCCACGTTAGTTTCGGCACACTTTCCTGTCACCCTTCTTGTAGATAGACGATATGTACCCAGCTCTCAGCGATATTATCTACCCTGAGAAGAAGGTTAATCAAATCCGTCAAAAGGGTTATCAGTTTTGCGCTTCCAGCTTTCAGGAGCTCCATAGAAATTCCACCTGCCCCGGAGATGTGCCAGCCTTCGGCTTTGATATGACCCGCTGAACATCACTCTGCTCCACTTCTACCGGTTTCTCCGCTTCTTCATGTTCGGTGCCATTTTCTTGGGTCGCGGACTGAGGCCTATCATCACTTAGGAGAGTCCTGTAGTGATTTTTGCACTCCTGTTCTTTAATGGGAGATAGTTAGACACAATATATATATATTTTTTTTTTGTTTTTCCCCATGGCTCTACAGCCCTTGCAGAGCCCTGGCCTCCGCAACAACGCCTCTCCAGTCCTCCCTGTCAGCAGCTCGACCTCTCCACTGTCCGATCCCCATCCTCTGCAGATCGTTCTCTACATCATCCAGCCATTGCAGCCTGGGCCTTCCTCTTCTTCTTTTGCCTCCTGGTTTGCCATATTATAGCTTCTTTGGGTACCTATCTTCTCCCTTTCTTTCTACGTGCCCAAGCCATCTTATACGTGTTGATTTATAAGATTTATGTTATTTATGACTAGGTCTGGTGCATTGTATAGGTCCTGAAGCTCATATATATATATATATATATATATATATATATATATATATATTTTATATTAATAATAATATATTAATAATAGTTTAATATTAATATAAATAATATAAAGGCAGATGTAAAATATAACACGCTATAAATATTCCACCTTTTTTTAAATTTAAAGTGAGATATTGTATTTGTTAAGGGAGCGGAGCGACTTAGTGGCAGAACACTGAGTTGTCATGCTGTTAATCCTTCTTCAAATCCCACTGCGGGCATGGCTTTTATTTAGTCTGTTTCCAGCTGGAGATAGATCCTATAGGATCTAGGAACCTCCTGGGGCTCACTCAGCCTTTATAAAATATTATAAAAATAGGGTACCTAAAATAAGGTTGAAAAATCTTGTGGAGGAGCGCGTCCTAGAACAAGTCATCCTTGCAGAATCGTTGTCCATGAAACGTACATTCTCTACCATGAACTAAACCCCTGACCCGCTCACGGATTGTAGTGGTACAGGGTTTTTTTTTGTTGTATTTGTTACTAAAACTTTTTATTCATATAATTTGATAAAGTGTTTCCTTTAATACCGATTACTAAATTCAATACTCAGAACATTTATCAATTTTTTTTATGGCATGATAAGGAAGTTGTATTCAATAAAATATGTTTATCGAAATATTCTGAGAACATCTGACAAAAGTTTTATTAGACTTAAATTTCTTCCTCCCCTCTCCAATTTTAATTTATTATTTACTTCGTTTCATAAAACCTTTATTTGGCCTCTTTAATATAATCATTCTATATTAGTATCCTTTTTATATTTCCAATTAGTTCCTCAAGGCAGTATCCTCTGCCCAATCCTCTTCACAGTTTATATACCTGATGAGTTGGGATATCCTAACACTATCCTGACCACGTATGCAGATGACACATGCCTATTAGCAGTCAACGCTGATCCATTTATAGCATCTCATACTCTTCAATCCCAAATCACTGACCTTGAAAAATTGTGTCAAAACTGGATGATCAAAATAAATTCCCATAAATCCCGTCACTTTTACCCTCCGTCGTAAACCATTGACTTCCTGCCATCCTGTATCGTTTAATAGCATCCCACTGAATCCAGTAGAACAGGTCCGATACTTGGGACTACACCTTGACAAAAGATTAACTCGGAATCCTCATACCAGAATGAAACGACAAGAAACAGCACGCCGTTTCAAGCTACTTAAACATTTACTAGACCAACGTTCTAAGAAATCAATTAATTACAAAAGACTCATATACATGACAGTCATTAAACCCATCTGGACTAATGGAATAGAGCTTTGGGGCTCCACTAAACCATCGAATTCCTCTCGTATTCAATCCTTCGTATCCGATCCGATCTCAATCTTTTCATAACAATCCCCATTCCCACTCAAACCCATTAGTTTCAAACCTCGCAACCTCTTCAGTTCCTTATAATCCTCTGAAGCGTCTGAAAAGAAGATGGCCTCGTGATCTACTAAGTTATACTTGCTATTTGAGCACTACCATTGGCTAGTTTCTCTACTTGTCTTTATCTCGTGTCATTATTCATCTTTCATCATAATTACTGGATGTATTCTATTATACAGTTGTAAATTTCAATCAATGACTTAAAAAAAAATATTTTCAATTACAACTCATGAAGAGTCATGAGTTCATTATGTGATAGAGACTATTTTATAGACTACGGTTGTGTCTACAGTTTACCCCTTTTCGGTACTACACTTTATAGAGGTTCGGTTATCCCAAGGAGGGTCCCAAATCACAAAGTATTCATTCCCGGCTATTAACAGATTAGATAAAAACTGTCACAGCCTGATTTGAACCCGGGGTCTTCGGCTCGTCAACTCAGCGCTCTACCATCAGATAATAGTGCTCCATTTGGTTAACAAATAAATTATAAGATAATTTGTTGGAGAGGCGGTAATTATAGAATGGAAAAATAGTTGGAACAGAGGGCAATTATTTCTTGGAAGCACTGGAGGTTTAGATATTCATGAGTGTAGAATTTTAATGAAATCTGTTTAGTTGGATGTAATGAATGCTTGTAAAGTGAGTTATGTGCGCATTGATTCTTACAATAGGTTTTTTGACAAGTGAGGAAAGTGCCCCTCGTTTAATTAGCACACTCGCCTTCGGCTCGTGTGGTAATATTCACTCGGGTGTTATAAGCACTTTTCTGGAGTGTTAAATATTACATTTTTCCTGCAACCATTTAAAAATTTAAAAATTAAAGGTGAAACTTTAGATTTGTTAAAACTCTACACTAGCGCTATCTCTTACAATTTTCTATTACTAACCATGCAAATTATAACTCTATGACGGTTTACTCATTGAATCATTTATTTATTATTATTTAGAAAATAATATTCTGATAACACATACAAAAATAAAATAAACATATTATTATATCTTGATTTATATTTATGTTTCTCTTCATATCTGACTTTAGATGTTTTTAGCAAAAGTTGATTTATTGCCTGTTGAGCCTGTTCTTTTATGAATGGAGGAGTAAATTCTATGAATTCATCACTATCTATTTCCATTTTTTATTTTGTTTGTGGTCTGATCACTGTTTTAATGCTGGATCTCCAAATTTCTGACGTGTGAAGGTTCTAATAGATTTGAGGTTACATTAAATATTTCTATAAAATCGCTTCAAAATAAATAAAACCTATCTTGAATTAAATATAAAATTTTTGATTTTAACATTTTAGTAATATGAAATGAATAATATTATAATGCCGCCATTTAACATTTAAAATAACAGAATGCTGATTGTCAAATTCGACCTTCGACTGGCTGTTACTTTTCCTCACGAGTGAGAGAAAGTGGTTTTCCCTCACTAGTGGGGGAAAGTGGGACTTTCCACACCAGTTTTAGTTGAGTAATGGATAGCATTACTCAATGGTGGAAGGAAAATATACTTTTCTTTATTTTTCAAGACAGAGTTTCTGTTATTTAGAAAAAATCTAGATAAGTCAGCTTATATATTCTATCTTTTTCTTCCCATGTCATGTAGAAATTTAAATGTATCTGTGCAGAATCATAATTTACAATGAAAGAAAAAAATGTATAAAAAAACTTCCAATAGTTAATAATAATAAAATAAACAAAAATTGTAACTATATATTCTTAGTAATTTATATATATATATATAAACAATAACAATGAAATAAAAGAGATTGGTATTCTAAAATAATAAATGTTTTGTTCATTTTTGTACATACCGCTTTGTACTATTTTTTGTATACATAATACTTCTTATAAGTGGGTTTTTATTGTTTTTACACTTAAAAAAACATGTTTTCATAGTTTGTTGATAAATACATTGAGATAAGGTACACTTAGTTCTTTATGCATAATTTTAACTATAGTCTAATAAGCATAATATCCAGCAATTCTAAGGCATTTGTTTTGAAATATTTGTAATTTTTTGTAATTAGTTTTAGACATGTAAATAAATATTGGGCATGCATATGTTAGTATAGGTCGTAAGCAGGCTTTATATAATAATAACTTATTATCTGTGCTTAATTTAGAATTCTTATTAAAGTAAGGACATATAGTACACAAAGCTCTGTTAGCTTGATTGCACACATAATCAGTGTGGAAAGTAAAAGTTAACCTTTTGTCCATGTTAAGTCCAAATATTTAATCTGCGTTGTCCAGGGTACTGGCGTTCTGCTTACATTCAGTTGGGGGGTATAATTCGGTCGTCTCTTTGTAAACATTATAGCTTGAGTTTAACCTTGATTTATTTTAAATTTCCATTATTTTAGTATTGCTATTAACATGGCGTTCTTACATTTGTTTGCGACACTTACAAATAATTGGACAGTCGTGAGATCAGACTATTGCATTAAATGCTGTATCCAGGAGTGTCCCGTCCTTCCTGACCCCCTCCTACTATTAATCTTTCATTTTATTATTAGCTGCAGTGGACTATAGTTGTCATTTCCCATGATGTGGTCAAGGTATTAAATTTACACTTTTTGATAGTATATGCTATATAATTATCCTTTCCGATCCGTGCCAGCACTTCCATGTAGCTTGTGTTATCGGTCCATGAAATTCGAAAAATATGGCGGTACATTTTCATATCGAATGCTTCTTGACTTTCTTCATGAGTGGCTCCTTCATTGTCTTCATAGCAAATACACTAACTAAAATAAATTTTATTTTCAGAGGGTAAGGCATTTCATTATTTGAAAGATCTTTCTTCATGTTATTAAATGATGGTCTTGCTTTCTCAATCCTTGAACTTCTTTTGAATTGATCGTCGTTCCCAGGAACAAATTTGATACCGAGTGTACTATAATTTGGCGTTTTGAAGTATGTTCTCGTGACGGATGGTGTAGTTTACGAAGTAAAATCAATTTCTTTTTGCCATTGTAAAGATGTAGTCCATCATTCTTGAGGTTTCTCTATTTTTTATATACTTTCATCTTTGTATCATCCTCATGTAAGCCTTATTCTTTTCGTCAACGGAAGCCTGGCATTCCTGATCGAACCAGTGGGGGTTTTCCCTTTTCTTGCCTCAGATATTGTTTCATCTGCAGCATTTACAATAATCAAATGTCGGATATCCGAGGAAGAAGAAGGATCCGTATCCGTATCCGCGTCTTTTTTGGCGGATCTTTAACGGATCATTTACCTTATTAATTTTCAATAAATAGATGAAATTTTATAGAGGGTTAATTTTAGATCGACTGCAGAACTCTTGGGTACGTGTTGGTAACCCTATAAACACCAAATTTCGATCTGGCCAACGTCGAAAAGAAAAGAAATTCAGTCGTCCGTCCAAATTACCGGTCAGCTGATGTTTGTATGGAGAAACGAATTTTTTTCATTTGTTTTCGATATTTGTCCAGAGCAAAAGTTATTTTTTATAGTGTTACTAACACGTATCTAATAGGTTTTCAGTAAATTTCTAATAAACCTGAATAAAGATTTTTAGGTAGCAGTGAAAAACTATTGACACAGGCAATCCTTTCAAGGTTTAAAAAAAAACTTCTGTGTTCACAATTTTGTAACTCACTACTAAATACAAACGTTACCAATGCCACGCAGTGCAAGTCGAAAACTCACAACATGTACCGTCCTGTCTGTCACGCAAAGCGTCAAGTGGCGACAACTATCAAGGTTATGGCACCGACATCGATTGAGTAAAAAAGTTAAGATGCGTATCCGTATCCGTATCCGCGGATCTTGACACCAATTATCAGTATTTAGATCCGTATCCGCGGATATACTTTGTTAACGATCCGGCACATCACTAATTTACAGTAGCCCTCTTTATTTTCTCCCATTAATTTTTAATGCCTTCAACTTCTAGTTCCCCATTTATTAAAAAACCGTTCACTTTCCTTTCGTATCTTTATTGGATCTATGTTATTTTTTAAGGGTTTTATGTTAAACTTATGGATAACTTTCTTATTTTTTCGCTTCGCTATAATTTTCAATCTCGGCTTATACTGCACTCTTGCTAGGAAATGATCACTACCTTCTTCAGCTCTTCTAAAGATATAAGGAGGTCTTCAACGCCTTTCTTGCCAGCTGCTGACTTCACGGTTTCAGGTGTGTTGAAAGGTAATACTAATACTCATTATAATCAGATCCGTAGCTATTTATGTACTCTTTCAACAAGACGGCATAGTTCCTCGATATGTCTAGCAGTCAAGAAGGTGTTATCTGTATATGTTATGTTGTTGATATAAAAAAATAATTAATCGAACAGATTGTAATTTTATTCCAAAAAATTCATTCATTTCAAGTTTTTTTTAGCACTTCACGTGGTTCCTCACCGTTTGACATGTGTTACTTCAGATGAGCTTATGTAATGTCTGTTTCTCGGAAGGTAGAATCCATTGCCCTCAAGGAAATTGTTTTTATTTAGAAACATTGCTTAGGGAACTGGATCGGTTTTTGATGTTCCTTCAGGAAAATTACATATATTATTCATAACAGATGTTCCCATAGATCACTTGGTAAACCATTGATATGAAGCCTAATGGTTAATAAAAAATTAATTTTATATAAATAAATTAAATGCTTATTCATAATAATTTGTTTAAAATATCGCGTAGCGTTAGCCCTTGGAATAGCAACGGGATAGACTCTTCTTATAACTGCACTTTATAACCTTTAGAACAATATTTCCTTTATAATTTTTGGTCGTTGTTTAAAAAATACATCATTATGGATATATTTATTGACCCAGAAAAACTGATATCTCTGAAATATCTCTCTCTTTCTTGGGTTCAAGGTGAGTGGTAAATCGGTCAATATAAAAGTCAGTTCAAAAACAGGTACAAATACTATTTGAGATTCCAATGAGGATTACCATCTGCTTGAACAAGGCAGTGAGAACCGGGTTTATTGACCCAGGTGTTGTTGGGCTGTTGGGTCCTGAATCAACATAAGGTCTGGTTTGGTACACCCTGTTGAGTACAGGAGGATTCGGGTTGGTTTAATTGATTTGTCCTGGGATGTTTGACTACATATCGTCTAGTAACTATAATATCCAGCAAATAGGTTTAAAATTTTATTTAAACCCAAGTTGTACCTAAGAAAGTAGGTTTGTTGACTATTGGTCGGACTATCATCTTGAAGTAGCAAAGAGGGGGAAAATTGAAGATCCTTAATAGGAGTTAAATAGAAAAAAAACCACTGCAGTCAAAAGACTTGTGAAATCGATCCGTACTAAATTTTTAAAAATGCTTGGAGAATTTAAATTACTTCCATATTACTACCCAATATCAAATAATATAAATATTAATATATACTTTAATATATTCAAAAATAAATGTCAATATTTACTTTGATCCTTATTCATTTAATTTATCCTGTACATTCTATGGAGAGTTTTGGGTTCAGTTCGTGATAAAGACTGTACTTTGCAACAATTGAGCAGGAAGGTGAATTTTCCTAAACTATGCTGAACCCCCAAATACCCTCTATTTCTAATACCCACATTATAGAGGCTGGGTGAGCCCCAGGACTAGACCCAATAGGAACCATTTCCAATAAAATATGCCAGCGGATGGATTTTAACCCAGAACTTTCAACATGGCAAGTCAGCGCTCTACCACTGAGCCACTCCACTCCATTTATGATTTAATAATTATATTAAACAGAATCATTACTAAGAGCCGGATAAAATTATTTTACGATAAAATTTTAAGAGAAAAAGACAGAAGAAAATTACCTACCATCATTTTCCTTTCAATTCTATTAATCCTAGCTCCTACACATTTTCTCATTATTCAATCATATCTAACTAACAGGTCAATCAAAGTAAATCACAATAATATATTTTCATCCCGCTTTTCTCAATCTGCTGCTTTTCCTCGAAGCGGAATCCTCTGCCTAATCCTCTACACAGGTTATACAGCTGATATCCCGACCCAGCTGATATCATAATACTATCCTTACCACGTATGCAGATGGCATATGTCTATTATCAGCCAGCACTGGTCCAGTTATACCATCCCGTACTCTTCAATCCCATACCACTAACCTTGAAAAATGGTGTCAAAACTGGAGGATTAAAATAAATTCCCACAAACCCATGAAATCACTTTTACCCTCCGTCGTAAACCAATGACTTCCTGCCCTCCCTCTCATTTAATAACATACCATTGAATCCAGTAGAACAGGTCCGGTACTTAGGACTACACGTTGACAAAAGATTAACTTGGAATCCTCATACTAGACTGAAACGACAAGAAACAGCTCGCCGTTTGAGGCTACTTCAAGATTTACTAGACAAAGGTTCTAAGCTCTCAATTAATTACAAAAAACTCATATACATGACAATCATTAGACCCATCTGGACTTACGGAATAGAGCTTTGGGGCTCCACTAAACAATAGATTTCCTCTCGTAATCAATCCTTACAATACAAAATCCTTCGTAAAATCCTCAATGCTACTTACTTTGTTACGAACAAAGTAATCCATAATGACCTTAATGTCCCATTTGGCTCGAATCCGATATCAATTTTTTCATAACAAACTTCATCCCCAATCAAACCCACTAGTTTCAAACCTAGCAACCTCTTGAATTCCTGATAATCCTCCAAGGCTTCTGAAAAGAAGGTGGTCTCTTGATCTTCTAAGTTGAACTTTTTATTTGAGTACTACCACTGGGTAGTTTCTCTACTTGTCTTTTCATGCCAAAGAATAAATTCATTATATTTACTTGATGTATTCTGTTATACATTTGTAAATTTAATTAAATAACTTTAAAAAAAATTCTATTAATAATGACTAAAACTATTAAACGTATCCTGAGTGGACCATAATACGGGCTCTTCATTCAATATCGTGAGTTTCTTGAACCCAAGTTTCACAAACCCAAAAATAATACTGATTTTAAAAGGTATAATGACACGTGTAAAAGTTCTTCACAGTGAAATGTAGTTTCTGGCTATGAAGTTAAAAACTAATGTTATAAGTAATAGCATATAATGCTACAAATAGAGCAAAAATTAAAGGTTACTTCATTTATACAATCAAAAATGCCTCTTTAAGTAAACAAATAATTAAATCTTCAATAACGTGACTTGCTTGGGAACAGTTTTATAAATTTGACATAGTTAAGGTTAGTGGCAACCCCTTCTATTAATGCGCTGAGTTGATGTCCCGAAGACCTGGGTTAAAATCCGTCTCTATATGCGTAGGTATGTATGTGTAGGGAACTAGAACGCTCTTGAGGCTCATCCAGCCTCTATAAAAGTGTGTTTTTTTTATTAAATATAAAAAATAGTGAAAATTTATTGAATTTACTACCATAATAAGTTAAATAAAAAAAAAGAAGGAAGAAAACATGAATTGAACTAATAATGAATAAAACCAATCTAGCTTATAGGCCTTGTAGGTTTAATTATGCAGGAGCAATAATTTTGTTTTATTTTTAATTAAAAAGATTAATTATGAACCTATAACATTATTTAAATTGCTTAGCATTAAGGGATACATTTATAAAGTAGGAATAAAATCATAATTGAATTAATATTAAGTGAAAACTATCAAACGTGTAGACCTTACTGAGTAATAAATTAAAGACCACATATTAATTTATTTTACTACATAAACTTATCATTAAATAAAACATAAAATTTAATTTAATAATCAGAAGCCTAATTAAATAACTAACTAATAAATTCCAAAATAAAGGAAAATAATCAGGTATGTATTGAAGATGAATGAAACCTATCAAACTTATAAAACCTTGTTGATTTTATTTTCGTTCATAGATTTATTCAGATCATCATAAATTTCGTTTTAAATGATAAAATAATATTAAATACTTTAATTCTATTCTTCCAATCTCTCTCTCTCTCTCTCTCTCTCTCTCTCTCTCTCTCTCTCTCTCTCTCTCTCTCTCTCTCTCTCTCTCTCTCTCTCTCTCTCTCTCATATATATATATATAGATGTAATTCTCAATTATAACAATTTTTGGTTTTATGCATCAAAAACCAAACTGTACATAACCACAATAACATTTTAGTAGATAGTATTGATAACGTCACCATAGTAACCTACACGTATATTCTATATCTTTTTTAATTTTTCAAAAATTTTGTTAAACATTATTTATTTTTTTCTCATAAGCTCACTTCATCCTACCAGGCCAAAGGCACCCCACCACCAACCCCCCCCCTCCCCCCACGTTATTTATTTATTGAAAAATGTTAAAACATACACATTTTTTAAAACATACAAAATTTGTAAACAATAATAAATATTATACTAAATTGGTTAATCTCATAGGTTCAATGTCTCAAATCAATTTTAGACGCGCATGCGGACTATAGGGAATAAGTAAAAAAAAAAATTGTTTAAAGTGGCATTAAAAATATTTTTATAAAGGTACCTGTCTATCCTTTTTTCACTATTCTTTGGACTATAAATATTTTTAAATCTCTTTGTTTTAATTAATATAATGGTTATTGTCTTGTTTTTTACAGAAAATTATGACTTGTAACTATTGTAGTTATGTTCAGTATGGTTTTTGATCCATAAAACCAAAAATTGTTATGATTGAGAATGACTTAAGTAGTCGAAATGTTTTAAGACCTAATAAATGAAGGATTTCTTGACCGGATAATGGTTTTTCTCTTTTTATTTTACTATAAATTTGAGCTGAAGACGCCGGCAGATGGGCGAGAAATCACAAGTTGGGACTCGTCGGTTGATCGGCCGTGAACGGGCGTCATCAGACGATGGCGGTTATAGTGGTGTTAGCACTCCCTTGGTTTTACATACATTTGATTTGATCGGCCGATAACAATGTACGGATGCCTTTAGTGTTTTATAAAGGAGGTAAAAAAGCCTTGGTTATTCCGTCCATCAGCTAGGGCGTACAATGGGAGACCGCGGCCTATGCTATGGCAGATACTCATTAATGATCTTTATCCTTTAAGGAGAGGAGTGACTCAGTGATAGAGCATTGAGCTGCCATGACGAAAATCCTGGTTCTAATCCTGGCAAGATTTTTATTTAATCTGTTAGCAACCGTAAATGGATCATTTGGGATCTAGGATCCTGCCTGATGCTCATGCAGCCTATATAAAGTTGGTCTGTGCCAATTTAGATTTTATGCAAAATGTTCAAATTTATTTATATTGTTTCCTTGTTAGCATTATTTTCCCTATGATCTATTTACAATTCATTAATTTTTTTTGGTTCCAGGTGAGGTCTGACTTAGTTTTTTTTGAAGCAATTGGTAAGCAAAATTCTTATGTATTTCAACCAGCATGCTCTGTGCTAGTTAAAAACGCTGCATGAGATTGATCGATTTTCTTCAAGTTTATTATTTATTTATTTTTGTCTTATCGATGGTATGATATCTTCTTTTCATATCTTTTTTATATTATCTGATTCATCGGACAAGGATTACAAAATCCTGCATGAAATTTTATGTTTGATTTTTGATACATTTTTCTACTGTATTTGTACATGCTGAGTTCAAATCTGTTAGAGTTATATTCCTATCACGCTATGTGCTACACGATTGTATGTTTCTAGCATAAAGGAGAGACAAATTTAAGAGAGGCCCAATTTATGTTGGCGGCCCTGCTTTCTAGTGCCTTTCAAGCTTAGATGTATGGCATTCACAGAGGAGTTAGTCAAGTCAGTAAATGATAAGGCATAAGGTTAGTTGCTATTTTTCTTGGTTACTCTCATAATTTAGTCAAATTTGAGATGAGTACATTACGGCGCGCCTGTGTCAACAGTCCAGACGTGTTGTTATATATGTGGGAGTTATGTGGCTGCAAAACAGAGACAAAATATTACAAAGTTTGTGGAATTTCGGTTTAGGCCATCATTTGTAAAAGATAGTGATACAATGTACGTATCTCAATTACTTCAGAGCCACCACGGGCTCTAAAATCTTATGTTATGGGAGAAATACGTTTCTAGTATTAAGTAGTGCTATGCCTATGTCATATTCATGTAAGTATATGTCAAGTTCGTTTCTTCGATGTAGGGCTCCATTTGAATTTCAAAGGAGTTTTAGAGATTGGTTTGAGGTGGAATTACGGACTGGGATGAGGAATGAATTTCGTAATAAGCGTGGTAAGTAATGTCATGAGGGGGTTTATCATCGATTCGAGAATGAATTGAGGTATATTGAGATGTCTAGATATATGGATATATTGTGGATGAGGCATTGGGTATTTAGGAACTGCGTTTGAATGTGGAGTGTATTATTACACTATAGTTGTAGTTGTATAGTTGTAGTGATAATACAACTACTGTGGTATTACGCTACTTCAGTGCGCATATAAAGTGTTGTTTAATATCCTTTATCAAAAACTCGTTCCATTTGCTGAAAGCGAAATAGGAGACTGCCAGGCAGGTTTTCGAAGTGGCAGGTCGACTATCAATCAGATTTTTAGCCTAAGGACCATCCTGGAGAAGCCAATCGGATATAAAATGCCCACACATCACCTCTTTTCAGATCGCATCATATCAGACGAGCCTATGACAGCATCAATCGAGCCAAATTCTATGAGGCTATGAGAGAGTTAAGAGTACACTGAAAGTTAATTCGCCTTGTAGCAATAACAATGGATGAAAGATATTGTGGCGTCAGAATGCAGGGGGATCTCTCTCCTGAATTCAAGACTATATGAGGCTCTAGGCAGGGATTATTTAATATTGCCGTGGAAAAGATTATTCGTAAGTCAAAAATCCAGACTAACAACACAATGTATAACAGGCTGGTTCAATTATTAGGCTATGCTAATGATCTAGATATTGTTGCTAGCTTATTCGAAACACTGAAGACAACATTCTCATCATTGATGGAGGCGGTAGAAGAGATGGGTCTAAGCATCAACGAAGAAAAAACTAAATATATGAGGACAGGTGAATCTACAAGGATTGTAGTACAGTAGATTGTAGAAATAGGTCCTTACAAGTTTCTTAAGGTCGATAGCTTTACTTATCTCGGAAGTGTTGTTACCTCGTCAAACGATATTTCTCAGGAAATAACAAAGAGAGCCATCAGCGTTAATAGATGTTATTTTGGGCTGAGGAAGCATCTAAGGAGCTCACTACTAACACGGAAAACAAAAGTCATGCTGTATAAGACCCTGATTAGGCCAGTCCTGACCTACACTTCTGAAACATGGACTTAGATGATATCTAAGTCCAAGGAAAAAGAGATGGCTGTTTTCGAAAGAGGTCTGCCCGCAGAGTTTTCGGAGCTATTTTCGTAAATAGTCAATGGAGAAGGCAAACCAACCGAGAGTTTACGAGATATTTGGGGAGCACGACATCATTACTTTGATTAAAATTATTATATTAAGGTGGCCCGGCAATGTGGCCAGAATGAGTGAGGAGGATCCCGCGAAGAGGCTGCTGGAGGAAAAGTTGGACCGTGCCAAAGGAAGAGGAAGGCCTAGGCTCCGATGGGAAGATGGATTGGCATAGGATGCCAGACGCATTTTGAACGTCCCTAACTGGAGGGCAGCTGCATTAGATAGAGCCGCCTGGCGAAGTCTCTATGAGGAGGCTAAGACTCACATAAGGTGGTTAGGGGCGGAGGAATGTTGTTGGGAGAATGTGTTGCGAGAAATGTTTGGTGGAGTTTTCGAGGACGGAGTGTGGTAGGAAAAAAAAATATACGAAATCTACCATGTCTTTACTTATTATGTCTAATGTACCATGTGAAATAACTGTCTTTGTTAAGCTTTATATGGCCTGTTCTAAAGTTCCATCTAATTCGACCATTGAGGTCCCCACTCAGGATTATAGACCTTTGCTTTCCCCTGCACTTGTATTCGATTCTTTGAAGCTCCGAGTAGAATAATTCCTTATCCAAGACTGAATAATTCTCTGTTGGTGCATAGACTTGGATGAGTGTCCTCAGCTATTCCAAGAATTTGCAGTCTAAACTTCTTCATTTCCAGCGCAAATTTGGCTTCTTTCCCCGTCAGTGTCCCGATGTTCCATGTTGCGATTTTCAAGTCCTTTTTCGTTCCATGTCGTTGCTTTCAAGACAATTTGTTTCCGAGGCCATTTTGATTCTTTGAATCATTTTTACTCTAGTGTGGGTGATTTGCCCGACACGAGAAGCCCCGTAACCTCCAGACAACAGGCCCCATTAGCCGCCTTTTACGACAGACGGAGATTCCATGGGAAAGTTAGAACTACCCACAGATAGATCCCCTACCCACAGGTAGGAAACTTAAATTCATGAAGCTATATAATTTATCTAAACCATATGTGGACAACAACTATTCCGCTGTAAGATTTGATCCGGCCCGTGAGACATTTTGAAAAACCCAATTAAAAATAATATTACACAACTTACTCATACTCACGGAATCAAGTGAGCGAGCAAGCCGAGAGGCGGTGATCATCAAAGAGTGAGGCGGCAAATATCAAAGTCTCACTGGCAGCGCAGCAAAAGATTATTCCTTCGCAATTGTATTGTTCTACACCAGACGATTCTAGATCATTCCTTCATTTTGCTTTAAGCGGGTGGATGGCCCGAACTTTAGTTCAGTTTTATTTGAGCTATTGAAGTGATAACTTCGAAAAGCGATATCCTAACGAATTGCTAGTGCTGTCAAACTGCTTTGTGACTTTGTGTGCAATTTGAATGCTTACTAATTATATTTTGCTATTAAGTTTATCGAACGATAAGTAAACGAAAATGATGTCTGGTGGAAAGAAACGAAAATTATATGCAGAGGGCCATAAGGATAATGCACTACTTTTAAAAACGGCACGCGAACGTATTTGCACACTAAATTTTGGCCCGCAACATGTCATTAGCTGCTGTACCTGATCTAAACTCTTGATGTAATATGGTTATCAATAAAGTAACAAGAGGAAAATATTACTTTGAACTTTTAAGAAATCAAAACCTCAAGAAATTCCTTAGGGACTTTGTAACATCTTAAATATTTTCAGACACTTTACAAAACATTATCCATTAATAATTTAATTTTTCTATATATTCCCTATCCCTACTCTAAATGCAGCTAATTCTATCATAAAAATAACAACTAACTTAGGAACGGATATCATTTGTAATTTATCACTTTGATTTCCTTGGGTATTGTGTAGGCTGGTCATTAAAATATATGGTTTCTTCTTCTTCATCGGCGCTACAACTCAACGCTGAGTCTTGGCCTCCTCAAGTAGTTTTGCCCATTGGTCCCTCTCTCTTGCAACGGTTCTCCAAATAGCCAGTACAAGAAGAGCTCTACTATCAGCGTCGATCCCATCTATCCAGCGCAATCTGCCTTCCAAGTCATCTTTTCCTTCCTATGGGCGTCATCATAATTTTGCTGGTTAGTCTTTTCCATGCTGGCCATGGTGAGTTGCTACGAATGCTACATAATCCAACAAAAATTACAGATAATTATACCTTAATTTTGTTTCATATAGTCACACTTTCTCACCCAGCCTCTATAAACTGTATACTCGCCTGCTAGATTTCGTGATAATGTCAATTAAATTCAACTTGGTATAATGCTTTTAAAAATCGAAACAATTTTAATCGATATATCCCTAATAAAATAGAATTACTCTAATTACGTTTGTATTAAATTATAAGCTTTAAATTTATTTAAATTAATACAATTTTGTTTTCGTCAGTTTTTAAACGTATCGCATTGTATAAATTGTCATTATTTTTCTAATGGTGCAATAAATAACTAAATTGCGAAACATTTCATTTTTTTCCCAGCAATAATTTTATCTAATAGAGCCACACATTCTCACCCTGCCTCTTTAAACTGTAAATACATATACTAAATTTCGTGATGTCAATCCTCTAGAATCCATCATGTATCGATTAAAAATCACATTTACAATTTAAATCAGACTATACCTATAGATATAATATTTTTCATAATTTATTAGTTACTTGTTTTAATTTTAAATATTCTTATTTTGAAGAGAAAAGATGTACCCCCGACCGGGATTCGAACCCGGGTCCTCTGTCTTACCGTGACAGGACTCTACCAACTATGCTACCGGAGTAGATACCAGCCGATGTCCCGGACGGGGGCATATCTTTTCTCTTCAAAATAAAAATATTTATAAATATAATCATCCTAATTATATTTACTCCTGAAATAATATAATTAATCTAATTACATCTGTATTTAAATGTATGTACATAAATACAATTTATGTGATCATTTTTGTTTCCTTCGTCAATTGTTAGTGTCGATTATACAACCTATACAAAACATATCGAATTGTAAAAATTCAAATTATTTTACAAATGCTGCAACAACAAACTAAATTCCAGAAAATTATACCTTTTTTATTATCTAAATACTTTTTTTATAGAGACACACTTTCTTACCCAGCCTCTGTAAACTGTAAACTCGTATGCTAAATTTCGTGATGAAATCGATCTATTTACGATTTTACAAAATGAATTGAATTTGCGACTAAAATATTTATCGTGGAGATTATTTACGAACGTTTCTGGTTTACTGTTATTGTAATTCTAATTCGTCAAATTCATGAAACATAATGAATATATAATTCCATTTTCAAAGGTATATTTTTTAATAAGTATTTTTTGAAAACATGTTATATTTTTAGAAATGTATTATATTGTAAAACTATATAATATTTTTATTATAGAACGAGTGTTAGTAAAAAAAAGAGTTCAAATATTATATGACTACATATTTTCCTGACGTTCAACTTAAAAGTCAAAAAGTTTTGAACTTGATCTAAGATGAATGAATGGAATTTCACAACACCATAATCATGGTTATGTATTACATATTTGTTTTTTATTATCGTTATTACCTTACAAATAGTCACCGAGTTCGGTACAGTTACCGACAATCATGAGAACACTTGCATCCTCAGCCTCCATCATTCTCTTCGTGTACCATGGTTTCATTCCATGATGACCTTCTTGAGACATCCATGGAATGTGTTGACATTCCATTCTCCGCTGAAGTTTGACTACATCTTACCCCCTCAAAGGACCTTAAATAAGTTCTTTAGTTGCAATAGTCCTCAGATCGATTATTAATAAAACAGTCGAGTAATTGGTTTGTAAAGTAATCCAATTCCGCCTATCACACATTTCCGATCTGATTTAATTGTAAACCTGGTTCCACTCCCAAACACAGTTGGTTTCTCAGATCTATATATAACGCCTTACCGTACTTATATTAAACTCTGATCAGGCCTGTCCTAACATACGCCTCCCAGACATGGACAGTACCCACACAGGATAGAAATAATCTCCTGGTCTTCGAGATGAAGATCCTTCGAAGAATCTATGGGCCGGTAAGGGACGAGGAAGGCTGGAGAAGAAGAAGAAATAAGGAGCTCTATGAGCTGCTCCAGGATATAGATGTTGTGACCTTTATTAGGCTGGCCTTGGGTGGGCAGGGCATGTTGCACGGATGAGTCCCGATGAAATGCCTAAAAGAGTCATGGAAGAGGAAATTTATCGTCCAAGAAGATTCGGACGGCCCAAGCTCCGGTGGATGGATGTAGTGGTACAAGACCGACGAGACCTGCTAGGAGTCCGAAATTGTAAGGCAGCGGCCCAAAACCTAGCCGAATGGCGGAGGCTCATAGAGGAGGCCAGGGCCCATCGCAGGGTTGTAGCGCCATCTGATAGATAGATATAGTTTCCACTCCCAAACACTGTTCGGTTCTCAGATCTATTTATAACGTCTTACCGTACAGCAGATTTTGGCAAATCATTCCTTATCCGATCCTCGTATCTGTTAACTCAATATATAAATAGTATAAACCTTCTTCAATTCGCCGTTCCAATAACATTCCAACCTTCGAATCTCTTTTATTCAATCACCTCATATCCTTACGAACCCCAGAAGCCGAGTAAATTTTGTTAAATTGTCTTTGTAAAAATCATAAAATTATATTATTTTAGTTAGCCAATGAGATGCCGTAAGGCTAACTAACAGAAATTGAATTGTTGGAAATTGCATGTCCCTGTCATTATTCTTACTCACAATATATGTATATATTTTTTTTTTGCAAAAAATTAACTGATTGGGCATATATCTAAATTTATTTGAATATTAGAATAAAATATTAAATAATGAAATGTCGGATATAATAAAAAATATCCTTTTAATAAATTATTATTATTTTTTTTACACGGAACGGACTTAATTTCTTTTAGTCTTTCCCCGTAGTCATCGATATCGAAACAGTGTTGGTCTGTTATTTTCATTCTGTCAGTTTCTTCCTTTATCTGTTTGATCTACCCCCTATAGTTTTTCCTATCTATAATTTTATTTAATAGATGCACACTTTCCCAGCCTCTGTAATCAGTAAATCCGTATACTAAATTTTGTGATGATGATCAATCTGACTTAACTCTTTTCATTGTTTTTAAAATTTAATTATTAATTTTAATTGAATTATAACACAATTACCCTAATCTTTTTTTTTTCATCTTCAAATATTAACGACAATTATACTAATGCTGAAATATTAAACTACATTTCAGTCAATTTTAACTTTATTTTTGTTTATAATTTTACAGAGGCACACTTTCTCACCCAGCCTCTATACACTGTATACTCCTAAGTTGAATTTCGTGATGGCAATCTGTAAACTAACTATATATGCATTAAAAACATAATAAAACAATTTTAATCGAGTTATGCTTTATATAAAATAATTAATCTAATAACATTAATTTTAAATTGTTTACTTAAATTAATACAGCTTGTGTGATTCGCATTTTTTCAGACAGAACCGAATACGTGGATCCAATTATTTTCTCGGTAGCTTTGGTTTTTCTAATTATTATCGACTCGAAGTATTTCAATGTCTCCTCTATATTCTTTCCACACCAACCCTCAAGTACTCTTTGGTATAACGAAGAAATTTCAGTATATAGTATATATATATATTATTCTGTTATACTCTATTTATATATATATTAATATAGTATATGCTTCGATGGGACTATCGAATCCTACCAAGTCCGTCCATGTTGGTCCTACACTTTGTCTAACTTCTATAGACGGACTCTAAATTCCCCACCAATAAAAATAATTAGATGCAAAACTATCAGTATATTTAATATCTCTACATATTGGTGGATTTAGGACGGTAGAGTGGACAGTGTGAAACGCTGAATAAAAATATTTGTATAATTGGTTTCATAAGTACGTGAAAAGTAAAAAATATTAGGAATATCTATATTAGAGATAGTTAGATCTCTATGGCACAGAGATGAAACATAGTCCATCGTGTAAGGAATACACCTGTAAATAAATCAAAGTGTTCTTTGGGGTGTCAAGGTAATTTTAAGAAATCTGTCACTTCGCAAATATCTTTCGAACAAATGAACGGGTATGCATTTAAATCTATTATTCCCTTTGATTTGGAGCTATTATATACGTTGGATCATCTTAGGATCAAATTTATCACAGAACTATCTATCCAGGTTGTTCTATTGTACATATATGATCAGAAGAAGGAGAATACTGTGCAGCATTCCTCCTCACACTGCATAGGCGTTTAATGAGGTTAGATTGTGATGATGATGAATAATATAATAAAATTAACTGGACGTATTGGAATAATATTGAATTTTATTAATTTTGAATCTTTTTACCTTTATATGAAAACTGAAGGCAGACGGTGAAAACAAAAGAGAAACAAAATACGTGAAATTGGAAAAATCCACTTAAACAAATAAATTGTAGAGGTTGTTCCTCAGGGATGGGAAGATGGTGAAATAGAATCGAACTTGATATTGGGAGACAAGTGTAGTAATTGTTTTGGGAATACTTTTCTTTTAGGTTATATCCCAAAGACGTTTAACTGCAGTTCCCAATTTTCTTCTTCAGAATAACTTAGCAATTATTTTTCAAATAAATATCCTACTCAGCATCTAATTTTCTAACACCCTGTAACTTTCTTTGTTGATCCTCATAAATAAAAATACAAAATAATTCACGTCAGCTTTACGACTCCGAATATATCACTTGATCCTGAGGTCCTCATTAACCCAATCCATCAATCACATGGAAAAAAGGATGTTTAAATAAAAAATTATTTTCATCATCAAGTTTAATAATTCATAAACACAAATACGTCGTAACAAGTTATACGCATATACAAATATATATTATGCACAATGAAGTATCTTCGCTAATGTCATTTCTTAAACTACACAAGAATTTTTAATTCTAAATTACTAATTATAACTACACATTAGTGACTATATGAGAAGTCAAAATATATTGAACATAAACCTTCCCGAAATGGGAAAGGACTCGGCAACTCCCGAATTATCGGAGACGGAATTGCTTCTCCTGCCGAAGTCTTCGTGCAGTAGTCATGTGGGTCTAATCCACGACTATGGAGTAGGAAAGTGCATTATTTAATTGTTAATAATGTTATTTTATTAAATACATTTTCACAATAATTAAATTTTAACACAAATTTTGAATTTTAATCGGAGTCCTTCGTAGGGGACCGGAGCGAGCTAGTTGTAGAGCGCTGAGTAGCCATGTCGAAGCTCCAAAAATCAAATCTTGCTCCTGATAAGACTTTTATTTTATCTGTTAGCAGCCGGTGATAGATCTTATGGGATCCAGGACCCTCCCGGTACCCAAAATAAGGTGGGGGAATCTGGCGGTCGAGTTGAAATCTAGGATAAATCACCTCCCCCGAATGCCGTTATCAGGCCTCCCTATTCTTCTTGTATGATATACATTGTCTTTCATTATTAATATTCCAGATATCTACTACGATCCTTGTCCTTCTGGACAAATATCCTACTCGTCATTGTTATTTCAACTTCGTCTTGATCCAGGAAGAGGTTCATTATATCCTGAATTTTACGTATTCTTCCTCACAATATGCTCGCAGATTCTTGTACTATATTATAGTAGTATTCTCTCATCTGCTTTCATTATCAAATTTATGAGGTTTGAAGATTGTAGAATTTCTTGTAGAATATTAAATTTGTAGCGCATGATACAACATTCCTCTTTTTTAGATGGTAGGTTAATAAATAAATGGCAAAGAAACCTGAAAACCTTGCCACGATTGGAGAATATAGCTTGGGTAACTCCATATATGAAAATCATTGATGATCAATAAGCCTAAAAGCATTACAAGTTAACTTCATCCCTCTTTCCCAAAAGGACCTTAATTTCTTTTAGTCTTTTTCCATAGTTATCCTTATTGGTATGTTATTTTCAGTCTCTAGGTTTCTTCCTTCATCTGTTTGATTTACCACCCTCCCTCCTAGCACTCTTGTTTCCTCTCATTTTATAGAAGATTTCTCTATTTAATCTCTATGGGTGTATTATCACCATATGCCCGTAAAACCATAATGTTCATATCTCTATTTCCAAATCATTTAATTCTTTGATTAATTGTAGTATATTATTTTATTTATAAGAGTAAAAAATGAATTCAAAGTTTTCTTCCAACACAACCAACTACTTTTTAAACTTCAGTTGTTGAGCTCGTTGCAATTAAATCATCGACAAAGGGTCTTATTGATTTAATTATACGAGGGCTTTAGTCAATCCTCTAGGACAGAGTTGTCTTCCGCTACACTGACGACAGCCTTCATCATGGTAATAAACAAATCATTGCAGCTAATCTTCACCTCCAGGAACTACAATACTTCGGTAACATCCAGTTAGGCGAGACTCCCAACGGTGATCCATCACCGTTAAAGAGAAAATGTCTAAGCTGTCTCTACCAACGATTTACTTACCCACAATATGTAGATAATTGCTTATAAATAAAAATGATGCAGAGGGAATCGCCGTACAATATTTGTATGACTGCAACAGCACCCTGACTAATTATTCCGTAATATTGCAAACATTTCGATGGGACTATCGAATATCAATTTTGGGCCTACACAAACCCTCAAGTACGCTCATACCTCAGTACATCCAGTGTGGCCAGACATTCACCGCAAAGAAGTATTCCATCATCATTGAAGTTCTAAGGCACGTGAACATTTTTTCTGTAAATAATTAATTGTATATACGAGCTTAGTTCATTTTTGCTATGCTTTAATTTTCAAATGACTTTAGTGTAACATCCTAGGTTTAGTCCTCATAAACCAAGCCATCACATAGAAAGAAAGGGTGTTTAAATAAAAAATTATTTTCATCATCAAGTTTAATAATTCATAAACACAAATACTTCGTAACAAGTTATGTGCATATACAAAAATTAAATTAAATAAAAATATATTATACACAATGAAGTATCTTCACTAATGTCATTTCTTAAACACCACTAGAATTTTTAATTTCAAATTACTAATTATAGCTATATATTAGTAAATGTATGACATGTCAAAATATATTGAACATAAACATTCCCGAAATGGTAAATATTTCCCCAACTCCGGAATTTTCGGAAACGGAAGTCTTAGTGCAGTTGTCATGTGGATCTAATCCACAACTATGGAATAAGAAAGTGCATTATTAAATACATTCTCATGATAATAAAATTATAACACAAATTTTGAATTTTAATCGGAGTCTTCGTAGGGGATCGGAGCGAGCTAGTTGTAGAGCGCTGAGTCCTATATCTATTATGTATTACAAGATTTTTTTAGATTGTAGATTAATAAACATATGGAAAACAAATCAGAAACCTTGCACAATTGGAGAATATAGCTAGGGTAACTTCATATATGAAAATCATTGATGAGATAAATATCTCTAAGCACTACAAGTTAACTAGTTTATACATGGAAACAAAACAAAACAGATGAACTCTGAAAAGGCATGGCCATTATATAATGATATCAGTAATTAATAGTAGTATCCTGTAACCTTATGACCTTTTTTAGTGATCGTTGATGTTTTCAGGTTTCCGTATTTTCTCATTTCATTTAAAAGTTTTAGAAAACAAGATGAAAATGAAGGATCTTCCTAAAACGGATATCGAAATAAGGTTGGCACTATTGATAGGCCGATACTATCTGTTGAAAACTATCAAATGCTATCGATTATTTCTCGATAGCTGCTTCCCTTTTTCCAAACCTATACAATAATGAATTTCAACTAATTTAATTTAATTCAATTACCTATCTACTATTTGAAATTTCCTGGCTTATAAATTATAAGATTATATTATAAAGATGAGAAAAAAAATTAATTTATTTGAATTTAAAAAAGGTATTTACAATTTGTTTTTTTACAATAACAATGAAAAAATCAAACCTTCAGAAAAGAAAATAACGACATAGTTAATACCTTAGAGTGTGCTCCTTGAGCCAGATATTTCCCGAAAGAAAAACTAGCATTTCTAGTTAAACATTCAAGAATTTCTAGAAATAGATCCCTAATTAAAGAGGAAGTCAAGGTTATAAAAACCTAGAAGAGCCAATGCTCAATACCGCGAATTTGGTTTGTTTGCACAAGTGTGAGGCTACGTTTTCTACCCTACATAATGTAATTAGTAATTTCGAAGAGTTCAAAAATGGCATTTCCAGTGCGGCATCAAAGCTATTTAGAAGAGAACCAGATCAGCATAATTCCGAGTTTCAAAACTTGAGGGTAAAAAAGATCCACCGATAGTCGACTCGAGAGATGGGCAAAGTAGTTCCTTTTGAGATAGTTCATTATAACGAACTAGTTCAAATGAAGTACATAGTTCATTTTTCAAATGATTTGAAATGAAATTTATTTGCTTGTTTAAATTACCGATGAATTACAAATTTTAAATTGAATAATTAAAAATGAGATATAAAAAACAATATCGTTTACATTAGTAATAATATATATATACATATATATATTTATTGAAGGCCCCAATTTGAGTTTTAAACCAAGACAATTATCTGCAACGAGTTTCTTATATATAAACTACTCACAAATTGAAGTGGGCCACTCATCAAAAGTTAGGTAACTCTCTTTTTTAACCATACTTAAGGTTATTTTTTTGTATATTTCTGCTTTGGTACCTCACTAATCTAATTAAATTGAGTATTAGTCTTCGCTTCATTGAACTAGATCGTTCACGGAGTCTCTCCGGCTAGTACGTGAACGAAGTACGAGTAGTTCATTGAACTAGATCGTTCAAGGAGACTCTCCGGCTAGTACGTGAACGAAGTACGAGTAGTTCATTGAACCAGATCGTCCAAGGAGACTCTCCGGCTAGTACGTGAACGAAGGACGTGTAGTACATTGAAATAGATAGTTCACGAAGACTCTTCGGCTAGTACGTGAACGAAGTAGATCGTTCACTACATTACATTTATTTTATATTATTTACATTTACGTCCGCTGTCTTTTTTATAAATAATATTCCTTGTTCTTCCATATTATTCGTTATATTTAATTTACTCATTTTAAAAACTTTAATATTTACTTTCTTATTAATTTTCATACCCTGATCATTGTTTTCCTTTTTTCTTATAAACGATAAGAAACTCGTAGCAGATAATTGTCTTGGTTTAAAACACACACTGGCACACTTTTTCCTTCAATTACAAATATTTAAGAAAACTTATAAAATCTCTACTGGTGAGTGGAGTGAACTAAAAAGAACTATAGTTCACCAAAACAGAGAGCGCTCTTTATAGTTCATTTTCTGAATCTAGTTCAATTAACTAGTTCGTTCACGTACTTCTCATCTCTAGTCGACACTATTAATAGTGACCAGCGATTCGACCTACCTATCGATATATCGATATTAACTATCACCCAACCTTAGATTGAAGCGGTATCATTCTTCTAAGAAAAAGTGGTGTAGTCTGAGAAGAAGATTAAAACATACAATCCAAACAATGACTTGGGGGTGCCATTTGATAGGTAATTGCGATTTAAGAGTAGGAACCTGGATTGACTATCACTTGTTAATCGAATGGAATTCAATTATTTCCGGAGGAAGGAAATGATACTATTATTGTTAATATCAATTCGACTCGCCCAGGCCTCCTCAATCAGTATCCGCCATTAGTCACTGCTCAGTGCTGCTTCCATCCAGTTGCGAACCCTCAGCGTGCCGTCAGCAACAGTCAATCAACCTCAGTCGCAGTCGCCCGGCTCTCCTCAGCCATTAGATGATCTCCGTAAGTGTACGTTGTGGTAATTCCTCCTCGCTAATCCTCGCCAAAGGTGCTCATCTTAGTTTGATGAGATTAGCGACATTGGATTCACCAAAGAGATCATATAATTGCTGGTTTCTTCTTCGTCCACCAACAAAGGCCGCAATCCTTCTTCTTCAGTAATTCTCTTTCTTGGTTTAAATGATCGAAAACCTGTCTATTTATTACATTGTCGGTCCGGGCAATTTTTAATATCCTTCTGTAAGTCCACATCTAGAAAGCCTCTAATTTATTCATGGCCAGGACTGTGAGTGTCCATGAGTCTGCTTCATTTAGTATTACTGACCAAGCCATAACATTTAAGTAGGCGAATCTTAAGTCCCGAGTTGATATGTGGGTCGCATATCAGTCCTTTCATTTCTGTGAATACACATCCGGCTTGTTCAATTTTTCATTTGATTTATTGATATGGATCCAGTTTGTTGTTTATACAGCAACATAAATATTTTATCTTTTCTACTTATTCTAACATTTTGCCATACGATGTAATTTTAGTTATGCAAACCCTTAAAAAAAAAAAAAAGTAAAATTCCACATTTCTTATAAACAAACTAAATAATTCATATTTTTAATATTCGGTTAGCGCAGTCGTCAAATTGTAATTTTTTAAAATATTTATTTGTTAAAACCTTAAAAAATTCTAGACCTGATAAGTTATAAACGTCACGTATTAATAAATCAAGCAAAGTATGCTTTGTTACCTGTCATTAATTTAGGTGTTATCGCTTTATCTTCGTTTACAATTTCATTGATAACATATACAAGAATGCAAAAACTAAAAAAATCAGATTTAAATATTACCTATTTTATTACCCTTTTAGCTTAAATTAATTTATCAATGTTAAGGGCAGGCAGTATAGTAACCTTGTAATAGTTATTTGTTTAATCTTAAAAATTAAATATTTTTTTTTGTAAAGAAAAGAATATTCCACTTCTTTTATTTATTTTTCAACTTTTTTAATATAATTATTTATAAGTTTATTTCATAATTCATTACAATAATTTTGCTTTCAAGGTTCATTTGTTCAGTGATAAGTCTAATGTTGGTCATAAGTTTGAAAACAGATGTTACTAAACAGAAGAAAGAAAAACAGAAGGTAGCCGACTGGCTTTCGCTCTGGCTGCATCAAACCAGACAGTGTTGGTACGAGCCTCTTGATCTGCACATCGCAAGCTATAGCTCAGAGTTGAATCTTTGACTTAAAGAGGTGCTAATGTGCTAACCTTCAGGTGTAATTAGTTTAAATGTTTTCATTGATTAGACCACATCGAATTGACCAGGTCTATCGTCTCAACCTCTGACTAAAATTAAATATCTATCATAATATTGAATACTTCGTCTTTCTCTATCTTTCAATCCATCAGGTCCGATCTACTTTTTAGAATGTAGGATAAGAAAAAGGATCCTTCCCCGCCTTAATACAGTATGTCTAGATGTATTGTATTTATAATCAATCTACAAACGTTGTAGAAAAAATAAAGAATAGGAACATACATTGTAATATTAATATATCTTAGCATAATATCTAATAATATATTATAAAATTAAATCCTTCGTCTTTTCAAAGTTTTAATCCGATAGTTTTTCGACGGTCCTGATTTGTTCGATCTGGGTTGTTTCGCATTTTTCTAGTAGCTATAAAAATATATCAAAACTTTATTTTTATGAAGTAGTCGAAACAGCGTAAAGTTATATTTTATGTCTGTTATTATCTATGATGTAATAATTAAATATCTATCATTAGATAAAATCTCTCGTCCTTTCTCTGTTTTAACTCGTGGAAGCAGCAATGTTCTTGGGTATGAATAAAATAAGTGGTTGTGTTTAAATTTAAAATTTAAATATCTATCATAATATTGAATACTTCGTCTTTCTCTATCTTTCAATCCATCAGGTCTCATCTACATTTTTGAATGTAGGATAAGAAAAAGGATCCTTCCCCGCCTTAATACAGTATGTCTAGATGTATTGTATTTATATTCAATCTACAAACGATGTAGAAAAAAGAAAGACTAGGAAGATACATTGTATTGTTAATATATCTTAGCATAATATTTAAAAATATATTATAAAATTAAATCCTTCGTCTTTTCTAAATTTTAACCAATTATAATTCATATTTCGTTATGAATAAGTTCTTATGATTAAATGTAATAATTCAGTATTTATCATATTATAAGATCCATCGTCATTTCTTTGTTTTAACACGTCATATCTTATATGTAGGGGGAATAGATTCTTCCCCGCAAATCAATGGTACGTCTAAATATGCCATCATAGCCATTTGGAAATTTGTTTACTACTATAACTGATGATACAGTGAGTAGTTATAGTAATTAAACGCCTTTTATAATTTAGGATGCAGCAATTAAAAATAAACCTTAATATTGAATTCCTCGCCGTTTCTATGTTTATAATAATAATATAATAAGTTTTTTTGAAAGTGAGATGAGAAAATAAATCCTTCCCCGCTTGACTGAGGTCCATCGAGATATTATGTCATCGTAGTCATCTGTAAACTTAATAGCTCTTCATCTGATATAACAGTGTTGAGTCATATATTATGTTACCGTAGTCATCGGTAAACGTAATAGGTCTTCATCTGATATAACACTGATGAGTCATATATTATGTCACTGTAGTGATCTGTAAACTTAATAGCTCTTCATCTGATATAACAGTGTTGAGTCATATATTATGTTACCGTAGTCATCGGTAAACGTAATAGGTGTTCATCTGATATAACAGTGATGAGTCATATATTATGTCACTGTAGTGATCTGTAAACTTAATAGCTCTTCATCTGATATAACAGTGTTGAGTCATAACTATGAGTCATAATGTTTTAACCAATTATAATTCATATTTCGTTATGAATAAGTTCTTATGATTAAATGTAATAATCCAGTATTTATCATATTATAAGATCCATCGTCAGTTAAGGTGCATAATCCTACATTCCTTAGTCAGCACTCTCCCCTTCCCTCACTATTGTATATAAACCATGCTGTAAGAGATAGATCTAAGTCAGATAGTCAGATATAGTAGTCGTAGTCATTATCCTAGATTATAGTGTAGTTCTAGCTTGTTCATAT
Source organism: Troilus luridus (assembly GCA_964056705.1). Lineage (NCBI taxonomy): Eukaryota > Metazoa > Arthropoda > Insecta > Hemiptera > Pentatomidae > Troilus > Troilus luridus. The sequence continues at coordinate 12,002,304 of OZ057412.1, forward strand.
TGTTTGTTTATACCAATAAAGTTTTTTTAAGTTCTTGTGCGGCAACGTTCTTTATCTGGCGCCCGAACAGGGACCCTATTAGCCTCAGGTCAGTAAAGGTGACGAAATTTTCCTGGAGATCAAGAAAGATCGAAGAAATATTCTAACAGATTTTGGGTCAATCCAGTGAAGACAGCCTTGAACGGAAACTCAAGAAGGACCGAAGAAATAGTCATTGGACAACAGGTTCTGGAGTAAACCACCTGAAGTTTGTGTTTCTACACTTCAATAGGGTCAACTTAGATAAGGACTTCGCAGGACTTAAAATATAACTTGAGGTACATATTAATTTTAAGTTTTCTATGTATGCCTAAGGATAAGAAAAGTAGAGTTAGATTAGATATAGGTGAAATTACGGAACAATTGAGTAATTTATTAATTAATAATAATAGTAATAGCGATTTGGTAACAAACAATATGAGTGTCTCATACTCTATGGTAAAAGAAGATTACGATCATATTCCCTATTATGACGGTAATCCTGAAGACCTAATTTTTTTTGTAAAATCTGTAAAATCAGTCTATGACACAGTGTGCGGTGACAATAATACCCTAAAGATTCAAAATCATGCCCGACTCTTATCTAAAGTAACATCTAGATTAGTAGGCAACGCCAGACATTGTCTTCTCACAAATACATTCATAAATGTATCCGAACTACTTGACCATTTACAGAAAAATTTTAAAGACTCTCGTACAGTAGAACAACTTAAGCTCGAATTATTAAACATTAGATCAGGACCTAGAGAACATCCAATTTCATTTATTAACAGAATAGCTCAAATTAGAGCATTGATATTTTCTAGGATTTCACTAGACGATGATATTATAAATAAGGAAGCAATTATGAAATTACAGGACCGAGAAATTAATTATCACATTAAAGCAAACCTACATCCACAGCTTTGTGACTTTTTAAATCATCTTAAACTTACAGATATAGATGATATCAGGAATGCTATACAAAATGACTGTTCATTTATTTTAGACCGCTTATATGAACATCAACACCAGTATAATCCAAAAAATAACTTTAGATATAAAAACCACAAACCATTTAAACCAAATTTCAATACTCATAATAGTAGGCCTAATCATAATTATAATCATAATCCTAGTTTTAATTACGGTTATAACCATAATCATAGTTATACTCCTAATCATAATTACAACCCTAATTTTAATCATGATTATAATCAATTTAAATTTAATCAAACCTTTAATCACAACCCTAACCCAACTACTAATTTTAATCCTAACCCTAATTTTCATTTTAATTCTAATCCAAACCCTCAAAGCCACGATCCTAATATAAACTATAATTATAATTTTAATCAAAATCGTGAAAACAAAGAATCAAGTATGAATAGGCGAATTAATCATCAAGCCGCTAATAATTTCCAGGGTTTTAACTGGGAACAGCAGAGGCAGAAGACGCCTTTCCCTACGGGACCCTTTAAACCTGACTCATCAAATACCGTGTCTATGAGAACCGTAAGGTCAAACAACTCGCCTATGAATCACTTAGTACAAGGAGATAACGAGATAACTGATATAAAACAACAACTAGAAACACTAACTAACAGATTTGAACATTTTTTAGGACCAAGTCAGCCGGAACCATCCCCGAATATCCCCTAAATTTTACTGATCAATTACCACAATTCAAAGATTTTAAAGAACAAACCTGGCTCATTGATACTGGCGCTCTAAAAAATTATATTAACCCACGCTCCTTACCCGAGGGAACTGAAATTAATTCGGAAGAATTTATTGTTAAAACACCTACCGGACGCGAAAAGGGAACTACAACAGCATGTATTGACCTTGCTCCAAATTTAGGTCTTGACAGTAAATTATTAGTTAAGTTTTATATTTTTCCTTTTAGCGATACGTATGATTTATTATTAGGATTTGAAAGCATGAAGCAATTAGACATAAATATATTCAGTAAGCAAAATGAAATTTCTTTACTGGGAGGAAAAGTTAAAATAAATAATGGATTAATTGAAGATAATATCCACCAATTAGATACTATAAGTAATAATAATAATATCAATAATATAACCATTAAGAATTTAATTAGACATGAACATATGAATGAAGATAATTTAAATAAATTATTACAACTATTGCATAAATATCCCGAAATGATCAAGGGTGAAAATGACCCACTCAAGTCTACAAAATTACTTAAGCATACAATTAAACTAAAAACGGACAAACCAATTTACAGTAGGAATTACAGATATCCTCACCAATTTCGAGAAGATATCTCACAAGAAATACAAAGACTCTTAGATTCTAATATTATTAGGGAAAGCAACTCACCATATAACTCACCGATTTGGGTGGTACCAAAAAAGGCCGATGCTAGTGGAAAAAAGAAAATTAGAATGGTTATTGACTATCGGAAACTGAACCAGGAAACAGTTCCAGATAAATTTCCGTTACCGAACATAGAAGACCTTCTTAACCAACTAAACAAAGCACAAATTTTTTCTACAATTGACTTAGCGTCTGGTTTCCACCAAATTGAAATGGCTGAGGACTCAATTGAAAAAACAGCTTTTTCTACAGAATCGGGTCACTACGAATTCCTCCGTATGCCTTTTGGGTTATGTAATTCTCCCCCCACCTTTCAAAGGGCCATCAATATGATGTTAAGCAATATACCAAATTGTCTAGTTTACATGGATGATATAATAATTTTTTCTAATAATATTGATGACCATTTTTATCATTTAGAAACAGTTTTTCAAAAACTTACTCAACATTCATTAACAATACAGCTGGGCAAAACGGAATTTTTAAAACCTGAACTCCCATTCTTAGGATACATTGTTTCAAAAGACGGACTGAAAACTAATCCATCTAAACTCGAAGCTATTGAAAACTTTCCTTTACCAAAAACTCATAAAGGAATTAAACAATTTCTTGGCATGACAGGATATTACAGAAAATTCATTCATAACTATGCTCACCTAGCTAAACCTTTAACCCAAGCTTTAAGAATTGATGAAAAAAGTATTTGTCCTTCTTCCTATCAAGAAGCCTTTTTCCTTTTGAAACAACATCTCCTCAATGCTCCCATCCTTCAATTTCCTGATTGGGATCTACCTTTTATTTTAACAACAGATGCAAGCTCTGTAGCACTTGGTGCTGTTTTATCTCAAATTTCTAATGGAACAGATCATCCAATAGCTTTTGCCTCACGGACACTTTCGAATACAGAACAGAGGTACTCTACCATTGAAAAGGAATTATTGGCCATAGTCTATGCATGTAACCATTTTAAGCCATATCTTTACGGTAAAAAGTTTGTGATACACACAGATCACAAGCCATTAACTTGGTTATTTACAATGAAGAACACCAACGCACGGCTCATGAAATGGATATTTCAACTCTCGGACTTTGAATTCGAAATCAAACATATAGAAGGGAAAACCAACTATGTTGCGGATGCACTGTCCAGAAACCATCATGAATTACATGCCATTGAAGAAATTGACTATGATGAATTAGACAGGATTTTGGAAGAAACCTCAAATATGCCATTAGCATCATCTGATGAACTTGATGAATTTCTTGAAGAATTTGATGAAATCGGCAATATTCATCCTGTACCTCATAACAATAGCGAGCATGAAGCAGAAACCAGCAGTCTAGCCACAGTTCATTCTCAAGAGTCATCCAACCAACAAATTTGGATAATTGACCAAGATAAACCAATAAATATTGAAAAATTTCAAATCTTTGTTCAACGAGGAAAGAAATCAGTACGGGTAGAAAAACCTTTTAATAAAAATAGATACTATATTGAAACCGCATATCCTTGGAGTCAAGATTTAAATGAACTTTTATTGGAAATTCTCAAGCCAAATACAACTTATGGTGTATTTTGTGAGCCCAACGTAGAAACAGTTCGTAACGAATTCGAAGGCATTTTTTTAAAAATATCACAAATTATTCAAGATAACTATCCTTCCGTAAAAATAAAAAGATATAAGAAAAAATGTTTAGATATCACTAATACAGACGAACAACTGGACATTATCAATTCTTATCACCTTGGTAAAACATGTCACAGAGGCAGCCTAGAAACATATGAAAAACTGAAAAAGGATTATTATTGGCCTCGAATGAAAGACACCATTACTGACTATTGCAATAAGTGTGAAATATGCAGGAAGACTAAATATGATCGAAAACCAATTAAAACAAAATTTTGCATTACACCAACTCCAGACAAACCCTTTGAAGAAATCATGATTGATACATTACATTATGAACAAAAATTTATAATCACCTTAGTTGACACATTCTCCAAACGTCTTTTTGCCAAACTGACTGACGCATGTAACTCTATCCAAGTTTCAGATGTAATCATTGAATATTTGGAACTATATCCCTCTCCTGACAGAATTAAGATGGATAATGGAAGGGAATATAAAAATAATTTGGTTGAAAATCTACTCAGATCCCAAGGAATTGAACCCTATTATGTCACTCCCAATCATCCTAATTCCTTAGGGCTCCTCAATAGAACCCATTCCACGTTAATAGAAATCCTTCGCAATTTAAAAGAAACAGACCCTACTATAAAATTAAAGAAGCAATTATGTCTTGCTGTTATTGCATTCAACAACACTTTAAATCAAAAATTAAAATTAACTCCTAATGAAATTACATTTGGGACGCAAAAAGATAAAAGCGACAAAGCCCCAGTTACTGAACAACTAGTAGAACAATACCACAATAATTTAAAACTAGTACATGCACAAATAAAGTCAAGAATTATGGACGAAAAAACATCCAGAACTAACTCACTTAATCATAATAGAGAAGATGCCGATATTCCTGACAACACGTATGCTAGAGTTAGGACTAGAAATAAAAATGAAAATCCTTTTAAACCAGTTCATAAATTAAAGGATAAAAATAAGGAAATCATTGTACATACTAATAATATTCAAAGACAACGTAAAACTTATAAAACTAAAAGAAACCCTCCAACACTGTCTGTTTCAGATAATGCAGTCAATGACAATGATTCTTCTCATATGGACATTACCTAACATTTCTGCATATGAAATTACAGACTTGACTAATGCACCAGGTATAACAGCAATAAACATGCCACCTGCATTTACAATAGACAAATATCATACCTTGTTACATTACATTAATTTTACTCATTTAAAAGAAGAATTAATCTTTGCTGAACAAAATTTAAACTCATTTAAAACTAGTACAACTTATGACACAGTGCATAGGCAACTAAATTTTGTGAAATCCAAAATAGATTCACTTATAAACACACCTCAAACCAACAGACCAAAAAGAGGACTTATTAACGGTATAGGTTCAGCTATTAAATGGATCACTGGCAATCTCGATGCCTCTGATAAAGATCATTATGATCAAATTATTTCAAAATTAGAGAAAAATTCTTATCACCTCGAACATAACGTAGAACAAGAAATCTTATATAATAAAAAAATTAATAGAGACCTTTCGAAATGATATATTAATACTAAATAAGAATAATGAACGAGCTTCAAAACTAGTAAATTCCCTAGACATGACAACTATCACAACTCATTTAAATGAACTCTACTCTATCATTAATTACATAACTTTACGAACTTTAGATATAGAAAATTCCCTTGAATTTTGTGAATTAGGCATATTACACTCTAGTATGCTAACTCAAAATGATATTTCTTCTTTATTAAAACGAAACATATCCTTAATATCAACAGACTTAGAAACCTTATGGCAAATCAGCAAAACTAGATGTTTCATCAAAAATAATATAATTCATTACTTCATATCAATTCCCTTAAAGCAAAATATGTATAGTACCATGTATCTCCTTCCAGTTCCTGTATCACACAATAATACTTTTGTAACAACACTAACTCCTAATAAACTTGTTTTACTAGATAAGAATAAAACCCTTACGGGAAATTGTACTTATATTAACACATATTATTATTGTATAAATGTTAGAGAAACCAACAATCATTGTATCCAGAATTTACTTAAAAATAACTTTCACCATTGTATTACATCTAGTATTAATGTCAAGCCTTTTATTAAATACATTGATGAAATAGATTACTACCTTAGTTTTAACATTAGCTATGTAACATTAGAAGATAAGGCTTTGTATCCTATTTTCCTACCTTTAACTGCCTTGATCAAACTTAAGCATAATAAAACATTACTGCAATGTCCTAAACCTAGTACCGTAATGATTGATTCAAAGATCATTAAGTTAGAAAATACTATTAGTAATACCCTACCTTTCAATATGTCATTTGATGAACTCAAATTACCACCTAATCCATCTATTGTATTAGAAGATTTAGATTATATACCTTTGATAGAAAATGATCATTATTTGTATATTCTTAACATTATTGTATTGTATCTTTTTGTATATAATATCTGTATTCTTGTCCTAAAATATTGTAAATGTACCTCAAGGCCTGGACCACCAAGTCAACAGAACGAGGAAATCCAGTTACCACCAATATTTAATCCTTGGACTTTACCTAATAAATAATGCTCTCCGGAGTTTCGCATCTTAAGAAGGGAGGAGTTAAGGTGCATAATCCTACATTCCTTAGTCAGCACTCTCCCCTTCCCTCACTATTGTATATAAACCATGCTGTAAGAGATAGATCTAAGTCAGATAGTCAGATATAGTAGTCGTAGTCATTATCCTAGATTATAGTGTAGTTCTAGCTTGTTCATATTGTTTGTTTATACCAATAAAGTTTTTTTAAGTTCTTGTGCGGCAACGTTCTTTATCTGTCTTTTCTTTGTTTTAACCCGTCGTAACTTATGTGTAATGTAGAAGATTCTTCCCCACAAATCTATGATACGTCTAAATATGTCATCATAGCCATTTGGGAATATTTTTACTACTATACATGATGATACAGTGAGTAGTTATAGTAATTAAACGCCTTTTATAATTTAGGATGCAGCAATTAAAAATAAACCTTAATATTGAATTCCTCGCCGTTTCTATGTTTATAATAATAATATAATAAGTTTTTTTGAAAGTGAGATGAGAAAATAAATCCTTCCCCGCTTGACTGAGGTCCATCGAGATATTATGTCACTGTAGTCATCTGTAAACTTAATAGCTCTTCATCTGATATAACAGTGTTGAGTCAGATATTATGTTACCGTAGTCATCGGTAAACGTAATAGGTCTTCATCTGATATAACACTGATGAGTCATATATTATGTCACTGTAGTGATCTGTAAACTTAATAGCTCTTCATCTGATATAACAGTGTTGAGTCATATATTATGTTACCGTAGTCATCGGTAAACGTAATAGGTGTTCATCTGATATAACAGTGATGAGTCATATATTATGTCACTGTAGTGATCTGTAAACTTAATAGCTCTTCATCTGATATAACAGTGTTGAGTCATATATTATGTCACCGTAGTCATCTGTAAACGTAATAGGTCTTCATCTGATATAACACTGATGAGTCTTATATTATGTCACTGTAGTCATCTGTAAACCTAATAGCTCTTCATCTGATATAACAGTGATGACTCATATATTATGTCACCGTAGTCATCTGTAAACGTAATTGCACTTCATCTGATATAACAGTGATGAGTCATATATTATGTTACTGTAGTCATCTGTAAACCTAATAGCTCTTTATCTGATATAACAGTGATGACTCATATATTATGTCACCGTAGTCATCTGTAAACGTAATTGCTCTTCATCTGATATAACAGTGATGAGTCATATATTATGGCACCGTAGTCATCTGTAAACCTAATAGCTCTTCATCTGATATAACAGTGATGAGTCATATACTATGACATAGTCATCTGTAAACTTAATAGCTCTTCATCTGATATAACAGTGTTGAGTCATATATTATGTTACTGTAGTCATCGGTAAACGTAATAGGTCTTCATCTGATATAACAGTGAAGAGTCATATATTATGTCACTGTAGTGATCTGCAAACTTAATAGCTCTTCATCTGATATAACAGTGTTGATTCATATATTATGTCACCGTAGTCATCGGTAAATGTAACAGGTCTTCATCTGATATAACAGTGATGAGTCATATATTATGTCACTGTAGTGATCTGTAAACTTAATAGTTCTTCATCTGATATAACAGTGTTGAGTCATATATTATGTCACTGTAGTCATCTGTCAACATAATAGCTCTTCATCTGATATAACAGTGTTGAGTCATATATTATGTCAATGTAGTAATCTGTAAACTTAATAGCTCTTCATCTGATATAATAGTGTTGAGTCATATATTATGTCACTGTAGTCATCTGTAAACATAATAGCTCTTCATCTGATATAACAGTGTTGAGTCATAACTATGAGTCATAATGTTTTAACCAATTATAATTCATATTTCGTTATGAATAAGTTCTTATGATTAAATGTAATAATACAGTATTTATCATATTATAAGATCCATCGTCTTTTCTTTGTTTTAACCCGTCATAACTTATGTGTAATGTAGAAGATTCTTCCCCACAAATCTATGGTACGTCTAAATATGTCATCATAGCCATTTGGCAATATTTTTACTACTACACATGATGATACAGTGAGTAGTTATAGTAATTAAACGCCTTTTATAATTTAGGATGCAGCAATTAAAAATAAACCTTAATATTGAATCCCTCGCCGTTTCTATGTTTATAATAATAATATAATAATTTTTTTTGAAAGTGAGATGAGAAAATAAATTCTTCCCCGCTTGACTGAGGTCCATCGAGATATTATGTCACCGTAGTCATCTGTAAACTTAATAGCCCTTCATCCGATATAACAGTGATGAGTCATATATTATGTCACTGTAGTCATCTGTAAACATAATAGCTCTTCATCTGATATAACAGTGATGACTCATATATTATGTCACCGTAGTCATCTGTAAACGTAATTGCACTTCATCTGATATAACAGTGATGAGTCATAAATTATGTCACCGTAGTCATATGTAAACCTAAAAGCTCGTCATCTGATATAACAGTGATGAGTCATATACTATGACATAGTCATCTGTAAACTTAATAGCTCTTCATCTGATATAACAGTGATGAGTCATATACTATGTATCCGTAGTCATCTGTAAACTTAATAGCTCTTCATCTGATATAACAGTGATGACTCATATATTATGTCACCGTAGTCATCTGTAAACTTAATAGCGCTTCATCTGATATAACTGTGATGAGTCATATATTATGTCACTGTAGTCATCTGTAAACCTAATAGCTCTTTATCTGATATAACAGTGATGACTCATATATTATGTCACCGTAGTCATCTGTAAACGTAATTGCTCTTCATCTGATATAACAGTGATGAGTCATATATTATGTCACCGTAGTCATCTGTAAACCTAATAGCTCTTCATCTGATATAACATTGATGAGTCATATATTATGTCACCGTAGTCATCTGTAAACCTAATAGCTCTTCATCTGATATAACAGTGATGAGTCATATACTATGACATAGTCATCTGTAAACTTAATAGCTCTTCATCTGATATAACAGTGTTGAGTCATATATTATGTTACCGTAGTCATCGGTAAACGTAATAGGTCTTCATCTGATATAACAGTGAAGAGTCATATATTATGTCACTGTAGTGATCTGTCAACATAATAGCTCTTCATCTGATATAACAGTGTTGAGTCATATATTATGTCAATGTAGTAATCTGTAAACTTAATAGCTCTTCATCTGATATAATAGTGTTGAGTCATATATTATGTCACTGTAGTCATCTGTAGACATAATAGCTCTTCATCTGATATAACAGTGTTGAGTCATAACTATGAGTCATAATGTTTTAACCAATTATAATTCATATTTCGTTATGAATAAGTTCTTATGATTAAATGTAATAATTCAGTATTTATCATATTATAAGATCCATCGTCTTTTCTTTGTTTTAACCCGTCATAACTTATGTGTAATGTAGAAGATTCTTCCCCACAAATCTATGGTACGTCTAAATATGTCATCATAGCCATTTGGCAATATTTTTACTACTACACATGATGATACAGTGAGTAGTTATAGTAATTAAACGCCTTTTATAATTTAGGATGCAGCAATTAAAAATAAACCTTAATATTGAATCCCTCGCCGTTTCTATGTTTATAATAATAATATAATAATTTTTTTTGAAAGTGAGATGAGAAAATAAATTCTTCCCCGCTTGACTGAGGTCCATCGAGATATTATGTCACCGTAGTCATCTGTAAACTTAATAGCCCTTCATCCGATATAACAGTGATGAGTCATATATTATGTCACTGTAGTCATCTGTAAACCGAATAGCTCTTCATCTGATATAACAGTGATGACTCATATATTATGTCACCGTAGTCATCTGTAAACGTAATTGCACTTCATCTGATATAACAGTGTTGAGTCATATATTATGTCATCGTAGTCATCTGTAAACTTAATAGCTCTTCATCTGATATAACAGTGATGACTCATATATTATGTCACCGTAGTCATCTGTAAACGTAATTGCACTTCATCTGATATAACAGTGATGAGTCATATATTATGTTACTGTAGTCATCTGTAAACCTAATAGCTCTTTATCTGATATAACAGTGATGACTCATATATTATGTCACCGTAGTCATCTGTAAACGTAATTGCTCTTCATCTGATATAACAGTGATGAGTCATATATTATGGCACCGTAGTCATCTGTAAACCTAATAGCTCTTCATCTGATATAACAGTGATGAGTCATATACTATGACATAGTCATCTGTAAACTTAATAGCTCTTCATCTGATATAACAGTGTTGAGTCATATATTATGTTACTGTAGTCATCGGTAAACGTAATAGGTCTTCATCTGATATAACAGTGAAGAGTCATATATTATGTCACTGTAGTGATCTGCAAACTTAATAGCTCTTCATCTGATATAACAGTGTTGATTCATATATTATGTCACCGTAGTCATCGGTAAATGTAACAGGTCTTCATCTGATATAACAGTGATGAGTCATATATTATGTCACTGTAGTGATCTGTAAACTTAATAGTTCTTCATCTGATATAACAGTGTTGAGTCATATATTATGTCACTGTAGTCATCTGTCAACATAATAGCTCTTCATCTGATATAACAGTGTTGAGTCATATATTATGTCAATGTAGTAATCTGTAAACTTAATAGCTCTTCATCTGATATAATAGTGTTGAGTCATATATTATGTCACTGTAGTCATCTGTAAACATAATAGCTCTTCATCTGATATAACAGTGTTGAGTCATAACTATGAGTCATAATGTTTTAACCAATTATAATTCATATTTCGTTATGAATAAGTTCTTATGATTAAATGTAATAATACAGTATTTATCATATTATAAGATCCATCGTCTTTTCTTTGTTTTAACCCGTCATAACTTATGTGTAATGTAGAAGATTCTTCCCCACAAATCTATGGTACGTCTAAATATGTCATCATAGCCATTTGGCAATATTTTTACTACTACACATGATGATACAGTGAGTAGTTATAGTAATTAAACGCCTTTTATAATTTAGGATGCAGCAATTAAAAATAAACCTTAATATTGAATCCCTCGCCGTTTCTATGTTTATAATAATAATATAATAATTTTTTTTGAAAGTGAGATGAGAAAATAAATTCTTCCCCGCTTGACTGAGGTCCATCGAGATATTATGTCACCGTAGTCATCTGTAAACTTAATAGCCCTTCATCCGATATAACAGTGATGAGTCATATATTATGTCACTGTAGTCATCTGTAAACATAATAGCTCTTCATCTGATATAACAGTGATGACTCATATATTATGTCACCGTAGTCATCTGTAAACGTAATTGCACTTCATCTGATATAACAGTGATGAGTCATAAATTATGTCACCGTAGTCATATGTAAACCTAAAAGCTCGTCATCTGATATAACAGTGATGAGTCATATACTATGACATAGTCATCTGTAAACTTAATAGCTCTTCATCTGATATAACAGTGATGAGTCATATACTATGTATCCGTAGTCATCTGTAAACTTAATAGCTCTTCATCTGATATAACAGTGATGACTCATATATTATGTCACCGTAGTCATCTGTAAACTTAATAGCGCTTCATCTGATATAACTGTGATGAGTCATATATTATGTCACTGTAGTCATCTGTAAACCTAATAGCTCTTTATCTGATATAACAGTGATGACTCATATATTATGTCACCGTAGTCATCTGTAAACGTAATTGCTCTTCATCTGATATAACAGTGATGAGTCATATATTATGTCACCGTAGTCATCTGTAAACCTAATAGCTCTTCATCTGATATAACATTGATGAGTCATATATTATGTCACCGTAGTCATCTGTAAACCTAATAGCTCTTCATCTGATATAACAGTGATGAGTCATATACTATGACATAGTCATCTGTAAACTTAATAGCTCTTCATCTGATATAACAGTGTTGAGTCATATATTATGTTACCGTAGTCATCGGTAAACGTAATAGGTCTTCATCTGATATAACAGTGAAGAGTCATATATTATGTCACTGTAGTGATCTGTCAACATAATAGCTCTTCATCTGATATAACAGTGTTGAGTCATATATTATGTCAATGTAGTAATCTGTAAACTTAATAGCTCTTCATCTGATATAATAGTGTTGAGTCATATATTATGTCACTGTAGTCATCTGTAGACATAATAGCTCTTCATCTGATATAACAGTGTTGAGTCATAACTATGAGTCATAATGTTTTAACCAATTATAATTCATATTTCGTTATGAATAAGTTCTTATGATTAAATGTAATAATTCAGTATTTATCATATTATAAGATCCATCGTCTTTTCTTTGTTTTAACCCGTCATAACTTATGTGTAATGTAGAAGATTCTTCCCCACAAATCTATGGTACGTCTAAATATGTCATCATAGCCATTTGGCAATATTTTTACTACTACACATGATGATACAGTGAGTAGTTATAGTAATTAAACGCCTTTTATAATTTAGGATGCAGCAATTAAAAATAAACCTTAATATTGAATCCCTCGCCGTTTCTATGTTTATAATAATAATATAATAATTTTTTTTGAAAGTGAGATGAGAAAATAAATTCTTCCCCGCTTGACTGAGGTCCATCGAGATATTATGTCACCGTAGTCATCTGTAAACTTAATAGCCCTTCATCCGATATAACAGTGATGAGTCATATATTATGTCACTGTAGTCATCTGTAAACCGAATAGCTCTTCATCTGATATAACAGTGATGACTCATATATTATGTCACCGTAGTCATCTGTAAACGTAATTGCACTTCATCTGATATAACAGTGATGAGTCATATATTATGTCACCGTAGTCATATGTAAACCTAATAGCTCTTCATCCGATATAACAGTGATGAGTCATATATTATGTCACCGTAGTCATATGTAAACCTAATAGCTCTTCATCTGATATAACAGTGATGAGTCATATACTATGACATAGTCATCTGTAAACTTAATAGCTCTTCATCTGATATAACAGTGATGAGTCATATACTATGTATCCGTAGTCATCTGTAAACTTAATAGCTCTTCATCTGATATAACAGTGATGACTCATATATTATGTCACCGTAGTCATCTGTAAACTTAATAGCGCTTCATCTGATATAACAGTGATGAGTCATATATTATGTCACTGTAGTCATCTGTAAACCTAATAGCTCTTCATCTGATATAACATTGATGAGTCATATATTATGTCACCGTAGTCATCTGTAAACCTAATAGCTCTTCATCTGATATAACAGTGATGAGTCATATACTATGACATAGTCATCTGTAAACTTAATAGCTCTTCATCTGATATAACAGTGTTGAGTCATATATTATGTTACCGTAGTCATCGGTAAACGTAATAGGTCTTCATCTGATATAACAGTGATGAGTCATATATTATGTCAATGTAGTAATCTGTAAACTTAATAGCTCTTCATCTGATATAATAGTGTTGAGTCATATATTATGTCACTGTAGTCATCTGTAAACATAATAGGTCTTCATCTGATATAACAGTGATGAGTCATATATTATGTCACTGTAGTGATCTGTAAACTTAATAGCTCTTCATCTGATATAACAGTGTTGATTCATATATTATGTCACCGTAGTCATCGGTAAACGTAATAGGTCTTCATCTGATATATCAGTGATGAGTCATATATTATGTCACTGTAGTCATCTGTAAACTTAATAGCTCTTCATCTGATATAACAGTGTTGAGTCATATATTATGTTACCGTAGTCATCGGTAAACGTAATAGGTCTTCATCTGATATATCAGTGATGAGTCATATATTATGTCACTGTAGTCATCTGTAAACTTAATAGCTCTTCATCCGACATAACAGTGATGACTCATATATTATGTCACCGTAGTCATCTGTAAACTTAATAGCGCTTCCTCTGATATAACAATGATGAGTCATATATTATGTCACTGTAGTCATCTGTAAACCTAATAGCTCTTCATCTGATATAACAGTGATGACTTATATATTATGTCACCTTAGTCATCTGTAAACGTAATTGCTCTTCATCTGATATAACAGTGATGAGTCATATATTATGTCACTGTAGTCATCTGTAAACGTAATAGGTCTTCATCTGATATAACAGTGATGAGTCATATATTATGTTAATGTAGTCATCTGTAAACATAATAGCTCTTCATCTGATATAACAGTGTTGAGTCATATATTATGTCACTGTAGTAATCTGTAAACTTAATAGCTCTTCATCTGATATAACATTGATGAGTCATATATTATGTCAGGATTTTTGGCAAAAACATTTTGAGTCTTCCCCAAAAGCTCAAGCGAGCTTCATCAACTGTCCAATATTCATAAGGAGAATCATATGACAAACAATTACTATTAAATGCGCCCCACATATTTCTGAACAATCCAAATTTATCACGCGCTTGCTTAGACCCTCTTGTTGTTTTAGAGTCGAATCTCTCGTCTTTTCCCCGTCTTAACCGGAGGTATCAAATTCATTCAATCATTGACTTTCTCTATCTTTCAATCCATCAGGTCCGATCTACTTTTTTGAAAGTAGGATAATAAAAAGGATCCTTCCCCGTCTTTTCTAAGATTTAATCCAACAGTTGGACGGTTCTGGTTTGTTTCGCTTTTTCCTAGTAGCTATAAAACTATATCAAAACTTTATTTTTATGAAGCTGTCGAAACAGCGTAAAGTTATATTTTATGTCTGTTATTATTTATGATGTAATAATTAAATATCTATCATTAGATAAAATCTCTCGTCCTTTCTCTGCTTTGTTTGTTCCTTTTACCGTCACTTCATGCTACTATGGCTAATCGGACGATGCTTCAGTGGGAGCTCTAAATATTGTCTATCCAGGTTTTATTAGGATAGGGATTTTTAACGAGTGCCTGACATCGTACAAGCTCGGGAACCCCGTTTAACGTCCCTTCCGAAGGACGGCGTAACTAAGGATTTTTTACTCCCTCTAAATAGTTTTTACTCCCTTACTCTGCTTTAACTGATGGTAACAGCAATTTTTTGGGTACGAATAAAATAAGTGGTTGTGTTTAAATATAAAAATTAAATATCTATCATAATATTGAATACTTCGTCATTCTCTATCTTTCAATCCATCAGGTCTGATCTACTTTTTTGAATGTAGGAAAAGACAAAAGGATCTATCCCCGCCTTAATACAGTATGTCTAGATGTATTGTATTTGTAATCAATCTACAAACGTTGTAGAAAAAAGAAAGTATTGGAAGATAGATTGTATTATTAATATATCTTAGCATAATATTTAAAAATATATTATAAAATTAAATTCATCGCTTTTTCTATGTTTTAACTAATTATAATTCATATTTCGTTATGAATAAGTTCTTATGCTTAAATGTAATAATTCAGTATTTATCATACTATATGATCCATCGTCTTTTCTTTGTTTTAACCCGTCATAACTTATGTGTAATGTAGAAGATTCTTCCCCACAAATCTATGGTACGTCTAAATATGTCATCATAGCCATTTGGCAATATTTTTACTACTACACATGATGATACAGTGAGTAGTTATAGTAATTAAACGCCTTTTATAATTTAGGATGCAGCAATTAAAAATAAACCTTAATATTGAATCCCTCGCCGTTTCTATGTTTATAATAATAATATAATAAGTTTTTTTGAAAGTGAGATGAGAAAATAGATTCTTCCCCGCTTGACTGAGGTCCATCGAGATATTATGTCACCGTAGTCATCTGTAAACTTAATAGCCCTTCATCCGATATAACAGTGATGACTCATTTATTATGTCACCGTAGTCATCTGTAAACTTAATAGCGCTTCATCTGATATAACAGTGATGAGTCATATATTATGTCACTGTAGTCATCTGTAAACCTAATAGCTCTTCATCTGATATAACAGTGATGAGTCATATATTATGTCACCGTAGTCATCTGTAAACCTAATAGCTCTTCATCTGATATAACAGTGATGACTCATATATTATGTCACCGTAGTCATCTGTAAACGTAATTGCTCTTCATCTGATATAACAGTGATGAGTCATAAATTACGTCACCGTAGTCATATGTAAACCTAATAGCTCTTCATCTGATATAACAGTGATGAGTCATATACTATGTATCCGTAGTCATCTGTAAACTTAATAGCTCTTCATCTGATATAACAGTGATGACTCATATATTATGTCACCGTAGTCATCTGTAAACTTAATAGCTCTTCATCTGATATAACAGTGATGACTCATATATTATGTCACTGTAGTCATCTGTAAACCTAATAGCTCTTCATCTGATATAACAGTGATGACTCATATATTATGTCACCGTAGTCATCTGTAAACGTAATTGCTCTTCATCTGATATAACAGTGATGAGTCATATATTATGTCACCGTAGTCATCTGTAAACCTAATAGCTCTTCATCTGATATAACATTGATGAGTCATATATTATGTCACCGTAGTCATCTGTAAACCTAATAGCTCTTCATCTAAAATAACAGTCATGAGTCATATATTATGTCACCGTAGTCATCTGGAAACTTAATAGCTCTTCATCTGATATAACAGTGGCTGCTAACTCTGTTTCATACCATGAAGCTTGGCAGAAATTATGTAAAAGCGATGGTGTTATTGTTCCTGGCGGATTTGGTTCTAGAGGAGTAGAAGGAAATATAGAAGCTTGTAGGTGGTGTAGGGAGACCAAAATACCATTTCTTGGTATATGTCTTGGTCTTCAAGCCTCTGTCATCGAGTTTGCGGGAAATGTTTTGGTCTTAACTGATGCTAATACCACCGAAATTGATAAAAATACAAAACATCCTGTAGTCATTGAAATGCCTGAATACAATCCAAGTGATATGGGTGGTACGATGAGATTGGGAAGAAGAATTACTGAATTTAAAAGTGATTCATCAATACTAAAAAAACTATATCAGAAAGATATAATTGAAGAAAGGCATAGGCAAAAATGGGAAGTGAACCCAGATTATATAAAACAATTTGAGGATAATGGCTTTCATTATGTTGGTCACTGTGAAGAAAACAAAAGGATGGAAATTGCTGAATTGGAAGATCACCCATTCTATGTGTCGGTTCAATTTCACCCAGAGTATTTATCCAGGCCTCTTAGTCCCTCTCCTCCGTTCCTGGGCTTGATATTAGCCTCAAGCGGCAAACTATTATTAATATATCTAAGCATAATATCTAATAATATATTATACAATTAAATCCTTCGTCTTTTTAAAGTTTTAATCCGATAGTTCTTGGAAGGCCCTGGTTTGTTCGATCTGGGTTGTTTCCCTTTTTCTAGTAGCTATAAAAATATATCAAAACATTATTTTTATGAAGTTGCCGATACAGCATAAAGTCATATTTTATGTCTGTTATTATTTATGATGTAGTAATTAAATATCTATCATTAGATAAAATCTCTCGTCCTTTCTCTGTTTTAACTCGTGGAAGCAGCAATGTTCTTGGGTATGAATAAAATAAGTGGTTGTGTTTAAATTTAAAATTTAAATATCTATCATAATATTGAATACTTCGTCTTTCTCTATCTTTCAATCCATCAGGTCTCATCTACATTTTTGAATGTAGGATAAGAAAAAGGATCCTTCCCCGCCTTAATACAGTATGTCTAGATGCATTGTATTTATAATCAATCTACAAACGTTGTAGAAAAAAGAAATATCAGAAAGATACATTGTATTATTAATATATCTTAGCATAATATCTAATAATATATTATACAATTAAATCCTTCGTCTTTTCTAAGTTTTAATTCGTTATTATTCTTAGGGTCCTGGTTTGTTCGATCTGGGTTGTTTCGCTTTTTTCTAGTAGCTATAAGAATATATCAAAACTTTATTTTTATGAAATAGCGTAAAGTTATATTTTATGTCTGTTATTATTTATGATGTAGTAATTAAATATCTATCATCAGATAAAATCTCTCGTCCTTTCTCGGTTTTAACTGATGGAAGCAGCAATGTTTTAAAGTATGAATAAAATATGTGCTTGTGTTTAAATATAAAAATTAAATATCTATCATAATATTGAATACTTCGTCATTCTCTATCTTTCAATCCATCAGGTCTGATCTACATTTTTGAATGTAGAATAAGAAAAAGGATCCTTCCCCGCCCTAATACAGTATGTCTAGATGTATTGTATTTATAATCAATCTACAAACGTTGTAGAAAAAAGAAATATCAGAAAGATACATTGTATTATTAATATATCTTAGCATAATATCTAATAATATATTATACAATTAAATCCTTCGTCTTTTCTAAGTTTTAATTCGTTATTATTCTTAGGGTCCTGGTTTGTTCGATCTGGGTTGTTTCGCTTTTTTCTAGTAGCTATAAGAATATATCAAAACTTTATTTTTATGAAATAGCGTAAAGTTATATTTTATGTCTGTTATTATTTATGATGTAGTAATTAAATATCTATCATCAGATAAAATCTCTCGTCCTTTCTCGGTTTTAACTGATGGAAGCAGCAATGTTTTAAAGTATGAATAATATATGTGCTTGTGTTTAAATATAAAAATTAAATATCTATCATAATATTGAATACTTCGTCATTCTCTATCTTTCAATCCATCAGGTCTGATCTACATTTTTGAATGTAGAATAAGAAAAAGGATCCTTCCCCGCCCTAATACAGTATGTCTAGATGTATTGTATTTATAATCAATCTACAAACGTTGTAGAAAAAAGAAATATCAGAAAGATACATTGTATTATTAATATATCTTAGCATAATATCTAATAATATATTATACAATTAAATCCTTCGTCTTTTCTAAGTTTTAACTAATTATAATTTATATTTCGTTATGAATAAGTTCTTATGCTTAAATGTAATAATTCAGTATTTATCATATTATAAGATCCATCGTCTTTTCTTTGTTTTAACCAGTCGTAACTTATGTGTAATGTAGAAGATTCTTCCCCACAAATCTATGGTACGTCTTAATATGTCATCATAGCCATTTGGCAATATTTTTATTACTACACATGATGATACAGTGAGTAGTTATAGTAATTAAACGCCTTTTATAATTTAGGATGCAGCAATTAAAAATAAACCTTAATATTGAATCCCTCGCCGTTTCTATGTTTATAATAATAATATAATAAGTTTTTTTGAAAGCGAGATGAGAAAATAATTTCTTCCCCGCTTGACTAAGGTCCATCGAGATATTATGTCACCGTAGTCATCTGTAAACTTAATAGCTCATCATCCGATATAACAGTGATGACTCATATATTATGTCACTGTAGTCATCTGTAAACCTAATAGCTCTTCATCTGATATAACAGTGATGAGTCATATATTGTGTCACCGTAGTCATCTGTAAACTCAAAAGCTCTTCATTTGATATAACAGTGATGAGTCATATATTATGTCACCGTAGTCATCTGTAAACGTAATTGATCTTCATCTGATATAACAGTGATGAGTCATATACTATGTATCCGTAGTCATCTGTAAACTTAATAGCTCTTCATCTGATATAACAGTGATGAGTCATATATTATGTCACCGTAGTCATCTGTAAACCTAATAGCTCTTCATCTGATATAACAGTGATGACTCATATATTATGTCACCGTAGTAATCTGTAAACTTAATAGCGCTTCATCTGATATAACAGTGATGAGTCATATATTATGTCACTGTAGTCATCTGTAAACCTAATAGCTCTTCATCTGATATAACAGTGATGACTCATATATTATGTCACCGTAGTCATCTGTAAACTTAATAGCTCTTCATCTGATATAACAGTGATGAGTCATATACTATGTATCCGAAGTCATCTATAAACTTAATAGCTCTTCATCTGATATAACAGTGATGAGTCATATACTATGTATCCGTAGTCATCTGTAAACTTAATAGCGCTTCATCTGATATAACAGTGATGAGTCATATACTATAGATCCGTAGTCATCTGTAAACCTAATAGCGCTTCATCTGATATAACAGTGGCTGCTAACTCTGTTTCATACCATGAAGCTTGGCATAAATTATGTAAAAGCGATGGTGTTATTGTTCCTGGCGGATTTGGTTCTAGAGGAGTAGAAGGAAATATAGAAGCTTGTAGGTGGTGTAGGGAGACCAAAAAACCATTTCTTGGTATATGTCTTGGTCTTCAAGCCTCTGTCATCGAGTTTGCCAGAAATGTTTTGGGCTTAACTGATGCTAATACCACCGAAATTGATAAAAATACAAAACATCCTGTAGTCATTGAAATGCCTGAATACAATCGATACAATCGAAGTGATATGGGTGGTACGATGAGATTGGGAAGAAGAATTACTGAATTTAAAAGTGATTCATCAATACTAAAAAAACTATATCAGAAAGATATAATTGAAGAAAGGCATAGGCATAGATGGGAAGTGAACCCAGATTATATAAAACAATTTGAGGATAATGGCTTTCATTATGTTGGTCACTGTGAAGAAAACAAAAGGATGGAAATTGCTGAATTGGAAGATCACCCATTCTATGTGTCGGTTCAATTTCACCCAGAGTATTTATCCAGGCCTCTTAGTCCCTCTCCTCCGTTCCTGGGCTTGATATTAGCCTCAAGCGGCAAACTATTATTAATATATCTAAGCATAATATCTAATAATATATTATACAATTAAATCCTTCGTCTTTTTAAAGTTTTAATCCGATAGTTCTTGGAAGGCCCTGGTTTGTTCGATCTGGGTTGTTTCCCTTTTTCTAGTAGCTATTAAAATATATCAAAACATTATTTTTATGAAGTTGCCGATACAGCATAAAGTCATATTTTATGTCTGTTATTATTTATGATGTAGTAATTAAATATCTATCATTAGATAAAATCTCTCGTCCTTTCTCTGTTTTAACTCGTGGAAGCAGCAATGTTCTTGGGTATGAACAAAATAAGTGGTTGTGTTTAAATTTAAAATTTAAATATCTATCATAATATTGAATACTTCGTCTTTCTCTATCTTTCAATCCATCAGGTCTCATCTACATTTTTGAATGTAGGATAAGAAAAAGGATCCTTCCCCGCCTTAATACAGTATGTCTAGATGTATTGTATTTATATTCAATCTACAAACGATGTAGAAAAAAGAAAGACTAGGAAGATACATTGTATTGTTAATATATCATAGCATAATATTTAAAAATATATTATAAAATTAAATCATTCGTCTTTTCTAAATTTTAACCAATTATAATTCATATTTCGTTATGAATAAGTTCTTATGATTAAATGTAATAATTAAGTATTTATCATATTATAAGATCCATCGTCATTTCTTTGTTTTAACCCGTCATATCTTATATGTAATGGGAATAGATTCTTCCCCGCAAATCAATGGTACGTCTAAATATGCCATCATAGCCGTTTGGGAATTTGTTTACTACTATACCTGATGATACAGTGAGTAGTTATAGTAATTAAACGCCTTTTATAATTTAAGATGCAGCAATTAAAAATAAACCTTAATATTGAATCCCTCGCCGTTTCTATGTTTAAAATAATAATAAAATAAGTTTTTTTGAAAGTGAGATGAGAAAATAAATTCTTCCCCGCTAGACTGAGGTCCATCGAGGTATTATGTCACCGTAGTCATCTGTAAACCTAATAGCTCTTCATCTGATATAACAGTAATGAGTCATATTCTACGTATCCGAAGTCATCTGTAAACTTAATAGCTCTTCATCTGATATAACAGTGATGAGTCATATACTATGTATCCGTAGTCATCTGTAAACATAATAGCGCTTCATCTGATATAACAGTGATGAGTCATATATTATGTCACCGTAGTCATCTGTAAACCTAATAGCTCTTCATCTGATATAACAGTGATGAGTCATATATTGTGTCACCGTAGTCATCTGTAAACTCAAAAGCTCTTCATCTGATATTACAGTGATGACTCGTATATTATGTCACCGTAGTCACCTGTAAACTTAATAGCTCTTCATCTGATATAACAGTGATGAGCCATATTCTACGTATCCCAAGTCATCTGTAAACTTATTAGCTCTTCATCTGATATAACAGTGATGAGTCATATTCTACGTATCCGAAGTCATCTGTAAACTCAAAAGCTCTTCATCTGATATAACAGTGATGACTCGTATATTATGTCACCGTAGTCACCTGTAAACTTAATAGCTCTTCATCTGATATAACAGTGATGAGCCATATTCTACGTATCCCAAGTCATCTGTAAACTTAATAGCTCTTCATCTGATATAACAGTGATGAGTCATATTCTACGTATCTGAAGTCATCTGTAAACTTAATAGCTCTTCATCTGATATAACAGTGATGAGTCATATACTATGTATCCGTAGTCATCTGTAAACTTAATAGCTCTTCATCTGATATAACAGTGATGAGTCATATACTATGACATAGTCATCTGTAAACCTAATAGCTCTTCATCTGATATAACAGTGATGAGTCATATATTATGTCATCGTAGTCATCTGTAAACCTAATAGCTCTTCATCTGATATAACACTGATGAGTCATATATTATGTCACCGTAGTCATCTGTAAACCTAATAGCTCTTCATCTGATATAACAGTGATGAGTCATATATTGTGTCACCGTAGTCATCTGTAAACTCAAAAACTCTTCATCTGATATAAAAGTGATGACTCGTATATTATGTCACCGTAGTCACCTGTAAACTTAATAGCTCTTCATCTGATATAACAGTGATGAGCCATATTCTACGTATCCCAAGTCATCTGTAAACTTATTAGCTCTTCATCTGATATAACAGTGATGAGTCATATTCTACGTATCCGAAGTCATCTGTAAACTCAAAAGCTCTTCATCTGATATAACAGTGATGACTCGTATATTATGTCACCGTAGTCACCTGTAAACTTAATAGCTCTTCATCTGATATAACAGTGATGAGCCATATTCTACGTATCCCAAGTCATCTGTAAACTTAATAGCTCTTCATCTGATATAACAGTGATGAGTCATATTCTACGTATCTGAAGTCATCTGTAAACTTAATAGCTCTTCATCTGATATAACAGTGATGAGTCATATACTATGTATCCGTAGTCATCTGTAAACTTAATAGCTCTTCATCTGATATAACAGTGATGAGTCATATACTATGACATAGTCATCTGTAAACCTAATAGCTCTTCATCTGATATAACAGTGATGAGTCATATATTATGTCATCGTAGTCATCTGTAAACCTAATAGCTCTTCATCTGATATAACACTGATGAGTCATATATTATGTCACCGTAGTCATCTGTAAACCTAATAGCTCTTCATCTGATATAACAGTGATGAGTCATATATTGTGTCACCGTAGTCATCTGTAAACTCAAAAACTCTTCATCTGATATAAAAGTGATGACTCGTATATTATGTCACCGTAGTCACCTGTAAACTTAATAGCTCTTCATCTGATATAACAGTGATGAGCCATATTCTACGTATCCCAAGTCATCTGTAAACTTATTAGCTCTTCATCTGATATAACAGTGATGAGTCATATTCTACGTATCCGAAGTCATCTGTAAACTCAAAAACTCTTCATCTGATATAACAGTGATGACTCGTATATTATGTCACCGTAGTCACCTGTAAACTTAATAGCTCTTCATCTGATATAACAGTGATGAGCCATATTCTACGTATCTGAAGTCATCTGTAAACTTAATAGCTCTTCATCTGATATAACAGTGATGAGTCATATACTATGTATCCGTAGTCATCTGTAAACTTAATAGCTCTTCATCTGATATAACAGTGATGAGTCATATTCTACGTATCCGAAGTCATCTGTAAACTCAAAAACTCTTCATCTGATATAACAGTGATGAGTCATATACTATGTATCCGTAGTCATCTGTAAACTTAATAGCTCTTCATCTGATATAACAGTGATGAGTCATATACTATGTATCCGTAGTCATCTGTAAACTTAATAGCTCTTCATCTGATATAACAGTGATGAGTCATATACTATGACATAGTCATCTGTAAACCTAATAGCTCTTCATCTGATATAACAGTGATGAGTCATATATTATGTCACCGTAGTCATCTGTAAACCTAATAGCTCTTCATCTGATATAACAGTGATGAGTCATATATTGTGTCACCGTAGTCATCTGTAAACTCAAAAACTCTTCATCTGATATAAAAGTGATGACTCGTATATTATGTCACCGTAGTCACCTGTAAACTTAATAGCTCTTCATCTGATATAACAGTGATGAGCCATATTCTACGTATCCCAAGTCATCTGTAAACTTATTAGCTCTTCATCTGATATAACAGTGATGAGTCATATTCTACGTATCCGAAGTCATCTGTAAACTCAAAAACTCTTCATCTGATATAACAGTGATGACTCGTATATTATGTCACCGTAGTCACCTGTAAACTTAATAGCTCTTCATCTGATATAACAGTGATGAGCCATATTCTACGTATCCCAAGTCATCTGTAAACTTAATAGCTCTTCATCTGATATAACAGTGATGAGTCATATTCTACGTATCTGAAGTCATCTGTAAACTTAATAGCTCTTCATCTGATATAACAGTGATGAGTCATATACTATGTATCCGTAGTCATCTGTAAACTTAATAGCTCTTCATCTGATATAACAGTGATGAGTCATATACTATGACATAGTCATCTGGAAACTTAATAGCTCTTCATCTGATATAACAGTGATGAGTCATATACTATGTCATCGTAGTCATCTGTAAACCTAATAGCTCTTCATCTGATATAACAGTGATGAGTCATATATTATGTCACCGTAGTCATCTGTAAACCTAATAGCTCTTCATCTGATATAACAGTGATGAGTCATATATTGTGTCACCGTAGTCATCTGTAAACTCAAAAACTCTTCATCTGATATAAAAGTGATGACTCGTATATTATGTCACCGTAGTCATCTGTAAACTTATTAGCTCTTCATCTGATATAACAGTGATGAGTCATATTCTACGTATCCGAAGTCATCTGTAAACTCAAAAACTCTTCATCTGATATAACAGTGATGACTCGTATATTATGTCACCGTAGTCACCTGTAAACTTAATAGCTCTTCATCTGATATAACAGTGATGAGCCATATTCTACGTATCCCAAGTCATCTGGAAACATAATAGCTCTTCATCTGATATAACAGTGATGAGTCATATTCTACGTATCTGAAGTCATCTGTAAACTTAATAGCTCTTCATCTGATATAACAGTGATGAGTCATATACTATGACATAGTCATCTGGAAACGTAATAGCTCTTCATCTGATATAACAGTGATGAGTCATATACTATGTATCCGTAGTCATCTGTAAACTTAATAGCTCTTCATCTGATATAACAGTGATGAGTCATATATTATGTCACCGTAGTCATCTGTAAACCTAATAGCACTTCATCTGATATAACAGTGATGACTCATATATTATGTCACCGTAGTCACCTGTAAACTTAATAGCTCTTCATCTGATATAACAGTGATGAGCCATATTCTACGTATCCCAAGTCATCTGTAAACTCAAAAACTCTTCATCTGATATAACAGTGATGACTCGTATATTATGTCACCGTAGTCACCTGTAAACTTAATAGCTCTTCATCTGATATAACAGTGATGAGCCATATTCTACGTATCCCAAGTCATCTGTAAACTTAATAGCTCTTCATCTGATATAACAGTGATGAGTCATATACTATGACATAGTCATCTGGAAACGTAATAGCTCTTCATCTGATATAACAGTGATGAGTCATATACTATGTATCCGTAGTCATCTGTAAACTTAATAGCTCTTCATCTGATATAACAGTGATGAGTCATATATTATGTCACCGTAGTCATCTGTAAACCTAATAGCTCTTCATCTGATATAACAGTGATGACTCATATATTATGTCACCGTAGTCACCTGTAAACTTAATAGCTCTTCATCTGATATAACAGTGATGAGCCATATTCTACGTATCCCAAGTCATCTGTAAACTCAAAAACTCTTCATCTGATATAACAGTGATGACTCGTATATTATGTCACCGTAGTCACCTGTAAACTTAATAGCTCTTCATCTGATATAACAGTGATGAGCCATATTCTACGTATCCCAAGTCATCTGTAAACTTAATAGCTCTTCATCTGATATAACAGTGATGACTCATATATTATGTCACCGTAGTCACCTGTAAACTTAATAGCTCTTCATCTGATATAACAGTGATGAGTCATATTCTACGTATCCGAAGTCATCTGTAAACTCAAAAGCTCTTCATCTGATATAACAGTGATGACTCGTATATTATGTCACCGTAGTCACCTGTAAACTTAATAGCTCTTCATCTGATATAACAGTGATGAGCCATATTCTACGTATCCCAAGTCATCTGTAAACTTAATAGCTCTTCATCTGATATAACAGTGATGAGTCATATTCTACGTATCCGAAGTCATCTGTAAACTTAATAGCTCTTCATCTGATATAACAGTGATGAGTCATATACTATGACATAGTCATCTGGAAACTAAATAGCTCTTCATCTGATATAACAGTGATGAGTCATATACTATGTATCCGTAGTCATCTGTAAACTTAATAGCTCTTCATCTGATATAACAGTGATGAGTCATATATTATGTCACCGTAGTCATCTGTAAACCTAATAGCTCTTCATCTGATATAACAGTGATGAGTCATATTCTACGTATCCGAAGTCATCTATAAACTTAATAGCTCTTCATCTGACATAACAGTGATGAGTCATATACTATGTATCCGTAGTCATCTGTAAACTTAATAGCGCTTCATCTGATATAACAGTGATGAGTCATATATTATGTCACCGTAGTCATCTGTAAACCTAATAGCGCTTCATCTGATATAACAGTGATGAGTCATGTATTGTGTCACCGTAGTCATCTGTAAACTCAAAAGCTCTTCATCTGATATAACAGTGATGACTCGTATATTATGTCACCGTAGTCACCTGTAAACTTAATAGCTCTTCATCTTATATAACAGTGATGAGCCATATTCTACGTATCCCAAGTCATCTGTAAACTTAATAGCTCTTCATCTGATATAACAGTGATGAGTCATATTCTACGTATCCGAAGTCATCTGTAAACTTAATAGCTCTTCATCTGATATAACAGTGATGAGTCATATACTATGACATAGTCATCTGGAAACTTAATAGCTCTTCATCTGATATAACAGTGGCTGCTAACTCTGTTTCATACCATGAAGCTTGGCAGAAATTATGTAAAAGCGATGGTGTTATTGTTCCTGGCGGATTTGATTCTAGAGGAGTAGAAGGAAATATAGAAGCTTGTAGGTGGTGTAGGGAGACCAAAAAACCATTTCTTGGTATATGTCTTGGTCTTCAAGCCTCTGTCATCGAGTTTGCCAGAAATGTTTTGGGCTTAACTGATGCTAATACCACCGAAATTGATAAAAATACAAAACATCCTGTAGTCATTGAAATGCCTGAATACAATCGATACAAGTGATATGGGTGGTACGATGAGATTGGGAAGAAGAATTACTGAATTTAAAAGTGATTCATCAATACTAAAAAAACTATATCAGAAAGATATAATTGAAGAAAGGCATAGGCATAGATGGGAAGTGAACCCAGATTATATAAAACAATTTGAGGATAATGGCTTTCATTATGTTGGTCACTGTGAAGAAAACAAAAGGATGGAAATTGCTGAATTGGAAGATCACCCATTCTATGTGTCGGTTCAATTTCACCCAGAGTATTTATCCAGGCCTCTTAGTCCCTCTCCTCCGTTCCTGGGCTTGATATTAGCCTCAAGCGGCAAACTAAGTAATTACCTTCATAGACGCTGCAGGTTATCTCCCAGGGACTTATCGGATAAAGACTTGTCAGATGGCGAGATTGAACTGGCAGAAAGTACAGGAAATTTTTCCTTATCTTCTTCCTCATCAATTCAACCTACTGACAAAGTTTTGAATTAGTTACCCTCATATAAAATTATTTGTGATCTTATGAAAATACCATAACACTGGTCCTCTAAGAAGAGGAAAGAAAATTAGAATAGATTTATTAAGGCTGTGAGAAATTAGTTGGGTTTCTACGTATCCTGTAAGGTATGGATAACTAGGGAATATAATGACTGCTGATTAGTATATATGTATATCTTTGCATTCTTCTATAAGCTTTATAGAAGGCTAAATTAATATAATAGAAAATGATTCACCACCTTACTTAATTGCTAAATAACTAAGTGAAAAGCAGAAAAAAATATTTATTTATATATAAATATTTGAGTAATGTTCATAATGTTTTATTCAACATTTCTTCTTCCTCATCAATTCAACCTACTGACAAAGTTTTGAATTAGTTACCCTCATATAAAATTATTTGTGATCTTATGAAAATACCATAACACTGGTCCTCTAAGAAGAGGAAAGAAAATTAGAATAGATTTATTAAGGCTGTGAGAAATTAGTTGGGTTTCTACGTATCCTGGAAGGTATGGATAACTAGGGAATATAATGACTGCTGATTAGTATATATGTATATGATGATTAGTATATATGTATATCTTTGCATTCTTCTATAAGCTTTATAGAAGGCTAAATTAATATAATAGAAAATGATTCACCACCTTACTTAATTGCTAAATAACTAAGTGAAAAGCAGAAAAAAATATTTATTTATATATAAATATTTGAGTAATGTTCATAATGTTTTATTCAACATTTCGGTTGAAACAAATTTTGGTTTTATGTATTTTTGTAACATTCTTATTTGTTATAATCTTATTTTAGAAATAATTGTTATCAATATAAATATATATATGTGCATAGGCAAAGCTATAAATTGCATTTCTATTTTTACATAGCGTTTTTGTATTATGTATGATCCAGTAATTTTAGATATTTCATTATCATATGGTATACAAAGATGCTAAAATATTGATTAAAATTATTTTGAATGCCTTTATTACTAGAGTGATAAATCTATTTTCAGTAAACAACCATTAAGGAAGGATGATTAAAAAAAAAATTAAACAAAGAGGCTTTCATAAATATTTACTTAGATAATCATAAGTAGACTAACTGGAGTTGATATTGCCTTTAAATTCAGCCTCTAATTGTAATTTAATTTATAAGTTGGATAATAACTGATTTTATTAATCTGAAAAGATTACATATTAACGTTTTAAAAGATAAACAAGACATATTAATACAATATTTATATAACACAACTAAACAATACAAACCTGAAAAGATTAATTAAATTACAGGTTGAAATCCAACTAATAAAGTTACTCTGATTGTGAGCTATTAGCACCAGGTGATCTATTATAAATATGAAGGTTCCATAACCTCAACCAATGCTAACTAAATATCCAGTACTTGGATTTTACATACATATTTTTAAACATTGGTGGGATAATCCCTTACAATGAAAATGATTTTAGTTTCAATGGTTACAGGTTAATATGTTTTTGTTGTTGGTAAAATTTAAACAAACCAACAGACTAAAAGAAGTACATAGGATTACTAATTAATACAAGATGTATATATAAAAACATATACATATATAAGGATATCTTTATGTATAACATTATTATATATAACCTTATTATTATAGTTTTATAGTTAGAATTCTATTGATATATGAATAATTATATTTATATCAAAAGTCGTTTGATAGTCGCGCAATTGATACTCGAAGTAACTTCAAAAATCAATAAATTGTTGAATTTTTCATTTCTTCTAAAAGATATTATTTGTAATAGTTTTATGACATGATTGAAAGTAAAAATGACCTAAGTATTGTTGAACTTAAAGATGATAATAATGCAAAAAATCAAAATAAGGTTTATTAATATCTATGGAAATACAATTAGAGGTATACTGATTACTATTTCGATTAATTTATTGATATTTCGTATTGTTCTTGTGCAGCCCATCATAGGTTTTGGTTAAAAAATAAACTACTTCAAAATGTATAATTACTATTCCAAATATTGAGCACCGGCCGTCGAGGAAAAATAAACTAGCTCGGTCCCAACATGTGATTGAGTGAATAAAAAAAAATGATTAACAGAAATATAAAATTTAATGTGTAAAATTTTTAAATAAAGAGGAATAACTGCAAATTATGATAAATATAGTAAATTGTAAATTGTATTACTAACAATAACAAATGAAATGTATATATTAAAATTTCTAGCTTCTACTATGAAATAAAAAGCAGTAGATACTTTGAACAGTATATTAAATCGATGATAATCATAATATTTGAACATTAAGTAGAGGTTATAAGTAACTGAAGAAAATATCACTACAGCTGGAATCTTCTGGCCAGGTGTTTTTATGGTTGTCATGGATACATCCAGTGTGGACTGTTTATTTCAAGAATATAACAAGCACGTTGCGGGGAACCAACGCTAGTGGAACATTTGTCGAGGCATTGGATGCTGAAGAGAGTCCTGCTGGACCTGCAAAACAATGATGGGATTGACCCATACCAAGAATGGACTCAGTGAGAAAGCTACTATACTATACTCCTACTAGCTCTCGTCACTGACTGACTTGATCATCAATATGCACGTTACCCGGCCGATCATTTACGAGCATCCCAGAGATGAAAAAATAAATTTTGAAACAGGAGTTAGCCCCGAAAGTTTTTGTACGATGAAACATTTAGAATTTTCAAATCTCGGTGTGAACGCAGGAACATTGTTTCAGAAGACTGCCTTCCTGAAAAAAAACTACAGAAATGGATATCAAAGAAGATATAAATCGAAAGAATATATTGTCATGCGTAAATCAGGCCGGTAATCTCTTCCTATTCGCCAGTTGCACTTCATGTAGGATCTGCAGCATTGCGCTGTCGTGATATTGTCCAAAAACGACGAAGAAACGAAATAGAACCCATGTATCTTGTAGGTTGGCAAGAAGAAGAGCACACATAACTTGCGATTAAAATTAGGTCTTTGGAAGTGAATTTCCTTTTGTTCTAAAGCCTGCGACTCATCTATCCAGAGAATCTCATGTCTCATCATGGGTAATTATCATTAAGATACTTTAATAAATACTGCACATGTTAAATTTCATTCATCTGTATGCTTAATGGACGAAGTTTACTAGTTAAATTTCCATTAGCTCTCAACTGCGATACTCCCTACTCTTGTTGTAGTCCGACAAACTATTAAGTAATTATGTTAATCACTTATTAGCAATGACTATATAATTTGAGATATGAATAACAAATTGATAAATCATGATTTCATTTGAAGGCTTAATTTTGTTCTGCTGTACTGCCAATTTGAAGTTCTCATCTGGTTTCGAGTGATTTAAATAAAATTAATATAAATGTTATGTGTGTATTTTATTGTATATATGTATATTTATTGTATTATTGATTCTATACAATCGTATTGGTGTTTCGTATTGAGCTTCAGAAGCCTATCCTATATTTTGAGTTGTAAACAATCTACTTGGGAATGAATATAATTGTTGTTCGAAGTATCGATATATCGTCCGTACCATTTCCAACTATCAAATGTGAAAAAAACACAGTTTTCGTTTTAGGCTTATAGCAGTTGCTGTGTGATTAATAATTGATATAAAATTCATACATAGGTACCTATCAGTCACAAAAACAATGTAAAACGAATGTCATTGGGTCGACTAAAGGCACTAATTTTTATTGAACCTTAAAACTGCTTTTTTTGTATTCTCCTCAGAAGTACCGGTTTTCACATTCGATAGTTGGAAATGGTAGGCACGATATCTGAAAACCAAAATAATATTAATGTTATTAATGTTAATATAAATTTACAAATTTGAAATTTAAATATTTCCAACTAAAGTTTAAATAATAATTAGTATATATTTATATAATTTATATCATCCAAATTAATATGTATTTGCACCCATTAATGACTTGAAACAAGCCATTTAAACATGAAAAATACAATCTTTTAAGGAAAATTAATATTTAACGATCACGTAGCTAAATATTAGCTACTTATTACAATACTTCTTATATCAATCGAATTCTAACATTTAACCTAAATTTAATTGTTTAATTCATACAAAGCTACGCTGCACCACTCACGACAATACGTCACAAGCATGGCTCGCATGTCGGTGACGCGAACCCATAAGTTTCTTCCCTACCGAAAATCATTCAACACGGCTTAAGAAATTTTCACACTTCCAATCTACGATTATGTTGGGAGAAATTGTCTAATGTCCATATGATGATATTTCTACCACGGGGTTGATAATAGATGGCATTGGCTAAGAGATGGGATTCCACTTACTTGTGAAGAGTGGGAAGGTAAAGGTGGGTGTTGATCCTTAGGGAGTGGGTCGGGGAGGATGCTAAGTCGGTTAGCTATTAATAAGATTAGTGGAGATGGAAGCTTTGTGGTTGTGATGCCATCTCATAGCCCGTTTTTCCCCATTCCATTAGAGTGTTCTCCCTCTACCTTTCCAGGTATAATAGTACTCCCTTGCTTTTTATAATTGAAAGGAGCTCCATTAGTTATGTTTATTTCTAGATTATAATAATAATCTAGAAATAGACAGCATCCTTTTTATGATAAAACAGTCTAAAAAAGGCATTGGATGTTAAGATATCATTTTATATATCATCCATCCCGTTAGCAACAATAACTGAATAAGGATCCGACCGGAAGAAAGATGAATATTCAATGTGGAGTGATTCATCTTTTTACTTTGGACTCTGAGTTAGTCAGATCGTAGTATCAGTTGATTATTGATCCAATCAATTATGACAATTAAATATTTTCCTTTTTTTTTTTTTATTGTAACGACTCGATCACTACACTGATGGGGGTTTGAATGTATGATCATATTGTAGTTATTATTGTCATTAGTTCAAGTATGATTATTATTATTAGTTGTTGGGTGCATCTTTATTTTTTTTTATAGTAGTGTTTTACCACCCTTCGGAAGGAACTTAATATGGGGTTCCATAATCTGTACAGTGCCAGGTTAAAGATCCCTATCCTTATTATATGGATAGGCAAAATTTATGTCTCCCCCCTGTAGCATCGTTCGATTGGCTATAGCAGCATAAAGTGACGTTAATTTATTTCTTATAGTAAATGGCTATATAATATATCATATGAAATGAGTGCACAAAAGGACCGTTAATAAATTGTTTGGTTCTTAGATATGATTTACTTTATAATTATCATTTGGTTTATGTATTGCAAATCCTGGGCGACCTGTGGTCTAGTGATCAGCATAACAAACTACTAAACACAAGATCGCGGGTTCGTAGCCAGGCAGGTGGTCCTAGAATCTTTTAAAGTGAAGAAAAACGCCGTCCTTCGAAAGGGAGGTGAAACGGAGGCCACGAGCCTGTACGATATCATGTACTCCGGGAATTAAGAGCTCCCACTGTAGCACTGTCGTTTAGGCTACACCTACATTGGATCCGGTGTGATGCGATGAGACGTCGCTAGCTAACCAAATGACTGAAATATATAGAGAGTTACAAACATTTGGTTATTTAAATTTATAAAATTAAGATTATTTATTAATTATTTTTAATAAATTTATATTTTACAATAATGTATAGTAAAATGTATAAAATGTATACACCCCAGCATCGTATGTGATAGAATCACGTCGCACCGAAACGGATATAATGTAGGTGTACCCTTAGCCACACCAGCATAAAGCTTAAATGACGTTAAATGAACAAACCTAATAAAGTTATGTTTTGTTCTTAGCAATCGATTGACCTTTACACTTAAAATATTAGAAACTGATTAACAGTCCTTTTGTCCACTCTAATATAGTCTAATGCCACTTATGATGAACAAAAATGACGATCAGTCATATGGTAATAAACGAATGTCGACTTATTTTTAATTTTTATTTTTTACACGAATCGGCCAGGAAGGTCCACGCGAATACCACTCAAATCTTCTTCACACTCTCCGCATTCCTTCTACTCCAATACTCTCTCATCTTCCTGGACTGTTTCTTTGGCTCATCCTTAGTCCATTTTCTCCCTCGTCCCTCCTTCATTCCCCCAACTTCTTTTAGTTTTTTTCCGAAAGGCTCTTCCAAAGCAGTCCTTACCCTTGATTTTTAGCCTGTCCAGCTCCTCTTTTATTTGCTTCACATATCCACCATCTTATAACTCAAGACTTTATATTTTTTTGTTCAGCCTCTTATTGATCATTCTGACTATGTGGCCGTAGAACCTCAGTCTCCTGGTCCTGATTACTGTTTCAAGATCTTCCAAATTTCTGTATATTTTTTCGTTGGATTTTCGCCTAACCCCTCACTTATTATTTTTATTTTCGATATTTATCTGAATCATATTGTAGTTCAGTTGATACAGAGCAGAAAATATACATACTAAATTCTGTTCGGACGCCAAATATTGTACAAAAATATTTTTTCTAAAAAATGTTCTTAGTACTACAATCCTTTAGTACTGATTATATTTTTAAAAAAAAGTGAACGCTCAACAGAGACATCAAATAATTGTTAATACATAAGTGGAAAAATTCCAACTAAAAACCTTAAGTCTCTAAACTAAAACAGGAAATTAAAAATACCTGTCCAATATTTCGCCTATTCAGGCGTTTATAAAAGTTTATTATATTTTAATAAACTTTTGCTTCTTGGGTCATTATATAAAAAGTCAATTTTTAGTATATCTAAAAACTTTTACTACAATTGAACAAATATTCTTTAGTATGGCATTAAATATGGATATAGAAACGAACGATTTTGGTTATAGTTTTATTATGAAAGCTGGGATATTAACATAAAGCAAAAAAAAAACTACCTTCGTTGGTTAATCAGAAGGGGCCTATACTCTTACACAACAACGCTAGATCCCATGTTTCACGACAGATAGTGAAGAAACTAAACGAGCTGGGTTACGAAGTCCATGGGAGGGTGTGGGAACCCCTTAATGTAATTTTTTTGAAAATGATTCTCAAGTCAAAACCCCATTTTCAGACTTATTTCATCACTAAGAATTTCCAGTTTTGGGATGGATAACACAGGTCTACAAAAATACTTTTTTTTTATTGTTTTCATTTAATTAACTGATCTTTATGTAGTTTTTTACACTGCTTTCAAAAATGACATTGTTTTTTTTTTTATATCAACTAAGGCTTGAATACAAAATACAGTTGAAGTTTTTGGAAAAAGTACATACAACGAAGAATTTTGGATTTGGTTGTATTATTTTAACATGAAGTAAAAGAAAAAAAACGATACCTATAAAAAATGAATATAAAAGTGATGAAAATTTGTTGTAAAATTATTATAAGTCTTTGTAAAAACGTTATCTTTTTCTATCAAAGCTTCTTTGGTACTTGTTCGGCTTTGTTCTTGTGAATTTTTTTTTTTTATATCCAACTGTAGTCTGCAACAGAGGACTACATTTGACATTCCATCGACCTTGATATCTGCGCTCCATTTCTTTTATATCTTAATGGAAACATTCTCCTTGTTCCTCGCTTGCAGCCCCAAGATTTTCCGGAAAAAAGTCCAGTTGTGAGTGAAGGAAATGAAGTTTGACACTCATGTTGCAGTCCAACATTTTGTAGTTTTGTAACAATTCAGCAACCAAAGTTTTGTAGTTTGGGTCTTTTTTGTTTCCAACAAAGCCTGTTACAACAAGCTTAAATGAATTCCAGGCATTTTTTTTTATTGAATTTCCATTTTAGCGACAAAGCTTTCACCTTTTAAAAGTTTTCTAATCCCAGCACCAACACAGACTCCATCTTTCAGGTTAGCATCAGATATACCAGGAAACTGTTCACAAAGATACTTGAAACACTCTCCTTTTTTGGGTAATGCTTTCACAAACTGTGATATGAAGTGAAGGAAGTAAGATCTTTTTAGGATCCTCTAAACTTTCATGTTGCCTTTCAACATTTTTAACTGCAGGAATATGAGCCTTTCTGATTTACCACGTCTGTTTGAGTTAGTGTTGTTTCCTGGCACGACTATCCCATTCATTGAGGAAACATGGAAACTTTGTGGAACCACTTTGTTGACCTAGGAACATGGAAATAACTTTCAAATCCCCACAAATGGTCCATTTATGGCTTATTAAAAACAAACTCAGGATTTTCGTAGCATTCTTTGAAATGGACTGAGTGCCCAATAGGCACAGAAGCATATCGGTTGCCATTGTGAAGAAGTACACCTTGCAACTCCTTTTTGGTTAATCGATGAAAAGTCTCCATGCTCTGGAGTCTTCATGATTCCATATACATTGATGCAAAAAACAAGGTCACCCTCTTGTGTAAAAAAAGGGACAAATACCTTTTCTCTAAATCGGTACCATGAAAATGAAACACCGGAGGTTATCATATGTCTTTCTTTAAGTCTAGACCCTTAAAATTCCGCTTAAACCCTCTAGTTAAATATGCTACAATTGTTTTATGCAGACCTGTGCAATTTGAATTTACGTTGGAAAATATAAATAGACAAAGAGTCTCATCATCATCATTACATGGCGCTATGGTCCATGAAGGACCTTGGCCTCCTCAACAATTTTCCTCCACCTTGACCGATCTCTCGCTGCTCTTCTCCATGTTCTTACCCCCAGG
Source organism: Troilus luridus (assembly GCA_964056705.1). NCBI lineage: Eukaryota > Metazoa > Arthropoda > Insecta > Hemiptera > Pentatomidae > Troilus > Troilus luridus. The sequence continues at coordinate 12,039,676 of OZ057412.1, forward strand.
CACTTAAGGTCTGCTTCCACATCGTCCAGCCATCGCAAGCCTTCCTCTTCCTCTTTCTCCGTCTGGGCGTCCCTCCAGAATCAGCTTTGGGAGCCTTTTTTTGTCCATTCTGTGAACGTGCCCCAACCATCTCAATCTTGCTTTTTTATTACAAGAAACTATGTCAGGTTCTCCATATAGGTCCTTAAGTTCTTGATTCCTTTTAATGCGGAAACAATTTCCTTCCTTGGTTGGGCCATACACTCTTCTAAGAATCTTTCTCTCCCATGCATTCAATAATCTCTCATGCTGTTTGGTTAGAGTCAACGCCTCCCCACCATAGGCAACGACAGGACGAAGTATCGTCTTATATACCCTTATTTTGAGACTACGGGGTACAGCTCTATTTTGGAACACGTTTCTGAGGGACCAATAGCATCTGTTACCGTTTTCAATCCTTGCCTTTATTTCATGTTCCAGTCTGTTGTCTTCTGTAATAATGGTGCCAAGATATTTGAATGTCTTAACATTTTCAAATCTGCACCCTCTTCCTTGGAGATATCCACTGGACGGCCGTTTCCTGGATGAGAGCATGTATTTTGTTTTATCCATATTTATAATGAGCCCTGCCTTCCTAGCTGCCTCTTCACATTCCCATAATGCTTCCAAGAACACATTTTCATTTCTTCCTGTGATAACCACATCATCAGCATATGCGAGGTGTTGGGTCATGCTCTTATAAATACAACCCTCTCTTCTTGCTTTCGTTGTTATTATTATTTTATGCAGCACCAAATTAAACAACACTGGAGATATAGGGTCTCCTTGTTTAACTCCTTTTTTAATAGGGAAGTCTCTGGACATTTCTCCCTGGACCTTAACCACACCACTACTATTCTGCAGTGTCATTCTTATCAATCTGATAAGTTTTTTAGGGCACCCAAGAAACATCAAGTTTTCGTAGAGCTCATTTCTTTCTATGCTATCATAGGCCTGTTTGTAATCAATGAAGAGGTGGTGAAGTTCTACGTTCCATTCGTGACATTTCTCAAGCATATTCCTGATGGTAAATATGTGGTCAACAGTAGATCTTCCAGGGCGGAACCCACATTGATAGTCGCCCAAAACTGCTTCTGCTGTTATCATTAATCTTCCCAAGAGTAGTATTGATAACACTTTGTAGATTGAACAAAGCAGTGTTATCCCTCTATAATTTTGGCATTCTAATTTATCTCCCTTCTTGTGTATCGGCACAATAATGGCCTTGTACCATTCCTTGGGCATTTCTTCCTTAATCCATATTTCCAGGATTAGTTCATAAATTTCACGGTGCAATAGGTCACCGCCGTATTTAAGCATTTCTGCGGGAATATCATCAAATCCTGGTGCCTTGTTATTTTTTAATTTTACGACTACTTCTTCCACTTCTTCTGGGTCTGGTGGTTCTAGAGGCATATCATCTACTATTGGCTCCGATAAGTTTATTGTTGTGGTTTCTTGAGAATTTTCTTTGCCGGGGTTAAGCAAATCATTGAAATATTCTTTCCATCTTTCGGCTATATCTTCTCTGTCTCCCAATAGAGTGCCATCCCTATCCTTGCAGAAACCTATCCGGGGTTGAAATCCTTTTCTTAGCCTTTTCAACCTTTGATAGAAGCAAAGAGTCTAAATATTTGAATGATTTCGTTAAGCGATTTTACTAAGTATTCCTTTCTAGAAAAACGGACTTTTCAGATGAAATGACTCAATATTCAGAGATTCCTTGATGTCATGTTATTTAAGATAAATACAATCGTCAATATTTAGAGGATATAATAACACCAAAAATGTTTTTAAGCAAATCAATGAGATGAATATTTAGATTATTTACATCTATATATTTGATTTTACTTTTTATATGTCATTAAATTTTTTCCGGAAAAAAAAAATGGTTTCTTTATAAAGCTGAGACCAAATCTTCATAGAGATCCTTTGAAGAGAGCGATGGTTATTCGTAGGAGGATATAAGAAAGATGGAAAAGAGGTGACGTGGTCAAAAAGGCTCTAAGATGGGATTCCGCTTTGTGGTTCCTCAGCCAGAGCAGTCTTATCTTTGATATTATTTACCCTTTCCGAATCCAGGAAAATACCTATATCTTATTATATCATGAAAAAAGCAGCATATATACGAAATTCGAATCATGCAATAAAATATAATAAGGAATAATATTAAAAATAGCAATAAAAAATGTTAAATTCCGATAAGATCAATTCCAAATATCTGTCCAATTGTACCACCTAAACCTAAATCCTCATGATCACTTTTAACGCTATCCTCCATCCTACGCCTCGGTCAATGTCACGACCTGTTAGTTCAGTTATCTTGACGTTTTGGGTTTCTTTTGATCATCAATATTCTAGGCACATCTCGATCTTCATAATAATAACGAATATCTGAAAATAAAAATAATATGAAAAATTACATTGTAAAAATATTAAAATTGAATTGTTACATGTCACAAATATGATTTTATGTATCATAGTTTTCACATCTAATATAGTTCTCTCTATGATAAAATTAAAATATAAAATGGGTTCAACAAATACTAAAGCACACACTAGCCATTTTTTTTTTTAAATATTTAAAATCTGTCTTGGTAGTTTTATTGATCTAAATGATCTTTATCTCCAGCTGGTACAAAAACATGAGTTCTTGGCTCAATGAATTAGGACTAAAGTACGTCTTTTCTCCCTTTTTATTAGAAATTGAGTCAAAAAGTCAACTTCCCTAGGGAATAAAGTAAAAATTTGACAACCTAATTCGTCTAAATAATGTAGGTTTTGCACTGATAAGGTTCAGGGTTAGGTTGGTACACCTGTCACACCGGCCATTAAAATCAGCTGTTGTTTCAAAACACCAACACTGATAAACAGAAGTTTATTTGTGTTCATGTCGTGTAAGTTATGGATCCACCACATATTGTACAAGAAGCAAATAATGTTATTTCAAATTTATTGCCAGCTAAATCAAGTTAGATTTATAATAAAACGTACGATGACTTAAAAAAATGCTGTAATAAAGAAAATGTGAAAAACATAAGTGAAAATGTATTACTTGCATACTTCAATGAATTATCTAAGGTAAGATTTTATCTCCACTATATTATTTTACTAAATACCTATAAGAAGATTTAATTTCAGTTTTTGAATTTATTGTATAACATAACATAATATAAAATATTATAGCGTATAGTTTGCCTTTTTACATTCCATCTGGAGATAAAATCTTGTATCCCCCTCGGGACTAAATTGATCTTTATTCCCAGCAATACTTTACTCCGTCGGCTTGGCCTAGTGAACAAAGATTTCCCTTTCGCTCGGGAATAAACTCGATTGTTCCCTCGCATTCACTAGGGTACAAACTTACAGCTGAGAGAATAATGATCCATTTTAGTCCCTAGGTGCATAAATAACAATTGTTAAGTTTGTCCTTTACCTTGCCTTTTACTTTTAGCTTGTTTGCCTACTTTAGGAATGCTCTTGACGTTTTTTTAATATATATTTTTTAAGAAAATGTTTTAAATTTTATTCAAAATCTATATATTAGCAACAATTAATATAACCATAGACGTTCATATTCAGTGGGTTTAAAACCAATTATAGAAGCGTGGGGGTGGGGTTATATGAGGGGGCGACCAATCGAATAATCAGGTCAGGTTTGCAGCCAATGAGATCACAAGGCTATTGATAATTAATTAGTGGCGACCAGTCCGGTTAATACCGAATGGAAAAGGATATTGTGAACGGGCAATGGCGTCTGGTGATTTAGCGGATTGGCACACGTCCATTTGATCAATGTGGTCGCTGTCGAATCGCATTGTTCCAGGGATGTGTATGTTCGATTCGGGTACGGTTAAGGATCTTCAAAACACGTGTAGAGTACTCTGGTGGACTATAAGTTCCAAAATCGGTTTATTAACGTAACTTAATTCCCGATGTTTTAGATTATTAAAAGGATTATAATAAAGAAATATAATGTGCAAAAAAGATTACTCTTTTAGAGAGGATGGTTAGAGGCAAGTATTTTTGAGGAATAAGTTTTTAAGAAGCATTGTACAATATATTTCATGTAAGTTGCTAAAATATATTTAGTTAATCATGCCTTAATAAACATTCTGTTTTTTTAAAGAATTTTAGGCAAATAATGTATTTACCAATAGAAAAAAGAAAATATACTCTTACTATTTAAAAAAATGTCATTTATACTCTTTTTTTTACCAAGGCGAAGACATTTTAACTTCAATAAGTACACGTCGTAAACGAATAAAAAATGTTTTAGAGTGTGAAAATAACTTCAAGAATATCAAAATAATGAATTTTTTGCTAAGTGATTTACTCATTTCCGATTCATTCTGAACAATTAAAATGCATTTAATGACAGAACTAAATCAGGTTTTTAAGAGTTTTTTTTCTGTTTGCATTGACTGCTCATTGACTAATAATTCCACATAAATGTTCAACTTAAATACGAAAATTGTCAGAGGTTGTCAAATCTGAACATTTCTCAATAACATTAAAATTTATTCAAATGAATCTTATATGATTATATCATTGAAATCTTTATTATTATTCGTTATAATCTTCATTATTAAACATATATATTAAATTTTATAATTTGTAATATGTATTATTATTTCTTATAAATATCAGTACTCATCTTAGGTACCCTGGTTTGTGTTAGATTTAAGTCAATACTAGATTAATATGCACCGACAGGCATATTCATGAATATCTTGACAATAGGATGGGGCTATGCAAGTGTGTCAATATTCTTTTACAAGCTTTATGAGATCCGTAGCTTATCTCTTCCCACTACTTCCTAAATAATCTTACGAGTTTCTCTCTTCTTTTCTATGTGTATTCATAACCAACGTCGTCTGCCAAATGATGAAGTTCATGCTGCTTGCACACTGTGCTCCAATAATCATATATACAATAATCATCCATATCTAAGCCTTTGAGGTTACAAATAAGTTCATGATGTCCTTAGAAGATTCAACCTGACTCCTTCGTATATAAAAGAGTTGCTCAAAAACCCTAGTAGTTCGCAAGTTGAGATCTTCATCAGCCAGCGGAGCAATATCATCATCATCCCACGCCCACTTGATAGTTGGAATATCTATTACGTCATCCTGCTTCACTGAATAAGCCGAGAAAAAATCCGACTAAATAACCCATACATCCGAGAGACTCAGCCAAGTCTTAGTTGTTGTAGAATTAGTAGAAATAGTAGAATACCTAATCGCCCTCAGCTAGGACAATACTCCTGGCACCCTTTCTTCATCCGTCCCAAACTCCGGTCAGGGAATACATTGGCCTCCTCCAGCATTGAAATCTCTAACGACATTTCATGGCTAGTTAAGCTAATCAGAAGCCAGTAGAGCAATATCCATATCATTCTACAGAATAAGGGCACTGAGAGAAGCAAAAGAACAACTGCAGAACCCACAAATTCCCACAGTTCAGCCTGCATGACCTTATTCAAAGTTGAGACTTCTTTCTTTCCGAGCTCATGGGAAATGAAACTCATGACGATCCGTTCCAGAAGCTATCAGGACACATATCATTCGTAGGATGTGCTTGCCTTCTTACTGTTATCTAGAAATTCTTATGAGAATTCCTCTCTATAAAAATTGTTGAGTGAAAATTGAGGCATAAATCGTGACACTACAACTTTCGCTAGTTGTTGCGATATAAGAGTATCGAGTATATTGTCAGGGTTTTGTCAGTTTCTGAATTTTCTTCGAAAACACATCTAAGTCTGTTTAGCCTATTGGTAGCACGTTGTCCCATAATAACTCAACAGTGTGTTTTCACAGAGGGACTCAGCAGTGTGAACTCATTCCTCATCACTCAATAAAGAACCTGCTCAATGGTCCCTTTCCATTCCGTATAAGCCAAGGCATCGGCTAAACCATACATTTTAAATAAGTTGTGCATTCAGATGTAGAAATAGAGGTGCTTTAAAATACCACAAGGTGAAGAACGGCGAAATTTCAGCAGTATTAAATATATTGGTGATGCAAAACCCCCCTAGACTCCACAAACAACAAAACAGTACAGGACAGCTGGGGAAAGGTTACGCATGGATTTGCCACAGTAAATAAATAACTAAAAACTTTACAATAATGTACTATAAAATAAATATTAATAAATGAACGGGCAGCCAATAAAAGTGAGGCAATAGCACATCCCTTTCACACAAATCTCTTTGCTCGCCCAGCTGTGTGTAACCTTAACTATAGTTAGGTTATCACCGCACTCCATTCGCATCACTCCCCCCGCCCCCACCTAACCTAGGGTTCCACTGCACGAACAGAGCGTGTAAACCGGCTTCGGTAGCTTCAGTTTTGCGTCGAGGCCATTCGAAGGGTCGTTTGCCACTGCAGGTGAAGGAATGGGTCGATCCCTGCTGGCGCTGGTAGGTCGCTCCTTGTTGTTACCGTCCACCACCGATCCCGTCAGGAGATTTGCTGCTTTCAGACCCATTGAGATGGTCTTCTATCCTGAAGGCAACTCCACATTATACGTTTACTGCTACCTGGATATTACTTTCCAGGGCCCTGTATATGGCGGTGTAAGCGACTTCCTCACCGTACATCCCTCTGGAACACGTGGGGGCAGGCCTATAGGTCTCTGTGCACGAAGATCTGCGGTGTGGCACTGCCCACAAACCTCACATCGTGTCGCGCAGGATCTTGAGCGTTTACTCAGCGTCCTAATTAAGTGGTTAAGGCAGTGGTAAATCCCTTTCACACAAACCTCTTTGGCCACCGAACTCCCGTCACAAAGTAATGCTTGGCTGCCACTACAAATCTCGAACATTCAGGGCCATCTGCGATTTTATCCACCATTCTTTCGTGCACTCAGTTCATCATGGTCGAGGATATCTTCTAGGAACCTTAATCTTTGAATTCATGATGAATAATGAGGACCCTTTGCTATTGTAGAAAACCAAAGGCGGACAAGTCTCCTGATGCTCTTCTTCTTACATAGGTCAATCGATTGCCTCTTCTTTTGTTAATGTACTGTTACACTTTTAGGACTCTCTAATACTATGAGTTCGCTCTAATAACCAGAGTTATGTCCAATCCTCACCGGTGATGATCAAGATACCAAAAAAGTGCACAACCATGAGTAGCATTAAAACTCGAATAAAATATTTGAACTTTCTGTAGCTCATCTTTTTTTATTTTTGAGAAAGAGTCCTTGGACTTTGCGACCAGGTTTGTAAGATTTAGGTCCAAAGGTACAAGAAATAAAATAAATCGTGACATATTCAACTTCGTCTTGACAAACCCATTAGTATACGATTACCGCTGAGCAAACAAAACGTTAAGATAAGGGATAAACTGAGGAAAGGTATCCCTACATGTGTAAGATAGTTCACAAGAAAAGGAATTAAACATTACATGATCCAAAAGTGTGTTCTTTGAATCAACACTGGTAGCAGCGCCGGACAGGACGAGATAAGCAATGAAAAAATAAAATTATTACACTATAGACTTCACAACTGAACCAGTACATATCTGGTATATTCAAAAGAATTTCTCTTGAAATTTATAAATCAAAAATTTTCTGGGTAGACTGAAATAAAAGACAATTGGCTTTACAGACGTATTATAATGATAATGAACACAAAATTAATATGATTTAGTTACTGTTATGTCCATCTGTGAATGGCATGTTCGATGCATTAGTTGCTGGGTTCCCCTTGCTCTGTTGGTCCTCTGAGGTGGTTCTTCTCCTTGATGTTCTTTGTCTACTGCAGTACTTCTTCTCCTGTGCTGGTCTACCAGTCTGGTAGGTGGCCATTTTGCCCAACTAGTTGTTGGCCAATGAATTTATAGATGGCACTGCCTCTAATACAAGGATGTAGAGCAGGTAGAATAAGAAAAGCGGTAGTTTAAGATTGAACATTCACTCCGTAAGTGAGTAAGAAAAGAATATTCATCGCTTTAATGAATAATACATTTTTTATTTTTGCATATTCATTAATATGTGAATCTCAATGTATAATCTTTAGAAGATGATTTTTGAGATCGATGTCCTCTCAAGCTTTAATGAATAATAAATAAATAATAAATAATAATCAATTCTCAGTAACATCTAATTAGCATGAATACCACCTGGATAATTACCGCTATAATTACAACTTATACCTCTTTATAGTTGTAGAGTATTTTAATTATATCGACCTCAGGTGTCTACTTGCGTATGCAACAGGTCTCTAGTGGTCTCGCCTCACCTGTAGTAATACCTCGTCCAGTTCGCCTTATACACCTTTCGCAAGGTAAAAGAGTCATTATACCATTTTGTGTAATTAAATTATTAAATTAGATTGCAATTAATCACAAGTCTCAAGTATATTTTCAATTTTTCTTGATCACTATCACTATTTTGTAAATACTCTTGCCCTTTATCTTCTTCTTATCCTTCGCACCACCGCTGCCAGTAACCGTGGCGGCAGCGGTCCCTCAGACACTCCGTTTAACCCGAGCCGGCAGAGTTGGCCGGGTTGGGGTGGACGGCGACATACTAAGGACGGTGTTAACACACCTCTCCAGTATGGCACTCACCACCGGTGCGCGGGGATATAGGTGGAGAGGCCTTTCGTTCGTGGCAAAAGCCAACTGGTTAATCGCCTGAAGAATTGCTCAGAAATCTGACAATTCATGCGCTCTGAGATGCCCGGTGAACTCCCTTCAGCGGCAGCAACTACCGCATTGAGAGTTCGGGATCTACTATTCATGATGAAGTATCAGACGCTTCAGAAAGTAGTTTCTGACCTTCAGGGGGGCTTTGACCTCTAAATAGCTTTGAAAATAGAAAGATATTTATTTTTCAGGCCAGTTTCATTGGGTACAACAAAAATGTTCAAAAATAATCTAAAATAAAATTTTCCTGTTGCGAATTCAATTAATTTTTTGTTACAATAAACTGATTTCCGTAATCCAGGAGTGATGCTCGTCCGAGAATAGAATGGACGAATTATCCATATGAACTTACCATTGAAATAGTCTAATAGTAGTAAGCTCTATTTTATTTGTTACCTTCTCATTGGGTCTTTCAACAATTGATCTTATTGTTGACCTATCATAGACCAAACTGGCTAGAAATTATTAGAACTGTGGAATATAGGCAAGAACCATTTGGAAACGAAAGAAACTCTGTAAAAATATAGTTCTCCTCATAATGAGTAATAAGTCAGATGATTATAATTTTCACTGCGTTTAGCGGTGATTTTAAAAAAATATATTTAATTTTTTATTGTCGCAGACAAAAGTAAAAAAAAAAAAGGAAAGGAGAAAATGTAAGGCGGAGTGTTTTTAATTATTCATGAGGGGCTAAAAGCTTCTTTTCTTTTTTCTTTATTTTTTTATTCCAAGTCTCATTACGCAGCGAGGGATCACAGATTTATTCAAGATTGTGCTAAGCAATTATTTAATTTTAATCCAAAAAAAATAATCATAAAAACTTATTTCTCTATAACAGAAATATAAATTATTATCTTCTCAAAATATTATGTGCTGGATAAATTCATCGTTTCCACGGTTCTCCCGAGGAGATGCGATACCATTGGGCTCGGACATACGGCAAAGTTTTGAAATATAAATTATTATCTTCTCAAAAGATTATCTGCTGAAGAAATTCAACGTTCCCACGGTTCTCCGCGGGCTACGCAATATCATTGGGCTCGGACATACGGTGGAGTATCGATATATGAAATATTATCTACTCAATATATTCAATGTGCGGAGTATCGAAACATGAAATATTATCAACTCAAAATATTATGTGCTTGATAAATTCATCGTGGCCACGGCTCCCAGATGACGCGACACCATTGGGATCGGACATTCGGCGAACTATCGAAATATAAATTATTATCGACTCAAAATATTATATGCTGGGTAAATACAACGTTGCCACGGCTCACCGCAGGTAATGCAGTACCAGTGGATTCGGACTTACTGCGGAGTATCGATATATGAAATATTATCTACTCAAAATATTATATGCTGGATAAATTCATCGTTGCCACGGCCCTCCGCAGGTGATGCAGAACCACTGGTTTCGGAGATACCGCGAAGTTGCGAAACATAACAATCGATATATCATAAATTGTATACTCAAAAGATTACCGTTTGGGTGGGGCTTTTCTTTTAAGGAGGTAGCTTTTTACCCAAATTAGTGCGCTTCCTCTTGTACAACTCTCAGCAACCTTATGTAGTACGCCTTCATTCCATCTGTGCACGAGGGGTATATTGATATATATTATACTTTGAATCTGTATGTTTATCTTTCCACGTAATTGATATCAAACTGAGGAACAGCAGATTCCGAGGTGTAAACCTTCATTTAATGTTACACTGCTATAAGCTATTTAATCACTACTGATATAATGCTTTTGAAATAATTATAAATAGTATCATGTATAACTCATACAAACATTATGTTGTCAACGAATTATATGCTGGGAAAATGCAAGGTTCCAACGGTTCTCCGTAGGTGATGTAAATGAGATTCATCGCATATGAGACAGGGTGTTCCACTAATAGCATTCGAGAATAGTTATAAATGACGGTTTGAGCAACAAGAACCTTGAGGTCATTGCACGACCCAGAAGAGCAAGGGAGGGTTACCTCGAGGAGTGTGTTCATCGATGCTAGGGAAATGGGATGTAGGTTTGGGTGGGAGGGCTTGTTATTAAATAACGTTGGGGATATTACTCCCCCGTGTGGTACACCATTTTTTATTACCTTACATCGGCTTTTCTATGTGTGTACAAACACTCTGGCTTTTCTTTTATGGAGGTAGCTTTTGGCCCAAATTAGTGCGCTTCCTCTTGTACCACTCTCAGCAACGTTATGTAGTACGCCTTCATTCCATCTGTACACGTGGGGTATATTGATATATATTATACTTTGAATCTGTATGTTTATCTTTCCACGTAATTGATATCAAACTGAGGAACAGCAGATTCCGAGGTGTAAACCTTCATTTAATGTTACACTGCTATCACTACTGATATAATGCTTTTGAAATAATTATAAATAGTATCATGTATAACTCATACAAACATTATGTTGTCAACGAATTATATGCTGGGAAAATGCAAGGTTCCAACGGTTCTCCGTAGGTGATGTAAATGAGATTCATCGCATATGAGACAGGGTGTTCCACTAATAGCATTCGAGAATAGTTATAAATGACGGTATGAGCAACAAGAACCTTGAGGTCATTGGACGACCCAGAAGAGCAAGGGAGGGTTACCTCGAGGAGTGTGTTCATCGATGCTAGGGAAATGGGATGTAGGTTTGGGTGGGAGGGCTTGTTATTAAATAACGTTGGGGATATTACTCCCCCGTGTGGTACACCATTTTTTATTACCTTACATCGGCTTTTCTATGTGTGTACAAACACTCTGGATTTTCTTTTATGGAGGTAGCTTTTGGCCCAAATTAGTGCGCTTCCTCTTGTACCACTCTCAGCAACGTTATGTAGTACGCCTTCATTCCATCTGTACACGTGGGGTATATTGATATATATTATACTTTGAATCTGTATGTTTATCTTTCCACGTAATTGATATCAAACTGAGGAACAGCAGATTCCGAGGTGTAAACCTTCATTTAATGTTACACTGCTATCACTACTGATATAATGCTTTTGAAATAATTATAAATAGTATCATGTATAACTCATACAAACATTATGTTGTCAACGAATTATATGCTGGGAAAATGCAAGGTTCCAACGGTTCTCCGTAAGTGATGTAAATGAGATTCATCGCATATGAGACAGGGTGTTCCACTAATAGCATTCGAGAGTAGTTATAAATGACGGTTTGAGCAACAAGAACCTTGAGGTCATTGCACGACCCAGAAGAGGGAGGGAGGGTTACCTCGAGGATTGTGTTCATCGATGCTAGGGAAATGGGATGTAAGTTTGGGTGGGAGGGCTTGTTATTAAATAACGTTGGGGATATTACTCCCCCGTGTGGTACACCATTTTTTATTACCTTACATCGGCTTTTCTATGTGTGTACAAACACACTGGCTTTTCTTTTATGGAGGTAGGTTTTTACCCAAATTAGTGCGCTTCCTCTTGTACAACTCTCAGCAACCTTATGTAGTACGCCTTCATTCCATCTGTACACGTGGGGTATATTGATATATATTATACTTTGAATCTGTATGTTTATCTTTCCACGTAATTGATATCAAACTGAGGAACAGCAGATTCCGAGGTGTAAACCTTCATTTAATGTTACACTGCTATCACTACTGATATAATGCTTTTGAAATAATTATAAATAGTACCGTGTATATTTCATACAAACATTATGTTGTCAACGAATTATATGCTGGGAAAAGCAAAGTTCCAACGGTTCTCTGTAGGTGATGCAAATGAGATTCATTGCATATGAGACAGGGTGTTCCACTAATAGCATTCGAGATAGTTATAAATGACGGTTTGAGCAAGAAGAACGACCTTGAGGTCATTGCACGACCCAGAAGAGCGAGGGAGGCTGACCTTGAGGAGTGTGTTCATCGATGTTAAGGAAAGGGGGTGTAAGGTAGGGGTTGGATGGGTTGTTATTAAATAACGTTGGGGATATTACTCCCCCGTGTGGTACACCATTTTTATTACCTTACATCGACTTTTCTATGTGTGTACAAACACTCAGGCACATATCGATATATCATAAATTATGTTCTAAACAAATGATGTACTGGGTATACAACGTGTTCACGGTTCTCCCCAGGTGAAGCGATTCAATTGGGTTAGGACATACTGCGAAGAATCGGTATTACTTTTGAGAAAGCTTCGTTGATTAACGTGTCTGATTTCAATCTTATTGTGACGTACGTAGTTATTGAAAAAAAAGCTATAAAATACTATGCCGTAATAAAGACTGGTTAATCATCAGGTAGGCTAAGGTTGTTCTTGAAGATGATGAAGTTGATGAGCAGCCTATGGATACCTGGAAATGATTTTAGGTTTTGGAGGATATGATTATTAGTCACAGCTTGATCCCGGTATAATTTGATGTCATTTTTCTAACACTGCCTTTGACTGGTTTCTGTAACACGGCTGATGGCTGATAATCGACATTTTTGAGCCAAACCCTGATGTACTAACTTTGCAGCATTATTGTTCCTCGTTAGGTATTCTTTGCAGCTAATGCATGACAGCCTGAGGTAACATGTTGAATCTATTCGTACGTGGTGGCTTTACATAGGCGGCATCTGTCTTCGATTGTTTGATGTATTATTATTTTCGCTTTACGATCCTGAAATAATGTCACCTCCTCCACCACAGGCAACTAATCTCCGCAGTCAATCGAACATCCAGCAGTTCCTAGTCCTCCTCCATATCATCAGTTTAATTTATTTGTTAAATAATTTAAAATATTTTACTAGTTTGCTTATATGCTTATGTTATAATATTTATATGTGACAGCGGTGATGTGAGTTTCTATTGCTGCAGTCTTCGTAAAAACTCAATGATATATTGCTCAACCTTATTAGCATTAACTGCCAGTAATAAAATGAAGAAAATTAAATATTATTTGTGTTATTTCAGTATTTCGTTCTTTACTCTTTTCCTTGTTGGCATCACTTCTGCCATTTATAAATATAAAAACATTGTGTTCGAGTCTTATTCGTTAAATGTTGCATAAGAATTACATATTTTAATTGGAAATTCGTAATCGTTTGGATTTAAGAAGTGGTTATTACTAGCCTTCGTCCAGATCTTGGTCGTGGCTACTCAGAGCCTAGTTATAACCCCTATATATAGGACCTCAATAATCCGGCCCTTCTCCAGCACACGCAACTAATCTGCGTAGTCACTCGAAAATCCAGCAGCTCCAAGTCCTCCTTCACAATATCAGACATCTGATCCGAGGACGTCTTCTACATCGCATGTCGTCCGGTTTCCCTTAGAACATCTTCTTATTGCGGCTTTCTTATTATTGCCCCTATGTCGGGTTCTGTTCTCCAAACAGCTCGTTGAGCCACTCATTCCTTTTTCTTCTTATTCTTTGCTTCCAGAAATTCCAGAATCTGGCATATGCCATGTCCTTAACCGTTTCCTGTATTCCTTTAGAAGATATTATTCTACCAGAGAAACAAGGAAATCATTCTTTTTACATGATGAATACTTTTATTAATTTTAATAATACTTCTTAACTTCCATCAAATTATTTATAAAGTTCTCCATTTTATATATTAAGAGAACTTCCCTCAGCTAAAGGCTTCGTCCGACGAACGTCCTCCACAAAAAATATAACCTTACTCTCTTCTTCTGAAATTCCTTCCAAAACGCTCATAAAGCAAGCTCATTATTTTCGAATACATCTTCACTAGTTCGGTATCTACAATCCATCACACCATCTAGACTGCAGCTATAAAATGGACTTCTGAGCTAACTGAAACTGTTATGACGTACTTTTAGATTGGCTAGTCCGGTTTGAAGTAGCATCGAAAAATAATTTTTTGATTGATATTTTTCAGCTACTGCAAATATTAATTAATGAACAATATAATTGTAGATTATACTTATTCTTCGTTTTTGATAATATTTTCAAATGACTTAACACAGAATTAATATTAGTAAGTATTGCTCTCTTTGCATTAAAACTGAAAGTGTAAATTCCAATACCATCCGCATAGGCTGCTGTGAAAATGAGAAATAGTAGCTGCCCAGTATAGACCCTTGAGGTACCCCAAGGCGGTATGGGCATTTAGAGTTAGACAGGCTCTCGCGGACCTTTCCACTAAAATAGTTCCTTATTATTATAGAGGGACAGGAAACCTGTACCCTTCCTTACTGCATAATATGAGTGTATGTTACATACAGTCAAAGCCTTGCTTGCAATCCAGGAAGACGAGCGCAGTAGCTCTGTTCCGGTGCATCTGCTATATGGGGTGGGCCTGGAGTTTTCCTAGGTAATGTTCGCAAGATATCACTGTGAATAGTATTGGTGATGACAACCACTACGTCCTCTAACTCCTTACAGTACTGAGGTGTTGGACCATGGTTAAGCTCTCTTTGTCAGTATCCTTTCCAGTTGGCTTTGTATAATTGGTATTTTATCGCTACTGGTGTTGCGGGTGTGCCTTCGAAAGTGTATATTACAGGTCGATGATCTGGCGGTCCGTACAGGACCCCAATGCAATCCGTAATTTTTATCCTGGTGACGAACTTCAAGGTTCCCATTGGAAAATCCTTCGGCCATTAAAATAAAAATTAATATAAGAAGCGAGGGGATGGTTGACTGGAAGATAGACGTAAGGAAGAAAATAGTTGGGGGTGCAGTCAAATAAAAACACTAAATAAGTGGTTACTTATTTAATTATGTGCCGACGTTTCGACCTCATTAGCATTTAACATGACTATTTCATCATAATTTATTCTATTTCCATGCTCATACCATATTGTTACTTATATTTCTATACCTTCCTTGTATATTTACGATATATATTTATACCACTTCATACTATATGTATGCATTTTAAAAACTGTTATAATCTATATTTATATCTTGACTTTCTATTGTTATTTTTCCTTTATTTACTCTTTAATATCAGTTTCGTTTACCTTCTTTCAGTTTACTTATGTAAACTCCCTAGGAGTCTATTATCTCACATTTTATAGTTTTTATATATATTCTACTACCTTTCCATAATTTTACTTCTCACCTCTGATGTTTATACTTTTTTTTTTTTTAAATAACTTTCTGTTTACTTCCTTCTTTTATCTTTGGAAAAATATGTTTTTGCATCACCACCTTTCTGTACATTTTCTCTATAATTTTTTTATTCATATATATCCCTCACTTTTTTCCTAAATTTCTACCTCTCTAAATTTATATTTTTTCTAATTTATCATATACTTAGTCTGCAATGTATTTTTATAGTTCTGTTATTTTGTCTGTTTTTCTTTCTTAGCCCTGAAGATGACCCACAAAGTGGGTCAAAACGTCGGCACATAATTAAACAAGTAACCACATTTGACTGCACCCCCAACTATTTTCTTCCTTAAAAATTAATATAGTTTGATTATCACAAGACTTTTTTATTTAAAAAAAAAATAGCACATATACTATAGCAAAGTAGTTGAACAATAAATTTTAAGGTTGAAATGATGCCTTGAATTCCACTGATTTATTCTTTTGCTATATTACTTTGGGCCCTAAACCTCAAGCTCTGAAGTGTGTCAGACTTTAACAAATATTAGATTACCATGATACCATATTTCAGATATCTAAACATGACTTTTGTTCTAGCTTGTACTAATCTAAACACTGCGCGCTGCTTTGACTTTCCCGCCATTTATCAGAAATTTTGGAGGAATAGTTAGTCAATATTGTTTTAATCTTTCTTTCAGAGTCCTCTGCAAGGTTTCTGTCATTAACTTTGGTCTAAAAGAACTATAAAAAAAAAAAGAAGGTGTTTCTACCATTAAAAAAGAACCTTTCTCGAAAATAAGTATTCTAAAATAAATAAAAAAATGTTGTACTCAAGTGTGCAGGCTATAATGCATATTATTATTAATAAATGAGAAGCAGCTATGAAATATATAAAATTTAGGCCGGATACAAGTCATTCCCATACATTGAAAGTTTCAAAATGAGGAAAAATCCGTTATTAAAAAAAAAAAAAATGATACACTTAGATTAACAGAAGACTTTTTTAATTGGAAAAAATAGCACCTTTGAGTATATATATTATCGATATTCCACAATTGATTCACATAAAATTAGTAACAATATAATTTTGTGCTGTTGAAACGAAGGGTTGAATAAAAATACAATCTATTTCTATAGATTCATGACTTTGGACTCTATTACTGACGAGATGATGTGATCCAGGCATAAACGAATATTGGATTTCTAGGTTTTGAACAATAATTTACAATGTTCCAATAAATTTTTCTAGAATTGTGACATGAATTTTGCCCAGCTAGCTCCTACTAATCGAAACACTGTGCGTCCCCATTTCTTCGTGCAAGCCTCCTGGCCTGTCTGAATCCGGGTTTCATGTATCAACCATCTCAGAGTCCATGTCAAAGCCATGTATGATAATTTTTTTCGATCGCCTGGTTCCCCTGGGGGCGAAGTAATGGAAATGTGTATCCGGGTCGTCTCTAAGGATACGGACGGTTCGACGTGGTCCTTCTCAATCTTGATGTAGAACTTCGTCTCAGTGCGGGTTGTATGGTTGCTGAAATCGGCGGATTACCGCATCCATTGGGTTCTTATGTAGGTTAGATTGTGAGACCGGAGGCGTGATGATTAGA
Source organism: Troilus luridus (assembly GCA_964056705.1). Lineage (NCBI taxonomy): Eukaryota > Metazoa > Arthropoda > Insecta > Hemiptera > Pentatomidae > Troilus > Troilus luridus. The sequence continues at coordinate 12,057,007 of OZ057412.1, forward strand.
GGAGGCTTTAGTTTTTACCTCATTGACTCCTCAGGTGCTGGGCACGAGGTATTCGAATCGGTTAGAAACCGGCCCAAACGTAGATCCCATCTCCACAACGGTTTCCCTTCTAATGGTCCTCTTCCTCAGGACAGGAAGCATGGGTTCTTCGGTTTCATTGGCCCTTTTCGAGCTTCGAACTTACACCAGCTCCATCATGACAGCGGCGGTGGTTATACATGCGATAGCCATCTTTTTAGTAGAGGGAATTTCACCAACACAACGCTATCCAGTTTTCCGTTGAGGTTCAATCCTCGGTATATGTGTGTTCCTAGACACCTTAAGATCCTTTTTAAGTAAAGGTTAAAGTCTTCAAAGGTTAAAGTCTTAAAGGACTCAAAGTAGTTCATCTTCTCCTTAGACTGGAAAGTCGGAACGCGCTCACAAGGCTGAAAGAATAGGCTACTTTAAAAAAAAATGCTCTTATGCGAAAATTGTATTGCTGTATTTTAATTCTAGTAGAACAGCAATGTATTGATCTACGTTCTATATGAATTTCTACATAATATTTATCACTTTTACCTCTCCGAAGTTATGAAATAAACGAGAAAGAAATATGGAGTAATTATTTTCTAAAACTGCCGTGATTCATGTTCTTGAAACGTGAATTGAAGATTGGTGAATCCTCAGGTACTACTTAGGTTGTTCCTAAAGAATCTTTTTCCAATTCTTGGGTAAAGGTTATTGTCATATTCCTAATACAGTCAGCACTGGCAGTATCCATGGCAACCAGCCCTGGCCAGAAGATCCCATCCTCGTCGCCAACTATTATGAAATAAAAAAGCACTTTATATGTTTGACCATTATATTAAATTAATAACACTTATAATTGAAAATAAACATTAAGTAAGGTTATAAGTTTTTGAGTAAGAGCCTAACAACTGCTGGAATCTTCTGGCCAGGGCTGGTTGCCATGGATACTGCCCGTGCTGACTGTATTAGGAATATGACAGTTATATTTTTATTTTGTTCGTTAAGTACTTCTAAGAGTTGTTCTATACTATTTTTATAAGTTATAACTAATAAGTCATCTATGGATTTTGAAATAAAAACGTGGGTTATTCATTTTTTGTAGACCTTCTTATAATATAATTAAGTAATATTCCTAATAAGTTTACTGAAAGTCTACCACCCATTGGTAAAACAGCTGTTTGTTTATGAAATTGATTTTGGAAAGTAAAAAACTCATTTTCAGTGAAAAGTCTTATTCCTTCTAAAAATATTGTTTTACTTTTAATATTTGTGTAGGGTTCGATTTGTTCCCAATTTTCATTTAATAGTTTGCATACTAAGTTAAGTGGAATCCTAGGAAACATGGAAGTAACATCTAAACATCTAACAATATGATCAGGGTTTAATATTAATGTTATTGAGTTTAGTTATTAATTGTAATGAATTTTTAATATCGTAATCATTATTATTATTGAAGTGGTCTAAAGCTTTGTAAAGATAATTTACTAAATTATCTGTAGGGTCATTAGTTCCGTCTACTTTGGTACTAATTGGTCTGCATGGGTTTTCATTTTTGTGTACATTTAGAGGCCATGAATTCTGGGAATGTAGATAATTTAATTTTGATCGATTTATCTAAATATTTATTAACTTTGTGTTTGAGTTCTGCTAAAGGATTATTTCTAATACTTTTGTATTTATCTTTATTATTAAGTAATCAAAAACATTTTTTGATTTGTAATTCTTTTTTTGAAATTATCGCTAGCTGTTTAGTTTTGTCGGTTTTAATAACACAAAGATCCGCATTATTTTTAAATAACTTTTTAGTTTTCAACAAAATTAATTAATTAGTTTAGTAAACAGGTTTATTGTAGTGTTCGATTTATTATCTTTATTAATTATATAATTTAAAATGTGTTTTACTCATCACGTTTCTTAAGGCATCTTTATGGGTATCTGATGTGTCTAAATATGTGATTATACTTTCCAATTCTCCTATCATATGAAATAAAATTTTTCTCTCTAAGGGTTTCCTCAGATTAAGGTCTCTTCAACCAAAAATTTCCTCTAATACATGTTTCCACTTTTTCTGTCTTCAATATCTTCCTCCTGCGGGCATACGTTCCTCAATGCCTTCTAACCATCTTTTTCGAGGTCTTCCTCGCCTTTTCCTCCCTTTGGCACTCCAATTGAGAATTAAGTTGTGCAATCTTTCTTACTTCATTCTTTTAAGATGGCCATACCATTCCAATCTTTTTTTCTCTATGTTTTGGAAGAGGTTTTGATGAATTTTCATCCGTTCTCTAATTTCGGTATTAGTAATTCTTTCTAATCTGGATACCCCTTGGCAGCTCTCCTCCCGTAGTCCATCTCAGTAGTAAGTAGCTTTTTTACTTGAGCAGGGCTTATCGTCCATATCTCTGCTCCATATGCTTTCAATTACGGACTTGTATATGAGGATCTTGGTATCTTTCGGGATATTGTTGCTCCAAAGGACCGAGTTAAGGAAACCAATAGCTTTCCGGATTGTAATTATCCTTCGTTTTATCTATTTTTCTGGTGTTCCATTCTTTTCCATTACAGAGCCCAAATATTTAAAATTATCCACTCGTTTTATGACATTTCCTTCAACAACGAAGTTCTCCTGATCATATATGGTCATATATTCAGTTTTGCCAAAGTTTATTTAAAGCCCCTAACTATCACATGTCTCCCACAGTTTTCGTAGCATGTATTCTGCATCCTCATGGTCCTGAGCGACAATTACCCGATTATCCCCGAACAGTAGATTATGGATATGACTGATACTTATCCCTACTCCCATTTGGTTACATTTTGTATCCCATTCTTTTAAAGCCGTTGAAATGTAGATTTTAAATAAGGAGGGTGGCCTACAGCAGCCTTGCAGCAAGCCATTTAAATAAGAAAAATATTTACTTAAGAATCGATTTTCATATTTAGCCCTTATTTTATGAGGAGTAAAGTCAAGTTTTAAATAAAAGTGGCGAGTAACGCTCCCTTCTCGATAAGATTGTTTTATATAATAGATAAAAATTAAAAGTTATATTCTGGGACTAATCGGGAAGAGATACGTGTGGTATCTATGGTGACAGTGTATTCTATTGCTTTATTCTCAAAGTGTTGAAATGCGATAGTTTTTTGTATAGGAGCCTTTTTAAACACACCTATCCAAACAAACAGTATTACTGCTCTTATTTAGATCCGCCTTAAGCTGTTGGGGTCCATTCATATCATTTGGATACAACCTCGACAGACGACCGGGCAGCGTTGCTCTGATAAGAGTAGGAAATTGCCTAGCTATCTCAAGGCTGTGCAGTGAGTATTCAATTGTGTACAGTGTGCAGTGTTTAGTGTGTAGTGCTACTAGGACAGGAGATTGGTGTATTAGGAAGTGGACAGGCAGTGATCATGTTGGGCTTAAATACACCTCTACCGGACTCTGAAGATGAGGCCCCCTTCAAAAAAGTAAAGACAGGGAAGAAATCGGTTGTCATTTTGCTACCTTGTAGAAAAGATGCGTATTCAACACCAGGGCGAACTGTAATGCCGATACGCTGAAACTTTGGCTCGATTAGTAAAAAATATAGATTTATAATTTAAATTAAAATACTTCACATTAATTTAAAATAATTTATAAATTTTAAAAATAAATAATAAACGATGATAAGTATCAGTAAAGAGCGATTGATTGGTAAGAACACATTTAAAATTTATTTAAAACGGAAAGGGGGAACTCCAGTCGCGTGTCGGAGCTGAAACACAAACTTAGTGCCCCCTCTACAGAGTCCTATTAACCATATCAGCTTACTGTTATTTTTAATTAAAAAACTAACATAGTCTTGAGCTATGATCGGTCCAAAATATTCGAAGAAAATATACATATTCGAAATTATGATACCATATGTTGTCACAACAAGCGAGTGATTAATAATAATCATTTATGATTGGCCAGGAGTACCAGGGCGTCATACTGGATAGGAAGATATCGCGATAATCGAGGATGTTATGAGTTAAATCTCAAGAAATAAAGTCTTCGTTCTTTGATCTAACCGATTGATGACGTCATATCTCTGCTTAATAATATTACTGTTCTTTTCATAAAACTCTAATAGATCTTTGATTCAACAAGGTCAGGAAAGATGAGAAATACACCGTCCGGAAAACACCATTATCAATAAAAAAAATTAATAGCTTTATTTATATGGCTATTGTTAATAATAATGAAATAACTTTAAATAATAATAATAATAATTTAATCAATTTGTGCATTGTGGATGTTGAAGCAATGTTACAAGATTGAGATAGATTCTGAGATCTTAGTTCAACATAATTAAGCATGCCATTGTTCCAAAACGTTGATAATCAGTCTAACTAAATCCATTGATCAATCAACAGCTGACGACAGTCAATTATTTTAAAGTGTTTGTCAAACATCTGACAAACTAGGAGATATTTCTTCATTTCCTAACACCTGGCTCACAAAGACAAATGGCATATCCTATAATTACTATCATCATCATTCTGAGCAAAACACTTAGTGGTGCAATGCTATTGGCTCCCAGTACTATTTTGCGAATTATATATCTCACCCTGCATAAATGTTGGCATAAATTTACCGAATTTATATAACCGTTAGATATACATGTAGGTCATCTTTTAGGGGTTACCTTAGCAACCTATGTTTTTTTAGTAAAAATTCTCGCTTATATCTTCCTTCGTAGTAAAATAGCTGTCCCGAACTAGTGCGGTGCCAGGTATTAGTATCTCATTATAACACCTGGATAGGCGAAATTTCATAGCAGCCTTAAGTGACATTAAATGATTAAATAATAGTCTAAAATCAACGCTTTAATGGGAAAGAAAACTATAAGGGTCGTTTCACACTTAGACGGTTTGGTTCGGTTCGGTACATATTCGATCCGTTTTCGGTAGCCGCCGAATGAAAAATCTTCACACACACTCGGTCAGCATCAGGTTTGATTTCACAATCGAATCATCGTACGCATTCACTCACTATGTCCACAATGCTCACTATGGAGAAAAGACAAATTATTGCTATGTTGTTTCTCTACAGAAGAAACAATAAACTGAAGAGGAATAATGGACTTCACTGGGTCCACCCTATCCTCGCCAAACGGATGGATTTTGGTGCAGTTAATACCACTTTTCCAAAGTTAAGTCAGCACGAAGCTCCAGTGTCTTAAATTCATCTTCGTTCTTTTCACTTGTTTTATCCCATAGCACGTGATTGAACAGTTGAAATCAGACGATCAATATCGATATCATGTGAATTACTCATTTTTCATTAAACAACAAAATTTAAAAAGAGAAAATGAAAATGAAGTAATATTTTCGCTTGCCGAAAATGTAACCGATTCGAAACTAAACCGTATATGTGTGAACGACCAAAAGTTTTTGTGAACCTTTGACCCGAATAGAAATCGATTCGTGTCGAGGGGGCTTTCGGTTCTCTCAGTTGTCTATTAGGTACCGAACATAACGTATCACCGTTTCACACTTGTCCGGCGGCTACCGAAAACGAATCGAACGAGCACCGAACCAAACAAAACCTAAAGTGTGAAAAGAGGCTAAACTAGAAATATATTTTAATAAGTTCAAAATAAGATTGGCACCAATAATAAAAATCATTTTACTGTAAAAAATTATGTGTGTTAATTGTTTTAAATATTTTATTTACCGAAATTGATAAAATTCGAATTACTGTGAAAATATCTTAAAAAGTACCCCCACCCTGTTTTACGATTAAATAATTGTTCTTTTCATCACTATTTCTTATTTTAAAGTTATTGAAAATTATTTTCTAAATATTAGTTTGATATTAAAACTATTATTTATTTTAAATATTTTTATTTGAAAAGAAATATTATTTAATTTTTTTTTTAGTTCTAGCAATACATGAAAGCTAGGTTTTTGGTTTCTTTTAACTACAATTTTTTTTTTTTTTTGTAAAGTATAGAAATTCCTCAGTATATCCTCCATCTCTCAAAGATTTAAGTCGTATCTGTCTTACTACTCGTCACAAGACATTAGGGATATGAAACATCTGACAAGTCACATCTACTATATTAGATGTTTCATATCCACCAACTTCACAGAAACACTATGACGTAATCTATTATCATTATTATTATTATCCTGGACACCGGACTTAGTGGTATAATACCGAGTATTCAGGGTGGTGGGGTTAAGGGAGGAAAAAAAGCATATCACTACAGCCAATGAAGGTTCTTGGTAGAAATGGGCTAAGTAGTTCCTTTTACCGAATCGTTCCTTTTGAGATAGTTCATTCTAATGAACTACATAGTTCATTTTTCAAAAGAACCACAAATGCACTAAACTAAGAAAGGAGTTGAACTATGGAAAAAGAGGGAGAAACTGAAAGGTCAAATGAATATTTTCTATATCTTATTCTATTTACACTTATTATTTAGGATTACATTGAATAGAAAGAATTTTCAATAGTTTATTTGATTTTAACAGGTTATCCTTTTTAATCCTTGTTAACCTGCCCAGCTTTGGAAAAGCTGTTGTGTACCTGAGGAATACGTAAATTCAAGTTGTTTCTTATATCTTATTTTTAATTATTCAATGTAATAACTGTAATTCATTAGTAATTTAAACAAGCAAATAAATTGAATTTTCACTTGATCCAAACTATAACAGACCACGCATAACAAGTAACGACGAACTAGTTCACCTAGTTCAGTAGTTCGTATTTCGATTGTAGGTCAGACGCCGCCTGCCCCCTATCCGGGTGTGGTAGCTGGTGACTGGTGGGAACTAAAAAGAATTATAGTTCACCAAAATAGATAGCACTCTTTATAGTTCATTTTCCGGGTCTAGTTCAATGAACTAGTTCTTTCACGTAATTCTCATCTCTAGTTCTTGGAGTTTGTATATGGTAGAGACTGGTGGTTTTCCCCTCAATTTTAAGTACCCACTCTATAAAGGAAGGAGAGCCCCAGGAGGGTTATTGGTTCCCAAACCCGTCCCTGTTAACAGATCAAATAATATTCTTTTCATGTATTAATATTGTCTAATATTTGTAGCCGGATTTAAACAGAGAAACTTTAGCATACAAATTTGGCACTTCACTGCCCAAGCAATGATCCTTTGATCTGAATATATTTATTATTCTAAATATATTTAACGGTAAGGTGAATTTCCCTGACATAAAGGATAAGGTTTGGTTTAACCCCAACATCCAAATATCGATTTTTCGGGGTAAAATAAAAAAGGAATAATGGGGAAAACGTTTATTATCAAACATAACACAATTTATATTAGTTATAACAAAAAGGTTTTTTTTATAGACAATAAATAGGAACATAGAGTAATTAGGAACAAAAAAAGGAACTTGATGAAAAAAAAAAATAGTAATGTTCTACAGAAACATATTTAAAACATAGTATATAGCCACACAATGAAATACAACATGCTTGTCACTATTAGAAATAAAATCATCCTCGGTTTCTGACGAGTTATCAAGCTCTAATTTGTCGCCATCCTCTGAGTCAGCCTCCTGTCTCATAAATTCGTTGTATATCTCCTCAGGAGTTTTAATGATTTGATGAGCCATTTTGAAGAACTAGAAGGGAAAACAAAAACTTATACCTATGTAATATAAAAATTAACATGGGGTTGAATCCTTCCTACAAAAAAAACTTGAAAGTCTGATCTAAACAGTAAGGTGGGGTCGGATCCAACCCGAGCGCGGGTAATGTAGGCTTCGGATAGAAAGGGTAGCTCAAGGTCACTCACCAGGGTGAGTAACTTCATCATGGTTCTTGGTATAATTGACTGGTAGGGTAGCTGGGAACCACAGCACTCTCGGTGAAAGAAATTGGGATTAGTAAACAAAACAAACTCCCTGTGGTCAGAACCTTACCGTTAGAGGGTTAAATACTAAAATGGGACGCCACCCTGAGAGCTTTATACTTTATATATATTAAGTCTATATCATTAATAAATAAATATATAAAGAGAGAAATATCTCTCTCTTCAGTAAAGGTTGACTGACCAGGAGGTGTTTATAAAATAATAATAATTATTGAATAGCATTATATTTATTTGTACTGACAATGGTTACAAGATTAATTACAAAGAAAAGGTGATGTGTGACTTGCTCAATGCTGTTCCTTGCATTTTGAGTTGACCGCTTCTTCCGAACAACTACCACTCTTATCTTTAGAGTAAAGGTTATAAATCCTACCTACAAAGGGTAAGGACACAACCTGTTGTACGCCCCTATTCTATTTATATATGTACTCCAGAAATTCCAGGTAGTGTCACATATAGTACCATTACCCACAAAGTTACCGTGATCCATCATACACTCAAGCTATTTCATTATTTTAACATCTTATTTAATCGTGTAGTCGAGTCTTGGCCTGCTCCAGCATCGACCGCCAGTTTTCTATATCAAGTGCAGCTACCCTCCAATTGCGGATATCCAATATGGCCCGTGCGTCCGAAACTACTCAGTCCTCACCCGAAGTCGTGCTCGGCCTGCTCTTCTCACACCATACATTCGCTCCCTGAGGACTTTGGCTGGGATTTCATCCTGCCCCACCCTAATCACATGTCCATCCCACCTCTTGCGAACTTTATAAACTATACTACATCCAGCTCTTTATAAAGTAGTCTCAGTTCGTTGGTGGACCGTCGCCTCTACTCTCCATCCACCAAAACTGGACCGTATATTCTCCTAAGGACTTTCCTTTCGAATCTTAAAAGAAAGAATTTAGTGTCCTTGGGTCAGGATCCAGGTACCTAAGGCATATGTGAGAACTGGTCGGATGAGAGTTTTGTACTGTCTGATCTTAGAGGATTTAGACAGGAGACCGCCACGTAGATGGTTCTGTAGACCAAAATAGCAGCAATCAGCGGTTATAATCCGCTTCTCGGCTTCTGCCCCAATATCATTTTGTTGGTTCACCTGGGATCCAAGCCACGCAAGCTCTTTTGTGTGGCGTTAGGTAATTAGTAGTTTCTAGTCTAAAATGAGTATTAGTACAAATTTATGCTAGTGCCAAGGCCTGGCTGTCCAAGTGTTTTTGAAAACGTATTTCTGCAGTGTTTTAGATTTCCGGAGAATTTGATATGCCTATGTCCAATAAAGACTGTTATAGACGGTAGTCTGAGTGTATCCTTTATTATGTCAGGTTTTGTTCTTTGTAGAGTCTCAGATATATCGTTCTGAAAATGTTGTGACCTTTTTGTAGTCGAGGATGGAATGCTATACGACCGGAAAAAATTCGGTTCCTGTCAGTACTTAAGCAATAACTGTATGTTTGACTATATATTCTTCTTATTGGTGAGGCAAATTTATGAAGAAATAAAAGACTTCGTTAATTATTATCAGGTTTCCTAATGTTCTATTGTTTTATTAGTATTATATTTATACAGCCCCGCTGAATAAATGGCTATGTGTAATTTTCTCCAAAATGACTTTCTTGTACTTTAGTAAGCGGAATCGAGTTATTTTCGTAGTGGATAAGATGTTAAGTAAGGCATAGGCTCAAAAAGGAGTTATTGCTTATATTACAACTCCATTTAATGAAAATAACTACTAGAATGATACGATTCCGGTTATATATAAGCAGTTAACTCTCTCTGGACAAAATCCGACTTAACCACTTATTCACAGATTTATTATGTGTGTATTGAACAACCTCCTACAAAACCTAACTATGATCCTTTAAAATATCAAGTCTAAGACTCTATCAAAATATCCATATTTAATGAACGGAATTCAATATCTAATAAAATTTTTGAACTGAAATATATTCAATACTTGTTTTTTTTTAATAGAATCACATATGAATGAATGAATAAAGCCTTATATTACAAAAATTAACAGGATTTTACTGATTTTAATACTTTTTACTTCAGATACTATTTACAATATTATGAACTTTTTATTTGTTTGTTAATTCATGTAGGCTTTCCTTAGTGAGTGGTGGTCTAACTTCCCTGGAGACCAATTCCTACTCGGAAGTGTGGTTCGCTGTTTCTCTCCATCCCTCTCTCTTTGTCTCTGGCTGTCATCATCCAGTTTGGCCTTACAATGGCTCTTGTGTAGTCACTCCATCGCCTTCTTTGCCTCCCACGTTTTCTTTTCAAGTCATAAGGAGTCCATTATGTTGTCGTTAAGGACCATCTTCCGTTCGTAATTCTAGCCAGATGGCCGGCCCATATTACCCCATCTGTAATTAGTTCTCATACCATTTTCTCTTTTATGTGGCCATAAATCTTTTCTTATATTTCTTTCTCATTAAGTATAATCATAAGAAAATTTTATTTCGATTAATTTTTCCAACTTAAATGATAGCCCTGCTTTTTTCTTCTGTATGCTAAAATTGTATTTATACTGGCCTTCTGATTAGGAGAACCTGATCTTATAATCAAATCTATTCCTGATATCTTAATATTAATTTTAGTTCATCATTATGGTTATAGGTTCTGAATAAATTACACGATTCATCGCTCTGGTGTGATAAAATACAGGTGTCTCAAATTATACATCATCATCTTTCATGGATTCAGAAACTCACCTTGTAAAAATAAAAGTCCTCACTTTTAAATCATCACGTTTCAATTGGGTTTTGTAACATATTCATAATGATTTCCAGGAGGTCTGACCCCGAGGCCAGATCAAAATGACGAAACCCCCTGGTACGTTCTCTTTGAATGCAAACCACTAAGTCGAAAGAGAACATTTGACCTTGACCCTGGAGGACACAAGGAACTTCAAGAACTGAGATTCTTTATTATAGGTTAGGGATTTTTAGGTCTCGAGCACAATAGGCCATTTTAGGCCGAAGTGCATATAACAAATAAGAGTCATACACAAATAATAATAGTAAATATGTTCATTTGCTCACAGTAACAGTAATCACTATAACAGCAAAAAGTACACTTGTGGAATTTTTATTTTGGATTATCACACTATAATTTATTAAATGCATTTTTGGATTTAGTCATTAAAAAGTTAAGATTAAGGGGTCCCTAGGACAGCTTGCAGATCCCACTGGGCCCATATACTGTTAATAAATTAAAAAATCTATTTATCACAGCCGTATATGTACCTGGGATCTTCAGCATAGCAACTCACTGGGCTACACCTGCAACTGTTGACTAGGAATATCATACATTTTTTTTTCTCAAACCAACCTAGGTTTATGATAATAATAGTATATGGTAATAATAATAGAATAGAATAGAAAAGTAACTTTATTCTGGGACTAAGTCCCTTTAGAATAACAGATATGATCAGGAAAAATAACATAATATTTATCTGGCCAGAAGGCTAAATGTTACAAATCATAAAGCGTGTAAGAAGTGACAAAAAACAATTTAAAAATAAATATTTAAACAAAAATAATAGTAAGTAAATAAACAGTAAGACCTTGACAAGATATTAAGTAATTAAAGAGAATAGATAAATCCATAGCTTTTGTTAAATGCATGAGCTAGCATGCAATAAGTTCCTTACTTGATGTACAGCTTCTCAAAAAGCCAAATTAAAAGAACTAAATAACACAATGAGTTATTCTATACATTACATTCTAAGCAAATGACTAACCTGGTTAGAGCATCTTTTTGGGAAGCTAGGAGGTGTTGAAAAAACAAGGATTTAAATTACGACAGTGAGGGACTATGCCGGATATAAGGAGGGATTGAGTTCCACACTGTGGTGGAGCGGGCGAGAAAGGAACGTTCGAATACTTTAGTTCTGTGTGAACGTATATAGAGATCAGAAAGGCGGGACCTTGTTTTATGGTGTTGAAGTGAGGATTTGAATTGGAGGAGACTGTAGATATATGAAGGGTGTCGAGAATAAATGGATTGCTATAAGAATGAACAGAGGAAATATTGTCTTCGGAAGGAAGGGAAGAGCCACGTTAACTCATCATAGAGGTGGGAGACGCGCGATCTTTTCAGAGTACCAAGCACAAATCTTAGAGAGCAGTTCATTATTCTCTTTATCTGTCTTCAAGCATTTTAGAGAAGCCTCCGTATACCACGCTACAATAGTAAAAGTGGGGGAAGATGAGAGATGATACGAGAAGCTTACGGGAAGATTGTGTAAGGAGATGACGAGAACGATGGAACAACTTCAGGGAACTAATTGACCGTCGGGATATCTGGGCGATGTAAATATAATAGACACATGGTCTAGTGAGATAGTAATATTTGCCTAGTTGTTCTGTCCGTTGTAATATTAACAACACGACATCTGGTGGTTGAATATAAAACAAATGGCACTTACAGTCACTTTAAAAGCTTCCAAAACTTACTCTCACTGAAACATCTGACGTAGTCGCCCATCACATTAACATATAAATTGGTAAATATGTTAATTTTATACATAAAGGTTATCCAGATTCAAATCATAATTAAAATATACATTAAAATACAATAAAATTAGTGCACTGTTAATGTTAATCTATTAATGTAATAGAGCATTATTGGAAAATAAATTATATCATTTTTGAGTAAGCGAAAAATAATACTGTGACTAATGAAATAAAAATTGAATCTTATTTTTGTGATTGTGCGATCGAATCTGATTGCCATATACTCGGTCTTTCCGATGTTAATTTCTAGACCCACCGTTTCGTATCACATCTTTAGGCCATACACTATCATTCCAATGTAGATTTTTCGCCAGCAAGGACAGTAGTTGGTCGCCATAAAAGTTTTAAATTTAATTTATTAATATTTTTCACATATACTGACACTCTAAACATTAATCATTATATCCATTTTCAAGAAGTTTATTCATGAAACAAAACACTTGATGGGCAGTACAAGCTCAATACAAAATTTCAATAACTTGATTGAAATAATAGTTATTACACAGTTTTAATATTTACTCCTTGTATTTGTATTTACATATTTGTTAATGAAATTTATTTTCATTTTTAGCATTATTATCATAATTAAGTTCAACAATACTTATATCATTTGTACATTCAATCATTCCATGACCAGGACAAATACAAATATAACTTTAAAAAAACTTATATGTGTCGCCAGCCTCGCGAAATAGGTCATGAGCATGTCGCACATGTTGGTGTTTTTCACATACCAAAAATCGCTCAATATGGGTAAAAAAGTTATCATTTCAATAAATATTTCAATTTTTTTTTTTTTAAAGTTATCGAAATCAATTAATTTTTGGTACACGAATTAATTCTTAATCGGTATATTGTTGGTGTTAGTAGCCGAGAGGCATATGCTACGATAATGTAGGCATTATGTTGAGACATGGCTACCTCGACACGAGAACAAACAGACCTACATTTGATGCAAACATGCTCCATTAGATCCTCCATTCCCCACCAGATAGCGCTGGTGACTGATGGGGATTATTCTCCCCCTGATGGGGGTCGTAACCCGATTCCATCTCCTCCCCCTCAATGTAATCGTTGTTGACAACAGTTGAGGTCTTCTCTATTGCTCTATCGATAAATATTTCGGAAACTTAGCTAAGAAATAGGAAACGAGAAATAAGTCTTAATTCTGTAATACAATACAAGAGAAAATAATGATCTATGGAGGAAGATTTAGGAACCTTATAATATACAACGGGGTGTGTTAAAGTATCTTTAATTGGGTCAAATAAAAGATTAATCTTAAGCGCTATATAGTATTGTGATGTACATAATGTAAAGAAGTTTTTATTACCCAAGCCAATTCACTCGGTATGAAATTAATATACCATATAATAGGATATTATCTCTAATGTAACAAGTGATTCATTAATATAACAACGTTTATTCATTACTTTGTGAAGGGGGGGGCAACTTCGGACCCCAAAATACAATCTTCGACCCCGTTTCGAACTCAATCGGATCACTAGCAGAAGACACACAAAGAATAGACGGGTGAAAGCCGTAATTCGGTAATTGAAAATAAATGATTGAAAGCAAAAGTCATAGGTATAAACAAATCGTTTACCCATTAAGCAAAAAAATAAATTAAATATCTTAAGTCATAATGGTATGAAAGAAAAAGAAAAAGTTTGGAAAAAGTAAATAATTAATAATTTATTTTTCATTTATTATTCTTTTGATGGTGATTATTTTTAAATATTTTTATTTTGAAGAGAAAAAATTTGTCTTAGCCGGGATTCAAACTCGGGTCATCCAAATTTCTATTGCGGTGCTCTAACCATATGAGCTACCAAGGCTCTTAACAGGATCAGTGAAGATAATGGATTTGTCTGGCTTGGTTACGAGCCGTGGTAGCCCAGACGGTTAGAGCACCGCGCTAGAGATGCAGACGAGCCGGGTTCGAATCCCGGCCAAAACGTTAAATTTTAATTGTATAAACGAAAATTTAAATTAGTACAATTAATTTTTAAATAACAAAATCATTTTGGTTTCCAATTATTATTTTTTTCTATTAATTTCAGTATTATCAATTTTTTGAAAGAATAATAATCAATGTTTACCTCCTGTAGGTATTATGTAAGTATAAAAATAAATCCAACGTAGCGCCAGTGCTGTTCATTTCTAAGAACTACTTCTTTGTTAACATGTAATTTACTATTATAATTATTATAGTTGTATTTCAGCCAGTTGTATATTTGGTACTTGTGATTCAGCAGGTCGGAGATGGGTCATATGGGATCTAGGACCCTCCTGGTGCTCACCCAGCCTCTATAAAATATTATAAAAATAGGGTACCCAAATTAAGGGGAAAAATCTGGCGGTTGAGCGCGATCTAGGACATATCACCTCCTTGCAGAACAGTACAGTCTCTACCTTGTAGTGAACCTCAGACTCGTTCACGGGTTGTAGTGGTACAGGTTTATATAGAAAAATTTAATAGTGAAATACGAACTCCTGATCCCTCTAGCCACGTTCCTATTCTTATAGGAATCTTATTTCTACACTTTCAACAAAAATATTGTAATTTTCTCTTCTTGTCCGAAACCATTTGACATAATTTGATCTTCAGGTTTATTCCAAATGTCAGAGAGTATTTCAAAGTTTCTTCTTCTGAAGACCAAAAATTCCCGGAAACTGTTAGCCGTCAATGACAATTGTATTATTTTTCTCTATAAATATTCATTTTTATATTTTTGTAAATAGACAAAAACAATGTTAATTGTCTAAAAACACTGAATTAAATTCATCATCATCATCATATTTTATCCTCGCCAACAGTCTAAGCTGTGTGAAGAGACCCTTTATAGAACATTGACCCAGCTGTCTCTGTCCTGTACCAGCACATTTCTTCTATTCCAATCCATTCCTCTTTTCCTGAAAGCCTCTTTCACCCCGTCTTACCACTTTAGTGTTGGTCTTCCTCTCCCTCTCTTGCTCTCTTCTGTTGAATTGTATGCACATTTTGCAGGGCGGCTAGGCTCCAAACACATGTTCAAACCATCCGAGCCAGTTCCGCTCTATTAGTTCAGTGACTGGAACTGTCTCGAAATGTGTCCTCTTCTCGCCTTCCCTTCCACCTTCGTAAGAAACCTTATTTTGGTAGCCTTGATTTATGTTTGGTCGTTAGAGTCCATGACTCCAAGGAGTATGTCATGTCCAAGGAGTATGGATCGGAATATAGACAGAGTTGAAGGCAGCCAACTATGTCTTTTTTTTCTACCTCGCGACGTTTCAAGAACCCTCTTTTGACGGCGTTGAACATGCTGGCTGCCCCAATCCGCTCTGTTATTTGATTATTGATAGTAAATAAATTTAAATGAATAATGAACAGATTAACAAGACAAAAATTATTTAAAAATTATGGAATCAATTTAATAACGCACGCACAAATAACTCAAATGGACGAGTAATAAGAAGAGGTTTCACGAAATAAAGAGTTAGATTACGCCAAGTTCTGCTAAATTTTACGCATTTTTCATTGTTTTTTACACCGCTGATTAGTTTTATTTGGTTTTCGGTAATATGTTGATGCATAACATCAATAAATAACGATGTTAGCATAAAACCTACTATGCCTAAGATCATGGATTCGCAAATGCTAAGCTATGCCGCCATACAGAAGGAACGTGAAATGTGGTTCCCGTTGATGTACGGTGTCAGGTAATCGTTTATACTCTCTACCCTAAGTGTGGCTGGATAAGCAAAATTCAGGACTCTCACTGTAGCATCCTCCGAGTAGAATGCCATTGCAGTATAAAGTGAAGTATTCTTCTTCTATTCCTTTCTCCTTGTACCTTTCACTGTGGATGAGCTTCAACCCATCTCATCCGTTCCTCTCTATCTTGTGTGAGTTGTCTCATTTGAACAAGATATTTCCACTTATTTTCTCCTAACTTTCAGATATATTCATTGTAGGCAATCCTTCCTAGAGATCTTGAGCTTCCATTATCTTCCGTGGGTTCCGGTCCTGACTCATTCTGCGTACGAGTCCGAACCATCTCAGTTATCGCTTGTGCAAGGTATCCATTAATGCAGGGATCTCTAGTTCTTCTCTAATTATTTTATTCCGCACACAGTCTCTTCTTGTTTTTGCTGCTACTCCGCGTAGGTATTTCATTTCTACCGCAGTGATTCAGCTGATGTTCTAATCAGTAGCAAGGCAACTCCACTTCCATGCATATCGGTTGGGAGAACTATTGCTTTAAAAATATGGAGTTTGACACGCTTGCTTCACGTTTACCTTCGTATGATGTTGTTCTTTAGCCGTTACCAGCTTTCTTCATTGCCGCTGTGAAAGCTTTCCGGCCCTGAAGGGGTACGCGTACCTCAGGATACCCAGGGTTACTCCTTTGTAGATTGTCATGCTGACTACCCAGGTACCCACCTGAGCCCCAAAAAGGCGCCGTCAATCCAACTAAGGCCGTTCATCGTCCGGTTCACCCTCGTCGGCAGGTGGTCCAAGTGAGGGACCACGTCCAAGTTCCTTCTTATCATGACTCTGAGTTAAGTGACCACCTCACTTGCCCTGATTTCATCCTGATTTACATTGAAGCTGATAGGGTGAGCTCTGTTCTTCCTCGCAATAGAACGGTCTGTGTCTTGGCGGCTGCCATCCTGATCCATCGTTGACTGATAGCTGCTGGGTGTCATTGTGGGGTTAATCCCCAGGAGCAATCTTAGCGTGCCACTTCCTACGACTGCCAGAACGCAACTCCCTAGGACCCTCCTCGGACTCACCCAGCCCCTATATAAAGTAGGTACCCAAAATAAGGGGGGAAATCTGCCGGTTGAGCGTGATCAAGGACAAATCACCTACCTTCACAACAGTTGTCAATAAAACAGCACAGTCTCTACCATGTACTGAACCCCAGACCTGTCCACGGTTTTAGTTGTACAGGGTTTTTTCTTTCCTGTATAAACAGAAATTATAGGGACGACAAGAATGAAATCCTATTTTTTTTAATACTTTATCAAATTATTACAATCTGCCACTTGTGGGAAATAAGTAATAGCTATGTAGCAATACAATCATTCCATAAAAACCAATCAAAAATAAAATAAATATATATAATAAAAATATATACATGCGGTCATGAAAAAAAACAAAAAACAACAACATGATAATAAAATAAATTTTAAAAATAATATAATTGCTTACATTCATATCATAATTACACTATTTACAATTCCCTTGGGGTCCCAGAACTAAGCTTCTTCCCCAGGAATGAGGGCAAAACCGGAGTCCGGGAGCCCCCTGCCCCCTTTCCCAGCCGCGTCACTGGCATGAAACACTATGCACAAAAGATTAAATTATAAAATAATGGATAATTAGCTGACCGGAACTTAAAAAATCCTTATCAGTGTTGCCAAACTACCAGCTAATAATATGAGTAGTACATAATATTTAAAAAATATATTATTATTATTATTAACATGATTTTGTCAAGCAATATTATTAATTTAATATAGAAAGGGGCTGTCACAAGAACAAATAAAATAAAATACTAAGTAAATAAAAATATTTATCTATCAAACTCCTTCATCGGTTGGTGCGTCTAAATGCGAATCCAATTTGACAGTTGATAACTATAAGTTGAAAGAAAATTGTAGGAAAACTGTTGAAGTTGTGATGTTGACTATTAATGAAAGTCATATAAGTAATCATATAAATAAAAAGTAAATTGTATTTTTTGTTTGTTTTATTTTTTTATACCTTATGATTCGTATTAAGTTGACGCCGTGCAAGGTCAACTTTTAAACAACAATATTATGTTGTTTCTTTTATGGATGTTATTCTAAAATCAACTAGTCCCGGAATAAAGTTACTTTTGTATTCTATTTTATTCTAAAAACGACATTAATGTATATAATATAAATTTATTATCATATTTTAATCACTGCTTTAATTTCTCTTCAAAATAAAAATATAAATATAATAATATGCTATGAATTAAGGTAGAAGACGTGAATCTCCATGTTTTCCTTACATTTCAACCAACTATATCACTTGTTTTCGTGAAAGTGATGTCTTAAGATTTTTTTGAAGTTGGTAGATTAGTATTCTCCTAACTTCATATAATAACTCTTGCAGAAGTGGGGTATTGCTTCTCTGGCGGTTACTGTTGAACTGGAACTCTGGTTACCTGTATATATATTAGCTTTTGCCAGTAATTTCGTCCGCGTTTATTTTGCAAACAAACTTATGTTTAGTTTAAATGGAGAGTGAATCAACTAGCTTATCTATCAAATATTATCAAATAGCTATAAGGTCTCGTGGCCATGTTCTTTTAGATCCCTCGGAGGATTATCAGGAATTGAAGAGGTTACCAGGTTTGAAACAAGTGGGTTTGAGTGAGGATTATGTTTCTCATGAAAAGATTGATATCGGATTCGGGCCAAATCAGCAACAAATGAGACATTAAGGTCATTATGAATGACTTTATTCTTATCAAAATAAGGATCATTGAGGATTTTGGATTGTAGGGATTGGGTTACGAGAGGAGTTCGATGGCTTAGTGGAGTCCCAAAGCTCTACTCCGTAAGTCCAAATAGGTTGTAAGATGGTCATGTAGATGAGTCTTTTGTAGTTAATTGGGAGGTCAGAGCGTTTGTCTAATAGGTGTCGAAGTACCCTGAAACGTCGAGCGGTTTCTTGTCTTCCAGTCTTATGTGAGGATTCCAGGTTAATAGTTTGTCGAGATGCAACCCTGAGTATCGGATCTGTTCAACAGGCACAAGTGGGATATTATTAAAGGTTACTGAAGAGCAGGAATTTATTGGTTTACGACGTAAGGTAAAAGTGATTTGATTTGATTTTTGTGAATTTATTATAATTATCCGATTTTGACACCATTCTTCAAGACCAGTGATATGGGATTGGATGCATTGGGATGCAATCACTGGATTGGTGTTGACTGATAATACACATGTATCATCAGCATACGTGGTAAGGATAGTGTTAGGATGAGTTGGGATGTCAGCTGTATAAAGGATTGGGCCAAGGACACTAACTTCAGTACTATTAAATGGTATAATTACAGAACTTTCGATGTGTTTTCGTTTGAAAACCTCAGTGTAATATCCAGAACTGCAAGTGAAATCTCTTGAATTTATATTCAAGTCTTTTATATTATATGTATTCTCGGATGGTATTAGAGGTATCGAAGGTATCGAGGTATATTTTAATGCCTCTAGAAGCATATAATTGATTTTAGATCCACATTTTTCGGCGTCAATATAGCTCAGTCACTCAACCAAATTTTCAATATGGCTAAATCAGAAGATTTTTTTATTTTATCTTCTAGTGAAGGGTAAATACCGTTACCTATTTTTAGAAGTAGATAAACAAAGATCACATTTAAGTTTTCGTTGTCATTTCTTAAATAAACCCTCATATTTTTTCGTGTGTTAATTTTCGTAGGTGAGGCCAGAAATATGAAGCCTTCGAGCATGATTTAACTTTGTCTGCTAAGGTTTAGTTTACCAGCTAGAAGCAGAGTAACGGCCCCCATTAACCATTACCTCAATATCTTTTGGGGATCTATTTAGAGACTCAAAACCACCCATATGAGCCATGGTGCAATAAT
The DNA here is from genome assembly GCA_964056705.1 of Troilus luridus. NCBI lineage: Eukaryota > Metazoa > Arthropoda > Insecta > Hemiptera > Pentatomidae > Troilus > Troilus luridus. The sequence continues at coordinate 12,077,030 of OZ057412.1, forward strand.
CCCAAACTATGAAACTTGAGCCATGTTTATTCATTTATCGGCTCGACAGGCACCTGAAGCTGCCCTTGGCCCTCTCAACTGCTTTCTCCCACTCATTTCGGTCAGGAGCATGTCCGCTGGACACTCCAATCATCCTGAAGTCCTCAGCCACGGCGTCCTTCCATCTTCCTTTCGGTCTTCCACGTGGCCTGGCTCCGTCCGAGGTTCCATAATATAATTTCTTTGCTGCTCTCCCATCATCCATTCTGACAAGGTGTCCCAGCCATTTGAAGCGCTGAATTCGCACGAAATGGGAAACTCGGAGATCGTCGTATAAGTCGTAGATCTCTTTGTTCTTTCTTAAACGGTATTTACCATTTTCTCTAACAGGCCCCATGATGCGCCTAAACACTTTCCTTTTAAACCTGTCAATCTTTTCAGCCAGGATCTTCCGTAGGGTCCTGGTTGCACAGAGATAGCTCAGTACAGGTCGGGTGATTGCTTTATAGAGCTTCATTTTGGTACCCCGACTTAGTAGTTTACTACAGAGCAAACTTCTTAGGGCAAAAAATGCTTTATTAGCCCCCATTATGCCATTTTGAATTTCTTCTTCTTCGTCTACCCGATTATTTACTATGGAGCCGAGATATTTAAAACTAGAACCGCATTGGAATGCATACTCTCCCACAACATATTGCTTCAGCGGGTTTATAGGCGTTTTCTTCCTTAGCACCATAAGTTTCGTTTTATCCTCATTTATGGATAGCCCCATTCTTCCAGCTTTCCTTTGCAATCTTTCACAGGCCTCCTTGATCGTTTTGAGGGACAGTCCAATCAGTGCCACATCATCTGCATAACCAAGCACTTGGGTTGTCTTGGTGAAAATTGTGCCTGACTGATTAAGCTCGGCTCTGTTCACCATCGCTTGGAGGGCAATATTAAATATAGCCATGTTGCTTGGAGATATTTTATATTGGAGTTCCCTCAAAATAAAAGGGCAACTTAGAGATTACATACAGAATGAGCTGACTTTTCTCCTTCAAGTAACTTTGCTGTAATACCTGAAGAAGCTACAGCTAAAGCTATTCCTGATCCTTCCGTAATTTTCCTAACAAAAGATTAATTAGAAACGTTTTGCCTGTACCTCCTGATCTCTGCAATTATCTAAATTATTCAAAATCTGGTGAGTTTTTATATCTATATATAAATAATAAATTCTTTATAAGCTCTTCTATATATATCTGTCGAGTGTTAAACTTTTTGTATTTTGTGTGCTCACGCTTAATGTTTAGTTCAAGTAAAACGATTTAACAATCATAACGGCGAAGTACTTAAGTGAGGGAATGAAGCAGTTAACTGAAATGTATGGGATGACAAAATAATGAAATATTAAAAACAATAGATCAATAAACAAAATAATTGATAATGAATTCAATGAATACAATGTCTTAAAAACTAATAATTTTAATCTATAAGATTAATTATTTTCCAAGATAGTTATTTAAAACATGTTTTGTGATTACTGTTCTCTTGTTTCTCTAGTCTATCGGTATTGGTCAATTAAGGACCACGTTATTTCAACTGTCTTTTTTTTAATATTCGCCCAGTAATCAATCATTCGTCGCCGGTCCTGGTCTCTTCTAACTTCCGTCCATTTATTTCCTGTCTTCAGCTTTGGCTTTTCTTGAAAACCCACATGAGCATTCAGTTTCACACTGAGGCGGTTGCTTTCCAGAAAATCCTCGTACGCAATCTCCATCTCTTGTAAATCTTTTTCTACCTCTTCACGGTTGGACTTATTTTCTTTTAAAAGTAAAAATCCGGTTTGTCAATTTATTGCGTTTCATTCTTAACAAGTGACTATAAAATGCAATTCTTTTTTTCGTCCGATATTTATGGGACATAAGCGTTCAAGATCTTTTTTTCTTTGATTTCCAATTTTTCTACCAATTTGTCATTACTGCTTAATAATTTAATATATATATATATATATATATATCCAACTATTTTGTATTTTTTTTTTTTGTGACAAAATCCTAAGCTTTTTCAGTGAATATCGCCTCTAAAATCGTTATTACGTACGAGTACTTAAGTGTTAAATGAAATAAAACAGAAGAAAAAGTTGGAAAGTTATACCGAAGCGTATTTGGGAGGATTGCTTTGATAGTGATCGAATGCATTTGTGCAGGGCAGTAGTTTCTTGGAGTTTATTCTGACCTCCATTAGGGCCATATTCTTCTAAATAATGAATGTATATTGTACACCGTTAATTATTAAACATAAAATTTAAATAATAAATGGTTATGTTGCATTAACATTCTGTCTTCTGCTACTAGTATGTCGTACTCTTCTTCCAATATGTGGTAAAATAGACGAAATGGGGATACCTGAGGAATCAGTATCTCGAGCATTTAATTGTTTACTATCGTGTCGTTTCTCATGAAATGTCCGTTTTCTAAATAAATGTAATTTAGTAAAACAATTTTATGAAATCAAAAAATTTTCTTTTAAAATATTGTTTTATTTATTTTTTAAATATTTTTATTTTGAAGAGAAAAGTTATGGCGCCGGCCGGGATTCGAACCCGGGTCCTAAGTCTTACCGTGGCATTACTCTACCAACTAAGCTACCGAAGTTGATACCAGTCGGGGACAAATCCTTTCTGTTTTCTTATCCCATCTCCCCGTGTTCTCGCAAGTTTTGCGATGTATACACGAGAACGAATGTTCTTTGAACATTACTTTAATTTTAGGAACTTCTTGAATTACGTCATATTACTATTTATAATATTTTTATAATTTATTAGTTAGTTGTTTTAATTTAAAATATTTTTATTTTGAAGAGAAAAGATATGCCCCCTAAGATATGAAAAGATATGAAGTATTTGTGAAACCGCATTGTTTAGGAGATATTTACACCCAAAGATTTTTATTGTGGTGAATTATTTAGGCATATTAAATAAATAAAACTTATTTTAATTGTTCCAACTACTTTATTCATTTAATTTAAACATTAATATTCATATTAAATGCTGTATAAAGTGTTTCCAGTGCCGTTTTGCCACTGCTGCTGTTGAAGAAAGAACACGGAATGAAATATAAATGGTAATGTTTTCATTTAATGAGTAATGTTGTTGCAACGAATAAAATCAGTTTTATTTTATTAACCATTCTTAAATAATTCATAACAATGAAAATCTTTGTGTGAATATATCATGTACAAAGCGTTTGCGGACTTACCTCCATAGAAATTGTTTTCTTGTTTTTTGAAGTTCTTTAGTACAAATTTTCAATTTGGCTTCTTAACCCTGAAATACCCTGTAAAATCCAAACATAATTATTACAATAGGTTGTTGTACAAGTCAATAGCTAGGTGGCTTTTCTATTTTTCGGATAAGATTTTCAATATTCATGAAAAGATTTTCCCATAAAGAACCCAAAATTAAAAAAGGGATGTTGGCTTCCCCTAGCTAAGGCCGAACATTTTTGTTATATAAATCCCGAAATTGTGTGGGTAGGGAATCTCGGGGAGATCGAACTGTGAGAGTGTGAGCTGGAGATAAGCCTTAACTCCTTCCTCTCTATCCCTGTATCTAGTCCCTCATCTTCCCAGTTCTCCTTATTTTTTTCAACAGGTTATCATGTAGGCAGTGCAAACTCCTTGGTCTTATAAGGCTTACGGAATAAATAGATATATGTAAAAAAAAAAAGGCAGTTATGAATACTAATAATTGAAGTGAAAAAATAAAAACTTTGGAATACCTGTGTTCTATTTTAAAGTTGTAAATCAATTATAGCCTAAATTTCATATTTTTTAATTAAAATATCTAAGCTTTCAAATCTATTGGCACTCCGAGCAATAATTATATACTCAATCGACTTATCAGGTGTTTCTTTTGGCTTCGACCATGTATTCAAATTCTGATAGATTATCGAAAGTTTGAAAGGGTACAAAACCTAGGCATGAGGATTATCAATAATTATCCCGGCTACACGAAAATATCGACTATGCTTAGAGATCTTGAACTCCCCACTATTAAACAATATGTTTCAGCCAAAACAAAAACATACTTTGAAAAAACTCCAGCTTCTGAAAACCCATTAATCCGAGAAATCGGTAACTATGACAAACATTCGCTACGACGCTACACGCACAAAAGAACAAAACATATACTTCTTTCTTAATAAATCACTATTTGCAGATATTGTAATCAAGTTATCTGTATTTATTTTATAGTTCTTTTTAATTATTCATTTATTTTATATTTAATTATTATTATTATATTTATTTACTTTAATATTATCATTTTTATTTATTTATTATATTAGTATTATTATTTTTTTTATTTTTTTTTGTCTTATGCTGGTCTTTTCTACATTTTTCCTGCTATTGTGAAACTTATTTATAGAAGGTAACTGTAATTAATTAAAATCACTGTTGTTTAAAGGTAGTCCGGAACATGTATTCACAAATTCTGCTTGTACATGTAAAATTGCAAATAAACTTGTTTTGTTAAAAAATCTGATACGGTTGAAACCAGAAAAAAACATCTGATGAATGGATTAAAAATGTTGGCTTTGACAAATTAAGAGAGTAACTAATTATATACATTTTCAAGTAGTTTGTATTGAAGTAATTCCACTTTATGAATGTATTCTAGACAGTAAATACTTATAAAAAGACAAGATCAAGTTGGCGCGTGGCCTTCGTTATGTTTTGTTTTACCACGATGCAGTTGTGTTTGTCTCTTTGTTTAACGGAAGCGTGTCTTTGTCTGTTTGTATAGTTATATCCATTAAATCTGTGCCCGTAGCGTGATAAATTGTACTTTTGTATTTGTAACTTGTAAAATATCAACAATCGAAATGATACAGGGAATATAAATATGAACTAGATATTGATGTTTTAAGGTTATATTATTAAGATGAATATTACAATAATTCAAAAACATTTTAGTTGATATTATTGTTCTTGTAGCAATCAAATTCTAACATTTATTCCCAAAGTTGATTAATAAAAATTGTGTAACACAAATACCTCCACGCGTCCCCAGTCTCGCTCAACAAGTCATGAAAATGTCATTGACGCAAACCCATAAGTTTTTAACTAAAATAATTGGCGATACAATTTAAAAGAAACGCTATTTCTTTAAGTATACAGGAATTTTTTTTATTTTATTAATTTTTAAATGCCCAGTATAAATAAAAAGTTATCTTAATTTATGAAGAAGAATCTAGGAGATCTATTTCACTATTAACCAAATAAAATGTAAAGAGATGTGAAAACTATGAGATTTTTATTTTATAAACTTGTTTAAAATTTAGACATTTCACTTTTAATTTGTTTTTATTGCAGCCATTTATTTGATTAAATCTCAATGAAACTAAACGAGTTTACAAGCTATAAACCGGAGATTTTACAACTCTTCAATTACCATCATCTCCACAAACACACAGCACTGAACGAATCTATTGTATTAGAAATGTTTAAATAAAATATATCATATAATATCTAGTGTTACACTAGTATAAAAATTGTATTATTAGAATTACTAATATAAAACTATAGATTTTAATAATAATAAGGCTTTGTGAACCGGAAGGCTCGATGCCGATACCACCAAACTCGGCTTACACATTTCCGTCCATGAACCACAACCCAAACCCAAATACTCCAGATCTCTCGCTCTTAACCAAATCCACCCACCTACGCCACGGTCGTTTAGGAATTCGTTCGTTACTATGCCATGCAACATATACTCCCATTTTAAACTTCCTGAGGCTATCACTAAATAATATTATTAACCGGGTGCATGCTTCGCGATTCGGCTTTGTGTAGTATCCTATATAAGACAGGGTTGCAGCTTGAGCCCACTTCTCTTTATTCTGGTCCTTGATTCTGCTATATCTCAGGCCAAAGCCCGGATGAGAAGTTTCCATCTGGGATTTAGGTACTTGAATAAAGTTACCTACTCCTTGATGGCCTTTGCTGACGATATGGTAGTCCTTGCCAACAACGATAGAGACCTAATATACAATTTCAGGGTTCTTCAAGATGAACGAGAGAAGATCAATATGGAAATAAACATTGACAAAACAAAGGTTTCTCCCCATATTAACAGACTCTTGGGCGTTGACCACCAAACATAAAAGCAGGATCCAGGCTTCAAAAATGAGATTCCTAAGGAAGATAGAGGGAAAAACAAGACGAGACCGAATTCGCAACTCGATCATTAGATCAAGCCTCGGAGTGGACCCTGCGAAGAAAGTCATTGAAGAAAACATCCTAAGATGGTTTGGACATGTTTTAAGAATGGAAAATACTAGGCTGGCCAAGATGACTTACGAGGCTAAGGTTGAAGGAAGAAGGTCCAGAGGAAGACCCCGACGTACCTGGGAAGGTGGTGTTAAGGAAACCTTCGCAAAGAGAAGTCTGCAATGGAATAGAAGAAATGGTAGAAGATCGTACGGTGTGGTCCGGACTATACAGAAACAAACCTCACACTGCAGAGCGGTTGAGAGGAATGACTATGATGATGTAGTATCCTAAATTATTCTGTGGTCTCATCCTTTTTTGGACCGAATATTTTACTACATACTGTTTCCACTGCATATAGGGCTTCCGCCATAAGTTTTTATTTAGTGTTATATTTTTATTTTTATTTTGCTTGAGCAAAATAAAGATATTTTCTAAAATTAATATATATATATATATATATATATATATATATATATATATATATATATATATATATATTATTTATTAACTTGACTCTGATCGCCAAAACGAGGTTAAGCGATACCATAGTCCATATATTACTAGTTTGCTCTAGGAAGCTAGAGGTGTTCTAGGATCTCTGTTCCTTTATGTTCTTGACAGCTTGAGTTGGGTTCTAGAGGGCTTGTAATGAACACAAAGGTTATCAAAATGTTTTACGCTGTGTAAGTAGAGATCAGTTAAAACATACTGATATCTGAGAGGGATATCCCTCTCTCACTATCATATATGCATATATATATATATATCCTTGACTCTTAAAAAAAATATGGGTTATGCTCTCAGCCCCTGAGATTCAGCCGTATACTCGTTTAACTTTTTTTGCCGATGTAACCCACCCAGCCTCTATAAAATATTATAAAAATAGGGTACCCAAAATAAGGGGGAAAAATCTGGCGGTCGAGCGTGACCTAGGACAAGTCACCTCCTTGCAGAACCGTTGTCCATGAAACAGTACAGTCTCTACCATGTACTGAACCCCAGACCCTTCATGGGTTGTAGTGGTACAGGTTTTTTTTTTTTTTTTTGAGACCATTTAATAAAATAAAGACCGCTAAACAAAATAGATCATAAAAGGAACTCATTGAATCAAGAGTTCTGAGAAGGATTTAATTTTACCAAATATTATACAAGAAGAATTCCGAACCCATTTATGCTAAACTTAAACTCTGTTTTGTCTTAAATTATGGAGAAAAAGATATTGAAAACAATTTTAGGACAGATTAAAGCACGAGATAAGTATAGGCGAAGGCGAAACCAGGAACACTATACGCACACAGTGAACATTATAGATGCAATATGAAAATGCAGAATTCAGTTTTACTTACAAATAATGGAGTTCTGCTCTTCTCTTACATAAAGTGCATTGACGTATCTTTTCTTATTTGTTTTCTCTCTTTATATTTGCATCCACACCTTTCAAATACAAACTATCGACAATCACCATATTGCCTATCAGTGAAATAGAACAATATAACATGAGAGGCGGGAAGGAGAACCGTGGTACCTCTCACGTGGCTTCAATTTAGCGATACCGTAAATTAAGTGTACGTGTTGGTTTTTGTCTTATATCTAATTTAGAAACTTTCATGGAGAGTTAAACAATTAAATCGAGTTTAATATTCAGTGATTGGCGTTTCATTTCAGGAGGGCCCCATTTCATTCTTTCACGTACCATCAAAAAATCTAAAAATGATCAACACGTGGATTAAGAAAACTGAAAAGGTGAAATGCTCGAGATCTCTCTGCATGGTATTAAAGGGCGTACTTCATTTAGGCGGAATCTTCACAATGCTGGTGGTTTTCAAGGCAGGTTCAAGAGAAAAACGGACATAATTTGTACGCGGGATGGAAATCAAAGATACTGGGAAAGAATGAAAGATATATGGAAAAAAATGAAAGAATAGTTGGAAAATGTACAGAAATAGATTAATTACAATAATTTATTTTAAGTAAGGTTTTTTCTTAAATTTCTAAGATTGTTTACACCGTCCTATTAGCCATAAAAACATAAAATGACGTTATATAAAATAATTCAGGCAATTATTAGCCATTATAGAAAAAATCCAAATGTAGTCAGGACATCCAATTGTTACAACAAAGAGTTCATAACCAAACCTGGTACAACAAAGGGTTCTAGCTTGAGCCCTCTTCTCTTTACTAGAGTTATAAGAATCAAGGACAAGCCCATCAAACGAGGAGTTTTAAATATCTGGGTGTACACCTTGATGAGAATGGAGTCATGGACAGTGAAATCCTGGAGAGGGTTAACTCACCTGGTAAATTGTTCCATGCTCTAAACAAAAGGTTCCTGAATAAAAGAGAAGTATCCATGGACACAAAGTTGAGGGTATGCAAATCTACTTTTCTCCCCATATTAACACACACTTCAGAATCTTTGGCATTAACCACGAAACATCCAGGTTCAGGATGAGGGCAGGCAGGATCCAGGTTTCAGAAATGAGAAATAGTGGTGTAAGAAAGACGAGACCAACTTACCAAATCGGTCCTAGATCAAGCCTGGGAGTGGTGCCTACAGAAAATGTTATTGAAGAAAACAGTCTAAGATTTGGATGTGTTTTAAGAATGGAAAACAACAGGCTGGGCATGATGACATACGAGGGTAAGGTTGATGAAAGAAGATCCAGAGGAAGATCCTGGATACGTGGGAAGATGGTGTTATGAAACACTACGCAAAGAGAAGCCTGCAATGGAACAGAAGAAGAGAAATGGTAGAGGATCGTTCGGTGTGGTCCGGGCTATACAAAAGGAAACCTCACACTGCGTGAGCTGTAGAGAGGATGGACTATGATGAACATCATGATGATGCTATATAAAAAAAAAAAACATACAAACAAAAACTTGAATCGACATCATATTTTTGTTTATTACATAAAAACAGCTTAATCCAATCTTTAGATTATAAATAGTAACTTCCGAGTTCTGATATTTTTTCAATTATAACAACTTAACTAGAACCGATAAAAACCGTAGTAATTTTAAAAATAATTGCTTTATGCAGATTTAGTAGGAGATCCTACCCTCCCACTGTTGAGAGGCTAGGAATTTAGAATTAGTTAATTTAAAAAATTCAATTAAATCCCCCGGGGCTTAATTTCACAAGGAAGGTTGAGAAAGGGCGGTAAATAAAGGGATATATTGAGGGAAATTAGGATCAAATGAAGAGGCCCTATCAGCCCGCACTGATTAACTTGCTTAATAATCTTCCCTCTTTTTTCCCCTTTTTTTCCTTTATTAAATTTTTTCTTATTTATATAATACCACTTTATTAATAGGTTTTTAAGGGCCATTTGCGAGATAACCAATCAACTAACTATCCAGCTTAAATGAAATTTAAATGAGCCTGTGATACTGAAGAATAATAAATTTTTTTTTTCGAATTTTGCACACTAGGCAACAAGCTCTGTTGATTCCTTCTCCCTATATACTTCCTCGATATCCATTCCTAGCTCACTAACAGGTCATTTAAAGTAAACTGCAATAAAGTATATTCATTCCCCATATCTCCATTTCCTGGTGTTCTTCAAGGCAGTATCCTCGGCCAAATCCTTTACACAGTTAATACAACTGACATCCCTATCCACCATAATACTATCCATACCACGTTTTCTGATCATACACGTCTGCAGTATATACAAGTCAATACTAATACAGTAAAAGCATTCCATCCATCCCATATCCTACATCACTAACCTCGAAGAATGTTGTTAAAACAGTTATAGTTATAGGAATTTTGTATATCTCGGTAATAATTATATCAAGAAATAAATGTTCCAACTAATATTTCGTAGACTATATATTTTTTTATATTATTTATATATTGATATTTACAACTATATTACAGTAATATATCAAGTAAATTGGCTGAGTGATACATAATGGCATGATATAATGACAAGTACAGAAACTACCCACTGGTAGTACTCAAATCCCATGTTCAACTAAGAAGGTCACGTGGCCATCTTCTTCTCAGACGCCTCGGAGGATTATCGGGCATTGAAGAGGAAGCTAGGTTTGAAACTAGAGGATTTGAGTGGAAATGAAGTTTGTTATGAAAGGATAGATACCGGGTTCGGAGAAAATCAGCAACAAATGGGACATTAAGATCGTTATGACTTTATTCTTAAAAAAATAAGGAGCGTTGAGGATTTTACGGAGGATTTTCGATTGTAGGAGTCCATAATTTCCACATGCCCTAACTATCTTACCCCGTCCTTCTTAATAGCCCAGAGGATATCAGGATCACCATACACGTGATGATATACCTGATCCCTAAACCCATTGAAAGAATATACTGTTACTACTTTTATGTCCGAGACAGCCAATTCATTGCCAATTTCGGTGACTCCCCTATGACTCGTTTTGCCCTGCTGAAATGCTACCGTGATCTCTTTCTGAGTCTGGAAGCCTCTTTTAGTACCAGAAAAATGTTTTCGTCACTGACTCGGAGTTGTGATGATGTTACACTTACCATATTTCAAGAACTCCACTTTTAGTAACCCCAAAGTCCTAATTTTCCATATGACATGTCTCTTCTTGTAATTGATAATTTCCTCTAGTTGTGTCATCTCGATCGGTCTGGCTTCCGTTTAGCTTTCCTCGTCCTGGTCTTCATCTTCCTGTTCTCTGCTGCCCGAACTCTGTACTCCTTCCCCCTCCGGAGTTCATTCTTGCAAAAACTAATGTCTGATGTCCTGTGATGAACCCTCTCCCGCCTCGTCCACCGCATTTACCGTTATTGCCCTGGACAGCCAATCGGGTACCACATTCTCCTTGCGGGTTTATACTTCATTTCCAGGTTATACTGCCCCAAGAACTCCTTCCACCGTGTGATTCGAGCAGATTATTCTTTCAATTTCCTTACCCATTGCAGAGGTCTGTGGTCCGTATGCACCAAGAACATTCTTCCAAATACATCTTCAATACATCTTCCAAATACGGAAATGGTCTATTGGCCACCCTATTCCTAAAAGTTCGCGCTTCAATGAAATATAAATTTAAGGAACTTTACGACTACGGTGCTCATATCCTACCCATTGAAAACAAAATATTCTATTGATCTTGTTCAATGTATATATATATATATATATATAGTAAGGAAAACTCATTAAAATAAGAAAATATGGCCACAATATACAATATAGGTCAGAAGAATGTTCATTATTTTCTGATCTCTTTTATCTTTACACTGCCTGCAACTAACACTAATAACAGACTCACCCACAGTTAGAAAATGGGAGCCGATAACCAGGATCACCTGAATGAAGAGTCAGCTATTCGCTGCTGACCGATCGAGAGACATCAGACTTGACTTGAGCCTGGAGTCGAGGGGGGAATGTAGCTACTGTTTTTGCCATGTTGACAAAGAATTAAGTGAGAGTGTCACCAGGATTAATACCTGATGGTGAGGCCGGGCATTACACGTGGCAAAGTTCCACCGGAAGTTTTGCACCGTCTTCTTCATCCTCTTCGTCTTCATTTGTTTCAATTTTTACCTTTGGAAAAATTCTACCGATTTTATTATTGTCTTTTTCTGATAGTTAATGATCAAAGAAAGACGTCTCATCATCATATTTCCATTCTTCTCTAGTTGTACCATGCTCAAGATGGTTCTTGAAGTCAGCTACTAATTCTGTCCATATTTTTTTACATTCTTCAACTGACATTCTCGCATTGTTGGCAAGATGCAACTATAGAGTAGGGTCATCTGTGGAAGTACTATTCCAAAGATCTGGAGTTTCTGCCATGGCACTTACGTTCCCTGCCAGCCTGAGTGATAGCTTCAACTATCCATATTACTTCTTGGCGAACCCTAGCCACATCCTCTTGTGTCATTTCGTCCAGCAGAGGAGTGAGACTCATAAAAAACTCTTCCTGCAGGTTTCCAGAATCGACGGGCTGCTTTCTTTTCATGGTTCAGTACCCATTTTTCTTATTCAATGCACAAAATTAAATAAGATAGAAAAAAAACGTACGCCTTTTGAGTTCCTCTCCCAACGTAAAGTTTTTATATTTTTTTCACCATTCGTCGAAATTGAACCCCATGATTTCGTCCCCCTGAATACAAATTTCTTTAATATCCTTTGCACATTCCTGGAACAACCCGAATCTTTAGATTTAGGTTTTAATTCCGTATTATTTTCAGACGACGATCGGGCATTCTGAAAATGTGTCCAAAGATCAGCAACGTTTTCTGCTTTAACTGATGTTATTCATCACATCCTTCTCAAATACCTGTCCATTCACTCTTATGTCGCGTAAAAGTCTTCCTGGTATCTTCCATTCTCTTTTGAGTACATGATAGGTAGTCTTCTCCTATTCCTAGTCACTAAAGTCTCCGTAGCATACAATCCTTCTAGTATGACAACTGTATTATAGTTCCTTAACTTTCCCCCTTAACGGTTCCAATTTTCAAGGACTTCTTTTTAGTTCGAGTTTATACAAGTTGTATACTGAGCCTGCTATTTGACTCTTTTTTTTTAGTTTCAATGCCCCCTCCTGTGGTTTTAGCTTCCTCAATCGTTTCTCTATCAAACGATATCTCACACACTTAACACTGGTTAAAAACATAGGTTCAAGTCTGGATCAGATTGCTGTATGACTTATTTCTCCGAATTCCAATTTCCTTTAGATCCTAATCACGTTCCTTGAACCATCCTAATCGGTTTATTTCGGTTTTAATTCCAAGAAGTATTCATTAAACAACAACATGTTTTGTTTTACCCCTGGAATACTAACGTTCTTAGAGTAGTCGTTTAATACTAATGTACGTATTGGTGAAGTACACAAGTATTTTTTCATTTACGGTAATAATAAAAAGGCCAATTTTTTAAAAACTATAATTTTTTATTTCACGAAGCACATTACAAACACAATCATCACAAAAAAATGAAACAGAAGGTCAATAAACAATGAAACTAGAAAAAAGTAACACTCCTTTTTTCAATTTTTAAATCGACAAATTGTTCTGATAACTCTCATATTTTTTCTTATGGGGCCAAATACAGTTAATTTATATTCATTAAAACTTTTTTGAACCAGTAGAATACTCATAGACCAATTGTCCATAGCCAAGTTCCTATTAAGTATTTGATAGTCTCGACTAGCTTTTCCACATAATAGCCAGGATTCTCTCTCTTTTCTATGGAATAGCATCGACCATATATTTGGTGCCATTTTCACATAGCATCATGATTTTTAATCCGTATTCGTTCTGCTTGTTACTCATGTACACGGGAAACGGACAACGGTACCTAAATCCTACCAATTGTTCATCTATTGTACACTAGGTGCTCGGTTTATAATTATTTTTGCAATTACTTATGAAAACTTCCCATTTAACTTAATTGGTACGAATTTTGATTCATTCCTCCGTTCCATTCTTGTATCCTAATCATCAAAGCGAAAGCAATTTACAATGAAATTAAAAACTAACAATACAGTGTTACTAACATACGTAGGGGTGACGTGTAAAAAATATTCTACACCAACTAATGTACGTATTAAAGACATAGTGACTTGCCTTATTCATTGTGGATAGCACTAAATATGGCGCAATAACAATATTTTCTTCACGGCAACCTGTGGCTAACTAATCACTAGAAGCTTAAATTGGAGGGGTAACTTGAAACTACGAAAAACAAAATTGCGGCAACCGATTTTCCTTTGGAGTACACGTAGCGGAGACGTAAATTAGTATTCTAGGGTTAATTGATGTTGTTATTGGTTATATCTTTCTGTATTGTTCTCATCAACAAGTAGACATTGACCCATCTTTGTCAAGAATCCTCCTCAATATCTTTCTCACTACACAACTGATCTTCACTTGGCTCTCATGTTCTGCAACTCCTTATAGACGTTCTTCGTCAGATTATGTCAATCCAATTTCCTGATCGATACATGTTCGTTGTGTTAGACAAGATCACATCTTATGATGACTTATTTTTTATTCGGGTTTAATGTCTGTTTCACTCTATTGATGTGAACAGAATTAGTTGCAACTTGTATGCGCTCAGCGTTACAAAACGGTCTACCTTCTGTTAAAGTAATGTATCAAGAAATACTGCGTTGAGATAAACTGTACAATGGTGGAGTATGGGTGCTGGCAATCCAACCTACCATCAACACTAAGGATTGATTCATAAGTCTTGACTAAGGATATAAATCCTGCAAAATAAAAATTTTGGCAATATCGTTCATTAACGATGAACGAAGCGGTGCAACCTCCTATATCATAAAGAGAATCATCCTTAGCTGGACTTTCCTTAACACAACGAAACCCAAACGTTCATTCTCAGTTTTTGAGGTTGAATTGCCTTCATCTGCTGCGCTTTCTAATTATTTGGTTTTGGGGCTCTAAGTGTGTCAGTGATGTGCGAAGAATCGAAAATAGATCTGATTATGAACTTATTAAGGATGGCTTATAGCATTGTTCCCTTACAATACATCTGTTTCTTGAAACATAATGGCGGATATCTACACTAGCATAGGATCAAGTTCTTAACAATGAGCCTGTTATTCGACTTATTTGGGTTTAATGTTGTTTCCTACTGGACAAGTAAGCCAAACGGGTTGTTACTAAAAGTTACGGTTCTATCTATTATGATTGAGAAGGTCGAGATTTATTTCGTAAATATGCGACAGAATACAATATAGCAGTTACGAGGTCGCTAAGATCACGTAGACTTCAGCCTCGCCCGCTATCGGGCTTGTTATCCTCGAAACTGGACTGATAACAGATTGAGCGAAAACTTCTTTAGGTATCATTCATAGTCTCTCTATAGGGACATGGCTTAATTGAATAGAGTGCGCATCGGTCTTTATATAGCTCCTTTATATATAATACATGATACATAATGTATTGGTACTTCGCGGTTCTAAAGCTTCCGCTGAATAATTTGTCACTGCTACTCCAATGGCTTTTCTTCTCCCCTATCATAAATAAAGTTGATCATTAATCATATAAGCTTTGAATTTGTATTTGAGGAAAGACTTTTCATAAATAATATAAGGCGAGGAAGTGGTATTTTATGGGGCACTTTTAGTTAATAGCTGATGATACCTCAACACGGGTTATTCCAAGAGTAGTATATATTATCGTAAAGTGCTTTTTATGTGGTACGGTCAATTTAAAAAAATATATATATTTACTTAAAATGATTAACAAATACGACTAATATAACCAAAACGCCCTAATTATTTATTTAATATTATTCTGAACCATATTTTTATATGAATTACATATACAAAACCCGTCCTACCAAAAATAAATATGAATAAAATATTTCACTTGAAATTGTTTTTAAATCCTAACTGGGCCAAGACATTAATTGTTGTCTGCCAAAATTAACTATCTTAAAAATGAACTAAATTTTATACTATGATTGAGAGGAAAATTGTTGACTGGAAGATCTAATGTGGGATATAGATAGTCTCGGGATGCTGTCAAAAAACATTAAATAAGACAAACTTATTTATTATAAGTGCCGACGTTTCGACCTACGTTGTAGGCCATCTTCAGGGGTATGAGAAAATAACAAACAAAACAAAAATCACTAAAAAAAACAATTGCAATACCCAGGAAGAATATTAAAAGTATTGACATTAGTGATGAATTAAGGGTATATATGAATAAAAGATTACAAGATTATCTTGTTCTTCTTCTTCATATGTATAAGGCGGTCCTTGGCCTGCTCAAACACTCTTGCCCAGTCTTGTCGGTCTGTAGCCAAGCCTCTGAGACACGTTAAGATTACGGAGGTCCTATGAGACGCTGTCCTTCCATCGGCCTCGTGGCCTCCCTCGAGCTCTCACTCCTTCTGGACAATCCTTATACAGCCCTCTGACGGTTCTGCCATCATCCATTCTATGGAGGTGACCCAACCACTTTAGACGTTGTATTCTGACATAGTCGGAAAGCTTCACATCGTCATATATGGAATATACTTCTCTATTCTTTCTAAGACGGTATACCCCAGAATGCGCCTTAATATTTTGCATTCAAAGATGTCCATCTTTTCAGCTGCTGATTTTTTAAGTACCCATGCCTCACGTGCATAAGCTGCGACTGGTCTAATGATGGTCTTATATAGCCTCAACTTGGTCAAGCGGCTAACTAATCTACTTCTCATAAGGTTAGCTACAGAGAAAAAAGCTTTATTGGCCGAGATAATGCGTGGCTGAATCTCCTCCTCCTCCTCCAATCCGTCATTAAACTGTGCAAGGTACTAAAAACTACATTGAAATGTGTAGTTTCCAATTGTGTAGCACATCTGGTGTCGCATG
The DNA here is from genome assembly GCA_964056705.1 of Troilus luridus. NCBI lineage: Eukaryota > Metazoa > Arthropoda > Insecta > Hemiptera > Pentatomidae > Troilus > Troilus luridus. The sequence goes on from OZ057412.1 coordinate 12,093,590, forward strand.
GGTTTCTTTTTCCTCAAGTTCATAATTTTTGTCTTTTCTTCATTAATTTCTAAGCCAAATCTCCTGGCCTCCCTTTCCAGCTTCCCAATAGCATCTTTGAGATTAAGGAAAGATCTTCCAGCTATCATCGTATAATCGGCATATGCTAATAATTGGGCCCCTTTGTAGAAGATATTACCTCCCACATCCAGACAAGCTCTTGCTACTATAGTTTGGAATATGTTGTTGAAAAGTAGCGTGGCTAGAGAATCACCCTGCCTAAGTTAACTTGCCATTGACTCTAACTTTGCAGCTTGTATGGTTCATTGTGCATATTACGAGTCTGATAATTTTTAAGTGAATCAAAACTGAATCATATGCCGCCTTATAATCAATGAACAGCAGCCACATAGTGTTTTGAAACTCCTTCATTTTCTCACACATCAGTCGCAAGGTAAGATTTGATCGATGGTTGATCTGTCGGGCCTAAAATCTCCTTGGTAATCTACCATCTTGCGCTCAACATGTGGTAGCAGGCGGTTGTAGAGGGCTATAGAGAAAATTTTGTACGCTGTGTTGAGCAGGCTTATGCCTCTATAGTTCTTACAGTCTGTCCTATCCCCTTTTTTTTATAGAGTGGAACGACTGTTGCTTCTGACCACTCTTTCAGCATCCTCTCTACTTGCCAAATGTGTGAAATTAGTCCATGCATCTCGCTAACTAATGACCCATTTGCCACATTTAAAAATTCTGCATGTATTCCATCTGGATCAGAAGCCTTCTTACTTTTTAACTTCTCCACAATAGATTCGATAACCTCTTTACCTGGTGGGATCTCTTCGTCGTCATCGCCAACGCTCGCATAATAAGCTGGTCTCGTGGCTACATCATAATCCGATCTCAGGAGTGTTTGAAAGTATTTCTTCCATCGGCCTTGCACCTCTACATCTTCGAGCAATAGGCGTCCATCTTCACCCCTTATAACCATGTTATTATTTCTAGCATCTGTTTTCTGCTGCTGGACCTCCTTGTAGATCAAACCTTGTCACTCATCCAGTTTCTCTTCTTAGACCTTATATATATATATATATATATATATATATATATTACATGATTATAAGAGTACAAAAAGGTGGTAATGGCAAGCAAAGATAGAAAAAATGGGAGATGAACAATAAGATACAAAATAAACGTAAAGAAAATATACAAATGTAAAAGGATGAGATATAAAGGTATGGAAATCTAGGTTATGTAAAATGTAGCTAATAAAAAGTATGGGATGTTATATAAATAAATATATATAATGATATGAATATATACAATTTATAATAATACAAAATTATGATGTTAAAGGATGACTATAGAAAAAATGTAAAGAGAGTAAAGATATAAAATACTGAAAAATGAAGATAAATTATAAAATCGTGATGTTTTGTTACAACAAAAGATGGATGCCTTGAGATGAAGAGAGAATTGGGTATGAGTGATGGGGAAAGATAAGGATAAACAGAAGATATAAGAATTAAAGAATTTACGAACCTGACAGAAGGCTGGAGCTACTGTGACAGACAGCCTTCGTAGGGTTAGCTAACAAAAAAAACTTTTTTAACGGTCAAATGTCTTCCTGAAGGAGTGGGGAATAGGAAAAATGCCGGGGGCGTGAATAAATTGGTGATGTAATGACACGTAATTAATGTAGAAAAATGTTAACGTTAAATATTATAGTAAATTAAATTAAAATATTAAAGTTTAATATTACCATACATTTAATTATTAAAAAATTAAAAATTAAATGGAACTTAAAAAATAAGAATTAAAAAAAAAAGTTGTATACGAAAAATGAAAAAATGAGAGATTAAATTATTAAAATAACTATTAAAAATACGTCAAAGTGTCGGAATGTGTCATTAAAATAGAGGGGGTTATATTCATAAATATTACAAAAACATTGTGGGAAGCAGTACCTAAGTAAAATACATTTACGGTTTGAGTAAATTAAATATTTGGGAGTAGGTTGAGGAAAGTTTTTGTGAGTCGGTCTTAAGATTGACAGCAGAGGATTCTAAATTGGTCTGGATGGTTTCAGAGAGGATGCGTTTATCATAGTTGGGAACTGAGGCAAGGATTAAAGTATTATCGAAGTCAAAATTATGGTTCAAGGTCAGGTTATGTTCGGAAAGATTAGAGTTGGACTAGTTACCGGAAGATATGTTGTATTTATGTTGGGTAATACGATTGACAGCAGAGGATTCTAAATTGATCTGGATGGTTTCATAGAGGATGCGTTTATCATAGTTGGGAACTGAGGCAAGGATTAAAGTATTATCGAAGTCAAAATTATGGTTCAAGGTCAGGACATGTTCGGAAAGATTAGAGGTGGACTGGTTACGGGAAGATATGTTGTATTTATGTTGGGTAATACGTTTTTTGTTTCACCTATATAGGAAGAGTACCTATAAACTGGGAGCGGAGCAGGGGATACGGTATACGATCCCGATATGGGGGATACGAAGGCTATGCGTAAGTTGGGGATAGTGGAACGTAGAGATTTTTGGATAATGTTTGAGAGGGAAGGTGAATATGGGAGGGGTCTATATATAACGATGGATGGTGGAAAAGGAGACTGGTTCGAGGTGGGGGGGGGGGGAGGGTTGTAGTCATGAATGAGTTTGTTGATAATATAGGGAGGGAAGTTATTTTTTAACAATATATCTTTTATACGGTAGGTGTTGGTTTGATGGATATACATTTTTTGGTTTTATGGAAGCGGGGTTCAGACAGGGATAGGCCACGGTGGATGAAATTTTTGGCTACGTTAATTTTTTGGTGGTGGGGGTGTTGGAAGTGATAATTATGGAGTCTGCCATAGTAGGTAGGTTTGGAATACTAGTCTGTGTATAAAGTGTGGTCTGGGTTTCTAATGTTACGAAGGTCAGGAAAAGGTAGGGATTTGTTAGACTCATGTTCAATGGTGAAACGGAGGGGGGGGGGGGGTGGTAATAATTGAAGGAGGATAGTAAGTCAGGAAGGGTGGGGGATTTAGGATAAGGGGGAGGTCGTCTACAAATTTTTTGATGGAAATGATTTCAAACTGAGGTAGCATTTAGTTTAGGAGGTCATTCAGGACAATATTAGAAAGGTCAGGAGCGAGAGGATTTCAAATGGCAAGTCCAGAAATTTGGTTAAAGAACAGTCCATGGAAAGTGATGTAGCCCGATATACAGCAGAGTTTTAAGGATTGGAGGTATGAGGGCCGGTTGAGAGATGTGTGAGGTTCTATAGTCTCTCTAGTAGGTATAATTATAACTTTTATACTAGCATGTTGGCTCCACTGCCTGAACAATGACTCAGGAAAAATTCCTTTAATCTGAATAATATTTAAATAATAAAATGTGATGCCACCCTGAGATCGTTACCACTTAGGTAAAGCAATATTATAATAAAATTATTGGATAAAAGACGTATCCCTCTTTTCACCAAACGTTGACGTGGTAGACTGACTCAAGGGTGTTTAGCAAATAATGATCCTTTGTCATCTTATTAAATAGTGTTACATTTATTATGTGCTGATCTTAGTTACAAAGTTATCAACTTCCAAAACAGCAACCCCTTTGGTTATATGTATGTGAGTGCCTACATCGTGAGCGTCTGCTGTGCTCCCTTACCTTCAGGAGCAAATGTAGGGGACACTTAAGCTACCTGTTCAGTGTCCCTTAACCAACGTATTTACATATTCCTCACATTCCAAATAGTGTCACATATAACAATACTATGTAAAATGTAATATAATGTAATAAAATAATGTTATGTAAGTTTTTCAAGTAGACATTATTATGTTCTGTACAAAAAATTTAAAGAAAACTAGCGTATATTTTACCATATTTTTAGGATGACATGATTATAGGTAGTATAATTAATTTTTTTTAAGATGAGCTAACTACGGGCTGTTATGAAGCGTCATCTTCTTGTATGTTTCTTGATAAATCAACATGGTGGCTGCTAACAGCATAAAACCATGCCAGCTATCCTGAGCTTGTTGTTTGAATTATTATTTGTATTCGGGTTTAATGTACTTTACTATTTCTATTAATTTGTTACTTTATGTAACAAACCTATTTATCTTTTGAGTTCTTCTACCAACATAAAACTTGCGTTGTCTCTAAAGATTCGAAGAATTTCTATTATATTTGGGTTTATTGTAGTTTCCTAAATCTATCCTCTATTTTCTATCCCAGAACGGGTTGTTATTAATTGATTTTTATCGTACATTTTGATACTACAAGTTATCAAGGACAAATCGCTTTTGGAATAGACAGGAACAAAGTGATGTTTCTCTTGTGGTCTGTCGGGATACTAAAGGGAAATCGCAATGAGAAATGAATCCAATATTTCAAAGTCAGTGGGACATTTCATTGCGGTGAGTAATATCACTAATCCGGTATTACAACCAGGATTGGGGTTGTCATGGAAACTGAAAGGTGGGGGGATTTATAACTGGGGTAATTTTTCAGGGAGGCGATTTCTGAAAAAAAATTTAAAACTTTGAAAATAAGTATTAATTGTACATCTATAAATATTTATATGCGTTTTATGTATAATTATTTCCTTTATTTCCTCTCATGGTAACCCCATGGAAGGATCGTTTATAAGAATTATAACATTCACAATACTTAATTAAGAATATGTCATGTCATTTCATACGGATTTATGTCAACAGATCAATTCATACAATATACATTACATTTATAAGTCAATAAATTTTATTTGTTTTTGTAGTAATCGGCTCCACAGTCCTTGCAGAACATGGCTTCTGCTAATTTCTTCTGCCATTCTCCTCTGTCCGCCGCAAGGCGCCTCCAGCTTTCAGGTCACTCATCGTCGAGCCACCTGAGACGGGGCCTCCCTCTAAATCTTGAACCATCCTTTGGTATCCCTTACATCCTTCTTGGAAATGTCGTTGGGTCCATCCTCTGCACATGGCCCAACCATCGTAGTCTTTTGAGCTGGACGACTTTCACTATATCTACTCTTCTTGTAGGTTCCTTACCTCATTATTGGACCTTATTCTCCACTTGTCCTCCAATCTGATCCAAAAATGCAGGACCTTTCTTTCCCATGCTTCAAGGATTCTTTTGCAACAAACATCTATTTTCCGTCAATATTCGTGCCTTAACATCATTATCTACTCTGTTAACATACGTTATCATAATACCCAGGTTCTTGAATTCATCACAAATCTTGTAAGCCCATTTATCTGTATTTTTTCTCCTTTCATTTGACCAGCTCTGGATGTTCGCATGTAAACTCTTATTTTTTTTTTCATTAATTTCCAAGCCTCTAACTTCCCTGAGAAATTCTTCAAGAGCCATGTAAATGCTGGTACAGGATAAGTTAATATTACGAGAAATTAAAAATTTACAGATGGACTAAATTATTAATTTATATGTTGAAGTATATAGAAGTCGCCTCGAGATGCTACTTACCAATGACGCTTCCAAATAGAACCTCTTATTCCAGAAGAGCACTGGTCCCCGTTCGAGGCACTATGGGATTCTGAATTAAGTCCTTTAATAAAGTGTTAAATCATAGGTCTATCCTCGAGAACGGTTCTGATAGGCTGATCACCTCGTGCATGAAAATCGAGTTCTGCTTCGAGATGAGTCGCCGATGCAGCCTTTGTCAGTACCGCTCCAAGCTATGCCCACTCTATCGCTGCCAGGACAAATTCATATTCTTTTGCACGGGAGCCGGTTGAGTACTTCCGTGGGGGTTTTCCCTTCTGCCCTAATCGTGATGAAGTACGGGGCCTTTTTCTCACTGGGCTTTGTGGGTAGAGCTCTTACTATTTCCGCCATCGACGGTGGCTTGTGTTGCATTTTTCCTGTGCCGTATTCGGCCCTTTCATCTCCTTCCTTTCTACTACTCTTCTTTCTCTGCCGGAATTTTCGCCCTTTCAAAATTTTTTAAAACCTACTGTCCGTGGAGGGCCCCGAATCACATTTGCGTCCCTCGGGCCTCAACCACACACACACTCCAGCGCACTAATTACCAGGAACACAGTAAAAACACGTCTTACCTCGGTGTTGGCTGAACGATGACCAGAATGGTAAGGTAATCCCTTTTTTTTTTTTTTCAAGCCCCTGGAAAGACGATCATCTGAAACAGACTTACATACTAACGTATATTAATAAATGTATATATATATTCATATATACAACTCTTTTCCTGCACCGAGTGTATTTTAAGAGGATTTTGAGGAAGTTAAAGGATTGAGGTTATAGGATTCAGATATCCAAGATGAGGATCAGATATCCAGATGGGGGTCACTGGTAGTTTGAAAATTATAAAAACTTAAATCTAAAACTTAAAACTAAACCTAATAGTAATGATAATGCACCTCAGTCGAGGCTGAGGGAACTTACTTACTTATGCCAGCGCTGTGGCCGGATTGCTGGTCTCAAAGTGCCGAATAGCGGGTTAGTGCAGTGCTGGAGGCTATCAAAGAATTTGATATGCCTCCGAGTTATAAAATCTGTCACCGTCGGTAGTCCGAGATTTTCATGTATTATGTCAGTCTTAGAGCGTTGTAATGTAGTATGTCGTACTATACGCCTTAATATGGTGTTTTGAAACTGTTGGAGTCTCTTCGTGGTAGTCGGAGATATGTTATTGAGCATTCGCTCTCCGTAGAGTATGAAAAAAGAACTGGTGATAACACAGAGCCCTGGGGGACACTACAAGTGAGATCGAAGGGGTTGGACAGCTCTTCGCCGACTCGAACCTTAGTTGAACGTCGCGTCAGAAAAGAGCGTATGATAGTATAGAGCTGCTCGGGAAACTCGTTGTCCTGCAGCATCTTACATAGAAGACTATGGGACACTGAGTCGAACGCCTATAGATATCTTAGCGGTGTTCTCGCTGACTTCCGCGTGTAGCTTCGCCAGATGGTGGTCAGGGCAGTCCGGCTTGGAAGCTGGTGGGATAGTTCCGAGCAGTAGGTTTTGAGAAAATTAAGAATAATTTTCTCAAAAACTTTGCCCATGTGCGGAAGCAGGCTAATAGGTCGGTAGTCGGCTGGCTGATTGCCGGTTCTCGCAGGCTTCAGGAGTGGGAAGAGGTTAGCTCTTTTCCATGCCTCAGGGAAGTATCTCATCCTGAGACAGGAGTTGTAGAGGTTTGTCAGATGAGCTAAGCCTCTCCTCGGTAGATGTTTCAACAGTAGTCTGAATCCCGTCGGAGCCTAGACTTTACCGCCTCGCAAACGACGAAGTATCGCCTTCAGCTGCTTCGGAGATGGAAACATGTCTTCTGTCGGTAATTCGGACATGTCTATGGTCCGTTTCACTATCCGATCATCGTAGTGATCTGCAAACTTACCAGCCTGCTCCTGGTCTGTTAGTATCTCGTCTCCATCCTGAAGCCTTGTGTAGTTCCTCTTTCTGGTGTTCGTCCTAAGTAGCTTCCAGAACTTTCTATGGTCACCATGGGTGGACCGAAGCATTTCATGCTGTCCGCCTTTGTTTCATCAGGTTTCGAATCTGAGTGGTAAGTGAATTTACCACCGAATTTACCTTATAGTCTCTGGTCCTGTACCACTTGTTCTTCCACTTATTGCGGAGGGAGATACGTTTCAGAATATGATCAGGTGGGGGACGCAGAGGTGGTGGTAGGGGCCTGAACTTGGGGATTGCTGCATCAGCGACGCTTCTGATTACATCAATGAAGTACTCCATATGGGGTCTACTTCACTCGTCGTACGTAGAGTAGGTACCGTCGAAAGATTATGGTAGATCTGAGATTTAAAAAATTTTCAGTCTGCCTCTTGGTAGTTGTAACTGTTCCGTGGAGGTGGCGCCGGTGCTTCCCCATCTAGCAGGTAAGCACGGGTCGATGATCCGTCGTTATTAAATCTAGCGTGACGCAATCGATGAATCGGTGCGGCTGCCTTGTGAGTAGGAGATCAACCGTAGACTTAAAAGAAGGGTCCACTCTATGCCTAAATGTATAGGTGTTAGGGTGAACCACGGTGAACGGCGATTTTAACACTATCTTCCCCGCTGCGTTACAAGTTTTGCTATTCCAAAGGGAATGTCGGGCGTTCAGGTCGCCCACTACCCAATGGTCCGTCCTCTTGGCGCATTCGTTGAGTAATCTCTGAAATTCTTCTGGGGATGCACGAGGCCTCCGGTATAGGCCTGTGATAGTGGTGGGTTTGTCCAGAAGAACTTGGACAGTTACGGTGTGCAACTTCTGGTCCATGATAGCAACAGGTTAGGGAAGATCCCTCCACTAGGCGCCATGGCGAATCGCTATCAGGACTCCATCATGTTGATCTCCCACCAGAGCGTACCCTGGTATGTGCACACGCCGGTTGCTTAGAATGGTGTCGGTAAGTACAACTACTGTGGGGTCGCTCTGTGCTATTAAGGCGTATACCTCCGTAATCTTCGGTAAAAGTCCGTCTGTGTTAAAATTGAGTAACGTTAAGTTGTTATTCATGGTAAAACGCTAGCCAACATTTGGAAAAGTTGTGTTGTAATCTGTGAGAGTTTGTTAATGCTATCCGCCAGGGCCGTACCACATGAAGGGATCTGTGTCCACTCTGGTTGTTGTTGTGGGGGAGGGGTGGCGGTGGTGCCTGCTCGCGGGGCGCTGTTGCTGCTCGAGCCTGGGCCCAGGTCTGTCTAAGGTGGGGAAAGTCCTCTTCCCTGAATGGCTCGGTAGGTCGAGCGGTATCTGGCTGGGTCTGTCGGGTGGTGGGGGTTTCCCTCTTGGTTGTCGGTCTTGGGTAAGTCTTATGTAGGGCAGATCTTGAAATATTTTTCCTTAAGTTTACAAGTCTCTCGACTAGCCATTATCTCAATTCTCATCCAGTGAAGGATGCTACATGCAAAACACTTCACTGGAACCTCGTTCCGGGGGTATTGCGCTACGGGGTGGGGTCCGGCACATATAACACAGGCCACTGTACGCCCACAGTGGTTTTTCGTGTGTCCGAATAATTGGCAGCGGTGGCATTATACTATGCCCTTTCTGCCTACATAGGGTTTAGCTTTGAAGGTGACCCTCCCTACAGCTTTCAACTTCTGTAATTTGTCCAGGGTGGACTGGGGTGGAGGCGGGGACAATGATGGGTAAGTCAGTCTTTTTCCCATCTTTATCGCTCCTCTTCATCCTACAGAAGTCGAGGACGCCTGGGAGTCGTTGGCTTAGCTCGAGCTTACCACCCTCTTGATCGAACTCAAGGTAGAGGCCTTATAGAACAAATTTCTTGTTCCTTGGGCCAGTCGATGTTGTGTACGTATGTTATTGGCTCTTAGTATTGGTAAAAAGGTCACTCATTGCCTTGTGGGTCTCCATGGAGGCAGGAATGATCCTGACACCGTCCTTGGTTTTTTGTACCTGGAAGTTTATAAAATTCAGTGCTTTTAGGTCTCCACAACCTTCACAGCGCTAGTGGCGCCGTCTAGGACTATGGGTGTCGTCTGCGTCCATCCTGGCACTAGGCACAGCACAATTAGACTGGGGCTGGGACCTCACTAGAGCGATGCTGCCCGTACCCAATAGGGTGGCTGTCTCGGCTAGTTTCACACAAGGTGTGGGCCTAGACAGCTTGCAGGCGCTGATCTAGGTGAGAAGAAAGCGTAATACAGGCTGATAGTTAGATCCTTAGACGTTAACTGCTCGGCTGCTGGGGGTCGGGCTGTGCTTTGGGTAATCCTCAAGAGCTCGAGTAGTATAAGTCCTACTCCTGTGACAGCCGGAGCGCTACTGTGTACCTTTGTAACCACTCCTAACCTTTTTTTTCTTTCTACCTGCTATTTCTGGCATACGGGATTCGGCAGTGGTGGGTTGATGCGTTGGGTTTACGCACACCCACTCTTTATTTATTGATCTTATTCTAAAAAATTAGGGGTGTACCATCTAATTGTGGTTACAATTTTATAAAATTAAAATCTATGGTGTCGCCTTACTGCTGGGAGTGCACATTTCAGGCCTCCTGGCCGGTCGGCATCCGTCCAGATGCCGTCCAGCCATCCTAGTCCGCCGCATCCGGTCTGTCCGCTTCCGTCCGGTCCTCTTGCTCTTTCTCTTCCTTGGGCGAGGCGCTCCTCGTCAGGTGGCTCGCCGGGTGGCCAACCAATGGTGAAATGTGCTGGCCCGACCACTTCCTTCCACCCATAGATGAAATCCCTGAAGAAGGGATAATAATCCGTCATACGGGGGAAGTCCTCCTCGACGAGGGCGAAGATCCCGTGTTTCCTTGACTACCTGGCTCGGTGTCCTTCCATCGCGGTGCAGGAAACCACGACGTGTTCTGCCGTCTCAGGGACACCACAGGTGGGGCACCGGGGGGTCGATGTCACTCCTATGCTCACTGAGCTTTCCCCGGAAACCGCCATGTCCTGTCAGGATCTGCGAGACACAGTAGTCCTGGAGGACCCGAGTGGCTATCTTGATTGTACGGTGGGGAAGAACTTCCTCAAGGTGGAGCCCTTCCGGCTCGCCACCCACCGTCCATTTTCACTCCTCTAAGGCGTCCTCCCTCAATATCTTCTTCCACCTGTTGGGGGTCTCGCCGATCCTCTGTCGGAGTCCCCCCGGGAGCACTGCTAGTTCCTGACTCTTCACCTCATATTCCAAGGGGTCCTTCTTCAGTACGAGGTTCAGGAGCACCGCTCCGCTCAGCACCTGCACTGCCTCATGCAACACCGTTCGGTAGGCCTTCGAAACTTTCAGCAAAGCCAGTCTCTGGATGGTGGCCAGTCTCCTCTTCTGCAGGTGCGTGAGGTTACGGCTCCACACCGGATACCCAAAACCACACCCTTATAAATGGTCATGGTTGCTGGGTACGACCTGGATATACTCTATATACTCTTTATATTGCAAGTTTTGTGCATTTTATGTCATGAAAGTGGTTTCCAACCATGTATGGCCCACCCCCCCCCCCCTCTTTCTGTAGGTTGAATAATACCTATTCTCACTCTTCATTGGCATTGCGTGTCTAATTTTAATTTTAATTAAGTGTAAATATCATCATTTAAAACATCCTCATATATACAATAAATACCCCCTACTTGGAGGCGACCACCCCCAGTTTGGGAACAAAAAAAGTTATTTAAAAAATAATTATAAATTAGTTATGTAAAAATTAGTTTTACAAAAACAAACTTGAAATCAACTATTTAATAAGAAAGAATGAGTTCTTAGGAGTTTAACAAAAAATATTGGTAGTCAGTAAATCAATAAAAATAACTGAGTTCTTGAAAAGTTTGAGGTGAGTTCTTGAAGATGATGGGATGATAATTCGATATGATGAGGAGTATAAATAACTAAATGTCTCTTACCGTAAGTCCAGGGTGAGGTGAAAATAAACGGACAGTTTCACTAGTGTCATTTAAAAAGATGAAGAAGATGGAGAAATTGGCGACAAATCAAAGTGTAGAGTAGCAAGTAGAGTCACGACCTTCTCACACGACAACTGTCTTGAGACTCATCTTGTTTTGTTTTTGCCAATATCACACTACTTAGTATTGTAACATATGTTTTAATTACAATGTGAGAATTAAATTACTATCTGAATTCTTTTATTTTCCTTTTAGCTAATTTTACTTTTGTAAGAATTATATAAAAGAAAAATTATATCTGGTTTTTAATGTAATAAAATATCCGTTTGGAAGATAATTAAAATTAATTTAAAAATAGCTATTGATACCCGCCACTCAGCCCAAGATACCTCTTATACGAGTTGAAGTGGTACGGTTTTTTTAATATTTATTTTCTAATTAGACTCTTCTACATTTATTTCGAAGTGACGAATCAGATATATACATATCAAGACTTTCCCATTTATAGAATAATGGAATATGAGAAATACTGAAAAATAAATTTGAAAACTATTCCTCTACTATAAGTTATATATAAAAAATAGGAAATTTACTCTATTATGCTTAATAGATTTATACCTAATATATACTCTTTATATTGCAAGTTTTATGCATTTTATGTCATATAAGTGGTTTCCAACCATTTACGGCCCATCACCCCTTTCTGTAGGTTGAATAATACCTATTCTCACTATTCATTGGCATTGCGTGTCTAATTTTAATTTGAATAAACTGTAAATATCATCATCTAAAACATCCTCATATATTTAATGCCCCCTACTTGGAGGCCATCACCCCCAGTTTGGGAACTAATGTAGTACGTCGAACCCTTCTGGAGAAGGTTCGGGAAGTTATGGGTTCAATTCCCACTTGGGTCAGTCAATATATGTTTCTTTCATGTCCCAGATTAGTCCCTCCTCCCCCTTTCTTTGTACTGAAACTTCAATTATTTAATAAGTAATTGAAAAATTAGGTTAAATTGTAGGCTACAACCAGACTTAAAATAATACAAAACAATAAAACTTTCAGACGAATTAAATGGTCTTTTCCCCATATCTATGTCTCTAACTTGTTTACCTAACGATAAGTACTTTACTAAATACCATTAGTTTTTAATGTATTTTTAGAAAATAATAAAATTGTCGTTGGAAATAGCCTTTTCGGATAACCGTTTCACTTCATAATAAGCGTTCAGGATAAAAATCGGATAGGTCCAAATTTTCAAAATAGACTTTTTCACTTTTTTATTTAGCATTACTTGATGCTCCAAAAACTTCAGGTTTAGAACCGAACATGAGAAATCAGGCTAAATAAAGGAATGTTTGAATTATCATTTTTGTTTGGAACACCCACGTTGTAACGACTGTGGTATTTCTACCTTAACAGTTCTATATGAATGTAATTTGAAAAACTTTCAAATGTCAATAAAGACCGACAGTACTTTTTATTTGCTTTATTTATGGATTAGTTTATTTTAGTTGGTTTATTTATTATTTTTCCATTTCCTGATTTCTTTTTATTGATTTTTGTATGTAAATAAATTCCAAAACTGTTCTTAGCGGAATTTTGTCTTGCGTATGTGGAGTGTAAAATGCCTTTCTCTGTTCTGGGCTGGTCCGTCGGTAGGTATACTTGGAATACCACGTCACAATATAATATAATTTTAACTAAAAAATCTAAAATTAAAAATATGCTATAAAACAAAAATTTTCTAAAACCAGCAACGACCAATGTCCAATAGCAATATACAAACTTATTCATCAACCATCACCCAGAAATTGTGACACCGGCCTAAACCTTTCGGCGGTAGCATCACACTCATGTTGTGTTAGTGGAAATTAAATTGTTACAGAGGCTGGATAAGCCGGCAAGAGATTGAACAACCTAAGGATTATTGCGATACTTATTTTTTTTTAATTCTCCTAGACGGTTTGCGAACATAAGAGCTACAAATCGGGATCCGATTCTAGCATCCATGCGACTTTCATCCCAAGCCAACAATACTAAAGCAATCTATATCTCAACCTTTGAGCGAACAGCGAGGCTTTCAAATGTGATAATGAGGTTTTGAGGAGACCAAGGCGTTGGTTGACTCAGCTCGACACTATTGTCAGTTCGCTTCGCCTCCTATGTCAACCAGGGAACAACCAACAACCATTACACACTCAGGGTCTGTCAACCAGCAAAACTCATCAATATCATTCAATATCTATAAACTATAATTTTTCATAAGCAATCATACTTTCTTATTTTTTTAATACATTATTATACTCTTCTGCATTTCTTCCATAGCGATGTATCAGATATATTACTATGTACAATTTCAAAATTTTCACTATCTATAATTTCAAAAAAAAATCCTTTACATTTTATCTACAAGTTATCTGAAGGTCATAATGTTCCTAAAATGGACGGTAAAAAACCTTGTGGCTAAGCATCCGAAATTAGTCACCTTCTTTTACAACTATTGTCTCAGAAACCTTCCAGTCTTTACTCCATACTTAGTTTGGAAGAAGGGGATCCTAATAATAATTTGCTAACCTTCTATCCGAGCGAATTTGCCGGTCGTGGATTCAATAAAAAAACCAGATAAATTTATTCCCCACACTATATAAATGAAGGCTACAAAAGAATTCATCAAATAAATACAAATGAAAGGAAATACAAAATGAGTAAATAATAGGTTTATAATGTAAAAATAAAACAGAAAACAATTATAAAAATGTGAATGTGCACATCTAAACCTAAAGAAATACAAAAAAAGTTATTTAAAAAATAAATATAAATTAGTTATGTAAAAATTAGTTTTGCAAAAACAAACTTGAAAACAACTATTTAATAAAAAAGAAAGAGTTTTAAAACAAAAAATATTGATAGTCAGTTAATCAATAAAAATAACTGAGTTCTTGAAAAGATTGAGGTGAGTTCTTGAAGATGATGAGATGATAATTCGATATGATGAGGAGTAGAAATAACTAAATGTCTCTTACCGGTAAGTCCAAGGTGAGGTGAAAATAAACAAACAGTTTTACTAGTGTGATTTGAGAAGATGAGCCTGGGCCCTGGTCTGTCTAAGGTGGGGGAAGTCCTCTTCTCTGAATGGCTCGGTAGGTCGGGCGGTACCTGGCTGGGTCTGTCGGGTGGTGGGGGTTTCCCTCTTGGTAGTCGGTCTTGGGTGAGTCTTATGTAGGGCAGATCTTGAAATATTTTCCTTAAGTTCACAAGTCTCTCGACTAGCTGTTATCTCAATTCTCATGGATGCTACATGCAAACCACTACAGTTTGCGCACTTCACTGGAACCTCGTTCCGGGGGCATTGCGCTACGGGGTGGGGTCCGGCACATATAACACAGGCCACAGTACGCCCACAGTGGTTTTTCGTGTGTCCGAATAATAGGCAGCGGTGGCATTGTACTATGCCCTTTCTGCCTACATAGGGTTTAGCTTTGAAGGTGATCCTCCCTACAGCTTTCAACTTCTGTAATTTGTCCAGGGTGGACTGGGGTGGTGGCGGGGACAATGATGGGTAAGTCAATCTTTTTCCCATCTTTATCGCTCCTCTACATCCTACGGATGTCGAGGACGCCTGGGAGTCGTTGGCTTAGCTCGAGCTTACCACCCTCTAGCTCGAACTCAAGGTCGAGGCCTTATAGAACAAATTTCTTGTTCCTTGGGCCAGTCGATGTTGTGTACGTATGGTATTGGCTCTTAGTATTGGTGAAAAGGTCCCTCATTGCCTTGTGGGTCTCCATGGAGGCAGGAAAGATCCTGACACCGTCCTTGGTTTTTTGTACCTGGAAGTTCATAAAATTCAGTGCTTTTAGGTCGCCAACAACCTTCACAGCGCTAGTGGCGCCGTCTAGGACTATGGGTGGCGATCTCTTAGGGGCTGTCTGTCCTGTCGCACTGTCACATGCACTATCACTATCACATGCAAGGGGACTAAATTTATTGGTGGTACTCACCGAAAAGGTAGCTGTTGAGAAGGAGGTCGCCTTGTTGACTACGCGGCAAGTCCTCTTAGCTTTAACAAAGCCATCAGTTGCGCTGCTCGGTTGTTTCATTGTTCTGGCTGCTCCCTTCTTCTGGCTAGCTCCCGCCACGCTGGTCGATGCGTCAACTCCGTCCATCCTGGCACTAGGCACAGCACAATTAGACTGGGGCTGGGACCTCACTAGAGCGATGCTGCCCGTACCCAATAGGGTGGCTGTCTCGGCTAGTTTCACACAAGGTGTGGGCCTAGACAGCTTGCAGGCGCTGATCTAGGTGAGAAGACAGCGTAATGCAGGCTGATAGTTAGATCCTTAGACGTTAACTGCTCGGCTGCTGGAAGTGGGGCTGTGCTTTGGGTAATCCTCAAGAGCTCGAGTAGTATAAGTCCTACTCCTGTGAAGGCCGGAGCGCTA
Organism: Troilus luridus; assembly: GCA_964056705.1. NCBI lineage: Eukaryota > Metazoa > Arthropoda > Insecta > Hemiptera > Pentatomidae > Troilus > Troilus luridus. The sequence goes on from OZ057412.1 coordinate 12,109,362, forward strand.
CTGTGTACCTTTGTAACCACTCCTAACCTTTTTTTTCTTTCTACCTGCTATTTCTGGCATACGGGATTCGGCAGTGGTGGGTTGATGCGTTGGGTTTACGCACGCCCACTCTTTATTTATTCATCTTATTCTAAAAAATTAGGGGTGTACCATCTAATTGTGGTTACAATTTTATAAAATTAAAATCTATGGTGTCGCCTTACTGCTGGGAGTGCACATTTCAGGCCTCCTGGCCGGTCGGCATCCGTCCAGATGCCGTCCAGCCATCCTAGTCCGCCGCATCCGGTCTGTCCGCTTCCGTCCGGTCCTCTTGCTCTTTCTCTTCCTTGGGCGAGGTGCTCCTCGTCAGGTGGCTCGCCGGGTGGCCAACCAATGGTGAAATGTGCTGGCCCGACCACTTCCTTCCACCCATAGATGAAATCCCTGAAGAAGGGATAATAATCCGTCATACGGGGGAAGTCCTCCTCGGCGAGGGCGAAGATCCCGTGTTTCCTTGACTACCTGGCTCGGTGTCCTTCCATCGCGGTGCAGGAAACCACGACGTGTTCTGCCGTCTCAGGGACACCACAGGTGGGGCACCGGGGGGTCGATGTCACTCCTATGCTCACTGAGCTTTCCCCGGAAACCGCCATGTCCTGTCAGGATCTGCGAGACACAGTAGTCCTGGAGGACCCGAGTGGCTATCTTGATTGTACGGTGGGGAAGAACTTCCTCAAGGTGGAGCCCTTCCGGCTCGCCACCCACCGTCCATTTTCACTCCTCTAAGGCGTCCTCCCTCAATATCTTCTTCCACCTGTTGGGGGTCTCGCCGATCCTCTGTCGGAGTCCCCCCGGGAGCACTGCTAGTTCCTGACTCTTCACCTCATATTCCAAGGGGTCCTTCTTCAGTACGAGGTTCAGGAGCACCGCTCCGCTCAGCACCTGCACTGCCTCATGCAACACCGTTCGGTAGGCCTTCGAAACTTTCAGCAAAGCCAGTCTCTGGATGGTGGCCAGTCTCCTCTTCTGCAGGTGCGTGAGGTTACGGCTCCACACCGGATACCCAAAACCACACCCTTATAAATGGTCATGGTTGCTGGGTACGACCTGGATATACTCTATATACTCTTTATATTGCAAGTTTTGTGCATTTTATGTCATGAAAGTGGTTTCCAACCATGTATGGCCCACCCCCCCCCCCCTCTTTCTGTAGGTTGAATAATACCTATTCTCACTCTTCATTGGCATTGCGTGTCTAATTTTAATTTTAATTAAGTGTAAATATCATCATTTAAAACATCCTCATATATACAATAAATACCCCCTACTTGGAGGCGACCACCCCCAGTTTGGGAACAAAAAAAGTTATTTAAAAAATAATTATAAATTAGTTATGTAAAAATTAGTTTTACAAAAACAAACTTGAAATCAACTATTTAATAAGAAAGAATGAGTTCTTAGGAGTTTAACAAAAAATATTGGTAGTCAGTAAATCAATAAAAATAACTGAGTTCTTGAAAAGTTTGAGGTGAGTTCTTGAAGATGATGGGATGATAATTCGATATGATGAGGAGTATAAATAACTAAATGTCTCTTACCGTAAGTCCAGGGTGAGGTGAAAATAAACGGACAGTTTCACTAGTGTCATTTAAAAAGATGAAGAAGATGGAGAAATTGGCGACAAATCAAAGTGTAGAGTAGCAAGTAGAGTCACGACCTTCTCACACGACAACTGTCTTGAGACTCATCTTGTTTTGTTTTTGCCAATATCACACTACTTAGTATTGTAACATATGTTTTAATTACAATGTGAGAATTAAATTACTATCTGAATTCTTTTATTTTCCTTTTAGCTAATTTTACTTTTGTAAGAATTATATAAAAGAAAAATTATATCTGGTTTTTAATGTAATAAAATATCCGTTTGGAAGATAATTAAAATTAATTTAAAAATAGCTATTGATACCCGCCACTCAGCCCAAGATACCTCTTATACGAGTTGAAGTGGTACGGTTTTTTTAATATTTATTTTCTAATTAGACTCTTCTACATTTATTTCGAAGTGACGAATCAGATATATACATATCAAGACTTTCCCATTTATAGAATAATGGAATATGAGAAATACTGAAAAATAAATTTGAAAACTATTCCTCTACTATAAGTTATATATAAAAAATAGGAAATTTACTCTATTATGCTTAATAGATTTATACCTAATATATACTCTTTATATTGCAAGTTTTATGCATTTTATGTCATATAAGTGGTTTCCAACCATTTACGGCCCATCACCCCTTTCTGTAGGTTGAATAATACCTATTCTCACTATTCATTGGCATTGCGTGTCTAATTTTAATTTGAATAAACTGTAAATATCATCATCTAAAACATCCTCATATATTTAATGCCCCCTACTTGGAGGCCATCACCCCCAGTTTGGGAACTAATGTAGTACGTCGAACCCTTCTGGAGAAGGTTCGGGAAGTTATGGGTTCAATTCCCACTTGGGTCAGTCAATATATGTTTCTTTCATGTCCCAGATTAGTCCCTCCTCCCCCTTTCTTTGTACTGAAACTTCAATTATTTAATAAGTAATTGAAAAATTAGGTTAAATTGTAGGCTACAACCAGACTTAAAATAATACAAAACAATAAAACTTTCAGACGAATTAAATGGTCTTTTCCCCATATCTATGTCTCTAACTTGTTTACCTAACGATAAGTACTTTACTAAATACCATTAGTTTTTAATGTATTTTTAGAAAATAATAAAATTGTCGTTGGAAATAGCCTTTTCGGATAACCGTTTCACTTCATAATAAGCGTTCAGGATAAAAATCGGATAGGTCCAAATTTTCAAAATAGACTTTTTCACATTTTTATTTAGTATTACTTGATGCTCCAAAAACTTCAGGTTTAGAACCGAACATGAGAAATCAGGCTAAATAAAGGAATGTTTGAATTATCATTTTTGTTTGGAACACCCACGTTGTAACGACTGTGGTATTTCTACCTCAACAGTTCTATATGATTGTAATTTGAAAAACTTTCAAATGTCAATAAAGACCGACAGTACTTTTTATTTGCTTTATTTATGGATTAGTTTATTTTAGTTGGTTTATTTATTATTTTTCCATTTCCTGATTTCTTTTTATTGATTTTTGTATGTAAATAAATTCCAAAACTGTTCTTAGCGGAATTTTGTCTTGCGTATGTGGAGTGTAAAATGCCTTTCTCTGTTCTGGGCTGGTCCGTCGGTAGGTATACTTGGAATACCACGTCACAATATAATATAATTTTAACTAAAAAATCTAAAATTAAAAATATGCTATAAAACAAAAATTTTCTAAAACCAGCAACGACCAATATCCAATAGCAATATACAAACTTATTCATCAACCATCACCCAGAAATTGTGACACCGGCCTAAACCTTTCGGCGGTAGCATCACACTCATGTTGTGTTAGTGGAAATTAAATTGTTACAGAGGCTGGATAAGCCGGCAAGAGATTGCACAACCTAAGGATTATTGCGATACTTATTTTTTTTAAATTATCCTAGACGGTTTGCGAACATATGAGCTACAAATCGGGATCCGATTCTAGCATCCATGCGACTTTCATCCCAAGCCTTTACAATACTAAAGCAATCTATATCTCAAGCTTTGAGCGAACAGCGAGGCTTTCAAATGTGATAATGAGGTTTTGAGGAGACCAAGGCGTTGGTTGACTCAGCTCGACACTATTGTCAGTTCGCTTCGCCTCCTATGTCAAACAGGGAACAACCAACAACCATTACACACTCAGGGTCTGTCAACCAGCAAAACTCATCAATATCATTCAATATCTATAAAATATAATTTTTCATAAGCAATCATACTTTCTTATTTTTTTACTACATTATTATACTCTTCTACATTTCTTCCATAGCGATGTATCAGATATATTACTATGTACACTTTCAAAATTTTCACTATCTATAATTTCAAAAAAAAATCCTTTACATTTTATCTACAAGTTAGTGTGTAGTGTGTTGAATTTCTTTGCTGAAGGTCATAATGTTCCTAAAATGGACGGTAAAAAACCTTGTGGCTAAGCATCCGAAATTAGTCACCTTCTTTTACAACTATTGTCTCAGAAACCTTCCAGTCTTTACTCCATACTTAGTTTGGAAGAAGGGGATCCTAATAATAATTTGCTAACCTTCTATCCGAGCGAATTTGCCGGTCGTGGATTCAATAAAAAAACCAGATAAATTTATTCCCCACACTATATAAATGAAGGCTACAAAAGAATTCATCAAATAAATACAAATGAAAGGAAATACAAAATGAGTAAATAATAGGTTTATAATGTAAAAATAAAACAGAAAACAATTATAAAAATGTGAATGTGCACATCTAAACCTAAAGAAATACAAAAAAAGTTATTTAAAAAATAAATATAAATTAGTTATGTAAAAATTAGTTTTGCAAAAACAAACTTGAAAACAACTATTTAATAAAAAAGAAAGAGTTTTAAAACAAAAAATATTGATAGTCAGTTAATCAATAAAAATAACTGAGTTCTTGAAAAGATTGAGGTGAGTTCTTGAAGATGATGAGATGATAATTCGATATGATGAGGAGTAGAAATAACTAAATGTCTCTTACCGGTAAGTCCAAGGTGAGGTGAAAATAAACCGACAGTTTTACTAGTGTCATTTAAAAAGATGAAGAAGATGGAGAAATTGGCGACAAATCAAAGTATAGAGTAGCAAGTAGAGTCACGACAACTGTCTCGAGACTCATCTTGTTTTGTTTTTTCCAACATCACACTACTTAGTATTGTAACATATGTTTTAATTACAATGTGAGAATTAAATTACTATCTGAATTCTTTTATTTTCCTTTTAGCTAATTTTACTTTTGTAAGAATTATATAAAACAAAAATTATATCTGGTTTTAATGTAATGTAATTCCCATTTATAGAATAATGGAATATGAGAAATACTGGAAAATAAATTTGAAAACTATTCCTCTATTATAAGTTATATATAAAAAATAGGAAATTTACTCTATTATGCTTAATACATTTATACCTAATATATACTCTTTATATTGCAAGTTTTATGCATTATTATTATGTCATATAAGTGGTTTCCAACCATTTACGGCCCATCACCCCTTTCTGTAGGTTGAATAATACCTATTCTCACTATTCATTGGCATTGCGTGTCTAATTTTAATTTGAATAAACTGTAAATATCATCATCTAAAACATCCTCATATATTTAATGCCCCCTACTTGGAGGCCATCACCCCCAGTTTGGGAACTAATGTAGTACGTCGAACCCTTCTGGAGAAGGTTCGGGAAGTTATGGGTTCAATTCCCACTTGGGTCAGTCAATATATGTTTCTTTCATGTCCCAGATTAGTCTCTCCTCCCCCTTTCTTTGTACTGAAACTTCCATTATAATATAATTGGCAGACAGACGAAGATTTTAAAGACTCATCGGCAGAGTCATATATTTCTCCTTGAGTTGGTGGTTCTGGGTTCTTTGTCCTGATCAGAAAAGAAAATTCGTGGGCCCCGGTTTCTGCTTACGCCGAGGCTATTGGGACGGGTGCAATACTACAACCCAGTGGAGGAGGATTACACAGGAAGCGAAAGCAGCTTACAGCACTGAGTGGAGAGGATAAATTTATCGTCAATAAAGTCTAATGTATTTGAAAGGTCACAGAGGATGATAATTGTGATTTATGTTGATCACGTAATAACAGTTATACTAAACCAACCAATTCATCTCGTATCCAATCCTTACAATTCAAAATCCTTCTTAAAATCCTCAATGCTCCTTATTATGTCACAAACAAGCGCATCCATCATGATCTTAATATCCCAGATGTTGCTGATTTTGCCTAAACTAGATACCCTGTCCTTCCAGGATACCGAATTGAATCCGCTAGTCTCACTTGCTTCCCAAATTATTTCTGATAGCCCTCCGAGGCGTCTAAAACGAAGATGGCCTCGAGACCATCTAATATAGAACTTTATTGGAGTAATACCGATGGGTAGTTTCTCCACAAGTGTTTTTTTTTTTTGAAATCATATTGTTCATATTAGCAGATTTACTTGTTGCAATATTTTTATTTTGAAGAGGAAATGTAGAGAATGAGAAAATATGTAGGGAGCGACCACGGTGGCTCAAATGGTTAGATCGTTGCCACAGTGAGGCGGAGATCCGGGTTCGAATCGGAGATCGGGACAAATCTTTTCTCTTCAAAATAAAGTTATTTAAAAATTAAAGTAATGATTAAAAAGTTATAAATAACATAATGACGTATGTCAAAAAGATCCTAAAATTAAAAGTAATGTTCAATGAACATTATTCTTCGTGTATACATCGCAAAATTGCGAGAACACGGGGGATATGGGATCGGTGAAGAAAACAGATTTGTCCTAGGTAGAGAGCGACCCCGGTGGCTCAAATGGTTAGAGCGTTGCCACGGTGAGGTGGAGATCCGGGTTCGAATCAAGGCTAGGGGTAAATCTTCTCTCTTCAAAATAAAAATATTTAAAAATTTAAGAATGTTAAAAAAAATTATAACAATATTATTATAGATGTGAATATGAATAAACTAAATTAATTATAAAAACAAAAGGTAATCTCGTAAAGTCGGAATAAGAAAAGTAAATTAAAGTCAAAGTAAATTGAAGTAAATCCGATTGCTTGGAATTGCCATGGTAACCTCTTGCAGTGGTAACCTGATCGGAAAGGATTAAGAAAGTATTTATTCTAAAGGAAGGAGATGAATTGAAAATCAACTAACTTTTCATAGGCTTACACAAATAGTCTGATAAATTCAATAATATGGAATGAAGGAGAAAGTTAAAGTGAAAAGGAAAATGGACTTTAATTACAGGCAAGAAGTTACCCCAATTCGTTTTTAAAAATCTAGTCCACATTGAGGTCTATTAAACGCAAAATAATCCTCGATTTTTCCATTTTAGTTATCTCTAAATCCATTATGACATTTGTTTCAAGTGACGTCATAATAAACATAGTATAGTTTCGCAGAAATCAAGGGAATGGATCAATTAGAACATTTCGGGTCCGATTCTCGGTTCTGTAAAGGAACACAATTTATTTTTATTTACCCATTATTTTATTTACTTTTATGCATTTACCCACTTGGCTTTCCCTGTCTTAGTTTGCTGTAAGCTGTAAAAATTTTGGTTTTTAACACATTTGGTGTAAACACCTCCAGTTTACGCCTATCGCCTCGAGACAAATAAAAAATAGATAATGACTATGAAAAAATAATACCTTTAAAGAATTACAATAAAATTGTATTCTTTCTGAAATATGGAGAATCATTTTTTTTTTATCTTTAAGGAGATTCCATCAAATAAAAAAAAAACCGCTCGACGGAGGCTCTATACTGTTTTCTGGAGGGCAAAGTATTCATAAAATCAGACGTTGTACATATCACGAAGGTCTGGCATTAATGCTTGAACTTGTTTGACAGGAATGAACTTAATTCTATACGAAAAACTCTGCCAGTAATAATGAGAAATATTATTTCCTAATCAAGCTGGGTTCTATATGTATCTCAATGGCAAGCTTAAGTAATAGTATGAAAGAGGAGAATCAATTATTTCAAAAAAAAAAATCGAATGAATATTACCTATTGACAAATAGCGAAAAGGTGGTTAACAGATTATTATATGTCCAATAATTAGATAAATAAGATTGCTAAAATATTAATTATTAATTTAAATTCCTTCAGAACATTGTTTAGGAAAGTCACATATTAGCTATTTATATAACAGTGAAACATGAACAGGATTTTTTCTTGCTGAGAATCGTAGCATGTTTCTATCGTATGCCAATACACGAAATACATAGCGTTAATAATGAGTACACGATAAAAATAAAACCGAAATCAGCAAAATTATTCATCTAAACAAGGGATATTATATCATCTTATTCAATCGAGACAACACTGAAGCCCTAATCTCTTACGAGTCACTAAGTTCATCGATGAAGGCGGAGATGCCAGTGATGAATGCTATCGCATGAATCTATTGTAGATTATTCCAATAACTTGAACTTCTGACATTAACCAACGCACTTCTGTGAGAGTTCTCAGATTCACTGAAGTTCACTCTATTAGTTTTAAATATAAACATATATAAAATTATACATTCGATACTTAACTACATAAAACCTTGACTAAACGTACTAAATTAATTTATTTGTGTTCTTAGCTCACTTCTTTGAGTCAAGAATCGACGTGAAAGTAACACTTACGTTCGGTGCTGTCGTGTTCCCCTCTCAATAAATAGACTAGCTTCCTCCAGCCTTTTAATTAGATTATAGCTAACCCAAGCCCCAATTAGCAATTAATTCCTCTTGATTCCGATAGGATATATCACAACAATATAATCTGACCTCTATTGTACTTCATCTGTGTGATTTTATATAACTTGTAATGAAGCGATGTATGTTTTGCCTGTATTTAATGAAAGCATTCATCCTACGTTTATTTATTTTTTGTGAAAACTTTTTAGCCACATTAAGGGAAATTTGGTAGGGGGAAATTTTAGGTTTTTGCGTCACCAACATGCTCGTGATGTATTTCGCGAGACTTGCGTCACCTAGCAGCCTGTACACGAGTTATATATATATTTTTATCAACTTTAATTTAAAGGCTAGAACTCCATTGATATAAAAATAATTAACTAATCGGTGGTTTATAATAGTTGGAGTAAATAGTTGGACACTTGATACTAATAATTACATAAATCACAGGTTGTACTTTTCGTTTCCCCTAAAAGATTTTATTTTGTCTTAATTAAATGTCTTCTTTTATGAAATTATTGAAAGCACAAATTATCGCTGAACTTAACGATAAGAATAATACTAAAAATAAAAATAATGTTCATTACTTCACTTATAAATAATATAACTACGTAATAATTACGGTTTAAATTAAATTATTGATATATTATATTGAGCTTGTGCAGCTCTTCATTAGTTTTAATTAATTAATTAATTCCTTTTTTCATTTTAAAAGTATGTAAACTGGACTGAAATTTATCTGATATTTCATTCTCACAATAAAAACATTTCTCCAGTCATTTATGTTTTTAATATAAAACGTTTCGACAATTACATGTCATTTTCAATCAACCATACAATATAAAACAGACCAATGTTTAAACTATTAAACAAAAGGACCATGGAGGATAATTGACCTCCAAGTAAAACTTTTAAACAGGAAAAATGCCAATAAATAATAAAAAGGTATCTATACTTACTTCTATTTGTGGACAGATTTTATAAATTTGTATTTGTTATATTGTTGTTGTTGTGTTTGATAATTTACAGATATTTGTGACTTGTAACTCTTTCAAGTTGATGATAAAGAAGAAATGATGGAGAAAGTTGTTTGTATGGTTGATTGAAAATGACATGTAATTGTCGAAACGTTTTAAATTAAAAACATAAATGACTGGAGAAAGGTTTTTATTGTGAGAATGAAATATTAGATTAATTAATTACTTGAAAATGTATATAATTATTGTTCAGAGTGTCAATATATGTGAAAACTAGGGTAATGTCAATAATTCAAATTTGATATTTAAATGATTTAGACAATAATTAATTCAGAAATTTAATTCATAGTATTTTGATAGGAATTTCACTTTCCTAAAGCGAAATAAAATATACATAAATGAAAATAAATTAAAAAAAATTAAAAATTAAATAAGTTTAAATACAAATACAAGGTACGAATAATATAATTATATAATAATTATTATTTCTATTATATTAACGATATTTTGTATTGTAGCTTGGGCAGCACATCATTTTATTTGATTTAGAAATAAACTATTTGAAGATCTGTATAACTATTTTTCGGAGTGTCGGTGTGAAAACCAGACTGATGTTAAAAATTTAAATTTACGAATTTGAAATTTAAATAATTCAGCCTACTTTTGATTTAGAAATTAAATTATAAAAAACACAGTTCTTCTGTCGGCAGTCCTCGTGATTTTGTTTGTTTTAGTTTAGAAGAAATATAGGCACTTTTATCTTATACGGGCGCCAATTATAAGGTTGATTAGCCTTAGTAGAACGATCCTGGTACTCTCATCATTTTATACACCTTACTTTTATAAAAATCAAATAATTCTTTCAAAATTTGATATAATTTCCGCAATGAAATAAAGAATTTTTCAAAAACAAAACCTCCCTGCACAAATAAACTGTAGTGAACTAAAAAATAAATAAAATTAATAAGTGCAAATAAAAAACAAAAAAAAAACATAATTTGCCTGCGCTTGTACATGCAGAGGTTTGGTCATTTCTAGAGCTAGAAATTATAGTTTCTCAATTGTCTGAGGTTTCAACAACAGATGTCAATCCACCTTACGGTCACTATGATAAGCTGTAAGATAAAAACTGCAGGTGTTATTCTGATTTGTTTTTTGTATTTAACGGTTTAAATAAAATACTTTAGTAATTAGTGTGTGAAGTATTAGCTTCAAATATCGATACGAGAGGAAGCCTTATTGGAGCCAAAGTTATACTCATCAATTCCAAATAGGTCTCATAATAATCATTAAAACGAGAAATAAAACGGCAAACAGAAATCATAAGCGGTCAAAGGTTACAAGGTTCTTTTATCATCTCCCCTTATCAGTATAAAGTATCCAAGTATCAATTACAGTATTTAAACATATTTATACAGTATTAGTAACTACCAACGTTATCGGGTTTGTTTACTTCGAGTGGGTATCAAGGTCCAATAGTGTTGGTATTTGAAGAGCACGCCGTAAACAATAGGAGCTCAGAGTTGCTTTAGGACTTCAAGAGGTACTAAGTCGATGCCCACCCATCGCTGCAGATTTTATTAGTTTAAATCTCCTCATCGATTCGACCACTGCGATTTGACGTAGTCTATCGCCTGAACCTCTGACGTCTCAACATCCTCGCTCGCCCCATCGACGAAGATATACAGATAAGAATATATTTTTTACATAAATTTCTTTCTTTGCTCACACTTTTTTCAAACTAGTATCAACCAAAATTGATATTGAAAACATTCGATCTTGTTTTTTATTTAATCATGTTAGACTTATTTAAAATGTATCTAAAATGTAAATTTGTTTATTATTAATTTTCTGATCATACAAGCGTTTTAATTACAATTTCAATTTAATAAATAATTTTTTTTAAATAAAAATGTCTTTGTTCACAATATTTTATACTAGCAAACAAGCTTCAAGCAACTTTAAAAGTTTTATTTTTTTATTAAATGGCATTAGACTTATTTTCATTGTTTCAAGAGTGTAAATTTGTTTATTCACTATTTTTATGATTATGAAAGCGTTTAAACTATAATTTCAATATTAAATTCAATCAATTAATTTTTTAACATAATTAAAAATTTATTTAAATTAAAAAATTATTTTATTGATTAAAAAGCTCCATTTTACAGCTTTTACAACTGTTGATTAAATTCTCATTTATTCTGTATTTTTTTCAACTCATGTTTACAGGAAAAAAAAACATAGAGTCGATCTTCCAGCAATATGGCTTCATGGAATATATTTTAATTTAGAAATTCTACTTCATTTAATTTTCTCATTCTATACAATGAAGTAAAGAAACAAAAGCTTAAAAATTATTCTAAATAACCTAATGTATTTTTCCAGGTATTTAGTTATTTTATATAATTGTTGTCATATTTTGGGGCAGCAGTATTATTTCATTTCTACTTCCAAGACGGAACTATCTGATTATCTTCAATTGTTAAAGAAGATTTCTATGTATATATAAGTAGATACATTTCTATGTATGCATAGAAAGTAAAAGTAAATTAACAGAAACATTTTTTAAAACAAAACATTTATTTAATTAACATGGAAAATAACAAAAATGATAAGTCAAAAAAGTGTTGGCAGACCCTTCTGCTTATGGGCTATGCAAAAAGCTTAATATTTTCCATAAGCTTAATATCATCCGTTTTGCTTCTATAATAGCATGAAGTCTTGATGGCATTGATGAGACAAGATTTTAGGTGAATTCCGGTCCGATCTTAACCGGCTCCTCAGCTAAAACTCTTCTTCGGTCATTTTTTGATGAAATTTTATTTTTTTGTACTTTCAAGTCGAGTAAATAGCACAAATGTTCAACTGGATTTATGTCTGGGGAATGCGGTGATGGTTTAAGCTGTCTTCTAACATTGTACAGCATCCGTTCTTTTGTTTTATTGGCGGTTTGTTTAGGGTCCTTATCTTGCTGGAGCACGAATGTATCCAGAATTCCAAATTTTCAGCACTGCTCTCCAAATTATGCCGCAAAATGTCGAAATACTTTTCAGCATTCATAATCCCCTCAATGAGACTCAAATTTCCAACCCCATTCGATGACATAAAGCCCCAGACTAGATCTCTTACACCACCATGTTACTCTGTCCGGTCTGACATTTGTGGCTGAAAATCGGCGTTTGGTTTCCTCCACACGTATTTGCGACCATCAGATCAGATTTGTTTGCAATTTCCCCCCACTCTTTAAACCATGACATATTTTGTTTTATTATTTCTCTAATTGGCTTTATAGAAGTCTAGCAATATGAAATAAGACACATATTAATATTTTGTCGGCATTTTAAATTTTAAAAGGAAAGATAAAACTATCTTAAAATTTTTAAAAGTGTCCCAAAGTTACACTGCTTTCGCTATATGGAATGAGTTCTGCAAAGTAGTAGGGCCTTTCGAAGGAAATTAGGAGCTGTTAAAAGTTGAAAAAAAATAAAAAACTTTTGATTCAGTTAATCCAGATCGGATGTTGTTTATTTTAACCGTTCATAAATAGTTATTTATGCACCTAGGGACTATAGAAGATCATTATTCCCTCAGCTGTAAGTTTGTACCCGAGCGAATGTCAGGGTACAATTCGAGTTTATTTTCGAGTGAATGCGATGAAACAATCGAGTTTATTCCCGAGCGGAATGATTATCTTTACTCACGAGGCCAAACCGAGGGAGTAAATTATTGCTGGGAATAATGATCAATTTAGTACCGAGGGGCATACATGATTTTACTTCCAGATGGGAAGTAAAAAGAAAAACTATACGCTATAATATTTTATATTATGTTATGTTTTACAATAAATTAAATGTATTAAAAAACACAAAAAAAACCTGTACCACTACGGCCCGTGAACGAGTCTGGTGGTTCAGTACATGGTTGAGACTGTACTGTTTCATGGACAACGGTTCTGCAAGGAGGTGACTTGTCCTCCCATTCAACTAATAGCTGAGGGAATAATGATCTTCTTTAGTCCCTAGTTCATTAGTGCATAAATAACTATTTATTAACGGTTAAAATAAACAACATCCGATCTGGATTAACTGAATCAAAAGTTTTTTGGGTTTTTTTCAACTTTTAATAGCTCCTCGAAAGGTCCTACTACTTTGCGGAAGCTCATACAATATAGCATAAGATATTGTAACTTTAGGACACATTTAAAAATTTTAAGATAGTTTTATATTTCCTTTTAAAATTTAAAATTCCGAAAAAATATTAACATGTGTCTTATTGCTAGACCTCTATTAAGCCAATTAGAGAAATAATAAAACAAAATATGTCATGGTTTAATGAGTGGGGGGAAATTTCAAACAAAATAAATTATAAATTAAATTTAACTTTAAACTCCGTGGGTACTTGTGAGGAAGAAATGTCCAAAATGTTAGAGCTGTATAGTGATTATCACGCTGAACCGCCAGATTCCCCTCTTATTTTGGGTACCCTATTTTTATAATATTTTATACAGGCTGGGTGGGACCCAGGAGGGTCCAAGATCCCATACGATCCATCTCCGACTGCAAACATAATAAATAAAATTCTTGCCCGCAGCGGCATTTGAGCCAGGATTTCCGGTTCCTCCATTGTTTTCGAATACAGTTTTTTATTTATTTTACGCTAATAAACTTTTTGAGAATTCCCTTATTGAGTATAATTTTAATTTTAATAACAATAACAAAGCTTAGCGAGCTCGAAGGCACAATGCCGACACCACCAATCTGCTTACCATTTTCTGTGCACGTAGCACTAAACCAAATCCGCCTTATCTATCTTCACACTCATCTTCTCACTTACGCCTCGGTCTACCCCAGTGGGCACATCGCCTATTAGCATCTTAGAAATTCGTTCGTAACTAAGCCCAGGCACTGGAAATAATTTAACTTTAATATTTTTTTTTTAATTTTAGTAATAATCAGGTTCTTTTCTCTATATTGTTCACTGTTGGAAATTATTTTTATATTGGAAGTAGAAGCATGAAAATGCTGGGCATGGAAGATAAGGCGGTCGAATGTCTGTTGAATAGATTCCATTGGTGTGCTGCAAGGTTCTTCATCAATATCACAAGTCACCCTAGCTCCAGTATGTTGGAATATACTGCCTCCAACACGGAGGAATTCCAAGTATATTTCAAGTCTTCCTAGCCAAATAATGCCACGGAAAACCAAACACTTTTAAAGGAAATACATATTACATAGAAGGGTAGAGCAGTGTTGACCCGATCTTCTCTTAGGTATGTCATTAATAAAGAAAAACTAAATAAATTATAAATTAAATTTAACTTTAAACTCCGTGGGTACTTGGGAGGGAGAAATGGCCAACATGTTAAAAGTGTTCAATGATTATTTATTTTGAGTTTACCATGAATTAGCCATTTGAATGTAGCAAAAAAAAATAGCTTAGTTATGAAATGTACAGGGGAACTTCTGAATCAAAATTTCAAACCATTTGATTAGCAAAATATACAGTTATGCTCAATGTGTAATTTGAACGAAATTGAAAACGGTTTTCACTTCCTGGCGGTATCTCCCGTCTTAAAATCGTATGGGAAAAATATTTAAATATTAATTTAACTATCCACAATTACTATTCATTACTGTAGATCTTTAAAAATTAAAAGCCTTCTGCAGCAATTCTATTGGTTGAAGATTTTTAATTCTGAAACCATATATCTGATATTCCATTTCCAACATTTTATTTTATTTTAATAAAGTCATATTTTGAGGTTTATCATGTTTGAACTAGAAGTTTTATGGGAATAATCGCATCAGATAAAAACAAAAATCCTCTCTTAAATTGCCAAGGCCTATATTTTTAATCCATTCAACAGGTGTTTCTTCTGGTTTTGACCGAGTAGTTTCTTTTCCAGCGTTTCAATGGTCGTACTGCAAGCTTAATCAGGGCTTGCTTGGGGGGGGGGGTCGAACGGAACATCTCTGAGTTGTCTGAGGGGAACACCCGTCAAATGACGGCTATCAGTTTAGAATGAAAGAATTCGCATAACATATTGCAAATTTTCACATTCTACACAGTTATACAATTTGTATAACTTGCGTAAAACACTGGTATATTTTTGAATAATATGTGTACGGGCTTCGCAATTTTTCCAACCACTCATTGCTACCTAAGATGCGAGTAGCCTAACAGTTAGGAGTATGGTTATTCGTTCGATTACTGTTGATACAGCACTATCCTTTCGTACGATAGGGGCTAAAAAAAAGTCAAAATTTGAAATAAAACATTCATTTTACATTTGACATAATTTTTGAAATGATAAAACCAGTCTGTATTTATTTAATTTTTTTCATCCGTTGGATTTTTTCCGCCAAAACAAAGGGCGGCGATGGACTCGCGGAGTGATGCGTACGCGTGCCGATACCTTACAGATGATGTCACAAAGACCTAGCGTTGTGCTGAACCCGCAGGGGCTTTTATCAATAAAAGTGTGAAACGATGCCATCAATAAAAGTGTGTTCCGTTCAACGAGTTAATCTTAGACTCTCTGATCAAGGCTTAATCTCAGTTGAGCCTCCGACTAAGCCTTGGGGAACCTTGCAGTATGGCCAGCGAAACGTCGGCAAAGAATTTGACTACAAGGTCGAAACCGGAAACACCTGTTGAACGGATTAAAAACAAAATTGTTCTAATGGTCAATAAAATAATTTCTGTAAAGTACTGCTCCTCTAAACTAATGAATTATTATGACGTCCATACTATGTTATTACCATATTTTATATAATAAATTTTTAATATACAGTCGAACCTGGATTAGTTGAATCTTTTGGTGACAGGATTTCAATTCCACTTAAAGAGTATTACACTGAACCAAGGCTTCACTTATCCAGGTTATTAATATTGAATATACCACTAAAAGAGGTTCTCAAATAACTTGTAATTTCTATGAATGTAAAATTACCTGTGTATGTAGAACGCACTTAAAAAACCATTCATACATGAAATATTAAAACAATTTTTACATAATTTTGTGATATGAAAATAAAACATTGCGGATTTCACAAATATAATTGTATTAATGAAAGTAATCACTTTGTCATACAATTTATTCATCATCGGCTCCTTTATTCATTTCAAAAACATCTGCAACTTCTCAATACAATTTATTGTTTGTATTTATTATTACAAACACCATTTTAGCAATGTAAATTCTACTTAAACTGGTAAATAAAAAAATTCTCCTATCTACAGAGTTAATTTTCACAAAAATGTATTCTACTTATAAACCTTCCAGTTAGAGAGTTTATTTAAGGAAAAAATGATGGGACAGGAAGTTTTGTACCACTTACAGAGCTATTCCACTTATGCAGCTACCACTTATCCAGGTTTGACTGTATATCTATGTTTATTTCTGTATAAATTGACTTAACCTGATCGAAATTACACAATATAGAGAGCTAAACTCGATTTTAAGTTGGATAAGCGTAAATAGTATATATTTTTTTCTTATGTTGTATTATTTATTGGAACAATTAGGGCTATTTTCGTTAACTTAGTGATAAAGATTTAGGAGGCGTTTAAAAAGAATTGTATAGTCAGTAAAGAGTTTAACTAATAAAATTTTAGCACCCAATTAAAAGTGTTTAAATGTATTCACTGTAGGTTTCTAATAAAAATTGTGACAAAATTGGTATTGATACCTGAAATAAACTAGGTTCCTGATAAAAAGTGCTACTTGACTAATATTAAATTTTATTTTCGTTTTTTAAGAGTTTTTTCAAATGATTTTTTTATGTTATGCACAAGAAAAAAAACGAGATTTGAACGGACTTCATGTCCTACATCAGCAATGTCAACCCAAATAGCCACATAACATCGATATAAATGATGATGGTTATCATTACTTCCCAGGACTGCTATTGGTCGTAAAAGAACAAGGCTAGATTCAAACGACTTAATATTGCAGAAACCATCAACTAAATCGATACCATTGTCTATCGCCATTTCAATACTTAACCCGAATTACAAACAGTCAATAGGAGGAATAAAATTAGACCAATAATTATAACAAAATCATGATAAAGACCTTTTTTTAGAAAAAAAAAACTATTTGCTATCTCCCGTAAAAATGTACATATAAAAGAGGAGGGTATGTTTAACATGTTTACAATCCTGATTATAAGAAAGCAATGTCATAACATAAGTTATAAATCTATATACTTAATCATTGTTACTTTCCCCATAAGCCCTTCTGATGATTCGACGATAGTATCAATATATATTTTAAATAATTTATTCATGCGTTTTCAATATCTCTACTATTGAGCCTATAAAAGGAGCATCACTCAAAAAAGTTGTATACAATTTCTGGGCACCACTAAGTTTATACAAAGAACAAATTTAAGCTTGATTTTCCATATATGTTTCTCTACTTTGTTTGCTTAACTTCTGTTTCCTGACCATTAATTATTATTTCTCATTATAAACCTAACTCTAAAATGCTCTACGTCAATTAATTATAAGTTAAACATTAATTTCGGGCGCCAATAAATAAATACTGAATTTATATAATATGAATTAATATGATAAATCAACTTATATTAGAATGGACGAATATTTGCATTTCTATAAAAATAACATAAATCGGGTTTTACCCACTCATTTCACATAAACACTTTCAAATTTTAAATCATATCCCTTAACTAATCCCCACTTTATAGGACTTCACTTAACAACATATAAGAATTACAGTACCTTTGTCACTTCGACGTATCATCATCATCATCACTTGCACTACAACCTGGGACGGGTCTTCGCCGCATCAAGACAACGCCTCCATTCATGTCTTGCGCCAGGGTCTACCAAGCTCTGGTGTTGAGGAGCTTCTTTGCGTCGGCTTCGGCCTCATCTACCCATCTCAGTCGTGGCCGTTCTCTCCTTCCCCTCCCATCCACATACCCAAAGAGCAGCCTCATGATAGGTGTGTCCCCGTCCATTCTTGAAACATGCCCCACCCATTCTTAGCCTTGAGATCCTTATAAATTGTACCACATCCAGTTCCCGGTAAATCTGGTACAACTCTGCATTTTGTCTCTGCCTGCACTGGGCGCCATCCCTTACAGGTCCAAACATCAACAATACGGGGTGGGTACAACAACAACCACAACTGTTTAGTAATAAGCTTCTGTTCCAGTTGTTAAGTGATAATAAGACACATCGCCCTCCTCCCCCCCCGGGAGCCCTGAAGAAGGCCTGCAATGTGGGTTGAAACGTTGTCTCTCCAATAAACGGTTCTTGGACCATTTTATTACCCTTTAGTGCCTTTTTATTACATAACGCTTATATTATATGTATGTAAAAGAAATGCCTATGCAACTATTTACATGTTATAAGTTACAAGATACTAGCAAAAGATACATTAGGTGACCTTGGTCCGCTTCATGAAGATCGTCAGTTAATATACTGTTCCTCCAACGTGGAGGGTCTGTGACTGATTGTGCTACCGTGGCCAGGCATTGGCATAGTCACTTTCCTATGCCAATAAACAACAATAAAAGCAGTAAAACATTTTCGATGTTTATTCCTGGCAGGGACGAAAAAGTAGCGAGCTATAAATTGGCAGAGAGGCAGCCACGTGAATTCACTTGTCACGCTCGAAATGGCTTTCCCGATGATTTGATGTCACTCAATGTCCTCGATACGCCGCCATCACCAGCGGTTTACTCGGGAGATAAAATTGCCTGATAGATTCCATGTTCCCCATTGAGTCCATTTCTTACCTGTCTTTTGCCAGGATATAACGTATCCGTATTCATATGTTTACATTTCAAGAAACCCATTTACTGAGTCATTTCAAAATTTATTCATGCGGAAGAAACTGCCATATTTATTTATCAGTTATGAATTTTCAATATGTTTTTGAAAAATTGCTATTTTTTATCGTCTATGTATATCAGTTTATTTGGTTGCTTATTCAATTTTTTTTTTCAATCATTTAATACCAAATTTTATTATTATGGACAGTTATATTCGTTTCGATATTCTGCTGCTCTGAAACGTTCATGGGTCAATATTATCCAATCTCTTTTGTTTTTTAGCCAGTAGTACTTTTTCCCTCTTTTTTCTGCGTAGCGGAGTGGCTCAGTGGTAGAGCACTGAGTTGCCATACCGGAAATCCTGGTTCGAATCCCTCTGCCATGATTGCAGGCCATGATTTTTATTGAGTCTGATTGCAGCGGAATATATATCATATAGGATCTAGGACCCACCTGGGGCCCACCCAGCCTCTATAAAATATTATAAAAATAGGGTACTCAAAATAAGAGGGAAAAATCTGGCGGTTGAGCGTAACCTAGGACAAGTCACCTCCTTGCAGAACCGTTGTCCATGAAACAGCACTGCCTCTATCATGTACTGAATCATAGACCCGTTCACCAGGTTGTAGTGGTACAGGTTTCCCCTCTGTAAGTTTTAAAAATTGGTACCTGATTTTTTTTTAATTTATGTCTCATTTAGGCTGGTTATTTTCACTTTACTATCTTACCATTTCTTTTTCTTTTCCGGTATAAAATTTTTGCTACATCATCGTTGGTTATACAATTTGTCTCTTGATATCATCAATAACTATTGATCCAATCAATTTAGCATTCTTTTACATTACATTTCCCCAACTTAATGTAGGTCTTTAAGTTGCAAAGTTTGCATTTAAACCAGATTCCGCTGACGAGAGGTGGAATCTTACCCCTGTAGTTGATTATATGACGGGCCGTAATATGTCTTTTCATAATCGATATATCGGTTGTACCCCAGTGGTATTGCCCTTGAAGATCCCAATGGTACTTGACTTGATTAAGAAACATTAAGAACCTCTAAATACGCAGCAAGTTTAAATGTCTAAATAAAGGGTATACATAGCCCTTAACCTGTACCATGTTCTATCCTGTTAATGGTTATAGTGGCGCTGGTACAGTGGTTTAGCCTTCTAAGGCACCTGGTTACATATCATAAAACATTTTATGTATATAACACACACAATCATGGAGACACAGAACATGGAACATCAAGAACCTCTAAAGATCTAGGTTAACATAAACAGTTGTTACATAGAGTTCCAATTCATTCTTTTTTGGGAGATTAATGGCGATTGACGGTCCAGAATTTGCTTTTGCTGAATTTTCAGGGAAATATAAAATTATTGTTTTATAAGTTCATATCATATCATAAGTATCACCAATAACATATGGTATATAAGTTTGAATACATTGTCCCCGCCTTAATTTGGGTCTTAAAGTTACAAAGTTTGCGTTTCAACCTGACTCCGCTGACTAGAGGAGGAATCATACCCCTGTCGTTGATTATATGACGGGCCATAATATGTATTTTCATAATCGATATATAATCGGTTGTACCCCAGTGGTATTACCATTGAAGGTCCCAATGGTACTTGACTGGGTCAAGACACATTAAGAACCTTTAAATACACAGCAAGTTTAAATGTCTAAATACCTGGTTACATATCATAACACATTTTATGTATATAACACACACAAACATGCAGACACAGAACATGGAACATCAAAAACCTCTAAAGATCTAGGTTAACTTGAAGAGTTGGTACATAGAGTTCCATTTCATTGTTTTTTGGGGAGATTAATGGTGATTCACGGTCCAGAATTTCCTTTTGCTGGATTTTCAGGGAAATATAAAATTATTGTTTTTTATAAGTTCGTATTATACCAATAACATCTGGTATATAAGTTTCAATACATTATCCCCACCTTAATTTGGGTCTTAAAGTTACAAAGTTTGCGTTTCAACCTGACTCCGCTGACTAGAGGTGGAATCATACCCCAGTCGTTGATTATATGACGTGCCATAATATGTAATTTCATAATCGATATATATTCGGTTGTACCCCAGTGGCACTTGCTGAAGATCCCAACGGTAATTGACTTGGTCAAGAAACATTAAGAACCTTTAAATACGCAGCAAGTTTAAATGTCTAAATACCTGGTTACATATCATAACACATTTTATGTATATAACACACACACACAAACATGCAGACACAGAACATGGAACATCAAAAACCTCTAAAGATCTAGGTTAACTTGAAGAGTTGGTACATAGAGTTCCATTTCATTGTTTTTTTGGGAGATTAATGGTGATTCACGGTCCAGAATTTCCTTTTGCTGGATTTTCAGGGAAATATAAAATTATTGTTTTTTATAAGTTCGTATTATACCAATAACATCTGGTATATAAGTTTCAATACATTATCCCCACCTTAATTTGGGTCTTAAAGTTACAAAGTTTGCGTTTCAACCTGACTCCGCTGACTAGAGGTGGAATCATACCCCAGTCGTTGTTTATATGACGTGCCATAATATGTAATTTCATAATCGATATATAATCGGTTGTACCCCAGTGGCACTTGCTGTAGATCCCAACGGTAATTGACTTGGTCAAGAAACATTAAGAACCTCTAAATACACAGCAAGTTTATCTGTCCAAATAAAGGGTATACAAAGCCAAACAATTATTAGCAGATTTGTTGGTTCTCTCCAAATCATTGGAACAGCAAAAGGCATTGATTTGTGTGTTCCTTTCAGCCAACCAAAGCTGAGATTGCGGCTACATGAAGAACAACCTATTTTAGGAGCCCACGGTTTATCCTGATCACTTACTTGGCATCCAAAATATAACTCATACCCCATCTTTATCAATGGAGTCAATGATTTCCGATTGCATTTGAATGTCGCTTAACGATAAATATAAATATAAACCAGTCAGGATCGTTTTTACACTGCCGCAGCATATCAGATTTGAAACTAAAAAAGTTCTGGTCCGTATCGAGGTTCAAATAAGACTGTAGATTTGGTGCCGAGTAACCAGTCTGTCAGATGACTGAATAATATATAGAGGGTGGGGAAACAGTTAAGTTTAGGTGGAGGGCCTGGGGCAGGTACCTGGGGAAGCCCGCCAGTCGGCAACAGTCCCTTCTTTTGTGAATGTTAGCCCAAAATTCCTGAAGCCTAATATTTATGCTCTCCCAATTTTTTCATTTTGTAATACATTATAAAAGCTTCAAAATTAAATACGTTTTTAAAGTTTTCAGTGATCAAAAAATTTTTAAAATGTCTAAAAACACCAAATTTTTCGACCTAAAACACAGATTTGTCAAAAAATGGTGCCTGATGGAGATTTTCTGACTTCGGATTCGTGTTCAGCACACTTCAAAACATAATTAAACAAAATGTTTGTTGAAGGGAGGATTTTGATGCAGAACAGTGTTATCATCACCGTTCGGGCTTTCTCCAGTTAGCTATATCCAGCGAAGCAACTCTACCACGGTAGCAACTCTCTCTCCTTCTAATCTCCATTGATGCCACCACATCTATTTCATACTCTTCCAGACAGTTATCCAGTGCACGACTCTTTCACATCTCCAATAGCTCTCAAACATTTTAGCAATTATCCGTCCAAATCCGAGGCTTTGTTGAGTTTTTAGCAATATTTTTATTACACAGGTCTGTCGCTAGCCCATTTCTGTGCCTCTTTTAGTCACCTCTTACTACAGGTAAGAGCTACCGCAGGATAATCCCTGGACGGGAGCCTTACCTGGGCCCCCTGGGAAGGAGACCTAACTTAATAATAATAACTTAATAATTCAGGGCTCATTGAATTGACGCTTTACAATTTATTGACCCTTTGAATTGGCTAGTTCCGTGTTGAAGCCGATTTTTGTAATACTGTCCGTGGTGAATGCCTTTTTGGGCTGTGTGTTCGATAGAAGCTTCTTTTCGTTCTTTATATCTATTATTTTCGTTTTTTGCTTCTCGTATTTTCCCCCCACTTTGAATTCAGTACTGAGGTATACGAGGGCCTTTCGTAAATTATCGAGGGCCGTTTAAAGCGAATAATGAACTGCTCTCTTAGATTTCTCCTTGGTACTCCGAGGCGATCCCGCATGTCACACCATTACGATGAGTTAAAGTGGTTCTTCCCCCCATTCGTAGACAATATTTCCTTAGTGCCTCCCTACACCAACTCTCAACACCCTTCACATATATACAGTCTTCTCCAATTCAAATCCTCAGTCCAACACCACTAAACAAGCCTTTCCGACCTCTATACTCGTTCCCAGAGAACAAAAGCATTCGAACGTTCCTTGCTCGCCCGCTCCACCGCTCCTTTCATCCGCCATGCTTCATTTAAATCCTTGCTTGTCCAACATCTCATGACTTTCCAAAAAGATGCTCCCTAAGCAGGTCAATCATTCGCTGAAACAAATCAGTATTGAATAATCGATTTTGGTCCTTGCTCGTTTTTGTTTATCTTTCTTAAAGAAGATATAGACTGTGTAAAGAATTTATTGCATGCTAGCGCACTCATTTATTTTATTTATTAACTGTTGTTACTAATATATTTATTCTCTTCGTTAAAATCCTGTAAAGATTCGTATTTATTTATTTCATTTTCTGGCACTTTTTAAATACATCATGCTTTGTATTATTATGTATTCTTCTGGCCAGATGTATTTTTATGTTCATGTTTGTTATTCTAAAAGGACTTGGATCCACAATAAAGTTTCTTTTCTATACCTAATTTTTAAGTAATAGTGTTTTTGTTGTTGTTTGAGAAAGTCGTTGATGATCGCCTTGGCCTCGGAACCATAGAGCCGGCCAAACGCCGTCTTTAGGCGTGATGTATAAAGACGGAGGTTGGGGTACTCATTGCCAGGAGTAGCACTGGCCGCAGTGGTCGTTTTAGACCCCGCAGCCCCACCCGTGCTACTTGATGGTTTGGTGGGAGGAACAGATTTAGGCAATACAGCCTTGGGCTTTGGAGTTTTTCTCCTTTCGCCTTTGGCTTCTGTTGTGCCTTCTGCTTCTGTTTCTTCTTACCATCCTCACCGCTCGTTGACGGAGCGGGAGCGGTCCCTCCACCTCCCCTTTTAACTCGAGCCGGCTGAATAGGGCGGGAGTGGCATTTGGTATTCCGAGAACGGTGTTAAGACACCTTTCAAGGATGACATTCACCACCGGTGTGGGGGGATTTAAGCGCAGCTGCTTGCCATTAGTGGCGAAAGCAAGCTGATCAATCGCCTAAACAATTGCGCTGAAATCTGCACAATTGACGCGACCCGAAATTCCCTGAGATTGCCCTTCAGCAGCTGCGTTAAGGGTTCGGGAAAATTGGATATAAGATGAAGTTGGTGTAGAAGTGGAGCCGGCAGCCGGTAGTCCTGCTTCTATACTTTCATCTGTGGCTCCAGAGCTCAACGTAAAATTGGATTCTGGTGTCATATTGACGCTTCAACGTTGTTTATCAACTTGAAAACCTTTAGGGGGGCTACTCCTCTCTGAAGCCAAATAGAGTTTTTAATTCTTGATTGACCCATTCTTTTTACTCTTTATAAATATTCTTCGCAATGTGTCCTTTATTACAGGCATTTCTCTCGTTTCAGTGTTTTACATATTCATATATATATATATATATATATATATATATCACAGAACTTATAGCGATGGATAAATCTATGTATCCATTTTTCTTGCTACTCAATTTGGTTGAATTCCATTTTTTGATTGAGCCATATTTTTTACTCTTCTATATTGTCGTATTTTATCAATATCTTATACTAATTTCTCTCCTGTCCTGACTTTCCTTTTTTATATTTCTTTGGGTTATTGTTAACTAATTTTTATTATTAGTACGTTTAAATTGTATCAATTTTTCAAAGCCTCTTGGTCTGAAACGCATATCTCTAGCGAACTATAGCGTCCAGCCCTTTTATGATTTTATCATATTCTCTATGATGTAATTAGACATAACCGACAATGCATGATTTTGAATTAAATTAATTTTTTAATTTATTTCATTTTATTTTTTTATTAATTGTTATGATTTTAAATATTTTTATTTTGAAGAGATAACATTTTTCCAGGGCCGGAATTCGAACCCGGTTCGCTCACGTTTCCGTCGTGGTGCTCTAACCAATTGAGCTAGCCTCGCTCGTAATACGCCTAGACAAATCCATCGGTGAAGAGAATGGACTCGTCTGTCCGTGTTACGAGCCAGGCTAGCTCAGTTGGTTAGACCATATGGATACATAGGTGACACGGGTTCGAATCCTGGACAAATCATTTCTCTTTAAAATAAAAATATTTTAATTAAATTTTGTTTGTTCTCTTTTAAAAGCTTAAAAAGTGCCTTTGTATGTAATGGAAGTTATATCGATTCGGGTATCAATTTAATCCTGTTTCAACTGTTCGATTTCCCATTTTTTCTAAACTTTCTGAAAGGGCAGTCTGAAATAAATCGATATATCATTAATTGTAGTGTTTACTTACCAAATTCTTCATTTTCACATAAACTTTCTTTTTTGCCTTATATTTTATAATCGCATACAAGGTTAACAGATTCGGCTGATAACCCCATGGCCCTTGCTGAAGATCCCAATGGTACTTGGCCATATCTTGATCATCTATGCATGATGACACATCAGTCAAGTCATTGGAAGTATAGCTGTTTGAATTAGGGGCACAACTAACCCTTAACCTTATAGATTTGGAAGATATTTAACGATTTACTGTTCTGCATTCACTTTCACTGTATTTTCTGGAACATAATTTCTGGGTGTTATATAATCATATAAAACATACCACAGAACTTATAGCAATGAAGAAACTTAAATTTAAATTTACATCAATGATAATTAGTTGATTTCTTTATAAGCTTTAAATCTTCTTCTTAAAACTTTAGATTGCAGAGTTTGAGTGTTGTTTTAAGCTGATGATTTGTCATGGGGTATGGAATACCTAATCCCTTTCGATTGAGTTTTATAATATCCCATCTTTAAATTCTATATTTTTGGATTTTATGAATAATTATGAACGCTATGTTACACGTACCTTAATTTTTTTATATTTTAATTATTATATTTATATTGTTTTTCTCGGCTTCTACCAGATAATGCACCTACCCAGACATAAGTCTAGGGTGAGGCTTGAAAAAATAATTTCATATGTTCATTAGTTTTCTTGCGATACTCGCAGTTCCGAGAAACACTGCCTTATGTTCTAGAATATTATAATTTAGGTCCAACTCTTTTATACTGTTCACTGTCATTTCCGGAATCAGTCCATTCGGGGATATAATAATAATAATAATAATGATAAAAATAATAATGCTTTATTGACATCAAATTATGACAAAAGCCTCTCCTTAGGAGGTAAAATGGAGCTCAGCTCCAAAATATAATTTTATTATATTATAAATATAGTTTTTTGAGACAATATAAAATAATATAACCAATACTCGTCACAAATTCCAAAAAACAAAAACATTCTTTTAGAACAAATGTAAATAAGTAGTTATGAAATAAAATAAAATAATCATCATTCATTATTCAT
The DNA here is from genome assembly GCA_964056705.1 of Troilus luridus. Classification (NCBI taxonomy): domain Eukaryota; kingdom Metazoa; phylum Arthropoda; class Insecta; order Hemiptera; family Pentatomidae; genus Troilus; species Troilus luridus. The sequence continues at coordinate 12,136,075 of OZ057412.1, forward strand.
TACTATAAAAAACAAAACAAAAACGTTATTTTAAAAACAATTTAATATAGTAATATAGTTTTAAATTATTAATAAATAATAAAACTATATTACTACCACTTTCACTATAAAACAACGATCACTACAAACTACAAAAACAAAACAAAACTTTTTCCCTTTTATAGACTCTTCACAGCCTCTGTCCCTGGCCACTTTGATCCAGTTAGTTCCCACTCTTCGGGTAATTTCATCCCTCCACCTCATGCACTGTCTTCCCCTGCTTCTCGTTTGGCCGATCGGAGTCCACTCGGTGCTGCTTTTCGACCAGCTCTCGTCCTACACTCTGGCTGGGTGTTTAGCCCACCTCCATATCAGTTTTCGGGCCTCCTTGCTGAGACCTTTAACTTTTACACGAGTTAGGATATCTCGGTTCTTAATTTTCTCAATTCTTCGGATTCCCATCATACTCCTTAAAAGTTTCATTTCCATCGAGTCCAGTTTCCCCTGTTCCCTTTTTGTAAATACCCAAGTCTGAGCGCCATACAGGATTGAGGGGTAGATACAAGACTGTAGTACTTTTGCTTTTAATTCAATTGTGAAGTTACCTTTAAAGATATTTTTCAAGGACCAATATTTGTGCCATCCTATTTGTATTCTTCTGTCCAGTTCTTTACTTTTTTTCTTTTCTAAAGAAATTTCCTCCCCTAAATATATGAATTTATTTGAGCATTCTGTTGTATGTTCTCCTATTGTGATATACTGTTCTTTTGTATTTGTAATTATTTTCGATTTTTGGTGACATTCGTGGATATGAACGTTAAAACTTTTGCATTATGAAGTTTATATAACAGCTTCAATTCCTCTGCCTAGGTCCTGATGTTTTTCTATTTTCTTCGGCAACCACCTTGTGGTGTGGAGGTTATCATCTGTCTTCACTCCTATTTCAACTATATTCACTCATTTTTCTTCTTTAACTAAATATGTTAAGAATCGTGTGATCAGTTATTGCAATTATTAGCAGTTGGTTGTACCTTTAATAATAACAGTATAATATAATAAATAATGATAATTTAATAATAAGGGTAGGTCTTGTTCAAATTTTTAAATTTCATGGCGAATTCTTGGTTCTTGGAACAATATTTGCCACATTATTGTGCCTCAAAAAATACTCCTTGCCAGGAGGAGGTTGACACCCAGATGTTATATGCTCAATGAACTATTATTATTAATTATTATATTTTCATTAGTATTTTCTTGGTTCTCTTTACTATTGTCACTTTCTTTATGCTGTATGTATTATTATGTTAATTGCCTTATGGGACTTTTCATTCTGAATATCCTTTACTTTGGTCTTTATTTATGGATATCTAATACTGAATATTTGAATCCGAGGCTTTCTGTTGACTGTTTATCGCTCTCTGAGTTAGAAAAAGCGAACTCTACCCCTCAGGAACAAGCGGGATTCACGGCTGGACGGTCATGTACGGACAATATTTTTGTTGTACGTCAACTTATTGAGAAGTCCCAGGAAATGAAACAGGAACTCCACATGGCCTTTATAGACCTGGAACAAGCTTATGACAATGTGCCTAGAGAGAGTTTATGGATAGCACTTGAAGAAGCAGGCATTAATAGGGCTCTAATAAAGGCGGTGAGAGACCTATACACCAACGACTTATATCAGATTAAATGCGGTAACCACCTTTCGGACCCTTTTCATGGTACTAAAGGATTGAAGCAAGGGTGTAGCATATCACCCACTCTCTTCAAGATATACCTTCACGAGGCAGTGAAACCTTGGTACAAGCAATGTGGAGATGTTGGGCCGTTCATTGATGGCGAACAGCTACTATCCTTATTCTTCGCTGACAACCAGGTCGTGTTTGCGAGGCGGAAGGTAAAGATCTGCTACGAAACGTTGGGCTTAAAAATTAACTTCGAGAAGACCGATTATATTGCCGTTGGAGATCCTGATACAAATGCGCTTCTGGTGGACAGGGAGGCCTGTAAGAAAGTAAATATATTTAAGTACCTGGGATCTTATTTGGATACTACCGGGTCGTCGGAGTATGACGTCAGGAAAAAGGTGGAGCAAGCCCGAAAAGGTACTAGAATGCTGCATTCGGTCCTATGGAACGCAGAGACGTCTAAGGAAAATAAAAGCCGTATTTTCACCATCATTGTCGAATCTATCCTGACTTATTCTTCGGAAACCTGGACTATGAGCTCCCGTCTGTGCTCAAAGGTGCAGGCGGTTGAAATGGATTTCTGGAGGAGGTGTCTCCGTGTCACCAGGCTGGATAGACTGGGAAACGAAGAGATTCAACAGAGGACGGATGTGAATATATCAACGAATGAAAAAATCGCGACACGCCGCCTTAGATGGTACGGCCATGTGAAAAGAATGGCATGCTGGATTGGGTTCCACCAGGGAGGAGAGGACGCGGACGGCCCAGAAGCAGGTGAATGGAGGGAGTCCAGGAAGAGATGGCCGGTAGGGGTCTCCAGGAAGATGATTGGGTGGATCGAAATGTGTGGAGCTCTGCTCTGACAGGTTGAGGCAACCCATGATGGAACGCCTTTAATAATTATAAATAATACTGAATATTAAAAACTGAAAACAGACAGAAGGGAAACCAAAACATCAGTCAATACTTAGATCATTCAGGGATCTTCAGGAAAAATTAGAATAAAAACCATAGAAAAAAACGCATCTCATTTGCTTAAACGAATCATGGAATATCATGGATACATTGGCAGGTAGTCCTATTTTATGCACCGCTCTTTTGTAAAAGGTTCAGTCTTCGAAGATATCGGTTATTGACAAGCTCTCGCTGAACTTCGGTGGGTGTTATTTAGTAATTAGGTGAGCGTGGGTAAGCCTTGAATGTCCTATTCTAAGTCGTGTAAGGACTATTTCCTCTCTTCGGATGCTACGGCAGGAGCTGCTCTATGGTTTGACATCAGTTTTAATATGCTTCAATTTATTTGGAGGGCTATTGTCCCACAAGGTCTACCACTCTTGGAGTAAGTTATGTCTTAGTGGTCGCGCTAGCTCGGTATATTTGTGTTTCGTAGCGTTCTAGATGGATTTTTTTTTTTTTTTTTGTATATTATGTATATTATATTTTTGTATTACGTAGACTTCTGCCCAGATGTATATTATGTTTCTGTTACTGTTCATGCTTTTTATTCTAAAAGGGACTTAGCCTCAGAATAAAGTTATTTCTCTATTGTATTCTAAATCTATATAGATCTTAGTCAACCCTTATTTTTTATTTATTAGCGTCTTTTGTAGTGTTATCAATCTTGAAGCTTTGCAGTCAGATCTCGCTTTTGCATGGTTGCGCTTCCAGTAGTTAATCGAGGAATTCCTTCATGATTATTACAATGTAACTGTACCTTAGGTGGTTGAGGAGATAAAGTTCAACCAGCTGGTCCTCTACGAGACTTGCATCGAGAAGTGGTCAAGCCAGCGACTGAAGGTGGGCTACGCGGCTTGCGTCCTCATGGTCCAGGCTGTCATCCCGGCCCTCGTGGTCGGCCTGGTTCACGCCCAGATCGCCGCCTACCTCAACGCTCACGCCAGGACTCAGAGGGACTCCAGGAGGGCCCAGCGGGAGTTACAGAGGAACAGGAGGACCACTCTCTTACTGTCCGGTAGGAGTTCATGTTATTATCTTATTGTGTAATCTAATTGAACACTGCGAAAGGTTAACGTAATGTGCATAATATATGTCACAGTTTCTTGAATAATATTACTTGACTTTAGGTATTATAAACAATTTTAAACGAAAGTCATCTTGGAAAATCATCTTAAAAAAAATAAAACGGTGTTCAGAAAATGTTCTAAACTCGCATAATTTCCATATATAGATTGAGAGGATATTTGTTGAGCTATTGCAGCGATACGCGTATTTATGATTGAAAATTGTCAGTCCAAAACTTGTTACCATATCATGGAAAGGATCTGACTGTACCTTTATTCACCGTTGCATATCATCTATTGAAAACCTCAATGTTGTCATTTCTGTTCATAACACCCACTGAAACTGGACAGCTAAATTATTTTGGTAGAAATGCCAATGTGACAGCGTCAAGAAAATATTTCCTTCTTTTCTTATTCCATTTATTTAGAAACGAAAAAAATATATCCAAATGTATTTATTTAATATTTTTAACTCTACAGCTTAATATAAGTATAAAATACATTCAACAGGGTGTTTTAGGTATTCAAAATACCTAGTATTATCTTTCTAAAATAATAAATGTAGACCTTATTCATGATGGAAGAAAATGGTCCTGTTGGAGAAAAAAAAATTCTCTTAAATAGGGAGTACTGTTAAATGGAAACCAATATTGCAGTTCTTCTTCAGGGCTAAATATACAAGATACAGGCAAATTAAAATTATATATGGTAAATATTAATAATATATATAGGTATCAAGGTTATACGAGTGATGAAACATAAACATTGGGGCACCCTTAGGTTCCTGGACCATTTTCTTCATTATGTCCTTCCTTATACACAGTATGTATTGGCTTAACCGCAAAATAATACAGGATTTTATGTTTTCTTTAAAATATGACTTTTGAATGTTATAAATGTAAACACTTATTATTGTTGCCAAACTGAATCCATACTTACCAGTATGGCTACGAATGCTACTCCGCTCTCAAGAATATTCTTCTAAATAGAAATATATCCCAAGAGATCAAAGTGCGATTTTATCTACAGCCCTGGTGAATAAGTGGTTAAGTCGGATTTTGTACAGAAATAGTTAACTGCTTTCAGATAACCGGAATCGTATCATTCTGATATCATTTGACTTGAAATGGAATTTTAATATAAACAATAACTCTTTTTCAAGCCAATGCATTACTTACCTTATTCATCACGAAAATAACTCGATTCAGCGTACTTGGAACTCATTTTGAAGGAAATAAGACTTAACAACTTATTCACCGGGGCTGTAGGGTCATATTATGACCGCCTTTAATGACTCGTGAGTCGCAAAAAGACTGTTGATCGTTTAGATAATGCAGAGGGCTCCACGAGCAGGTGATCAACCGTTCTTCGACGAGTAGTGATTTTGCTGGTTGGATAATTCAGTCTTTATTAAGATGTATAAGTGCGACTTAGGGTACGCGTACACCAAAACCGATTTTGTCGGCCGATATCGGACCGAATGGCTCAAACGATTGACTCGGACGTGAATGTGCTCACACTGGTGCCGACATAGGACGTTGGCGGTCTTCTGTAGTTGATTGTGTGCGGCTTAACAAAGTGAAGATGCGTTTTTAAAATGGATGAATTTCTAGAAATGTATCTATTAGAAAATTCTTTCCGCAATTTAATTAGTCGACGTTGACGTCGGTTTGTGAGTTAATGTAATATTTATATACAGAAAACAACTCGGTGAATACCACCACCTTTTTGAAGAATTAAAATTAAAACCTATCAAGTTCTTTGAATATTTTAGAATGCGTTTTAGCACATTTCCATATATTTTAAATACAGTCGAACCAGAAACAAGGCAGAATACAATCTATAGGGAATGTAAATCACCGACGGAAAGACTCGGGCGAGAAATCCAAACAAGTTGGGACTCGTCGGTTGGTCGGCCGTGAACAGGCGTCATCGGACGATGGCGGTTATAGTGATGTAAGCACTCCCTTTGTTATACAGACGTTTGATTTGATCGGCCGAGATCAGCCGATAACGCCCGAGTAAAGTTCGGCCGCTAACGGTTTATGTGTACGCGTGCACTTACGCTTAATTTTGTTAAAGAGTTTAAGCTTCAAGTACTGACATAGTTTTTCCTTATGCTAGTTCTGACACCTGGTCCGAACCACTGAAATATCCAGAAGGAATATCGATTTATAAATGTACGATACATTACTTGTGATTTAACTGATCGTCATGAAACCTACCTTCCTATCTCATGCTACCTCGACCGTAAAATCGTGTAATCTCTTCTAATCACTAGTCGCATTTGAATTATTTGTGTGTTCGGTGTTGCTAGAGGGCTCTAGAATTTTACATACAAATTTTGTATATTTTAATTTCCATTAATATTAATTAGAAGGGAGGTATTGTAAGTATCAGAATTATCAGTGTTCAGGTTATAAGCAGGGGTAGATAAAAGTTCATAGCAACATGCTAATTGGTAGCGATTATCGAGAAATGTACTAGAATACTCACAGTGCTCCAGTTCCGAGTACCTAATATTAGGCCCAGTGACGTAGATAGGTCAAATGGCCACTGTGGAAAACTTCAATATCGTCGTCTTAGTATCGTCGTTTGAATTTGGATTTCAAAGAAATTTGATCCAGAAAAGTACTTGAACCAAATATTCGTTATAATAGAAGAAATCTTTTTTTGTGATTACGGACAAATAATATAGTCATTATTCGTAAGATTCACATAACATATAGCACATAAATGAAAATAAAAAATAGAGTAACTAAAATTATCTAGAATTGTACTCAAATATTCCCACCGCTAGAGTACCGAGCATATTACATTAGGTCAAATAGCATAGTTATTTAGGGCAAACTTCTATAATCGGTGCCTACAACATCAGGTTTCTAGTCTTAAGACACCAACAAAATATCGATAAATATACCCATTTATAAAATACAAATGTAATATAATAATTTCATATCATCTTTTGGAGAAATGGCTGTATGAGTAGATGTAGGTTGGAATTTTGGAGCGGGTAAGGCCTTAAGGGCACTATCCGCTAGTTTGGTGAGAGTAGCGGGTTGTTTTCTCCATTGGATTGTTGAACCGGAGAGGCTGCTTTTGCTACGCGTTTTTGTCCGCGTAGGTTTTTGGCAGCTGGGTTTTTCAGGTTATCAGGTTTACCATAATATGGTTTAGGTCCCTGATTCATTACTTATATTAAATAATAAATTCATTATTCATTACTGCTGTTAAATAATCATTGATTATGAAAGGCCTTTTTTTCAAATCTCAAATATTATCTTTCATAATCGCTCATAGAGCGATGATCTCTGACACCTTGCTTGCAATGATTTTATGCAGGGTGTCCCTACTCAGGGCCTCCTCGACCACCTCCACATATTCCACTGGGCCTGCAGCCCAACTATTATGCTGGTGATTTCCCCTCACCTGATCGTTAACATACTTCCTATTCTCCTGTGAGATCTTTTTCCTCACCAGATATTCTCTTATCTGGTCTTGGATCTTCTAGGCTCTTCCTACTGGTGATAATTCTTCATTGATATACGGGGATTTCCTCTCCTCCCTCGCCTAAGGTGTGTCTTTTTTTTTGGCCCCCTTCCTGCCATTGCTGGCATACGGGGCTCGGCAGACGCGGGTTAGTGCGTTGGGTTTACACACACCCGCCACTGCCAAAAAAAACTTCTTTTTTTTTGTTTATTCTTTCTTAGTAAAAACATTTTACATGCTTCAAGGGGGTGTACCGTTTAATTATTGGGTACAACAATTTTTAAAAATTCGGTGGTGCTGCCCGGTGCACGGATGTGCACATTACAGTTGGGGCAGCACCTTTAGGCCTCCTGGCCGGTCTCCATCCGTCCGGATGCTGTCCAGCCCTCCTGGTCCGCAGCATCCGTCCCGTCTTCATCCGTCCAGTCTTCTTCTCTCTCCTCCTGTGGTGGCTCCTCATCTGGTGGCTCCTCGTCTGGTGGCTCGCCGAAGAGCCGGACCTGCTAATGGTGAAATGCGCAGGCCTGACCACTTCCTTCCACACGTAGACAAACTCCTTGAAGAATGGATAGTTTCCTTCCTCCGTCAAACGGAGGAAATCCTCCACGGCGAGGGCGAAGATCCCGGTTTTCCGCGACAACCTGGCACGGTGTCCTTCCATCGCAGTGCAGGAAACAATAACATGCTCCGCTGTCTCAGGGACTCCACAAGCAGGGCACCGGGGGTCGATCTCTCTCCTATGCTCGCTGAGCTTTCCCTGGAACCCGCCATGTCCTGTCAACATCTGCGAGACCCAGTAGTCCGGGAGGACCCATGTCCTAAATGCACCCCCGAGTCCATTGAGTGACAGGGTCACCCTATCCTTCAGGTACACCAGGTGAGGGGTGGCGTCGAAGTCCTTTCTGAACTTCACGCCCAGGTACTTGACCTCCTCACACAGCCTCACCCTTTCTCCCTGGATATCTAGTATGACAGGGTGAGCCCTGTCTGTGGAGCCTCTTATTAGTATGGCCTTGGTCTTGGCTGCGGCCATACTCAACTTTTTCCCCACGCATCATTCCGCTACGAGACCGGTGCACCTCTCCACTTGTGTCTTCAGTCTGGCTCTGCTGCTTTCGGCACGATGGCCACCAGGTCCTTGCTTCGGCCGTGGCAAGGAACCCTTCCTGTTCTAATTCCCCCAGCAATGGGTCAAAAACCACGTTCCAAAGGGCCGGTCCAAGGACCGACCCCTGTGGGGAGCCTCTCTCTATCCGTCTCTCGACCTCGTAGTAGCTTCCTCTAATCCTAACGCTCCTGTACTGAGGTAGCTACTTGGGAGTACAAGTTGCTGGGAGTGTTGAATTCCTGCAACCGCTGGAGTACGCAGGGCCACCATACACTGTCGAAGGCGGAGGATATGTCAAACAATATAAGCATAACATACTTCTCCGCCCTCCCTCCCACGTCCCTGCGCACCCTCTGCAGCGCATCTGTGGTTCCCTTGCCACAGGTCGAGCCGAATTGCCGTGGATGGCTTGCTTCAATGAGGACCGGCCTCAGGCTATTGACGATCAAGCTCTCCAGGACCTTGCTGATGACCGGAAGGAGGCATATCGGTCTGTATGCCTTAGGATCATCTTTATCCTTACCTCCCCCCTTGTAGAGCAGTCTCAAGTCCGCGATCCTCCACCTACTCGGGAAACACCCCTGGTCCAAACACTCATTGAAGATTCCCAGGAGTTCATCCTCAATGAGGGGGGCACTTTCCCTCAGGATCGCGGCGTCAATCTCATCAAGTCCTGGGGCTCTGCCGATTCTCTGCCTTTCCACGGCAAGGCGAAGGTCCCATAAATCCCATGACGGACAGTAATCGGTACCCGGAGGGCACACCGTGGTGCGTCTCACCATCTTCTGAATCCTGGGACGGATCATCCCTGGGGTATGTATAGTCTACATACATGCTCACCGTCTCCTCCAGGGTGACTGCCTGGGTATCTCCCACTCTGAGAGCCGCCATTATTGTTAGCGGCTTCACTTCGCCCACGCCGCCCTGTACGGGATTCTTCTCAGTCTTCATGAAGATTAACTCGTCCCAGGATTCCTTTTTCCGGTGACGCACTCCGTTTCGGTATGCCCTATACCTCCGATTAGTTCTCCTCTCCTCGTCCCTGTACTCCTGGTACCTGCGCCTAGCCCTGTAGTACTCCCTCTTGAGGAGCGTCAGGGCAGGCGTCCGCCATGGGACCAGTATAGCCATGATGTCGGTTTTCCTTGCGAGAGCTCTCACCTCGTCCGCGACCACTCGCCTTCGGCCCATATTGACCTGCAGAATCCGCAGCCTACGCATACCGGGTTCTCTTCACCTCCTCAGCCATCATCTTAAGGTGCTGCGGACAGTCCTTGCTGTCCACGCAGTGCCGGAGCTCTTTCCCCTCTGTGCCTTTAGCCTTGCAGTTTCCCTCAGGTTGGTGCCTGTCCTATCTTCTTTACCGAGTAGTCCTTAATCTTATGCCCGGTCTCTCCGCACCACCTGCACGCTATCCCGGCCGATTGGCATGCCTTAGGCGGGTGGCCATACTGCATGCATTTTAGGCAGAGCAGGGGGCCGAAATTGTCCTTGATGGCTAGGCTCCACCATCCCCCACTCAGATCCGCCTCGGTCAGGTTCATCAGGGCGAGCCTCATCGTGTGGTGGACCTCGACAATCCACTTCTTGGTCAGCCCGCCCCTCACGGGAGCAGCGAAGCAGGGCCTAAGCAACTCCCTCCTGACCGACTCCTCCTCCGACCTTTCGATAGCTACTTTGCCCCAGAGGTACCTCTCCAGGGCCTCCTCCGTTCAATGGTTGGGGACGCCTCTCACTTCTAGGCGGGGCCTTTTGGCCATAACCATCTTCGCGTTGAGGCCCCTGCTTTTAAGGGCGTCCCAATCCAACAATCTCTTCGCCTGGTCAGAACCGGAGGAGCTTGCTCCTGCACCATTGCCCTCCCCGTCCCGGCCCCGCGGGAACACTGGCCAAGACTCCAGCGAAGGTCATCTTTTTTCTTCCTTGTTCCTGGGAGGTAGGCCTCTCCTTCTTCTTTTTCTTTTTCTTTTTCCTCACCTCCTCCCATGGTACAGCGTCCTCCTCGCTGGAGTCCACCTCCTTGTTCCTCCCACGGCACGTTGCCGTGGCACTGGTCCACCTCTGTGGCATTGGGGCCGGGACAAGTTCAAGGCCGTCGTACCGGCCTCGGGCGACCTCTCTCCCCTTGGGCGGGGGCACCCCGGAAGGCCCGGCCGCCACCTTCTCCTGCTCCTTCGGGGCCTTTGCCATCTTCCCCCTCTCCTCGGCCGGCCGCTGATCCCTGGTGGCAACCGACGGCCCAGCCTCCTGCTGCCTACGGGCCCTCTTCTCCTCTCTCTGTGGCTTCGGCAACCCAGTCACCACCATCGGGCCCACAATCTCGGCCACCTTTGTTGCCACCATCTGGTGAAGCTCGTCCGTGTGAAGGATTTCCCTCACCACGTTCTTCACCACTTCGGGGACCAGCTTCCTCTCCCCCTCCATTCTCAGGATAATGTCCCGGAGCTTGTTAACGCTTCCGTTGATGTACTCTTTTTTCTCCTTCGAGAAGATGTGCTTGAATCTCTCCATGTACTCAAGCACGCCTCTCTGTATTGCCCGCGCCTGGTCCGACGGGCTTCCCTCGCTGTAGGCATGGGGGGGGGGTACTCCCTCTCCTTCCTCTCCTCCTTTTCTTAGACTCAGGGCTAAATCCTGACGCCTCTTCTGACTCCTTAGCCTCATTGACGTCACTCTCGCTTGTCGGGGGGAGTTTCACCCTTAGTCCGGCCCTGCGCGGCTCCAGTATCTTGTCCACGAAGCCAGAGAGGGAAAGCAGGCCTCGCGGTACTGTTGTAACTTTCTTCACCGCCTGTACCACCGTTGAAGTCTCCTGTTTGCCTTCGAGGGGCATCTCCTCTTCTTTCCCAGCGTTGAAGTCTCTCATCTTATTGCTCTCCGCGATGTTTTCAGTCGCTTCCATTTCAACTTCTACCTGATTTTTTTTTTCCATTTTTTGTCCCACGAAAAATAAACACTATTGAACCTAAAATTTTCAAAAAATTTTTTTTCCAAAAAATCTTTTTTTGGAAAATTTTTGGTTTTTCAAATTTATCTTACAAACTAAAATACTCCTGTCCGTGGGAGTCCCGACTCGCACTAGTGTCCCTCGGGGCTCAACCACACTCACTAATACACATCAGCGCACTCAACCCGGGAGTAAAGTAAAAACACCTCTTACCTACTTGCCGGCCGAGAGCTGACTGACTAAGTTTCCTCCAATAAAAGGTGGGGATAATCCCCGAGAGCCAAGTTAACGTGCGTCCTCTCTACTTGACTGCCGGAGCGCAACTCCTAAGGTGTATACTGTAGTTGAGCTTAGTTTGTAGTGTTGGAGTGAGTATAGTGTGCTGTGAGTGTAGTATACTGTGTGTGTGTCAGTGTACTTGTCCCCCAACCTGGAGGGCCAGTAGCTGACTGCAGTCTAATGACTGGGCGCCAATTCCCGACGCCACAAACAGTAGTACAAATGAACAAAAATACTCAGAACTCTAAAATCGTACTCAAATACTTACGGCCATGTGTGGTGAGTACTTCTGATTGAAGTGTACTCTTGCATCAATTTCTATAATTTTTTTAATGAATGCTTTCAATATTTTACGAAGTAAGTCATTACTTATTCTACAAGAGCTCGTTTATTTTATATTACTATAGCTATCGTTATAGAGTTAAATATATAATAAGGAATGTGTATATCTAATTTATTGAAATACTCGTACTGTCATTTATTATTATTATTAAATATATTCATTTGAAAAGAAAAGATATGTCCAGGACCGGGACTCGAACCCGGGTCTTCCAGATCACTAGTCTGGGACTCTACCATTTGAGCTATCCTGGGCCCTAATGAAGCACGCTTCTCGGCCATGGTCATATCTTTTCTTTTCTCTGATCCTAAGTCCCCGCGTTCTTGCATTTTGCGAAGTATACGAGAGGAAGAATGTTCTTTGAACATTATTTTAATTTGGATCTAGTTGACTTACGTCATTATAATTATTATAATTAATTTTATTTTAGTGGTTACTAATTTTTAAATATATTCATTTGAAAAGAAAAGATATGTCCAGGACCGGGACTCGAACCCGGGTCTTCCAGATCACTAGTCTGGGACTCTACCATTTGAGCTATCCTGGGCCCTAATGAAGCACGCTTCTCGGCCATGGTCATATCTTTTCTTTTTTCTGATCCTAAGTCCCCGCGTTCTTGCATTTTGCGAAGTATACGAGAGGAAGAATGTTCTTTGAACATTATTTTAATTTGGATCTAGTTGACTTACGTCATTATAATTATTATAATTAATTTTATTTTAGTGGTTACTAATTTTTAAATATATTCATTTGAAAAGAAATTATTATTATTATTTATTGGTGTACGACCCACCTTTAGGTTACAGCCTCCCGAATCCCCCTCCGCTAGCTGTCCCTATCCTGCGCAGCACCCACCCAGTTTCGAACGCCAAGTAGGGCCTAGTATTATAGCAACTCCATCCAGTGGCGGATTAAAGGTCCAGAGCGCCCTAGGCATTAACTTTATCGGCGCCCCTGTACCGGCCATAAATGGCCATCTTAATTTTAACTGATTGTTTTTGTAATTACGGTGACGTTGTATCGTCACATCCTAGACTAGTAGATCAGGGCCCTTGTACTTACGCTAATGCGCGAATGAAATATGACGTGATAACTGTAAAGAAATCAAGAGGGATGACAGAACGAACATCGAAATTCATGACAACAAACTGTCGCATAGTGGTAGAGCACAGCTGCACTGCAGCTCATAACTGGCCGGCTCGATCGGGGAAGAACTACATCCTTGCAGAAGACTGGCGTGAAACAACGGGGTGAATAACCTTGTTGTGTGTAGTTCAGTAAGTAAGGGTTCTCTATGGGCTCCTCTCACGCTGACCATCAGGCAGAGTGGGGTCAATACAGTGGCGGATTATCCGTAAGGCAAACTAGGCACGTGCCTAGGGGCGCGTAGTTACAAGGGGCGCGCGAGCTCAGAATTTTTAAATAAATAAAAAAAATAACATATCGACAAAGAAAGAAAGAACTAAATGCTGATCTATAATATAATACAAGCATCAATATATTAGGCAATATTGCGCGTTTGTTGCGTCGTCGCGTTGTTCTCGAGCGTCGGATGTTACTTTGAAATAGATTCCAGGAAATCCCCGCCGGGTGGTGTAGAGGCGTGGGGGCGGCAACTAACCTTTGTTGTCGTCAGTCAGTTACGCGCGCTTCTATTGTTCTGTAGTATTTGTGTGTATTCATAACCTTTAAGAGTATTTCTCAAAGAATGAGTGAATTGAAAAAAAAACCTAGTGGTGCATCATATAAAAAGAAGGCTAAAGAAAAAGAAGAAAGACATCAAAATGTGATAAAGCACACGAAAAATATTGAGACATTTTTTTCAAAACCAAAAAGTGATGATTCGGAATTGTCTAACGCAATTATTATTCACAGTGCGTCTGCTACCGACCCTGTTCAATGTGAAACACCTACTAGATCTATACAGCCCCAAGATTTGTTCGTGCCCACGCCGTGTACTTCGTCAGCAGTAGATGTTGTGCAGCAGTCGCAAAATACGAGAATTATCGTGGATTGTGACCCAGCCAAGTGGAGTATCAATAACGAAACACAAGAATATATTGCACTAAATGGTTTAAATCAAAATATAAACGTAGATTTTTCATTGAGTAAGAGAATATATGAAGATAAAGTCTCACGTTTTTTGACAAAAACAATGTTTGAACGAAAATTGTTAAATAGAGAAAAACGACCAAGAAAATGGCTTATTTACTCTCCAAGCACAGGAAAAGTTTTTTGTGGACCTTGCTTATTATTCAATGGTGGAACTAGCTTTGGAAAACAAGATGTAGGTTTTAATGATTGGAAGAACGCGTCGATTAGATTAGAAAGCCACGAAAACTCATGTGAACATAAAACATGTGTTTTGGCTCTGCAACGTAGATCTGACATTGTCGGTCGTGTCGATCATGAGCTCGTCGCTCAATTTCAAGAAGAACTAACTTATTGGCGTGAAGTTTTAAAACGAGTGGTTGCGACTGTAAAGTCTTTAGCATCGCGTGGATTATCTTTTAGGGGACATGAAGAAAAACTTGGGCATCTTCATAATGGAAATTATTTAATGACGCTGGAACTCATAGCGGAGTTTGATCCGTTTTTAAGTAAACATATTGCTCAATATGGCGGCAAGGGTAAGGGATGTACCAATTACTTGAGTTCTACAATATGTGACGAATTTATTGAGTTGATGGCAAACAAAATTTTAACACAAATAAAAGATGAAATCAAGGTATCAAAATATTATTCAATAATAGTGGATTCAACACCAGATATTTCCCACATTGACCAATTAACTCTCGTGATCCGATATGTTAAAGCCGATGGTACGCCCGTTGAACGTTTTCTGAAGTTTATCGCACACGTCGGCCACAAATCACAAGACATGGCAGATGCTATAATTGAAACATTAGACATGTTTGAAATTAATATATTAGACTGTAGAGGCCAGTCGTATGATAACGCTGCAAATATGTCTGGCATATATAATGGATTACAGGCGAAAATAAAAGAACTATGCCCCCTAGCAGATTATATACCCTGCTCCGCACATTCACTGAACCTAGTGGGTGAATGTGCCGCTGACTGCGTTCAAGAAGCTTGTTGGTTCTTTGGTCTCCTTCAAGAAATTTACACATTTTTTACAGCTTCAATTCAAAGATGGGAAACTCTACAATCACAAGTACGTCTAGGTAATGATAAGAAAAATAAACCAACTGTCAAAAATACATCTGACACACGCTGGTCAGCTTGAGCAGATGCTTGTAAAAGCTTAAAAGAATCATTTTTAGAAATTCACGAAGCTTTGATTGCTATCGAAAGCAATCCTGCGCAAAATCGTTCTACTGTATGTGAAGCTAAAGGTATAAGGTTGAAATTAGAACGGCTAGAAACTGCCTTCATGACCGTGTTTTGGAGTTATATTTTGGTTCACATGAACAAAACCAACACAAAATTGCAATCCGTTGATATCGATATTTGTACTGTTGTTCAATTGTATGACAGTATAATTCATATAATTTCTACAGAAAGGGGAAATTTTGATAAATATGAACAGCAAGCCTTGGAATTGTCATTAGTAAAAGAATATGAAAAGGACACAAAGAGGATACGGAAGAGAAAGCTCACAGCAGATGAATCTGCTGAAGATATAACTTCTTCATTATCGGGTCGGGAAACATTCCGAGTGACAGTATATCTAGGTATCATATACCGAATTGTCGTTGAACTTGAAAAGAGACGAAAAGCGTACAATAATTTTTGCAATAAATTTTCATTTGACAAATTTAAACACCGAAGAAGTTCAAAATAGAGCAAGTACGTTGGTAACCATGTATTTCAATGATTTAGAAAAATGTTTTGTTGATGAATGTATTCATCTACGTTCCTATTTAATAACGTTAGCTCGAGACGGAGAACTGACCCGAACTACGAACACGGTATTACAGGTTCTGAGAAATAAAGAGCTTGAAACAATTTATCCCAACATTGATATAGCCTTAAGAATGTGCGTATCGACGGCAGTCAGTAATTGCAGTGGGGAGCGGAGTTTTTCCTGCCTAAAAAGAGTGAAAAATTATCTTCGCTCAACCATGACAGATAAGAGACTGAATTCGTTAGCAATACTAAACATTGAATCTACTTTATTGCTGTCTTTAAACTACGACGATGTGATTGACAATTTCGCGAAACAAAAATGTAGACGCAGAAATTTTTAATTTTTAAATTGTGTTTGTTATTCTCTTATTACTTACTTATATTTTTTTCCATAAATAATTCAAAACTTATTTTGTTAATTAATTAAATATTAATAAATCATCTAAGCTTTTACATAATCTATATCTACATCTACGCTAATATTATGAAGAAAGATTTTGATTGTGGCCAAGTATATTGACCCCACTCTGGCTGATGGTCAGCGTGAGAGGAGCCCATAGAGAACCCTTACTTACTGAACTACACACAACAAGGTTATTCACCCCGTTGTTTCACGCCAGTCTTCTACAAGGATGTAGTTCTTCCCCGATCGAGCCGGCCAGTTATGAGCTGCAGTGCAGCTGTGCTCTACCACTATGCGACAGTTTGTTGTCATGAATTTCGATGTTCGTTCTGTCATCCCTCTTGATTCTGGGCTCCTCTCACGCTGACCATCAGGCAGAGTGGGGTCAATATACTTGGCCACAATCAAAATCTTTCTTCATAATATTAGCGTAGATGTAGATATAGATTATGTAAAAGCTTAGATGATTTATTAATATTTAATTAATTAACAAAATAAGTTTTGAATTATTTATTGAAAAAAATATAAGTAAGTAATAAGAGAATAACAAACACAATTTAAAAATTAAAAATTTCTGCGTCTACATTTTTGTTTGTTGATTTAAACCATTTAGTGCAATATATTCTTGTGTTTCGTTATTGATACTCCACTTGGCTGGGTCACAATCCACGATAATTCTCGTATTTTGTGACTGCTGCACAACATCTACTGCTGACGAAGTACACGGCGTGGGCACGAACAAATCTTGGAGCTGTATAGATCTAGTAGGTGTTTCACATTGAACAGGGTCGGTAGCAGACGCACTGTGAATAATAATTGCGTTAGACAATTCCGAATCATCACTTTTTGGTTTTGAAAAAAATGTCTCAATATTTTTCGTGTGCTTTATCACATTTTGATGTCTTTCTTCTTTTTCTTTAGCCTTCTTTTTATATGATGCACCACTAGGTTTTTTTTTCAATTCACTCATTCTTTGAGAAATACTCTTAAAGGTTATGAATACACACAAATACTACAGAACAATAGAAGCGCGCGTAACTGACTGACGACAACAAAGGTTAGTTGCCGCCCCCACGCCTCTACACCACCCGGCGGGGATTTCCTGGAATCAATTTCAAAGTAACATCCGACGCTCGAGAACAACGCGACGACGCAACAAACGCGCAATATTGCCTAATATATTGATGCTTGTATTATATTATAGATCAGCATTTAGTTCTTTCTTTCTTTGTCGATATGTTATTTTTTTTATTTATTTAAAAATTCTGAGCTCGCGCGCCCCTTGTAACTACGCGCCCCTAGGCACGTGCCTAGTTTGCCTTACGGATAATCCGCCACTGACTCCATCAATCCATCGAAGATTCGGTCTGCCGCTCTTTCGGGGTCCATGCAGTTCTTCTTCCATGGCCTTTTTCGGTATATACGTATGGCTAAATGACCAGCACATCTCAGTCTTCCCAAACGGATGCAGTGGACAACATTTGATTCCTTGAACAAATCACACAATTCCCGGTAGATTTTTTTTCTCCACACCTTGCCGAGCAGACTCACAATATAATGGATTGCAATATTTTTCTCTCGTGTATTGAGAGAGCCAGTTCAACCGATTTGGAGATAGTCCATGTTTCCGATCCAAATGTCAACACTGGCCCTATGAGGGTTTGGTATATTAAGAATTTTGTTGACCTATTAATCATCCTACTCCTGAGAAAACACCTTAGTCCGAAGAAGCGGCGATTGGATTTCATGATCCTTACATTAATTTTGGCTGTTTATTATTTTTGATATTCACATTCCAGCCTAAGTAAGTAAATCCATTAATGTGTTGAAATGTATATGGCCCTCCAGTTATGGTATCTCCTGGTGTCAATTCCTGCCCCATTGCCATATTCTTTGTCTTGGAAGCATTTATATCCAGACCCAACTGTCTCGCAGCCTGCTCCAGTGCTTGAAAGGCTGTCTGAACGTCTGCGAGGGATCTTCCTATAATATCTAAGTGATCTGGATAGCTTAGGAGCTGGACAGACCTATTAAAGATGGTGTCACTTGTTTGAATGTCCGGGTCCCTTATATCCAAGTTGAAGAGCAGGCATGGCAAAGTATCCCGCTGCCTCAGACCTCGTACTTGCAATTGCCGATTATTTTTCACTAACTAACTCAATGATTGATGTCTACTAAAGGACCCAATTATCTTCTCATGAAACCTAATTTTCACTATTTACTCAAAATTATTATTCATTGAATGTTTACTGAAATAATTGAATAGTTATGAAATAATATAAGTTTCTACAAGCTATATAATTTAGTTTCATGAATCAGATACTCATGAGAAGATAAAAAATAAAATTAATTAACGTGATCAATTATCCATACATATAAATATTTAACTCGTCTTGATTTGAACTGCATAATCTAAATATATAAAACAGAGTGACGTTAGTTACTACGCTTGTACTCGTAACTCAAGAACGCCTGGACCGATTTCGATGATTCGCACCAACTCGGACTGGCCTCCGGCCAAAAAAGAAGAATACCCAAGAAAATTCTAGAAAAAAATTCATTTTCTCATACATTTTGTATGTAGCGATTTTATGACGCCATCTTCCAAGGTGATACTTAAAGTAACTGTTAAAGTTTACACTATTAACTGTTACACTGTCTCGTTAGCACACACCTGCATAGCTCTCAGATTTGTTCTGTTCCAACATGAGGTCTCCTACATCCTCCTGAACGGTTCAAATTGGCTGATCATCTCGTGTATACAAATCTAGATCTCAGTTCATATTTTATATTATGGCTCGAGTTGAGTCACCGCTGCAGCCTTCGTTAGTTGCGATTCCAGCTTTGCTCACTCTATCTTTGCTGCCAGGACAAATTCATATTCTAGTTTAGCTCCCTCGTTTTTTCTCTCCTATATTATCTCTAGATTTAAATTAATTACGATGCATAATAAGGTTTTCGTAAACTAAAATATCCCGGGTTTCGGCACCAGTTATGTCTTGAATGAAAACTCACTCTAAAGAAATGGAGTTTTGGGCATAGTAACTCGCACATTAGAAATGAGTTAACTTTTATATTACTCTCTCCATGATCGTGTGTTTAAACCATACAAGTCCTCAACACCTATTCGTTGTATTCCTCTCTCGTCACAGATGTGTGGGTATATATCAACAGCCCCTATGAATAACTGGTTAAGTCTAATTTTCTCCAGAATGAGTTTGTTGTACTTAGGTAAGAGGGATCGAGTTATTATCGTAGTGAATAATGGGCTAAGTAAGGGATTGGCTTGAAAAGGAGTTATTGTTTAAATTACAACTCAATTTCAAGCCAAAAACTACGAGAATGATACGATTCCGGTTATCTAAAAACAGATAGCTCTCTCTGGACAAAATCCGATTTAACCACTTATTCACCGGGGTTGTAGATATATTTTTAAGGTCCATTACACAGCCTGCTAATTCGACTATTAGGATGGTCATTTTTTTAGAGGTCAGGTGTGCGCGGAACGTGTAATGAATTGTTGCTGATACTTCGTAATTTCGGCCTCTATGTTCATATTACTTAAGAAGTTTTTTCTATTCTCCTCCATACTAGTGGTTTTGATCAAAAGTTTTATTCGTAGTCGTACCATTAGCCTATTTATAAAAGAAAAAAGGCAATTGTTATTTGCCATTGTTTGAGCAACCTCGAAATAGTTAATGGACCTTTCGATGAGAGCTCCGAAATGGATAAGGAAAATAAATTTCTGATTCAATTATACCAGATCGCATGCCATTTTGATTGTAACCTTTTATTAAACTAATAACATAAATCGCTTTTATAAATTAAATAACTAATACTTTTGATAATATAAAACAATTGAATTAACTAAAAGAACAATTTAAGCGCTTTTATAATAAGAAAATGAAGTTAATAATATTAACTAAATTATCAACAACTAATTAATAACAAAATAAAACAATTATTATTTAATCTTACGATAATAAATTTAACTCTATTAAATTACAAATAAATTAAATGTTCAAATAAATCTATTACAAAATAATAAATGTTTATGTGGTTTTCTAGTTGAAATGATATAATTATGAAAACTCTTATCTTTCTGTCGAAGTAGATTCCAGTAGATAGTAGATTCTCGGCAGGGCGAGCTGGATGTTGAGACGACAGAGGATTTTCGTCGGCAGGGCGAGCGAAGATGGTGAGACAATAGAGGTTGAGATGATCGACTGGGTCAATTCGAATTGGTCGAATCGATGACCAAGTTTAAACTAATTACACCTGCAGGTGGGCAGCAAATTATTATCTTCTTCAAATTCACAAGAAAACAGTTTTGGGCTCCTATAGAGCATACGATGTGCACGTCAAGAGGCTCGTGCCAACACTCTGGTCGGTCTCGCCGGAGCGAACAATAGCCGGTCGACTCTCTTTTGTTTTTCTCTCTTCTTTTGTAACATATGTTTTCAAACTTATTACAAATATTACACTTATTACAAAACAAATAAAATTACCTTTACAGTTAAATTATTCTAAACAACTATGAAATAAACGTTTAAATTATTATATTAAATAAAAATGTTAAAAATAAGTAAAGATAATGTTCTTTCTTTTACGAAAAAATGATTTAATTTTTATTTAAATTAATAATATTTTATAAGGTTACTACTTCATCTGGCCTTAACAGCCATCATCGATTGTTATCACATGGCCACAAAATTTGGGCAATAATATAATTTACTTGAAAACTTCTTCGTTATAAATATAAAAAACGTTTTTTTTTTAAGCATTAGTAAATAATTTTCACTGGTAAAATTTATCAGTAGTATCAACAATATTAAATAAAAACGAATTAAAACAAATGCTTTTCAACATAACATTTAAATTACCATGTTACCATTAATATAACCAGTAGGATATAAGGCGGTTTTAATCTAATTACCAATAACAGTACCATGGATCTGTTCTCTTGAAGGCATCGTAAATCTCTTTGCACGTTCCTAACTAGATCGATAGCAAATATTTGGCCGTCTCGTTGACCGATGAAACTGACGATTGGATGTAATCTAACTAAAACTTCTCCATTATTATTTATGTTTATTTTAACAGCTTGTATTCAATTCAAATTCCAGGCAACGATGTTTTGGAGAATATTGTCATTAAATATGTATATTTACGAAGGAATTTCTTCAGAGAAGAGTTATTAAGTTCTTAAACCTATCTAAAACTGCATACATCTTGATGACACTAAAACATCAAGCCAGATTGTGATATAATTATTCATAACATACATCTAAATATATTTATTTAATTACATAGTTGAACTGCATATTTTAACTAGTGATGTGTCGGATATCCGTATCCGTATCCGCGGATATCCGAGGGAGAAGAAAGGTCCGTATTCGTGACTTTTTTGGCGGATCTTTTACCTAATTTATTTTCAATGCATAGATGAAATTTTATATTCACTGAAAAACTTAGGTACGTGTTAGTAAGACTACAGCAACGTTGGTTCTGGCCAACGTCAAAATGAGAAAAAATTCAGTCCTCCATTCAAATGACCGATCAGCTTTATCTTAATTTGTACGAAGAAACGAATTTTTTTCTTTCGTTTTCGATGTTTGTCCAGAACAAACGTTCTTGTTAATAGTGTTACTAGCACGTACCTAAGAGGTTTTCAGTGAATTTAAAATAACCCTGAATAAAGGTTATTAGGTAGCAGTGAAAAACTGCCAGCATTTAACATTTGACTTAGACATTCCTTTCAAGGTTTAAAGACAACTTTTTTGTTGACAATTTTATAACTCACTACCAAACACAAACCTTATTTATGCCGTTGTTTTTTGTTTTGTTTATAGTTTGTTTCAGTTAACTATAAACAAAACAAAAGAAAGAACGGTACTAGTCGAAAACTTGAAGCATGTACTGTCCTGTCTCTCTTGCAGAGCGTCAAGTGGCGACAACTATCAAGGTGTAGCGCACCTACATCGATTAAGTAAAAAAGTTAAGATCCGTATCTGTGGAACTTGACACCAAATAACCGTATTCGGATCCGAATCCGCGGATATACTTGTTAACGATCCGGTACATCACTAATTTTAACCTATTAGTAAAAATTACAGACAACGAAGTTAAGAAAATGTCTTCTTCGTTGGAAGTTTGGAAATTTCTTTTGAAAGTTTTGAAATTACTTCTTTTGAACGATATTGGCATTCGATTTAAAAATTTTGTAATATTCGATTTCGATTTGAATAATTACTAAAGCATTGCTTCAGAGAAGAAATATTAAGTTGCTATAAATATCTAAAACGGTATGCATCTTGATGACTCATAAACATCAAGCCAGATTGTCATATATTTACTTCGGCAATGTATTTGTTTAATTGTGTTTTCGAATAGTAAATCTAACATATTGATGAAAATACCAGATAATAGGGTTAAGAGTAATTATTTATTTGACAAGTGAGGAAAGTGCCATTTTATTACACCCGAGTGAATTTTTATGGTAATTAAACGAGAGTGTTGTAAGCACTTCTTCTTTGCCTTGATTGAATGGTACTTCATGTTCTTTCCCCTCTATTTTAGAGAAGTAATCAAATTCGGAAATCAACTAACCATAGATTTGAAAATGTATCTATTTCTTATGCGACATTCAGTTGAATAACTTTTTTACCTGATTTGTAAAACCTCCTGTTAATATTCAAAACATTAATAATACCATCTATTGTGACTATATTACATAACACGGCATACTTATATATAAAAAGTTATTATAGTTTTAATATTTAAATTACTATTATTAAGATAAAACCCTGAAATATAAAAAATATCTGCCTTTCCGGCTTCTGGTCCAGTTTAGTTTGGCAAATACTGACAAAACAGTAGAGGTTTAGAGAGATAAGAAATAATTTAGCTAGAAAAATACGAAGTGTTCATTCTTGATCTCTCTTATCGATTCGTTTCATTCTTCGACATTTTTACCTTTTGCCCTATTATTCTTAACCATATGTATTTTATTTTCCATTAAGTTACGGAGACAAGCAAAACTCCGGAAGGAGTATCTTTATCGATAAATTATTAAAGATAGAAATAAAGCTATTCAAGGCAAGAAAGGTAGGATAAGAAAGTCTTGAATCTCGAAGCCAATTTGAGAAAGCAGGCTTTAAAACTGGTAGATAAATTATTATTACAACTTCAAGGGATCTATCATCACGGCTGAAAATGTTTCCAAAAGAAGTTAGACTGATGTTTCTTAATGCACAGGTCTATGTGATTTTCTCACTTTTCTTGAAAAGTGATTTTAAATTTAAAAAAAAAACGAATTACAGTGTTGGTTATAATCATGTAATAATTTTTTTTCTATTATCCTCTTTTTAATCTCCACATCAGGAATGTCTTGCGTGACTGTAGATCTCAGGTACTTAAACTCAAAGACCTTTTCAAACTTATGTTGTCCTATGGTCACTGTCTCACCTGGCCTCGGAACCTCTTATGTGCTTAGTTTTGGACTCATTCACCTTTAGGCCAAGTTTACTGGCTTACCTCGCCAGAGCCAGAAATGCCTCACTCACTGACTGAAAGGACCGTCCCACAATATCTACATCGTCACCGTATGCTAACAATTAGACAAGCCTGTTAAATATGTTTCCGTATCGCTCATCTCTGCGTAAGCCCACATCTCAATATCAACATACTATCTTAGAAGTGTAATAACATTTTGTTTCAAATTAAATTATTTTTTGAGAGGATAAGGATGGTAGAAAAAAACCAAAGTCGTTATTTAAAAAATCCTAAACGGTTTATTTATATACATACTAATTAATAGTCCTTCAACATACCTACAAAATTTCCATTAAAATTCATAAAATTCCATTATAATATAAATTATTTATATTTACAAGACTTTGTTATATTTATTTAAAGAAACAATTATTTTATATTTACATTATCTTATTTAACTTCACAAAAAAGAGTAAGATCAATCACATCTCAAAAACAGAAGTGCAATACATCCCAACGAATAATCGCTCAAATAGGCTCATAACCTGAGATCGCACCTCCATCCCAAGACGTTCAACCCAAAACTGAAAAGCAGGTGATATGCAAACAGCTGGGAAGGTTATAGAATCAGCTGATCCACAACATACATCAAGTAATGTTAACCCATACACTTTTCTACATATTACCAAAATTAGCAAGATTTAACTTTTAAAATATTCAATGCTTCAGAATAAAATTGGTTTAAATTTCTACAATCTGTTTTAAAATAAACTGCAATGTCAATCTTATGCGCAATCTGCATCGTCTCGAACATTTTTCTTCTAGAGTTATCACTCTCCTTATAAATCACTCTAGCATTTCCAAAATCAAATTGATGCTTACAGGCTTTAGTATGCTAGGCCAATGCCGTGTCAGGTTCCTTGGCACCAATATTCTTACAATCATACTGATGCTGATACATTCTTCTGTGCAGCAATTGTGATGTTTCACCAATGTATATCTTAGGACATTGCAAACAGCTAATCTCATACACTACATCCGATTGTTGCTGTGTTAGTATCCTATCCTATAAAATATACTCATCTTGTTAGTGATTCTATTCGCAAGCCTAATATTGCTAACATCGTACTCTTTAAATACATCACTAACCCGTTCTGACAGGCCCTTAATATAAGTGCAGGCAAAAAAGACACCATTCACATTATCCATCCTAGCGGCACCACCCCCCGACGATGTAAGATCTCTATCATCAGAAGCTTGGTTATTATTGTGAATCTTGTTGTAGTTCAAATTCCAATAATTTTTAATGAGGAATGCAGGGTACAAATTAATTTCGAACATCGTGCAAATAGTATCTTTCACAGAGCTTATATATTTTAAATCAGTGAGTTTAATGGCTTTAAAGATGCTGTTTTTAAGGCTATTTATTAACATATGTTTAGGGTGATTGGATATAAAATTCAATATACGTTGGCTACTGTTTTCATTCCTCGTCCACATTGTTCTCAAAAATCCATTATCTTTATTGACATACATATCTAAGAATCTAATCCTATTATTGGTTTCCAGCTCATACGTGAATTTGATATTTTTATGAAATCCATTAAGACCCTCATAAAACCTGTCAATCTCATCCTCTTTCAACACAAGCAATAGGTCATCCACATATTTCATGATTAATCTCGGCCTGATGTTGGTAGTATTGATAACATCATCCAGCAATTTGTTCATAAGGATGCCACTAAGCGTAACGGACAAGACACCACCCATAGGTAAACCTGTTAATTGTCGGTAAATCTTATTATCATATTTTACAAACCCATTCTCACAAATAATTTTTAGCCCTTCTATAAACGTAACCTTATTCTTTATGCACGTATAAGGTTCAACTTGCTCCCATTCATTAGAAATGACTTCAAAAACCATTTCAAGTGGCACCGAGGTAAACAAAGAGACTACATCAAAACTTATAAGTCGTTCATTCTCTTCTATAGTTTCCAAATCAACAATCTTATTTTTAGCATCAAATGCATTTGTTATATCGTACGGGTTATTATTGTACAGGTTATCTAACGAAGGTTTAAAGAATTTTTCAAGCTTATAAGAAGGTCCCTTAATATTATTTACAATCGGTCTGAGTGGTTTGTTATCTTTATGCAATTTAATCAATCCATATATTCTAGGATGCTGCGGGGCATAAGTAGTTAATTTAGTTTTGGAAGCCTTATCAATATATTTATTCATGTATAGTTTTTCAACATACTTATTAATTTTATTGGTTATATTAACAAGTGGGTCTTTATTAAGCATTCTATAAGTGCAGGGATCATTGAGCAGCGCATGCATCTTATCTATATACATTCTCTTAGTGATGATAACTACTTGCTTCGATTTATCAGATTTAACTACATATATATCACGGTTCTTGTTTTTAAATCTTACAAAATCCTCCAAATCTTTCCTTATAGTTTTATCTATAATATCACCATGCCTATTCTTGCCTTTCATAAAATTGTTAATCTTTCCAGCTATACTATTCCTAATCCCATTCTTATGACTATCTGAAGTATCTATGCGTTCTAAAAACGTTTTTGTGTCAGCAATCATGCTCAAGATGTCCCTATTTAGGTTTTTAGGAAATATATTAGCACTATCACTTAAGCTCAACAAATTAAGTATATTGCAAGGAATGCGTAAGTTTGTTAAGTTCTCTACAAAATGCTGCTTATGCAAATTATTATATTTAGTCAAAATATCATTTTTAGTATGTTTTTTTGAGTCTAATGGATTTATCAATATTAGGGCTATCAAGGATAGTTTTGGTATTACATCCATTCATGTGATTATATGGTTTGTTAATTTTGTAAAAATGCGTTTTCTTAACTTTTAATTCTAAATTATAATATAGTTTCCCAATGATTAATTCAAAAAATCTATCTTTCACAGTCTTAATTTCTAATTTGTGCTCTTTGTTAGCTTCAAAAAGTAAAATTTTCCGCATTTATAAGATTTAGTTTAGTTTTGGTACATGTAGATTGGATGTAGGTCACAACAGCTTCACTGTAACTTTCGGGGATGTACTCGTAGTTAAGCCTTTAGTTGACTGAGTCTTCGTAGAGTTCAGGATTCTAGAAATAATAAGTATTATTTATTATTTGAGATATTTTTGAATCTGAGATAACCGAAATACCCAAGACTAAGACATTAAAGAAACACATAAAGCAATGAACTTTGTAGTGTTCGAATCGTATCAGCTGTTTGCTAAGCGTCCTTTGTTCGCTCATAATTCTTCCATAAGGACTCCTTTTCCACTCCTCTAGCCTCCGGATGTGCATGAAGACCTTTTCCGTTCCATTGAGAGGAGCTCCAATATTTTGGCGATGAAGTCGCCTTTTCGAAGTATCTTCCACTGTTTAATCGTATTTGACCAAGTACCTAAATAAAATTGATGAATTGATAAGTTTTCGTAGGTTCTAAATATATGTTTTCTTTAAATAGTCAATATATACATATACTTTCATGCATTATAATATAGTATTTGTAATGAGCTTAGACTATTTAAAAAATTATTTGTTATATTAATATCAAACATATCTAACATCTGTGACATTTTCATTTATATAAATAGAGGATAATTGATGGTAGAAAAATATCAAAATCAAAATGAATTTATAACGGTTTATTTACATACACAATTATTTTATATTAACATTATCTCATTATAGTAACAGTATTTCATTTAAATATTGTACAATTTCAACCTTGTTTTCTAAGTACATTAGTGATAATCGTGCAGAGTGCTCCGAAGACACTCTCCCGGTGGAACCCCGGCACTGTTATGATGTAGCTCACTAGAGCTTCTCTGTAACTATCAGGAATGTACTCGTATTTGAGCCTATGGTTGTCTGGACCTTCGTAGAGTTCAGGATTCTAGAAATAATTAATAATATTTATTAGAGATATCTTTGCATCTGAGATAACAGAAAAAGCCAAGTGCCAAGTGTCAGCAAGGCAATGAGCCCGTAATAAAAAAAAAAAAAACTAACACCTTTAACTGGGCGTTTGCTTTAGAATAAATAAAGAATAGTCAAAGTCAAGTACGTTTCTTTAAAGGGAATATTTGCGCTCATCGTTAGTGAAGACAATGAGTCATGAGGCAGTCAGTCAGTAAATGATTTTCGTATTTAACTTATTAATTTATCATTAAGTATGTATAAGACCTCAAAGAAGTTTTCCTCCTTTAAAAATATATAAGAATTCAACTTATATATATTACTTTTACTTTATTATTACTTTTATACATTTTCGACATTTACATAGGAAACAATAGCAAAGAAAAGATCAAGGACGCAACTAAGATCGTTGAGGAGCTAGTATACCCTCACCTTGCTCCTTCGACAAGAAGGGTAGGCAAAACCGTAGATAGCGATTAGCTCCTCCTATTTCTTCAACTCCTAATACGTACTCTATATTCAGCCGACTTAAATATCTTTGAGATCGGAGAGGGATGGGGGGGGGGGGAGGGCGAGGGTCTAATGAGTGCGGGTTCGAATAATGTGGGAGTAGAAGCCCCCTTTTCTATCTAATTCCGTCATCCTGCTCTTTAGATCCGGCTTTACAAGATCCAGTCTGGACCGAACAACTCTTCCCAGAAAGAGAAGGGATGGCGGTTGTCCTGTTGTTTGGTGAGGGGACTTGTGATATTGAAGAAGAAACCTGTTAATATAGTACTTATTGTTGGAATCATTCATCTGCAGTCCAAGTTTACCGGCTGAACTCGCCAGTGGCAGAAATGCCCCACTCACTGACTGAAAGGAGTATCCCACAATATCTACATCGTCGGCGTATCCCAACAATTGGATAAGCCATTTAAATATGTTTCCGTATCGCTCATCTCCGCGTAAGACCGCATCTCTTATCGCCTTTTCAAGAGCCAGGTTAAACAATAAAAAGGCCAGTGCATCATCTTGCCGAACTCCCCTGAGGGTACCGTACAGTTTTTCACGTAATCTGTCATACGCCGCTTTAAAGTCTATGAATTGATGGTGCATTTTCCTTTCGAATTCTCAGAACCTTTCCTTTATAGAACCTTTATCTAATTAATACTTGCATTGATTGATTAAAAATCTTATATCTTGTCTTCTACTCCGGCCAACTCCAGAAACAATATTCTTATTTTCACATTACCAAGAATGTGGGATTCTTTAAGGTTCCTTGTAGAAGAGAAAAATGACATAATGGGGTCATATAGAAATGTTAAAACGTGCCAATCTTCATTTAGGAATGGCGGATCCCTTCCTTAAAAATTGTATCCGTTCGACAACCAAATTTGTTTCCTTTCTCCGAAATGAGGTGGATAAGCCTTAGTTGCCGGGGAGGTAATGATTTTTCTGGATCATTAGTGCATCATGCCATAAAATATTATCTCTTTTATTTAATATGGTACTGTATTGACTCAGTTCGTTTTGTTCTTGCATTCATTTATTAATTGTTATGTCATAACCAACTCCAGAAACTATATTCTTATTTTCACATTACCAAGAATGTGGGATTCTTTAAGGTTCCTCGAAGAAGAGATAAAGGACATATTGGGGTAATATAGAAATGTTAGAACGTGCCAATCTTCATTTAGGAATGGCGGATCCCTTCCTTAAAAATTGTATCCGTTCGACAACCAAATTTTCTTTCTTTCTCCGAAATAAGGTGGATAAGCCTTAGTTGCCGGGGAGGTAATGATTTTTCTGGATCATTAGTGCATCATGCCATAAAATATTATCTCTTTTATTTAATATGGTACTGTATTGACTCAGTTCGTTTTGTTCTTGCATTCATTGATTAATTGTTATGTCATAAACAACTCCAGAAACTATATTCTTATTTTCACATTACCAAGAATGTGGGATTCTTTAAGGTTCCTCGAAGAAGAGATAAAGGACATATTGGGGTAATATAGAAATGTTAGAACGTGTCCATATTCATTTAGGAATGGCGTACTCCTTCCTTAAAAATTGTATCCGTTCGATAACCAAATTTTATTCCTTTCTCCGAAATGAGGTGGATAAGCCTTAGTTGCCGGGGAGGTAATGCTTATTCTGGATCATTAGTGCATCATACCTTAACATATTACCTCTTTTATTTAATATGGTACCGTAATGACTCAGTTCAATATGTCCTTCCATTCATTAATTAATTGTTATGTATCTTATCTTCTTTTCCGGCCAACTCCAGAAACAATATTCTTATTTTCTCATTACCAAGAATGTGGGATTCTTTAAGGTTCCTCGAAGAAGAGATAAAGGACATATTGGGGTCATATATAAATGTTAGAACGTGTCCATCTTCATTTAGGAATGGCGTAATCCTTCCTTACAAATTCTATCCGTTCGATAACCAAATTTTATTCCTTTATCCGAAATGAAGGGGATAAGCCTTAGTTGCCGGGGAGGTAATGCTTATTCTGGATCATTAATGCACCATACCTTAAAATATTATCTCTTTTATTTAATATAGTACTGTAATGACTCAGTTCGTTATGTTCTAGCATCCATTGATTAATTGTCATGTATCTTATCTTCTTTTCCGGTCAACTTCAGAAACAATATTCTTATTTTCACATTACCAAGAATGTGGGATTCTTTAAGGTTCCTCGAAGAAGAGATAAAGGACATAATGGGGTCATATAGAAATGTTAGAACGTGCCAATCTTCATTTAGGAATGGCGTATCCCTTCCTTAAAAATTGTATCCGTTCGACAACCAAATTTTTTTCCTTTCTCCGAAATGAGGTGGATAAGCCTTAGTTGCCGGGAAGGTAATGATTTTTCTGGATCATTAGTGCATCCTGCCATAAAATATTATCTCTTTTATTTAATATGGTCCTGTATTGACTAAGTTCATTTTGTTCTTGCATTCATTGATTAATTGTCATGTATCTTATCTTCTTTTCCGGTCAACTTCAGAAACAATATTCTTATTTTCACATTACCAAGAATGTGGGATTCTTTAAGGTTCCTTGAAGAAGAGATAAATGGCATAATGGGGTCATATAGAAATGTTAGAATGTGCCAATCTTCATTTAGGAATTGCGTATTCCTTCCTTAAAAATTGTATCCGTTCGACAACCAAATTTTTTTCCTTTCTCCGAAATGAGGTGGATAAGCCTTAGTTGCCGGGGAGGTAATGCTTACTCTGGATCATTAGTGCATCATACCTTAAAATATTATCTCTTTTATTTAATATGGTCCTGTATTGACTCAGTTCATTTTGTTCTTGCATTCATTGATTAATTGTCATGTATCTTATCTTCTTTTCCGGTCAACTTCAGAAACAATATTCTTATTTTCACATTACCAAGAATGTGGGATTCTTTAAGGTTCCTTGTAGAAGAGACAAATGACATAATGGGGTCATATAGAAATGTTAAAACGTGCCAATCTTCATTTAGGAATGGCGGATCCCTTCCTTAAAAATTGTATCCGTTCGACAACCAAATTTGTTTCCTTTCTCCGAAATGAGGTGGATAAGCCTTAGTTGCCGGGGAGGTAATGATTTTTCTGGATCATTAGTGCATCATGCCATAAAATATTATCTCTTTTATTTAATATGGTACTGTATTGACTCAGTTCGTTTTGTTCTTGCATTCATTTATTAATTGTTATGTCATAACCAACTCCAGAAACTATATTCTTATTTTCACATTACCAAGAATGTGGGATTCTTTAAGGTTCCTCGAAGAAGAGATAAAGGACATATTGGGGTAATATAGAAATGTTAGAACGTGCCAATCTTCATTTAGGAATGGCGGATCCCTTCCTTAAAAATTGTATCCGTTCGACAACCAAATTTTCTTTCTTTCTCCGAAATAAGGTGGATAAGCCTTAGTTGCCGGGGAGGTAATGATTTTTCTGGATCATTAGTGCATCATGCCATAAAATATTATCTCTTTTATTTAATATGGTACTGTATTGACTCAGTTCGTTTTGTTCTTGCATTCATTGATTAATTGTTATGTCATAACCAACTCCAGAAACTATATTCTTATTTTCACATTACCAAGAATGTGGGATTCTTTAAGGTTTCTCGAAGAAGAGATAAAGGACATATTGGGGTAATATAGAAATGTTAGAACGTGTCCATCTTCATTTAGGAATGGCGTACTCCTTCCTTAAAAATTGTATCCGTTCGATAACCAAATTTTATTCCTTTCTCCGAAATGAGGTGGATAAGCCTTAGTTGCCGGGGAGGTAATGCTTATTCTGGATCATTAGTGCATCATACCTTAACATATTACCTCTTTTATTTAATATGGTACTGTAATGACTCAGTTCAATATGTCCTTCCATTCATTAATTAATTGTTATGTATCTTATCTTCTTTTCCGGCCAACTCCAGAAACAATATTCTTATTTTCTCATTACCAAGAATGTGGGATTCTTTAAGGTTCCTCGAAGAAGAGATAAAGGACATATTGGGGTCATATGGAAATGTTAGAACGTGTCCATCTTCATTTAGGAATGGCGTAATCCTTCCTTACAAATTCTATCCGTTCGATAACCAAATTTTATTCCTTTCTCCGAAATGAAGTGGATAAGCCTTAGTTGCCGGGGAGGTAATGCTTATTCTGGATCATTAGTGCATCATACCTTAACATATTACCTCTTTTATTTAATATGGTACTGTAATGACTCAGTTCAATATTAGTCTTCCATTCATTAATTAATTGTTATGTATCTTATCTTCTTTTCCGGTCAACTTCAGAAACAATATTCTTATTTTCACATTACCAAGAATGTGGGATTCTTTAAGGTTCCATGTAGAAGAGACAAATTGACATAATTGGGTCATATAGAAATGTTAGAACGTGCCAATCTTCATTTAGGAATTGCGTATCCCTTCCTTAAAAATTGTATCCGTTCGACAACCAAATTTTTTTCCTTTCTCCGAAATGAGGTGGATAAGCCTTAGTTGCCGGGGAGGTAAAGATTTTTCTGGATCATTAGTGCATCATGCCATAAAATATTATCTCTTTTATTTAATATGGTACTGTATTGACTCAATTCATTTTGTTCTTGCATTCAGTGATTAATTGTCATGTATCTTATCTTCTTTTCCGGCCAACTCCAGAAACAATATTCTTATTTTCACATTACCAAGAATGTGGGATTCTTTAAGGTTCCTTGTAGAAGAGACAAATGACATAAAGGGGTCATATAGAAATGTTAGAACGTGCCAATCTTCATTTAGGAATGGCGGATCCCTTCCTTAAAAATTGTATCCGTTCGACAACCAAATTTTTTTCCTTTCTCCGAAATGAGGTGGATAAGCCTTAGTTGCCGGGAAGGTAAT
This sequence comes from Troilus luridus, assembly GCA_964056705.1. Taxonomy (NCBI): domain Eukaryota; kingdom Metazoa; phylum Arthropoda; class Insecta; order Hemiptera; family Pentatomidae; genus Troilus; species Troilus luridus. The sequence goes on from OZ057412.1 coordinate 12,169,040, forward strand.
GATTTTTCTGGATCATTAGTGCATCCTGCCATAAAATATTATCTCTTTTATTTAATATGGTCCTGTATTGACTAAGTTCATTTTGTTCTTGCATTCATTGATTAATTGTCATGTATCTTATCTTCTTTTCCGGTCAACTTCAGAAACAATATTCTTATTTTCACATTACCAAGAATGTGGGATTCTTTAAGGTTCCTTGAAGAAGAGATAAATGGCATAATGGGGTCATATAGAAATGTTAGAATGTGCCAATCTTCATTTAGGAATTGCGTATTCCTTCCTTAAAAATTGTATCCGTTCGACAACCAAATTTTTTTCCTTTCTCCGAAATGAGGTGGATAAGCCTTAGTTGCCGGGGAGGTAATGCTTACTCTGGATCATTAGTGCATCATACCTTAAAATATTATCTCTTTTATTTAATATGGTCCTGTATTGACTCAGTTCATTTTGTTCTTGCATTCATTGATTAATTGTCATGTATCTTATCTTCTTTTCCGGTCAACTTCAGAAACAATATTCTTATTTTCACATTACCAAGAATGTGGGATTCTTTAAGGTTCCTTGAAGAAGAGATAAATGGCATAATGGGGTCATATAGAAATGTTAGAATGTGCCAATCTTCATTTAGGAATTGCGTATTCCTTCCTTAAAAATTGTATCCGTTCGACAACCAAATTTTTTTCCTTTCTCCGAAATGAGGTGGATAAGCCTTAGTTGCCGGGGAGGTAATGCTTACTCTGGATCATTAGTGCATCATACCTTAAAATATTATCTCTTTTATTTAATATGGTCCTGTATTGACTCAGTTCATTTTGTTCTTGCATTCATTGATTAATTGTCATGTATCTTATCTTGTTTTCCGGTCAACTTCAGAAACAATATTCTTATTTTCACATTACCAAGAATGTGGGATTCTTTAAGGTTCCTTGTAGAAGAGACAAATGACATAATGGGGTCATATAGAAATGTTAAAACGTGCCAATCTTCATTTAGGAATGGCGGATCCCTTCCTTAAAAATTGTATCCGTTCGACAACCAAATTTGTTTCCTTTCTCCGAAATGAGGTGGATAAGCCTTAGTTGCCGGGGAGGTAATGATTTTTCTGGATCATTAGTGCATCATGCCATAAAATATTATCTCTTTTATTTAATATGGTACTGTATTGACTCAGTTCGTTTTTTTCTTGCATTCATTTATTAATTGTTATGTCATAACCAACTCCAGAAACTATATTCTTATTTTCACATTACCAAGAATGTGGGATTCTTTAAGGTTCCTCGAAGAAGAGATAAAGGACATATTGGGGTAATATAGAAATGTTAGAACGTGCCAATCTTCATTTAGGAATGGCGGATCCCTTCCTTAAAAATTGTATCCGTTCGACAACCAAATTTTCTTTCTTTCTCCGAAATAAGGTGGATAAGCCTTAGTTGCCGGGGAGGTAATGATTTTTCTGGATCATTAGTGCATCATGCCATAAAATATTATCTCTTTTATTTAATATGGTACTGTATTGACTCAGTTCGTTTTGTTCTTGCATTCATTGATTAATTGTTATGTCATAACCAACTCCAGAAACTATATTCTTATTTTCACATTACCAAGAATGTGGGATTCTTTAAGGTTTCTCGAAGAAGAGATAAAGGACATATTGGGGTAATATAGAAATGTTAGAACGTGTCCATCTTCATTTAGGAATGGCGTACTCCTTCCTTAAAAATTGTATCTGTTCGATAACCAAATTTTTTTCCTTTCTCCGAAATGAGGTGGATAAGCCTTAGTTGCCGGGGAGGTAATGCTTACTCTGGATCATTAGTGCATCATACCTTAAAATATTATCTCTTTTATTTAATATGGTCCTGTATTGACTCAGTTCATTTTGTTCTTGCATTCATTGATTAATTGTCATGTATCTTATCTTCTTTTCCGGTCAACTTCAGAAACAATATTCTTATTTTCACATTACCAAGAATGTGGGATTCTTTAAGGTTCCTTGAAGAAGAGATAAATGGCATAATGGGGTCATATAGAAATGTTAGAATGTGCCAATCTTCATTTAGGAATTGCGTATTCCTTCCTTAAAAATTGTATCCGTTCGACAACCAAATTTTTTTCCTTTCTCCGAAATGAGGTGGATAAGCCTTAGTTGCCGGGGAGGTAAAGATTTTTCTGGATCATTAGTGCATCATGCCATAAAATATTATCTCTTTTATTTAATATGGTACTGTATTGACTCAATTCATTTTGTTCTTGCATTCAGTGATTAATTGTCATGTATCTTATCTTCTTTTCCGGCCAACTCCAGAAACAATATTCTTATTTTCACATTACCAAGAATGTGGGATTCTTTAAGGTTCCTTGTAGAAGAGACAAATGACATAAAGGGGTCATATAGAAATGTTAGAACGTGCCAATCTTCATTTAGGAATGGCGGATCCCTTCCTTAAAAATTGTATCCGTTCGACAACCAAATTTTTTTCCTTTCTCCGAAATGAGGTGGATAAGCCTTAGTTGCCGGGAAGGTAATGATTTTTCTGGATCATTAGTGCATCCTGCCATAAAATATTATCTCTTTTATTTAATATGGTCCTGTATTGACTAAGTTCATTTTGTTCTTGCATTCATTGATTAATTGTCATGTATCTTATCTTCTTTTCCGGTCAACTTCAGAAACAATATTCTTATTTTCACATTACCAAGAATGTGGGATTCTTTAAGGTTCCTTGAAGAAGAGATAAATGGCATAATGGGGTCATATAGAAATGTTAGAATGTGCCAATCTTCATTTAGGAATTGCGTATTCCTTCCTTAAAAATTGTATCCGTTCGACAACCAAATTTTTTTCCTTTCTCCGAAATGAGGTGGATAAGCCTTAGTTGCCGGGGAGGTAATGCTTACTCTGGATCATTAGTGCATCATACCTTAAAATATTATCTCTTTTATTTAATATGGTCCTGTATTGACTCAGTTCATTTTGTTCTTGCATTCATTGATTAATTGTCATGTATCTTATCTTCTTTTCCGGTCAACTTCAGAAACAATATTCTTATTTTCACATTACCAAGAATGTGGGATTCTTTAAGGTTCCTTGAAGAAGAGATAAATGGCATAATGGGGTCATATAGAAATGTTAGAATGTGCCAATCTTCATTTAGGAATTGCGTATTCCTTCCTTAAAAATTGTATCCGTTCGACAACCAAATTTTTTTCCTTTCTCCGAAATGAGGTGGATAAGCCTTAGTTGCCGGGGAGGTAATGCTTACTCTGGATCATTAGTGCATCATACCTTAAAATATTATCTCTTTTATTTAATATGGTCCTGTATTGACTCAGTTCATTTTGTTCTTGCATTCATTGATTAATTGTCATGTATCTTATCTTGTTTTCCGGTCAACTTCAGAAACAATATTCTTATTTTCACATTACCAAGAATGTGGGATTCTTTAAGGTTCCTTGTAGAAGAGACAAATGACATAATGGGGTCATATAGAAATGTTAAAACGTGCCAATCTTCATTTAGGAATGGCGGATCCCTTCCTTAAAAATTGTATCCGTTCGACAACCAAATTTGTTTCCTTTCTCCGAAATGAGGTGGATAAGCCTTAGTTGCCGGGGAGGTAATGATTTTTCTGGATCATTAGTGCATCATGCCATAAAATATTATCTCTTTTATTTAATATGGTACTGTATTGACTCAGTTCGTTTTTTTCTTGCATTCATTTATTAATTGTTATGTCATAACCAACTCCAGAAACTATATTCTTATTTTCACATTACCAAGAATGTGGGATTCTTTAAGGTTCCTCGAAGAAGAGATAAAGGACATATTGGGGTAATATAGAAATGTTAGAACGTGCCAATCTTCATTTAGGAATGGCGGATCCCTTCCTTAAAAATTGTATCCGTTCGACAACCAAATTTTCTTTCTTTCTCCGAAATAAGGTGGATAAGCCTTAGTTGCCGGGGAGGTAATGATTTTTCTGGATCATTAGTGCATCATGCCATAAAATATTATCTCTTTTATTTAATATGGTACTGTATTGACTCAGTTCGTTTTGTTCTTGCATTCATTGATTAATTGTTATGTCATAACCAACTCCAGAAACTATATTCTTATTTTCACATTACCAAGAATGTGGGATTCTTTAAGGTTTCTCGAAGAAGAGATAAAGGACATATTGGGGTAATATAGAAATGTTAGAACGTGTCCATCTTCATTTAGGAATGGCGTACTCCTTCCTTAAAAATTGTATCTGTTCGATAACCAAATTTTTTTCCTTTCTCCGAAATGAGGTGGATAAGCCTTAGTTGCCGGGGAGTTAATGCTTACTCTGGATCATTAGTGCATCATACCTTAAAATATTATCTCTTTTATTTAATATGGTCCTGTATTGACTCAGTTCATTTTGTTCTTGCATTCATTGATTAATTGTCATGTATCTTATCTTCTTTTCCGGTCAACTTCATTCACATTACCAAGAATGTGGGATTCTTTAAGGTTCCTTGAAGAAGAGATAAATGGCATAATGGGGTCATATAGAAATGTTAGAATGTGCCAATCTTCATTTAGGAATTGCGTATTCCTTCCTTAAAAATTGTATCCGTTCGACAACCAAATTTTTTTCCTTTCTCCGAAATGAGGTGGATAAGCCTTAGTTGCCGGGGAGGTAATGCTTACTCTGGATCATTAGTGCATCATACCTTAAAATATTATCTCTTTTATTTAATATGGTCCTGTATTGACTCAGTTCATTTTGTTCTTGCATTCATTGATTAATTGTCATGTATCTTATCTTCTTTTCCGGTCAACTTCAGAAACAATATTCTTATTTTCACATTACCAAGAATGTGGGATTCTTTAAGGTTCCTTGTAGAAGAGACAAATGACATAATGGGGTCATATAGAAATGTTAAAACGTGCCAATCTTCATTTAGGAATGGCGGATCCCTTCCTTAAAAATTGTATCCGTTCGACAACCAAATTTGTTTCCTTTCTCCGAAATGAGGTGGATAAGCCTTAGTTGCCGGGGAGGTATTGATTTTTCTGGATCATTAGTGCATCATGCCATAAAATATTATCTCTTTTATTTAATATGGTACTGTATTGACTCAGTTCGTTTTGTTCTTGCATTCATTTATTAATTGTTATGTCATAACCAACTCCAGAAACTATATTCTTATTTTCACATTACCAAGAATGTGGGATTCTTTAAGGTTCCTTGAAGAAGAGATAAATGGCATAATGGGGTCATATAGAAATGTTAGAATGTGCCAATCTTCATTTAGGAATTGCGTATTCCTTCCTTAAAAATTGTATCCGTTCGACAACCAAATTTTTTTCCTTTCTCCGAAATGAGGTGGATAAGCCTTAGTTGCCGGGGAGGTAATGCTTACTCTGGATCATTAGTGCATCATACCTTAAAATATTATCTCTTTTATTTAATATGGTCCTGTATTGACTCAGTTCATTTTGTTCTTGCATTCATTGATTAATTGTCAAGTATTTTATCTTCTTTTCCGGCCAACTCCAGAAACAATATTCTTATTTTCTCATTACCAAGAATGTGGGATTCTTTAAGGTTCCTCGAAGAAGAGATAAAGGACATATTGGGGTCATATGGAAATGTTAGAACGTGTCCATCTTCATTTAGGAATGGCGTAATCCTTCCTTACAAATTCTATCCGTTCGATAACCAAATTTTATTCCTTTCTCCGAAATGAAGTGGATAAGCCTTAGTTGCCGGGGAGGTAATGCTTATTCTGGATCATTAGTGCATCATACCTTAACATATTACCTCTTTTATTTAATATGGTACTGTAATGACTCAGTTCAATATTAGTCTTCCATTCATTAATTAATTGTTATGTATCTTATCTTCTTTTCCGGTCAACTTCAGAAACAATATTCTTATTTTCACATTACCAAGAATGTGGGATTCTTTAAGGTTCCATGTAGAAGAGACAAATTGACATAATTGGGTCATATAGAAATGTTAGAACGTGCCAATCTTCATTTAGGAATTGCGTATCCCTTCCTTAAAAATTGTATCCGTTCGACAACCAAATTTTTTTCCTTTCTCCGAAATGAGGTGGATAAGCCTTAGTTGCCGGGGAGGTAAAGATTTTTCTGGATCATTAGTGCATCATGCCATAAAATATTATCTCTTTTATTTAATATGGTACTGTATTGACTCAATTCATTTTGTTCTTGCATTCAGTGATTAATTGTCATGTATCTTATCTTCTTTTCCGGCCAACTCCAGAAACAATATTCTTATTTTCACATTACCAAGAATGTGGGATTCTTTAAGGTTCCTTGTAGAAGAGACAAATGATATAATGGGGTCATATAGAAATGTTAGAACGTGCCAATCTTCATTTAGGAATGGCGGATCCCTTCCTTAAAAATTGTATCCGTTCGACAACCAAATTTTTTTCCTTTCTCCGAAATGAGGTGGATAAGCCTTAGTTGCCGGGGAGGTAAAGATTTTTCTGGATCATTAGTGCATCATGCCATAAAATATTATCTCTTTTATTTAATATGGTACTGTATTGACTCAATTCATTTTGTTCTTGCATTCAGTGATTAATTGTCATGTATCTTATCTTTTTTTCCGGCCAACTCCAGAAACAATATTCTTATTTTCACATTACCAAGAATGTGGGATTCATTAAGGTTCCTTGTAGAAGAGACAAATGACATAAAGGGGTCATATAGAAATGTTAGAACGTGCCAATCTTCATTTAGGAATGGCGGATCCCTTCCTTAAAAATTGTATCCGTTCGACAACCAAATTTTTTTCCTTTCTCCGAAATGAGGTGGATAAGCCTTAGTTGCCGGGGAGGTAAAGATTTTTCTGGATCATTAGTGCATCATGCCATAAAATATTATCTCTTTTATTTAATATGGTACTGTATTGACTCAATTCATTTTTTTCTTGCATTCAGTGATTAATTGTCATGTATCTTATCTTCTTTTCCGGCCAACTCCAGAAACAATATTCTTATTTTCACATTACCAAGAATGTGGGATTCTTTAAGGTTCCTTGTAGAAGAGACAAATGACATAAAGGGGTCATATAGAAATGTTAGAACGTGCCAATCTTCATTTAGGAATGGCGGATCCCTTCCTTAAAAATTGTATCCGTTCGACAACCAAATTTTTTTCCTTTCTCCGAAATGAGGTGGATAAGCCTTAGTTGCCGGGGAGGTAAAGATTTTTCTGGATCATTAGTGCATCATGCCATAAAATATTATCTCTTTTATTTAATATGGTACTGTATTGACTCAATTCATTTTGTTCTTGCATTCAGTGATTAATTGTCATGTATCTTATCTTCTTTTCCGGCCAACTCCAGAAACAATATTCTTATTTTCACATTACCAAGAATGTGGGATTCTTTAAGGTTCCTTGTAGAAGAGACAAATGACATAAAGGGGTCATATAGAAATGTTAGAACGTGCCAATCTTCATTTAGGAATGGCGGATCCCTTCCTTAAAAATTGTATCCGTTCGACAACCAAATTTTTTTCCTTTCTCCGAAATGAGGTGGATAAGCCTTAGTTGCCGGGGAGGTAAAGATTTTTCTGGATCATTAGTGCATCATGCCATAAAATATTATCTCTTTTATTTAATATGGTACTGTATTGACTCAATTCATTTTGTTCTTGCATTCAGTGATTAATTGTCATGTATCTTATCTTCTTTTCCGGCCAACTCCAGAAACAATATTCTTATTTTCACATTACCAAGAATGTGGGATTCTTTAAGGTTCCTCGAAGAAGAGATAAAGGACATATTGGGGTCATATAGAAATGTTAGAACGTGTCCATCTTCATTTAGGAATGGCGTACTCCTTCCTTAAAAATTGTATCCGTTCGATAACCAAATTTTTTTCCTTTCTCCGAAAAGAGGTGGGTAAGCTTTAGTTGCCGGGGAGGTAATGCTTATTCTGGATCATTAGTGCATCATACCTTAAAATATTATCTCTTTTATTTAATATAGTACTGTAATGACTCAATTCGTTATGTTCTTGCATCCATTGATTAATTGTCATGTATCTTATCTTCTTTTCCGGTCAACTTCAGAAACAATATTCTTATTTTCACATTACCAAGAATGTGGGATTCTTTAAGGTTCCTTGTAGAAGAGACAAATGACATAATGGGGTCATATAGAAATGTTAGAACGTGCCAATCTTCATTTAGGAATGGCGTATCCCTTCCTTAAAAATTGTATTCGTTCGACAACCAAATTTTTTTCCTTTCTCCGAAATGAGGTGGATAAGCCTTAGTTGCCGGGGAGGTAATGCTTATTCTGGATCATTAGTGCATCATACCTTAAAATATTATCTCTTTTATTTAATATAGTACTGTAATGACTCAGTTCGTTATGTTCTAGCATCCATTGATTAATTGTCATGTATCTTATCTTCTTTTCCGGTCAACTTCAGAAACAATATTCTTATTTTCACATTACCAAGAATGTGGGATTCTTTAAGGTTCCTTGTAGAAGAGACAAATGACATAATGGGGTCATATAGAAATGTTAGAACGTGCCAATCTTCATTTAGGAATGGCGGATCCCTTCCTTAAAAATTGTATCCGTTCGACAACCAAATTTTTTTCCTTTCTCCGAAATGAGGTGGATAAGCCTTAGTTGCCGGGGAGGTAATGATTTTTCTGGATCATTAGTGCATCATGCCATAAAATATTATCTCTTTTATTTAATATAGTACTGTATTGACTCAGTTCGTTTTGTTCTTGCATTCATTGATTAATTGTTATGTCATAACCAACTCCAGAAACTATATTCTTATTTTCACATTACCAAGAATGTGGGATTCTTTAAGGTTCCTCGAAGAAGAGATAAAGGACATATTGGGGTAATATAGAAATGTTAGAACGTGTCCATCTTCATTTAGGAATGGCGTACTCCTTCCTTAAAAATTGTATCCGTTCGATAACCAAATTTTATTCCTTTCTCCGAAATGAGGTGGATAAGCCTTAGTTGCCGGGGAGGTAATGGTTATTCTGGATCATTAGTGCATCATACCTTAAAATATTATCTCTTTTATTTAATATAGTACTGTAATGACTCAGTTCGTTATGTTCTAGCATCCATTGATTAATTGTCATGTATCTTATCTTCTTTTCCGGTCAACTTCAGAAACAATATTCTTATTTTCACATTACCAAGAATGTGGGATTCTTTAAGGTTCCTTGTAGAAGAGACAAATGACATAATGGGGTCATATAGAAATGTTAGAACGTGCCAATCTTCATTTAGGAATTGCGTATCCCTTCCTTAAAAATTGTATTCGTTCGACAGCCAAATTTTTTTCCTTTCTCCGAAATGAGGTGGATAAGCCTTAGTTGCCGGGTAGGTAATGCTTATTCTGGATCATTAGTGCATCATATCTTAAAATATTATCTCTTTTATTTAATATAGTACTGTAATGACTCAGTTCGTTATGTTCTAGCATCCATTGATTAATTGTCATGTATCTTATCTTCTTTTCCGGTCAACTTCAGAAACAATATTCTTATTTTCGCATTACCAAGAATGTGGGATTCTTTAAGGTTCCTTGTAGAAGAGACAAATGACATAATGGGGTCATATAGAAATGTTAGAACGTGCCAATCTTCATTTAGGAATGGCGGATCCCTTCCTTAAAAATTGTATCCGTTCGACAACCAAATTTTTTCCCTTTCTCCGAAATGAGGTGGATAAGCCTTAGTTGCCGGGGAGGTAATGCTTATTCTGGATCATTAGTGCATCATACCTTAACATATTACCTCTTTTATTTAATATGGTACTGTAATGACTCAGTTCAATATGTCCTTCCATTCATTAATTAATTGTTATGTATCTTATCTTCTTTTCCGGCCAACTCCAGAAACAATATTCTTATTTTCTCATTACCAAGAATGTGGGATTCTTTAAGGTTCCTCGAAGAAGAGATAAAGGACATATTGGGGTCATATAGAAATGTTAGAACGTGTCCATCTTCATTTAGGAATGGCGTATCCCTTCCTTAAAAATTGTATCCGTTCGACAACCAAATTTTTTCCCTTTCTCCGAAATGAGGTGGATAAGCCTTAGTTGCCGGGGAGGTAAAGATTTTTCTGGATCATTAGTGCATCATGCCATAAAATATTATCTCTTTTATTTAATATGGTACTGTATTGACTCAATTCATTTTGTTCTTGCATTCAGTGATTAATTGTCATGTATCTTATCTTCTTTTCCGGCCAACTCCAGAAACAATATTCTTATTTTCACATTACCAAGAATGTGGGATTCTTTAAGGTTCCTCGAAGAAGAGATAAAGGACATATTGGGGTCATATAGAAATGTTAGAACGTGTCCATCTTCATTTAGGAATGGCGTACTCCTTCCTTAAAAATTGTATCCGTTCGATAACCAAATTTTTTTCCTTTCTCCGAAATGAGGTGGGTAAGCTTTAGTTGCCGGGGAGGTAATGCTTATTCTGGATCATTAGTGCATCATACCTTAAAATATTATCTCTTTTATTTAATATAGTACTGTAATGACTCAATTCGTTATGTTCTTGCATCCATTGATTAATTGTCATGTATCTTATCTTCTTTTCCGGTCAACTTCAGAAACAATATTCTTATTTTCACATTACCAAGAATGTGGGATTCTTTAAGGTTCCTTGTAGAAGAGACAAATGACATAATGGGGTCATATAGAAATGTTAGAACGTGCCAATCTTCATTTAGGAATGGCGTATCCCTTCCTTAAAAATTGTATTCGTTCGACAACCAAATTTTTTTCCTTTCTCCGAAATGAGGTGGATAAGCCTTAGTTGCCGGGGAGGTAATGCTTATTCTGGATCATTAGTGCATCATACCTTAAAATATTATCTCTTTTATTTAATATAGTACTGTAATGACTCAGTTCGTTATGTTCTAGCATCCATTGATTAATTGTCATGTATCTTATCTTCTTTTCCGGTCAACTTCAGAAACAATATTCTTATTTTCACATTACCAAGAATGTGGGATTCTTTAAGGTTCCTTGTAGAAGAGACAAATGACATAATGGGGTCATATAGAAATGTTAGAACGTGCCAATCTTCATTTAGGAATGGCGGATCCCTTCCTTAAAAATTGTATCCGTTCGACAACCAAATTTTTTTCCTTTCTCCGAAATGAGGTGGATAAGCCTTAGTTGCCGGGGAGGTAATGATTTTTCTGGATCATTAGTGCATCATGCCATAAAATATTATCTCTTTTATTTAATATAGTACTGTATTGACTCAGTTCGTTTTGTTCTTGCATTCATTGATTAATTGTTATGTCATAACCAACTCCAGAAACTATATTCTTATTTTCACATTACCAAGAATGTGGGATTCTTTAAGGTTCCTCGAAGAAGAGATAAAGGACATATTGGGGTAATATAGAAATGTTAGAACGTGTCCATCTTCATTTAGGAATGGCGTACTCCTTCCTTAAAAATTGTATCCGTTCGATAACCAAATTTTATTCCTTTCTCCGAAATGAGGTGGATAAGCCTTAGTTGCCGGGGAGGTAATGGTTATTCTGGATCATTAGTGCATCATACCTTAAAATATTATCTCTTTTATTTAATATAGTACTGTAATGACTCAGTTCGTTATGTTCTAGCATCCATTGATTAATTGTCATGTATCTTATCTTCTTTTCCGGTCAACTTCAGAAACAATATTCTTATTTTCACATTACCAAGAATGTGGGATTCTTTAAGGTTCCTTGTAGAAGAGACAAATGACATAATGGGGTCATATAGAAATGTTAGAACGTGCCAATCTTCATTTAGGAATTGCGTATCCCTTCCTTAAAAATTGTATTCGTTCGACAGCCAAATTTTTTTCCTTTCTCCGAAATGAGGTGGATAAGCCTTAGTTGCCGGGTAGGTAATGCTTATTCTGGATCATTAGTGCATCATATCTTAAAATATTATCTCTTTTATTTAATATAGTACTGTAATGACTCAGTTCGTTATGTTCTAGCATCCATTGATTAATTGTCATGTATCTTATCTTCTTTTCCGGTCAACTTCAGAAACAATATTCTTATTTTCACATTACCAAGAATGTGGGATTCTTTAAGGTTCCTTGTAGAAGAGACAAATGACATAATGGGGTCATATAGAAATGTTAGAACGTGCCAATCTTCATTTAGGAATGGCGGATCCCTTCCTTAAAAATTGTATCCGTTCGACAACCAAATTTTTTCCCTTTCTCCGAAATGAGGTGGATAAGCCTTAGTTGCCGGGGAGGTAATGCTTATTCTGGATCATTAGTGCATCATACCTTAACATATTACCTCTTTTATTTAATATGGTACTGTAATGACTCAGTTCAATATGTCCTTCCATTCATTAATTAATTGTTATGTATCTTATCTTCTTTTCCGGCCAACTCCAGAAACAATATTCTTATTTTCTCATTACCAAGAATGTGGGATTCTTTAAGGTTCCTCGAAGAAGAGATAAAGGACATATTGGGGTCATATAGAAATGTTAGAACGTGTCCATCTTCATTTAGGAATGGCGTATCCCTTCCTTAAAAATTGTATTCGTTCGACAACCAAATTTTTTTCCTTTCTCCGAAATGAGGTGGATAAGCCTTAGTTGCCGGGGAGGTAATGCTTATTCTGGATCATTAGTGCATCATACCTTAAAATATTATCTCTTTTATTTAATATAGTACTGTAATGACTCAGTTCGTTATGTTCTAGCATCCATTGATTAATTGTCATGTATCTTATCTTCTTTTCCGGTCAACTTCAGAAACAATATTCTTATTTTCACATTACCAAGAATGTGGGATTCTTTAAGGTTCCTTGTAGAAGAGACAAATGACATAATGGGGTCATATAGAAATGTTAGAACGTGCCAATCTTCATTTAGGAATGGCGGATCCCTTCCTTAAAAATTGTATCCGTTCGACAACCAAATTTTTTTCCTTTCTCCGAAATGAGGTGGATAAGCCTTAGTTGCCGGGGAGGTAATGATTTTTCTGGATCATTAGTGCATCATGCCATAAAATATTATCTCTTTTATTTAATATAGTACTGTATTGACTCAGTTCGTTTTGTTCTTGCATTCATTGATTAATTGTTATGTCATAACCAACTCCAGAAACTATATTCTTATTTTCACATTACCAAGAATGTGGGATTCTTTAAGGTTCCTCGAAGAAGAGATAAAGGACATATTGGGGTAATATAGAAATGTTAGAACGTGTCCATCTTCATTTAGGAATGGCGTACTCCTTCCTTAAAAATTGTATCCGTTCGATAACCAAATTTTATTCCTTTCTCCGAAATGAGGTGGATAAGCCTTAGTTGCCGGGGAGGTAATGCTTATTCTGGATCATTAGTGCATCATACCTTAAAATATTATCTCTTTTATTTAATATAGTACTGTAATGACTCAGTTCGTTATGTTCTAGCATCCATTGATTAATTGTCATGTATCTTATCTTCTTTTCCGGTCAACTTCAGAAACAATATTCTTATTTTCACATTACCAAGAATGTGGGATTCTTTAAGGTTCCTTGTAGAAGAGACAAATGACATAATGGGGTCATATAGAAATGTTAGAACGTGCCAATCTTCATTTAGGAATGGCGGATCCCTTCCTTAAAAATTGTATCCGTTCGACAACCAAATTTTTTTCCTTTCTCCGAAATGAGGTGGATAAGCCTTAGTTGCCGGGGAGGTAATGCTTATTCTGGATCATTAGTGCATCATACCTTAACATATTACCTCTTTTATTTAATATGGTACTGTAATGACTCAGTTCAATATGTCCTTCCATTCATTAATTAATTGTTATGTATCTTATCTTCTTTTCCGGCCAACTCCAGAAACAATATTCTTATTTTCTCATTACCAAGAATGTGGGATTCTTTAAGGTTCCTCGAAGAAGAGATAAAGGACATATTGGGGTCATATAGAAATGTTAGAACGTGTCCATCTTCATTTAGGAATGGCGTAATCCTTCCTTACAAATTCTATCCGTTCGATAACCAAATTTTATTCCTTTCTCCGAAATGAAGTGGATAAGCCTTAGTTGCCGGGGAGGTAATGCTTCTTCTGGATCATTGGTGCATCATACCTTAACATATTACCTCTTTTATTTAATATGGTACTGTAATGACTCAGTTCAATATGTCCTTCCATTCATTAATTAATTGTTATGTATCTTATCTTCTTTTCCGGTCAACTTCAGAAACAATATTCTTATTTTCACATTACCAAGAATGTGGGATTCTTTAAGGTTCCTTGTAGAAGAGACAAATGACATAATGGGGTCATATAGAAATGTTAGAACGTGTCCATCTTCATTTAGGAATGGCGTAATCCTTCCTTACAAATTCTATCCGTTCGATAACCAAATTTTATTCCTTTCTCCGAAATGAAGTGGATAAGCCTTAGTTGCCGGGAAGGTAATGATTTTTCTGGATCATTAGTGCATCATGCCATAAAATATTATGTCTTTTATTTAATATGGTACTGTATTGACTCAGTTCGTTTTGTTCTTGCATTCATTGATTAATTGTTATGTCATAACCAACTCCAAAAACTATATTCTTATTTTCACATTACCAAGAATGTGGGATTCTTTAAGGTTTCTCGAAGAAGAGATAAAGGACATATTGGGGTAATATAGAAATGTTAGAACGTGTCCATCTTCATTTAGGAATGGCGTACTCCTTCCTTAAAAATTGTATCCGTTCGATAACCAAATTTTATTCCTTTCTCCGAAATGAGGTGGATAAGCCTTAGTTGCCGGGGAGGTAATGCTTATTCTGGATCATTAGTGCATCATACCTTAACATATTACCTCTTTTATTTAATATGGTACTGTAATGACTCAGTTCAATATGTCCTTCCATTCATTAATTAATTGTTATGTATCTTATCTTCTTTTCCGGCCAACTCCAGAAACAATATTCTTATTTTCTCATTACCAAGAATGTGGGATTCTTTAAGGTTCCTCGAAGAAGAGATAAAGGACATATTGGGGTCATATGGAAATGTTAGAACGTGCCAATCTTCATTTAGGAATTGCGTATCCCTTCCTTAAAAATTGTATCCGTTCGACAACCAAATTTTTTTCCTTTCTCCGAAATGAGGTGGATAAGCCTTAGTTGCCGGTGAGGTAAAGATTTTTCTGGATCATTAGTGCATCATGCCATAAAATATTATCTCTTTTATTTAATATGGTACTGTATTGACTCAATTCATTTTGTTCTTGCATTCAGTGATTAATTGTCATGTATCTTATCTTCTTTTCCGGCCAACTCCAGAAACAATATTCTTATTTTCACATTACCAAGAATGTGGGATTCTTTAAGGTTCCTTGTAGAAGAGACAAATGACATAAAGGGGTCATATAGAAATGTTAGAACGTGCCAATCTTCATTTAGGAATGGCGGATCCCTTCCTTAAAAATTGTATCCGTTCGACAACCAAATTTTTTTCCTTTCTCCGAAATGAGGTGGATAAGCCTTAGTTGCCGGGGAGGTAAAGATTTTTCTGGATCATTAGTGCATCATGCCATAAAATATTATCTCTTTTATTTAATATGGTACTGTATTGACTCAATTCATTTTGTTCTTGCATTCAGTGATTAATTGTCATGTATCTTATCTTCTTTTCCGGCCAACTCCAGAAACAATATTCTTATTTTCACATTACCAAGAATGTGGGATTCTTTAAGGTTCCTTGTAGAAGAGACAAATGACATAAAGGGGTCATATAGAAATGTTAGAACGTGCCAATCTTCATTTAGGAATGGCGGATCCCTTCCTTAAAAATTGTATCCGTTCGATAACCAAATTTTATTCCTTTCTCCGAAATGAGGTGGATAAGCCTTAGTTGCCGGGGAGGTAATGCTTATTCTGGATCATTAGTGCATCATACCTTAACATATTACCTCTTTTATTTAATATGGTACTGTAATGACTCAGTTCAATATGTCCTTCCATTCATTAATTAATTGTTATGTATCTTATGTTCTTTTCCGGCCAACTCCAGAAACAATATTCTTATTTTCTCATTACCAAGAATGTGGGATTCTTTAAGGTTCCTCGAAGAAGAGATAAAGGACATATTGGGGTCATATAGAAATGTTAGAACGTGTCCATCTTCATTTAGGAATGGCGTAATCCTTCCTTACAAATTCTATCCGTTCGATAACCAAATTTTATTCCTTTCTCCGAAATGAAGTGGATAAGCCTTAGTTGCCTGGGAGGTAATGCTTCTTCTGGATCATTGGTGCATCATACCTTAACATATTACCTCTTTTATTTAATATGGTACTGTAATGACTCAGTTCAATATGTCCTTCCATTCATTAATTAATTGTTATGTATCTTATCTTCTTTTCCGGTCAACTTCAGAAACAATATTCTTATTTTCACATTACCAAGAATGTGGGATTCTTTAAGGTTCCTTGTAGAAGAGACAAATGACATAATGGGGTCATATAGAAATGTTAGAACGTGTCCATCTTCATTTAGGAATGGCGTAATCCTTCCTTACAAATTCTATCCGTTCGATAACCAAATTTTATTCCTTTCTCCGAAATGAAGTGGATAAGCCTTAGTTGCCGGGGAGGTAATGATTTTTCTGGATCATTAGTGCATCATGCCATAAAATATTATCTCTTTTATTTAATATGGTACTGTATTGACTCAGTTCGTTTTGTTCTTGCATTCATTGATTAATTGTTATGTCATAACCAACTCCAGAAACTATATTCTTATTTTCACATTACCAAGAATGTGGGATTCTTTAAGGTTTCTCGAAGAAGAGATAAAGGACATATTGGGGTAATATAGAAATGTTAGAACGTGTCCATCTTCATTTAGGAATGGCGTACTCCTTCCTTAAAAATTGTATCCGTTCGACAACCAAATTTTTTTCCTTTCTCCGAAATGAGGTGGATAAGCCTTAGTTGCCGGGGAGGTAAAGATTTTTCTGGATCATTAGTGCATCATGCCATAAAATATTATCTCTTTAATTTAATATGGTACTGTATTGACTCAATTCATTTTGTTCTTGCATTCAGTGATTAATTGTCATGTATCTTATCTTCTTTTCCGGCCAACTCCAGAAACAATATTCTTATTTTCACATTACCAAGAATGTGGGATTCTTTAAGGTTCCTTGTAGAAGAGACAAATGACATAAAGGGGTCATATAGAAATGTTAGAACGTGCCAATCTTCATTTAGGAATGGCGGATCCCTTCCTTAAAAATTGTATCCGTTCGACAACCAAATTTTTTTCCTTTCTCCGAAATGAGGTGGATAAGCCTTAGTTGCCGGGGAGGTAAAGATTTTTCTGGATCATTAGTGCATCATGCCATAAAATATTATCTCTTTTATTTAATATGGTACTGTATTGACTCAATTCATTTTGTTCTTGCATTCATTGATTAATTGTCATGTATCTTATCTTCTTTTCCGGCCAACTCCAGAAACAATATTCTTATTTTCTCATTACCAAGAATGTGGGATTCTTTAAGGTTCCTCGAAGAAGAGATAAAGGACATATTGGGGTCATATAGAAATGTTAGAACGTGTCCATCTTCATTTAGGAATGGCGTAATCCTTCCTTACAAATTCTATCCGTTCGATAACCAAATTTTATTCCTTTCTCCGAAATGAAGTGGATAAGCCTTAGTTGCCGGGGAGGTAATGCTTCTTCTGGATCATTGGTGCATCATACCTTAACATATTACCTCTTTTATTTAATATGGTACTGTAATGACTCAGTTCAATATGTCCTTCCATTCATTAATTGATTGTTATGTATCTTATCTTCTTTTCCGGTCAACTTCAGAAACAATATTCTTATTTTCACATTACCAAGAATGTGGGATTCTTTAAGGTTCCTTGTAGAAGAGACAAATGACATAATGGGGTCATATAGAAATGTTAGAACGTGTCCATCTTCATTTAGGAATGGCGTAATCCTTCCTTACAAATTCTATCCGTTCGATAACCAAATTTTATTCCTTTCTCCGAAATGAAGTGGATAAGCCTTAGTTGCCGGGAAGGTAATGATTTTTCTGGATCATTAGTGCATCATGCCATAAAATATTATCTCTTTTATTTAATATGGTACTGTATTGACTCAGTTCGTTTTGTTCTTGCATTCATTGATTAATTGTTATGTCATAACCAACTCCAAAAACTATATTCTTATTTTCACATTACCAAGAATGTGGGATTCTTTAAGGTTTCTCGAAGAAGAGATAAAGGACATATTGGGGTAATATAGAAATGTTAGAACGTGTCCATCTTCATTTAGGAATGGCGTACTCCTTCCTTAAAAATTGTATCCGTTCGATAACCAAATTTTATTCCTTTCTCCGAAATGAGGTGGATAAGCCTTAGTTGCCGGGGAGGTAATGCTTATTCTGGATCATTAGTGCATCATACCTTAACATATTACCTCTTTTATTTAATATGGTACTGTAATGACTCAGTTCAATATGTCCTTCCATTCATTAATTAATTGTTATGTATCTTATCTTCTTTTCCGGCCAACTCCAGAAACAATATTCTTATTTTCTCATTACCAAGAATGTGGGATTCTTTAAGGTTCCTCGAAGAAGAGATAAAGGACATATTGGGGTCATATGGAAATGTTAGAACGTGCCAATCTTCATTTAGGAATTGCGTATCCCTTCCTTAAAAATTGTATCCGTTCGACAACCAAATTTTTTTCCTTTCTCCGAAATGAGGTGGATAAGCCTTAGTTGCCGGGGAGGTAAAGATTTTTCTGGATCATTAGTGCATCATGCCATAAAATATTATCTCTTTTATTTAATATGGTACTGTATTGACTCAATTCATTTTGTTCTTGCATTCAGTGATTAATTGTCATGTATCTTATCTTCTTTTCCGGCCAACTCCAGAAACAATATTCTTATTTTCACATTACCAAGAATGTGGGATTCTTTAAGGTTCCTTGTAGAAGAGACAAATGACATAATGGGGTCATATAGAAATGTTAGAACGTGCCAATCTTCATTTAGGAATGGCGGATCCCTTCCTTAAAAATTGTATCCGTTCGACAACCAAATTTTTTTCCTTTCTCCGAAATGAGGTGGATAAGCCTTAGTTGCCGGGGAGGTAATGATTTTTCTGGATCATTAGTGCATCATGCCATAAAATATTATCTCTTTTATTTAATATAGTACTGTATTGACTCAGTTCGTTTTGTTCTTGCATTCATTGATTAATTGTTATGTCATAACCAACTCCAGAAACTATATTCTTATTTTCACATTACCAAGAATGTGGGATTCTTTAAGGTTCCTCGAAGAAGAGATAAAGGACATATTGGGGTAATATAGAAATGTTAGAACGTGTCCATCTTCATTTAGGAATGGCGTACTCCTTCCTTAAAAATTGTATCCGTTCGATAACCAAATTTTATTCCTTTCTCCGAAATGAGGTGGATAAGCCTTAGTTGCCGGGGAGGTAATGCTTATTCTGGATCATTAGTGCATCATACCTTAAAATATTATCTCTTTTATTTAATATAGTGCTTTAATGACTCAGTTCGTTATGTTCTAGCATCCATTGATTAATTGTCATGTATCTTATCTTCTTTTCCGGTCAACTTCAGAAACAATATTCTTATTTTCACATTACCAAGAATGTGGGATTCTTTAAGGTTCCTTGTAGAAGAGACAAATGACATAATGGGGTCATATAGAAATGTTAGAACGTGCCAATCTTCATTTAGGAATGGCGGATCCCTTCCTTAAAAATTGTATCCGTTCGACAACCAAATTTTTTTCCTTTCTCCGAAATGAGGTGGATAAGCCTTAGTTGCCGGGGAGGTAATGCTTATTCTGGATCATTAGTGCATCATACCTTAACATATTACCTCTTTTATTTAATATGGTACTGTAATGACTCAGTTCAATATGTCCTTCCATTCATTAATTAATTGTTATGTATCTTATCTTCTTTTCCGGCCAACTCCAGAAACAATATTCTTATTTTCTCATTACCAAGAATGTGGGATTCTTTAAGGTTCCTCGAAGAAGAGATAAAGGACATATTGGGGTCATATAGAAATGTTAGAACGTGTCCATCTTCATTTAGGAATGGCGTAATCCTTCCTTACAAATTCTATCCGTTCGATAACCAAATTTTATTCCTTTCTCCGAAATGAAGTGGATAAGCCTTAGTTGCCGGGAAGGTAATGATTTTTCTGGATCATTAGTGCATCATGCCATAAAATATTATCTCTTTTATTTAATATGGTACTGTATTGACTCAGTTCGTTTTGTTCTTGCATTCATTGATTAATTGTTATGTCATAACCAACTCCAAAAACTATATTCTTATTTTCACATTACCAAGAATGTGGGATTCTTTAAGGTTTCTCGAAGAAGAGATAAAGGACATATTGGGGTAATATAGAAATGTTAGAACGTGTCCATCTTCATTTAGGAATGGCGTACTCCTTCCTTAAAAATTGTATCCGTTCGATAACCAAATTTTATTCCTTTCTCCGAAATGAGGTGGATAAGCCTTAGTTGCCGGGGAGGTAATGCTTATTCTGGATCATTAGTGCATCATACCTTAACATATTACCTCTTTTATTTAATATGGTACTGTAATGACTCAGTTCAATATGTCCTTCCATTCATTAATTAATTGTTATGTATCTTATCTTCTTTTCCGGCCAACTCCAGAAACAATATTCTTATTTTCTCATTACCAAGAATGTGGGATTCTTTAAGGTTCCTCGAAGAAGAGATAAAGGACATATTGGGGTCATATGGAAATGTTAGAACGTGCCAATCTTCATTTAGGAATTGCGTATCCCTTCCTTAAAAATTGTATCCGTTCGACAACCAAATTTTTTTCCTTTCTCCGAAATGAGGTGGATAAGCCTTAGTTGCCGGGGAGGTAAAGATTTTTCTGGATCATTAGTGCATCATGCCATAAAATATTATCTCTTTTATTTAATATGGTACTGTATTGACTCAATTCATTTTGTTCTTGCATTCAGTGATTAATTGTCATGTATCTTATCTTCTTTTCCGGCCAACTCCAGAAACAATATTCTTATTTTCACATTACCAAGAATGTGGGATTCTTTAAGGTTCCTTGTAGAAGAGACAAATGACATAAAGGGGTCATATAGAAATGTTAGAACGTGCCAATCTTCATTTAGGAATGGCGGATCCCTTCCTTAAAAATTGTATCCGTTCGACAACCAAATTTTTTTCCTTTCTCCGAAATGAGGTGGATAAGCCTTAGTTGCCGGGGAGGTAAAGATTTTTCTGGATCATTAGTGCATCATGCCATAAAATATTATCTCTTTTATTTAATATGGTACTGTATTGACTCAATTCATTTTGTTCTTGCATTCAGTGATTAATTGTCATGTATCTTATCTTCTTTTCCGGCCAACTCCAGAAACAATATTCTTATTTTCACATTACCAAGAATGTGGGATTCTTTAAGGTTCCTTGTAGAAGAGACAAATGACATAAAGGGGTCATATAGAAATGTTAGAACGTGCCAATCTTCATTTAGGAATGGCGGATCCCTTCCTTAAAAATTGTATCCGTTCGATAACCAAATTTTATTCCTTTCTCCGAAATGAGGTGGATAAGCCTTAGTTGCCGGGGAGGTAATGCTTATTCTGGATCATTAGTGCATCATACCTTAACATATTACCTCTTTTATTTAATATGGTACTGTAATGACTCAGTTCAATATGTCCTTCCATTCATTAATTAATTGTTATGTATCTTATGTTCTTTTCCGGCCAACTCCAGAAACAATATTCTTATTTTCTCATTACCAAGAATGTGGGATTCTTTAAGGTTCCTCGAAGAAGAGATAAAGGACATATTGGGGTCATATAGAAATGTTAGAACGTGTCCATCTTCATTTAGGAATGGCGTAATCCTTCCTTACAAATTCTATCCGTTCGATAACCAAATTTTATTCCTTTCTCCGAAATGAAGTGGATAAGCCTTAGTTGCCTGGGAGGTAATGCTTCTTCTGGATCATTGGTGCATCATACCTTAACATATTACCTCTTTTATTTAATATGGTACTGTAATGACTCAGTTCAATATGTCCTTCCATTCATTAATTAATTGTTATGTATCTTATCTTCTTTTCCGGTCAACTTCAGAAACAATATTCTTATTTTCACATTACCAAGAATGTGGGATTCTTTAAGGTTCCTTGTAGAAGAGACAAATGACATAATGGGGTCATATAGAAATGTTAGAACGTGTCCATCTTCATTTAGGAATGGCGTAATCCTTCCTTACAAATTCTATCCGTTCGATAACCAAATTTTATTCCTTTCTCCGAAATGAAGTGGATAAGCCTTAGTTGCCGGGGAGGTAATGATTTTTCTGGATCATTAGTGCATCATGCCATAAAATATTATCTCTTTTATTTAATATGGTACTGTATTGACTCAGTTCGTTTTGTTCTTGCATTCATTGATTAATTGTTATGTCATAACCAACTCCAGAAACTATATTCTTATTTTCACATTACCAAGAATGTGGGATTCTTTAAGGTTTCTCGAAGAAGAGATAAAGGACATATTGGGGTAATATAGAAATGTTAGAACGTGTCCATCTTCATTTAGGAATGGCGTACTCCTTCCTTAAAAATTGTATCCGTTCGATAACCAAATTTTATTCCTTTCTCCGAAATGAGGTGGATAAGCCTTAGTTGCCGGGGAGGTAATGCTTATTCTGGATCATTAGTGCATCATACCTTAACATATTACCTCTTTTATTTAATATGGTACTGTAATGACTCAGTTCAATATGTCCTTCCATTCATTAATTAATTGTTATGTATCTTATCTTCTTTTCCGGCCAACTCCAGAAACAATATTCTTATTTTCTCATTACCAAGAATGTGGGATTCTTTAAGGTTCCTCGAAGAAGAGATAAAGGACATATTGGGGTCATATGGAAATGTTAGAACGTGCCAATCTTCATTTAGGAATTGCGTATCCCTTCCTTAAAAATTGTATCCGTTCGACAACCAAATTTTTTTCCTTTCTCCGAAATGAGGTGGATAAGCCTTAGTTGCCGGGGAGGTAAAGATTTTTCTGGATCATTAGTGCATCATGCCATAAAATATTATCTCTTTAATTTAATATGGTACTGTATTGACTCAATTCATTTTGTTCTTGCATTCAGTGATTAATTGTCATGTATCTTATCTTCTTTTCCGGCCAACTCCAGAAACAATATTCTTATTTTCACATTACCAAGAATGTGGGATTCTTTAAGGTTCCTTGTAGAAGAGACAAATGACATAAAGGGGTCATATAGAAATGTTAGAACGTGCCAATCTTCATTTAGGAATGGCGGATCCCTTCCTTAAAAATTGTATCCGTTCGACAACCAAATTTTTTTCCTTTCTCCGAAATGAGGTGGATAAGCCTTAGTTGCCGGGGAGGTAAAGATTTTTCTGGATCATTAGTGCATCATGCCATAAAATATTATCTCTTTTATTTAATATGGTACTGTATTGACTCAATTCATTTTGTTCTTGCATTCATTGATTAATTGTCATGTATCTTATCTTCTTTTCCGGCCAACTCCAGAAACAATATTCTTATTTTCTCATTACCAAGAATGTGGGATTCTTTAAGGTTCCTCGAAGAAGAGATAAAGGACATATTGGGGTCATATAGAAATGTTAGAACGTGTCCATCTTCATTTAGGAATGGCGTAATCCTTCCTTACAAATTCTATCCGTTCGATAACCAAATTTTATTCCTTTCTCCGAAATGAAGTGGATAAGCCTTAGTTGCCGGGGAGGTAATGCTTCTTCTGGATCATTGGTGCATCATACCTTAACATATTACCTCTTTTATTTAATATGGTACTGTAATGACTCAGTTCAATATGTCCTTCCATTCATTAATTGATTGTTATGTATCTTATCTTCTTTTCCGGTCAACTTCAGAAACAATATTCTTATTTTCACATTACCAAGAATGTGGGATTCTTTAAGGTTCCTTGTAGAAGAGACAAATGACATAATGGGGTCATATAGAAATGTTAGAACGTGTCCATCTTCATTTAGGAATGGCGTAATCCTTCCTTACAAATTCTATCCGTTCGATAACCAAATTTTATTCCTTTCTCCGAAATGAAGTGGATAAGCCTTAGTTGCCGGGAAGGTAATGATTTTTCTGGATCATTAGTGCATCATGCCATAAAATATTATCTCTTTTATTTAATATGGTACTGTATTGACTCAGTTCGTTTTGTTCTTGCATTCATTGATTAATTGTTATGTCATAACCAACTCCAAAAACTATATTCTTATTTTCACATTACCAAGAATGTGGGATTCTTTAAGGTTTCTCGAAGAAGAGATAAAGGACATATTGGGGTAATATAGAAATGTTAGAACGTGTCCATCTTCATTTAGGAATGGCGTACTCCTTCCTTAAAAATTGTATCCGTTCGATAACCAAATTTTATTCCTTTCTCCGAAATGAGGTGGATAAGCCTTAGTTGCCGGGGAGGTAATGCTTATTCTGGATCATTAGTGCATCATACCTTAACATATTACCTCTTTTATTTAATATGGTACTGTAATGACTCAGTTCAATATGTCCTTCCATTCATTAATTAATTGTTATGTATCTTATCTTCTTTTCCGGCCAACTCCAGAAACAATATTCTTATTTTCTCATTACCAAGAATGTGGGATTCTTTAAGGTTCCTCGAAGAAGAGATAAAGGACATATTGGGGTCATATGGAAATGTTAGAACGTGCCAATCTTCATTTAGGAATTGCGTATCCCTTCCTTAAAAATTGTATCCGTTCGACAACCAAATTTTTTTCCTTTCTCCGAAATGAGGTGGATAAGCCTTAGTTGCCGGGGAGGTAAAGATTTTTCTGGATCATTAGTGCATCATGCCATAAAATATTATCTCTTTTATTTAATATGGTACTGTATTGACTCAATTCATTTTGTTCTTGCATTCAGTGATTAATTGTCATGTATCTTATCTTCTTTTCCGGCCAACTCCAGAAACAATATTCTTATTTTCACATTACCAAGAATGTGGGATTCTTTAAGGTTCCTTGTAGAAGAGACAAATGACATAAAGGGGTCATATAGAAATGTTAGAACGTGCCAATCTTCATTTAGGAATGGCGGATCCCTTCCTTAAAAATTGTATCCGTTCGACAACCAAATTTTTTTCCTTTCTCCGAAATGAGGTGGATAAGCCTTAGTTGCCGGGGAGGTAAAGATTTTTCTGGATCATTAGTGCATCATGCCATAAAATATTATCTCTTTTATTTAATATGGTACTGTATTGACTCAATTCATTTTGTTCTTGCATTCAGTGATTAATTGTCATGTATCTTATCTTCTTTTCCGGCCAACTCCAGAAACAATATTCTTATTTTCACATTACCAAGAATGTGGGATTCTTTAAGGTTCCTTGTAGAAGAGACAAATGACATAAAGGGGTCATATAGAAATGTTAGAACGTGCCAATCTTCATTTAGGAATGGCGGATCCCTTCCTTAAAAATTGTATCCGTTCGATAACCAAATTTTATTCCTTTCTCCGAAATGAGGTGGATAAGCCTTAGTTGCCGGGGAGGTAATGCTTATTCTGGATCATTAGTGCATCATACCTTAACATATTACCTCTTTTATTTAATATGGTACTGTAATGACTCAGTTCAATATGTCCTTCCATTCATTAATTAATTGTTATGTATCTTATGTTCTTTTCCGGCCAACTCCAGAAACAATATTCTTATTTTCTCATTACCAAGAATGTGGGATTCTTTAAGGTTCCTCGAAGAAGAGATAAAGGACATATTGGGGTCATATAGAAATGTTAGAACGTGTCCATCTTCATTTAGGAATGGCGTAATCCTTCCTTACAAATTCTATCCGTTCGATAACCAAATTTTATTCCTTTCTCCGAAATGAAGTGGATAAGCCTTAGTTGCCTGGGAGGTAATGCTTCTTCTGGATCATTGGTGCATCATACCTTAACATATTACCTCTTTTATTTAATATGGTACTGTAATGACTCAGTTCAATATGTCCTTCCATTCATTAATTAATTGTTATGTATCTTATCTTCTTTTCCGGTCAACTTCAGAAACAATATTCTTATTTTCACATTACCAAGAATGTGGGATTCTTTAAGGTTCCTTGTAGAAGAGACAAATGACATAATGGGGTCATATAGAAATGTTAGAACGTGTCCATCTTCATTTAGGAATGGCGTAATCCTTCCTTACAAATTCTATCCGTTCGATAACCAAATTTTATTCCTTTCTCCGAAATGAAGTGGATAAGCCTTAGTTGCCGGGGAGGTAATGATTTTTCTGGATCATTAGTGCATCATGCCATAAAATATTATCTCTTTTATTTAATATGGTACTGTATTGACTCAGTTCGTTTTGTTCTTGCATTCATTGATTAATTGTTATGTCATAACCAACTCCAGAAACTATATTCTTATTTTCACATTACCAAGAATGTGGGATTCTTTAAGGTTTCTCGAAGAAGAGATAAAGGACATATTGGGGTAATATAGAAATGTTAGAACGTGTCCATCTTCATTTAGGAATGGCGTACTCCTTCCTTAAAAATTGTATCCGTTCGATAACCAAATTTTATTCCTTTCTCCGAAATGAGGTGGATAAGCCTTAGTTGCCGGGGAGGTAATGCTTATTCTGGATCATTAGTGCATCATACCTTAACATATTACCTCTTTTATTTAATATGGTACTGTAATGACTCAGTTCAATATGTCCTTCCATTCATTAATTAATTGTTATGTATCTTATCTTCTTTTCCGGCCAACTCCAGAAACAATATTCTTATTTTCTCATTACCAAGAATGTGGGATTCTTTAAGGTTCCTCGAAGAAGAGATAAAGGACATATTGGGGTCATATGGAAATGTTAGAACGTGCCAATCTTCATTTAGGAATTGCGTATCCCTTCCTTAAAAATTGTATCCGTTCGACAACCAAATTTTTTTCCTTTCTCCGAAATGAGGTGGATAAGCCTTAGTTGCCGGGGAGGTAAAGATTTTTCTGGATCATTAGTGCATCATGCCATAAAATATTATCTCTTTTATTTAATATGGTACTGTATTGACTCAATTCATTTTGTTCTTGCATTCAGTGATTAATTGTCATGTATCTTATCTTCTTTTCCGGCCAACTCCAGAAACAATATTCTTATTTTCACATTACCAAGAATGTGGGATTCTTTAAGGTTCCTTGTAGAAGAGACAAATGACATAAAGGGGTCATATAGAAATGTTAGAACGTGCCAATCTTCATTTAGGAATGGCGGATCCCTTCCTTAAAAATTGTATCCGTTCGACAACCAAATTTTTTTCCTTTCTCCGAAATGAGGTGGATAAGCCTTAGTTGCCGGGGAGGTAAAGATTTTTCTGGATCATTAGTGCATCATGCCATAAAATATTATCTCTTTTATTTAATATGGTACTGTATTGACTCAATTCATTTTGTTCTTGCATTCATTGATTAATTGTCATGTATCTTATCTTCTTTTCCGGCCAACTCCAGAAACAATATTCTTATTTTCTCATTACCAAGAATGTGGGATTCTTTAAGGTTCCTCGAAGAAGAGATAAAGGACATATTGGGGTCATATAGAAATGTTAGAACGTGTCCATCTTCATTTAGGAATGGCGTAATCCTTCCTTACAAATTCTATCCGTTCGATAACCAAATTTTATTCCTTTCTCCGAAATGAAGTGGATAAGCCTTAATTGCCGGGGAGGTAATGCTTCTTCTGGATCATTGGTGCATCATACCTTAACATATTACCTCTTTTATTTAATATGGTACTGTAATGACTCAGTTCAATATGTCCTTCCATTCATTAATTGATTGTTATGTATCTTATCTTCTTTTCCGGTCAACTTCAGAAACAATATTCTTATTTTCACATTACCAAGAATGTGGGATTCTTTAAGGTTCCTTGTAGAAGAGACAAATGACATAATGGGGTCATATAGAAATGTTAGAACGTGTCCATCTTCATTTAGGAATGGCGTAATCCTTCCTTACAAATTCTATCCGTTCGATAACCAAATTTTATTCCTTTCTCCGAAATGAAGTGGATAAGCCTTAGTTGCCGGGGAGGTAATGATTTTTCTGGATCATTAGTGCATCATGCCATAAAATATTATCTCTTTTATTTAATATGGTACTGTATTGACTCAGTTCGTTTTGTTCTTGCATTCATTGATTAATTGTTATGTCATAACCAACTCCAGAAACTATATTCTTATTTTCACATTACCAAGAATATGGGATTCTTTAAGGTTTCTCGAAGAAGAGATAAAGGACATATTGGGGTAATATAGAAATGTTAGAACGTGTCCATCTTCATTTAGGAATGGCGTACTCCTTCCTTAAAAATTGTAATCGTTCGATAACCAAATTTTATTCCTTTCTCCGAAATGAAGTGGATAAGCCTTAGTTGCCGGGGAGGTAATGCTTCTTCTGGATCATTAGTGCATCATACCTTAACATATTACCTCTTTTATTTAATATGGTACTGTAATGACTCAGTTCAATATGTCCTTCCATTCATTAATTAATTGTTATGTATCTTATCTTCTT
Source organism: Troilus luridus (assembly GCA_964056705.1). Taxonomy (NCBI): domain Eukaryota; kingdom Metazoa; phylum Arthropoda; class Insecta; order Hemiptera; family Pentatomidae; genus Troilus; species Troilus luridus. The sequence goes on from OZ057412.1 coordinate 12,197,749, forward strand.
TTCCGGTCAACTTCAGAAACAATATTCTTATTTTCACATTACCAAGAATGTGGGATTCTTTAAGGTTTCTCGAAGAAGAGATAAAGGACATATTGGGGTAATATAGAAATGTTAGAACGTGTCCATCTTCATTTAGGAATGGCGTACTCCTTCCTTAAAAATTGTATCCGTTCGATAACCAAATTTTATTCCTTTCTCCGAAATGAAGTGGATAAGCCTTAGTTGCCGGGGAGGTAATGCTTCTTCTGGATCATTAGTGCATCATACCTTAACATATTACCTCTTTTATTTAATATGGTACTGTAATGACTCAGTTCAATATGTCCTTCCATTCATTAATTAATTGTTATGTATCTTATCTTCTTTTCCGGTCAACTTCAGAAACAATATTCTTATTTTCACATTACCAAGAATGTGGGATTCTTTAAGGTTTCTCGAAGAAGAGATAAAGGACATATTGGGGTAATATAGAAATGTTAGAACGTGTCCATCTTCATTTAGGAATGGCGTACTCCTTCCTTAAAAATTGTATCCGTTCGATAACCAAATTTTATTCCTTTCTCCGAAATGAGGTGGATAAGCCTTAGTTGCCGGGGAGGTAATGCTTATTCTGGATCATTAGTGCATCATACCTTAACATATTACCTCTTTTATTTAATATGGTACTGTAATGACTCAGTTCAATATGTCCTTCCATTCATTAATTAATTGTTATGTATCTTATCTTCTTTTCCGGCCAACTCCAGAAACAATATTCTTATTTTCTCATTACCAAGAATGTGGGATTCTTTAAGGTTCCTCGAAGAAGAGATAAAGGACATATTGGGGGTCATATGGAAATGTTAGAACGTGCCAATCTTCATTTAGGAATTGCGTATCCCTTCCTTAAAAATTGTATCCGTTCGACAACCAAATTTTTTTCCTTTCTCCGAAATGAGGTGGATAAGCCTTAGTTGCCGGGGAGGTAAAGATTTTTCTGGATCATTAGTGCATCATGCCATAAAATATTATCTCTTTTATTTAATATGGTACTGTATTGACTCAATTCATTTTATTCTTGCATTCAGTGATTAATTGTCATGTATCTTATCTTCTTTTCCGGCCAACTCCAGAAACAATATTCTTATTTTCACATTACCAAGAATGTGGGATTCTTTAAGGTTCCTTGTAGAAGAGACAAATGACATAAAGGGGTCATATAGAAATGTTAGAACGTGCCAATCTTCATTTAGGAATGGCGGATCCCTTCCTTAAAAATTGTATCCGTTCGACAACCAAATTTTTTTCCTTTCTCCGAAATGAGGTGGATAAGCTTTAGTTGCCGGGGAGGTAAAGATTTTTCTGGATCATTAGTGCATCATGCCATAAAATATTATCTCTTTTATTTAATATGGTACTGTATTGACTCAATTCATTTTGTTCTTGCATTCAGTGATTAATTGTCATGTATCTTATCTTCTTTTCCGGCCAACTCCAGAAACAATATTCTTATTTTCACATTACCAAGAATGTGGGATTCTTTAAGGTTCCTCGAAGAAGAGATAAAGGACATATTGGGGTCATATAGAAATGTTAGAACGTGTCCATCTTCATTTAGGAATGGCGTACTCCTTCCTTAAAAATTGTATCCGTTCGATAACCAAATTTTTTTCCTTTCTCCGAAATGAGGTGGGTAAGCTTTAGTTGCCGGGGAGGTAATGCTTATTCTGGATCATTAGTGCATCATACCTTAAAATATTATCTCTTTTATTTAATATAGTACTGTAATGACTCAATTCATTTTGTTCTTGCATTCAGTGATTAATTGTCATGTATCTTATCTTCTTTTCCGGCCAACTCCAGAAACAATATTCTTATTTTCACATTACCAAGAATGTGGGATTCTTTAAGGTTCCTCGAAGAAGAGATAAAGGACATATTGGGGTCATATAGAAATGTTAGAACGTGTCCATCTTCATTTAGGAATGGCGTACTCCTTCCTTAAAAATTGTATCCGTTCGATAACCAAATTTTTTTCCTTTCTCCGAAATGAGGTGGGTAAGCTTTAGTTGCCGGGGAGGTAATGCTTATTCTGGATCATTAGTGCATCATACCTTAAAATATTATCTCTTTTATTTAATATAGTACTGTAATGACTCAATTCGTTATGTTCTTGCATCCATTGATTAATTGTCATGTATCTTATCTTCTTTTCCGGTCAACTTCAGAAACAATATTCTTATTTTCACATTACCAAGAATGTGGGATTCTTTAAGGTTCCTTGTAGAAGAGACAAATGACATAATGGGGTCATATAGAAATGTTAGAACGTGCCAATCTTCATTTAGGAATTGCGTATCCCTTCCTTAAAAATTGTATTCGTTCGACAGCCAAATTTTTTTCCTTTCTCCGAAATGAGGTGGATAAGCCTTAGTTGCCGGGTAGGTAATGCTTATTCTGGATCATTAGTGCATCATATCTTAAAATATTATCTCTTTTATTTAATATAGTACTGTAATGACTCAGTTCGTTATGTTCTAGCATCCATTGATTAATTGTCATGTATCTTATCTTCTTTTCCGGTCAACTTCAGAAACAATATTCTTATTTTCACATTACCAAGAATGTGGGATTCTTTAAGGTTCCTTGTAGAAGAGACAAATGACATAATGGGGTCATATAGAAATGTTAGAACGTGCCAATCTTCATTTAGGAATGGCGGATCCCTTCCTTAAAAATTGTATCCGTTCGACAACCAAATTTTTTTCCTTTCTCCGAAATGAGGTGGATAAGCCTTAGTTACCGGGGAGGTAATGCTTATTCTGGATCATTAGTGCATCATACCTTAACATATTACCTCTTTTATTTAATATGGTACTATAATGACTCAGTTCAATATGTCCTTCCATTCATTAATTAATTGTTATGTATCTTATCTTCTTTTCCGGCCAACTCCAGAAACAATATTCTTATTTTCTCATTACCAAGAATGTGGGATTCTTTAAGGTTCCTCGAAGAAGAGATAAAGGACATATTGGGGTCATATAGAAATGTTAGAACGTGTCCATCTTCATTTAGGAATGGCGTAATCCTTCCTTACAAATTCTATCCGTTCGATAACCAAATTTTATTCCTTTCTCCGAAATGAAGTGGATAAGCCTTAGTTGCCGGGGAGGTAATGCTTCTTCTGGATCATTAGTGCATCATACCTTAACATATTACCTCTTTTATTTAATATGGTACTGTAATGACTCAGTTCAATATGTCCTTCCATTCATTAATTAATTGTTATGTATCTTATCTTCTTTTCCGGTCAACTTCAGAAACAATATTCTTATTTTCACATTACCAAGAATGTGGGATTCTTTAAGGTTCCTTGTAGAAGAGACAAATGACATAATGGGGTCATATAGAAATGTTAGAACGTGCCAATCTTCATTTAGGAATGGCGTATCCCTTCCTTAAAAATTGTATTCGTTCGACAACCAAATTTTTTTCCTTTCTCCGAAATGAGGTGGATAAGCCTTAGTTGCCGGGGAGGTAATGCTTATTCTTGATCATTAGTGCATCATACCTTAAAATATTATCTCTTTTATTTAATATAGTACTGTAATGACTCAGTTCGTTATGTTCTAGCATCCATTGATTAATTGTCATGTACCTTATCTTCTTTTCCGGTCAACTTCAGAAACAATATTCTTATTTTCACATTACCAAGAATGTGGGATTCTTTAAGGTTCCTTGTAGAAGAGACAAATGACATAATGGGGTCATATAGAAATGTTAGAACGTGCCAATCTTCATTTAGGAATGGCGGATCCCTTCCTTAAAAATTGTATCCGTTCGACAACCAAATTTTTTTCCTTTCTCCGAAATGAGGTGGATAAGCCTTAGTTGCCGGGGAGGTAATGATTTTTCTGGATCATTAGTGCATCATGCCATAAAATATTATCTCTTTTATTTAATATAGTACTGTATTGACTCAGTTCGTTTGGTTCTTGCATTCATTGATTAATTGTTATGTCATAACCAACTCCAGAAACTATATTCTTATTTTCACATTACCAAGAATGTGGGATTCTTTAAGGTTCCTCGAAGAAGAGATAAAGGACATATTGGGGTAATATAGAAATGTTAGAACGTGTCCATCTTCATTTAGGAATGGCGTACTCCTTCCTTAAAAATTGTATCCGTTCGATAACCAAATTTTATTCCTTTCTCCGAAATGAGGTGGATAAGCCTTAGTTGCCGGGGAGGTAATGCTTATTCTGGATCATTAGTGCATCATACCTTAACATATTACCTCTTTTATTTAATATGGTACTGTAATGACTCAGTTCAATATGTCCTTCCATTCATTAATTAATTGTTATGTATCTTATCTTCTTTTCCGGCCAACTCCAGAAACAATATTCTTATTTTCTCATTACCAAGAATGTGGGATTCTTTAAGGTTCCTCGAAGAAGAGATAAAGGACATATTGGGGTCATATAGAAATGTTAGAACGTGCCAATCTTCATTTAGTAATGGCGTAATCCTTCCTTAAAAATTGTATCCGATCGACAACCAAATTTTATTCCTTTCTCCGAAATGAGGTGGATAAGCCTTAGTTGCCGGGGAGGTAATGCTTATTCTGGATCATTAGTGCATCATGCCATAAAATATTATCTCTTTTATTTAATATAGTACTGTATTGACTAAGTTCGTTTTGTTCTTGCATTCATTGATTAATTGTCATGTATCTTATCTTCTTTTCCGGTCAACTTCAGAAACAATATTCTTATTTTCACATTACCAAGAATGTGGGATTCTTTAAGGTTCCTTGTAGAAGAGACAAATGACATAATGGGGTCATATAGAAATGTTAGAACGTGCCAATCTTCATTTAGGAATGGCGTATCCCTTCCTTAAAAATTGTATTCGTTCGACAACCAAATTTTTTTCCTTTCTCCGAAATGAGGTGGATAAGCCTTAGTTGCCGGGGAGGTAATGCTTATTCTTGATCATTAGTGCATCATACCTTAAAATATTATCTCTTTTATTTAATATAGTACTGTAATGACTCAGTTCGTTATGTTCTAGCATCCATTGATTAATTGTCATGTACCTTATCTTCTTTTCCGGTCAACTTCAGAAACAATATTCTTATTTTCACATTACCAAGAATGTGGGATTCTTTAAGGTTCCTTGTAGAAGAGACAAATGACATAATGGGGTCATATAGAAATGTTAGAACGTGCCAATCTTCATTTAGGAATGGCGGATCCCTTCCTTAAAAATTGTATCCGTTCGACAACCAAATTTTTTTCCTTTCTCCGAAATGAGGTGGATAAGCCTTAGTTGCCGGGGAGGTAATGATTTTTCTGGATCATTAGTGCATCATGCCATAAAATATTATCTCTTTTATTTAATATAGTACTGTATTGACTCAGTTCGTTTGGTTCTTGCATTCATTGATTAATTGTTATGTCATAACCAACTCCAGAAACTATATTCTTATTTTCACATTACCAAGAATGTGGGATTCTTTAAGGTTCCTCGAAGAAGAGATAAAGGACATATTGGGGTAATATAGAAATGTTAGAACGTGTCCATCTTCATTTAGGAATGGCGTACTCCTTCCTTAAAAATTGTATCCGTTCGATAACCAAATTTTATTCCTTTCTCCGAAATGAGGTGGATAAGCCTTAGTTGCCGGGGAGGTAATGCTTATTCTGGATCATTAGTGCATCATACCTTAACATATTACCTCTTTTATTTAATATGGTACTGTAATGACTCAGTTCAATATGTCCTTCCATTCATTAATTAATTGTTATGTATCTTATCTTCTTTTCCGGCCAACTCCAGAAACAATATTCTTATTTTCTCATTACCAAGAATGTGGGATTCTTTAAGGTTCCTCGAAGAAGAGATAAAGGACATATTGGGGTCATATAGAAATGTTAGAACGTGCCAATCTTCATTTAGTAATGGCGTAATCCTTCCTTAAAAATTGTATCCGATCGACAACCAAATTTTATTCCTTTCTCCGAAATGAGGTGGATAAGCCTTAGTTGCCGGGGAGGTAATGCTTATTCTGGATCATTAGTGCATCATGCCATAAAATATTATCTCTTTTATTTAATATAGTACTGTATTGACTAAGTTCGTTTTGTTCTTGCATTCATTGATTAATTGTTATGTCATAACCAACTCCAGAAACTATATTCTTATTTTCACATTACCAAGAATGTGGGATTCTTTAAGGTTCCTCGAAGAAGAGATAAAGGACATATTGGGGTAATATAGAAATGTTAGAACGTGTCCATCTTCATTTAGGAATGGCGTACTCCTTCCTTAAAAATTGTATCCGTTCGATAACCAAATTTTATTCCTTTCTCCGAAATGAGGTGGATAAGCCTTAGTTGCCGGGGAGGTAATGCTTATTCTGGATCATTAGTGCATCATACCTTAACATATTACCTCTTTTATTTAATATGGTACTGTAATGACTCAGTTCAATATGTCCTTCCATTCATTAATTAATTGTTATGTATCTTATCTTCTTTTCCGGCCAACTCCAGAAACAATATTCTTATTTTCTCATTACCAAGAATGTGGGATTCTTTAAGGTTCCTCGAAAGATTCTTTAAGGTTCCTCGAAGAGATAAAGGACATATTGGGGTCATATAGAAATGTTAGAACGTGCCAATCTTCATTTAGGAATGGCGTAATCCTTCCTTAAAAATTGTATCCGTTCGATAACCAAATTTTATTCCTTTCTCCGAAATGAAGTGGATAAGCCTTAGTTGCCGGGGAGGTAATGCTTCTTCTGGATCATTAGTGCATCATACCTTAACATATTACCTCTTTTATTTAATATGGTACTGTAATGACTCAGTTCAATATTTCCTTCCATTCATTAATTAATTGTTATGTATCTTATCTTCTTTTCCGGTCAACTTCAGAAACAATATTCTTATTTTCACATTACCAAGAATGTGGGATTCTTTAAGGTTCCTTGTAGAAGAGACAAATGACATAATGGGGTCATATAGAAATGTTAGAACGTGCCAATCTTCATTTAGGAATGGCGTATCCCTTCCTTAAAAATTGTATTCGTTCGACAACCAAATTTTTTTCCTTTCTCCGAAATGAGGTGGATAAGCCTTAGTTGCCGGGGAGGTAATGCTTATTCTGGATCATTAGTGCATCATACCTTAAAATATTATCTCTTTTATTTAATATAGTACTGTAATGACTCAGTTCGTTATGTTCTAGCATCCATTGATTAATTGTCATGTATCTTATCTTCTTTTCCGGTCAACTTCAGAAACAATATTCTTATTTTCACATTACCAAGAATTTGGGATTCTTTAAGGTTCCTTATAGAAGAGACAAATGACATAATGGGGTCATATAGAAATGTTAGAACGTGCCAATCTTCATTTAGGAATGGCGGATCCCTTCCTTAAAAATTGTATCCGTTCGACAACCAAATTTTTTTCCTTTCTCCGAAATGAGGTGGATAAGCCTTAGTTGCCGGGGAGGTAATGATTTTTCTGGATCATTAGTGCATCATGCCATAAAATATTATCTCTTTTATTTAATATAGTACTGTATTGACTCAGTTCGTTTTGTTCTTGCATTCATTGATTAATTGTTATGTCATAACCAACTCCAGAAACTATATTCTTATTTTCACATTACCAAGAATGTGGGATTCTTTAAGGTTCCTCGAAGAAGAGATAAAGGACATATTGGGGTAATATAGAAATGTTAGAACGTGTCCATCTTCATTTAGGAATGGCGTACTCCTTCCTTAAAAATTGTATCCGTTCGATAACCAAATTTTATTCCTTTCTCCGAAATGAGGTGGATAAGCCTTAGTTGCCGGGGAGGTAATGCTTATTCTGGATCATTAGTGCATCATACCTTAACATATTACCTCTTTTATTTAATATGGTACTGTAATGACTCAGTTCAATATGTCCTTCCATTCATTAATTAATTGTTATGTATCTTATCTTCTTTTCCGGCCAACTCCAGAAACAATATTCTTATTTTCTCATTACCAAGAATGTGGGATTCTTTAAGGTTCCTCGAAGAAGAGATAAAGGACATATTGGGGTCATATAGAAATGTTAGAACGTGCCAATCTTCATTTAGGAATGGCGTAATCCTTCCTTAAAAATTGTATCCGATCGACAACCAAATTTTATTCCTTTCTCCGAAATGAGGTGGATAAGCCTTAGTTGCCGGGGAGGTAATGCTTATTCTGGATCATTAGTGCATCATGCCATAAAATATTATCTCTTTTATTTAATATAGTACTGTATTGACTAAGTTCGTTTTGTTCTTGCATTCATTGATTAATTGTTATGTCATAACCAACTCCAGAAACTATATTCTTATTTTCACATTACCAAGAATGTGGGATTCTTTAAGGTTCCTCGAAGAAGAGATAAAGGACATATTGGGGTAATATAGAAATGTTAGAACGTGTCCATCTTCATTTAGGAATGGCGTACTCCTTCCTTAAAAATTGTATCCGTTCGATAACCAAATTTTATTCCTTTCTCCGAAATGAGGTGGATAAGCCTTAGTTGCCGGGGAGGTAATGCTTATTCTGGATCATTAGTGCATCATACCTTAACATATTACCTCTTTTATTTAATATGGTACTGTAATGACTCAGTTCAATATGTCCTTCCATTCATTAATTAATTGTTATGTATCTTATCTTCTTTTCCGGCCAACTCCAGAAACAATATTCTTATTTTCTCATTACCAAGAATGTGGGATTCTTTAAGGTTCCTCGAAAGATTCTTTAAGGTTCCTCGAAGAGATAAAGGACATATTGGGGTCATATAGAAATGTTAGAACGTGCCAATCTTCATTTAGGAATGGCGTAATCCTTCCTTAAAAATTGTATCCGTTCGATAACCAAATTTTATTCCTTTCTCCGAAATGAAGTGGATAAGCCTTAGTTGCCGGGGAGGTAATGCTTCTTCTGGATCATTAGTGCATCATACCTTAACATATTACCTCTTTTATTTAATATGGTACTGTAATGACTCAGTTCAATATTTCCTTCCATTCATTAATTAATTGTTATGTATCTTATCTTCTTTTCCGGTCAACTTCAGAAACAATATTCTTATTTTCACATTACCAAGAATGTGGGATTCTTTAAGGTTCCTTGTAGAAGAGACAAATGACATAATGGGGTCATATAGAAATGTTAGAACGTGCCAATCTTCATTTAGGAATTGCGTATCCCTTCCTTAAAAATTGTATTCGTTCGACAACCAAATTTTTTTCCTTTCTCCGAAATGAGGTGGATAAGCCTTAGTTACCGGGGAGGTAATGCTTATTCTGGATCATTAGTGCATCATACCTTAAAATATTATCTCTTTTATTTAATATAGTACTGTAATGACTCAGTTCGTTATGTTCTAGCATCCATTGATTAATTGTCATGTATCTTATCTTCTTTTCCGGTCAACTTCAGAAACAATATTCTTATTTTCACATTACCAAGAATGTGGGATTCTTTAAGGTTCCTTGTAGAAGAGACAAATGACATAATGGGGTCATATAGAAATGTTAGAACGTGCCAATCTTCATTTAGGAATGGCGGATCCCTTCCTTAAAAATTGTATCCGTTCGACAACCAAATTTTTTTCCTTTCTCCGAAATGAGGTGGATAAGCCTTAGTTGCCGGGGAGGTAATGCTTATTCTGGATCATTAGTGCATCATACCTTAACATATTACCTCTTTTATTTAATATGGTACTGTAATGACTCAGTTCAATATGTCCTTCCATTCATTAATTAATTGTTATGTATCTTATCTTCTTTTCCGGCCAACTCCAGAAACAATATTCTTATTTTCTCATTACCAAGAATGTGGGATTCTTTAAGGTTCCTCGAAGAAGAGATAAAGGGCATATTGGGGTCATATAGAAATGTTAGAACGTGTCCATCTTCATTTAGGAATGGCGTATCCCTTCCTTAAAAATTGTATTCGTTCTACAACCAAATTTTATTCCTTTCTCCGAAATGAGGTGGATAAGCCTTAGTTGCCGGGGAGGTAATGCTTATTCTGGATCATTAGTGCATCATACTGTAAAATATTATCTCTTTTATTTAATATGGAACTGTATTGACTCAGTTCTTGTTGTTCTTGCATTCATTGATTAATTGTCATTGATCTTATCTTCTACTCCGCCCAATTCCAGAAACAATATTCTTATTTTCACATTACCAAGAATGTGGGATTCTTTAAGGTTCCTTGAAGAAGAGACAAATGACATAATGGGGTCAAATAGAAATGTTAGAACGTGCCAATCTTCATTTAGGAATGGCGTACTGCTTCCTTAAATATTGTATCGGTTCTACAACCAAATTTTATTCCTTTTTTCTAAATTAGGTGAGTAAGCTTTAGTTGCCGGAGAGGTAATGCTTATTTTGAATCATTAGTGCGTCATGCCATAAAATAATATCTCTTTTATTTAATATGGTACTGTAATGACTCAGTTCGTTATGTTCTTGCATTCATTGATTAATTGTCATGTACCTTATCTTCTTTTCGGCCAATTCCAGAAACAATATTCTTATTTTCACATTACCAAGAATGTGAGACTTTTTATGGTTCATCGAAGAAGAGACAAAAGACATATTGGGGTTATATAGAAATGTTAGAACGTGTTCCTCTTTATTTAGGAATAGCGTACTCCTACCTTAAAACTTGTATCTGTTCGACAACCATATTTTATTCCTTTCTTCGAATTGAGGTGGGTAAGCCTTAGTTGTTTAATAAATGTTGTTTAGTAAATTAGCCTTCCTAATTTGTACATACTGGCATCCTTTTACCTATGGAATACGATTTCCTGAAAGTTTCGATAAGTGATTTTTCTTAGTGCACCTTTTCTCCGTTACTTCTCTCTTAGGAAAGTTAATTTTCGAGCGTCTCTGGCTATCTGTTGTTCTTGTGGTAATGTTTTACTTCTAAATCCTTATTTTTGTACGATACTTATGAATCGTTTTTTTTTAATATAATAAGGAAATTTAATTGTTGCTTTCAAACGACTTGATACTAAATAGAAAGTATTTGATTGCATTTGTTTTGCAAATTTTACTTCTTTTTGATGGCGCTTTTGTCATTTCCTATGGGGTTTTTTCAACTACTACGTTAGAAAACTTTATTTTATTCTAAATTTCCGAGTAATACTTGAGACTCTAATCTGACGAAATGAGTCTTGCTCATTTGAGGGTAGTATTTCTCCATTCCATGTTATTGTCATCGTTTTCATACATTTTTTCTTATTGTTTTTTTTTTTTTTTTTGGTGTGGTGCAGAATCCTTCTTCATCTTGTTGATTCTCCCAATTTACTCAGTTCCGATATACTAATTATCAATATCAGTTGGAATCTTCTACTGTGTATTGATCATTTAGATATTTACTGCTTGTTATTCTGAAGTGTAAAACATTTCTCTGGAGTTTCTTATTAATGTTTCCTATAATTTCCCATTTGGTTGCCATGGCACATACGTTTATTTCTTCGTTATAGGTAAAGTTAGTTTTTAAGCTTCTAATAATTCATTTATTTAGGTAGTATTTTTTGTTGATTGGAACCTTCAGATGTATATTTTCATCCTGCTATTATGCATGGCCATATTTGCAAGCCCAGTAATCTGTTTTAATACTAGAAGTGTTTGTGAGCTAATCATAAATGTAGCTTCTAAAGACGGAAATGATAATATTAATAATATAAACAAAATTTTAAAGAATATTCGAAGCTTCATGACTTTTAGGGCACAATTTGGGTACTGGTAGTGTTATTTTACTTGGTGATAGGAAAAATTTGTCGAGTTTTCTGATAAACCCTGAGTTACTGAAACGTTGATTGGTTAGCTGTTAGACGGTATTCATCGACTTTAGTATTCATGATTTGTATGTTTCAAATTGGACTAAAGTATACAAATCAAAGTTGTGAACCTTCTTTCAAAAACTTTTTTTCCCTTGAACAAAACTATATACTTTAAATTCTAATTATTTTCAAGGGAACATCTCTACAGATAATTTGAGCTTCGTGTTTGGACTATACCTCCAAGAAGTTTGGAAAGGTTGGAGAGAATGGATATTTGACAATCGAACCAGTTAATTTGAGAAATTTGTGAGATTTTTTTAAATGGTGGTTAAAATGTGCATGCAAATTTTTAAATTAAATTATCTGAGTTCGTATTAAATAATACGTACTCTAATCTGTTTATTCCCACTTGAGGAATTTCAGATTAGCCAAATCAATGCATTCATTGAATTCTAAGTTCTTGAAGTTCTTAAAATGTATATTTTAACCGTCCAATGGTACGGTGAGCTGGGAAGACATTAAGTCCTCACAAACGTCAATTTTTTTTTAAGGTTTGAGGTGCTATGGTATCAGTGCCTCTCTACTCATCAGTAAGAACACAATTATAACACTGTAAAATGATTATTATTCATAAAACTACATTTTCAAATCAAACTTTTCATTAAAACGCAATATTAAAAATAAAATGCTTTGAAGTAAAACTTAAGTCACTTATATTTCTTAGAAAAATGTCACTTATATTAAGGACCTGCAAGTAGATATAGTCCTGCCACTGTGTCTACAAAATATTTCCCATTAGTGAAAATCAAATTTTCTTAATTTGCTACTCCATTTAAATTTATTAACTAATTAAATTGAAGTGTTCTTCTTCTTATATTCTTCATCTCGGTGCTAGTAACCAAGCACATCGTGCTGTGAGCATCTTCAGGGCTAGTCAGTTAATTCAGAGCGGGTTTTTGTTTAAAATATCTTTATTTATCAATTTTACAGGTACAATGTATAAGATAAGTAAATTACAATACGTACTTATTATATCCATATGTATATTTTAACCCTCCAATACGGTGAGCTGGGAAGACACAAATGGTACGCTGGGGTCCTCACAAACCCCAACTTTTTTTTTAAGGTTTGAGGTGCTATGGTATCAGTGCCTCTCTACTCATCAGTAAGAGCACAATTATAACACTGTAAAATGATTTATTAATCTTAAATCTACATTTTCAAATCAAACTTTTCATTGAAACGCAATATAACCAATGATATGCTTTTAAATAAAAATAATTAAATGTGAATTACTTGAAATAATAATATAGTATGTGTAATTAACTTCCGATTTAAAAAATAAATAATCAAATAAGAGCATTACCCTTAAGAAAGAAAAAAGTAAAAAAAACTGCTACTAGAAAATCCACAGCTTTCACCCAACAATGTTGACTTCGAACACTCGTCACTTTACTGAACAGAGACTGAAAGTAACCAAATGGGAGCGGGTGGGTATGGTAGGGACAACAATCAACCAGAAACATCTGTTCCAGGTGAATGTGTTTCTTATTGCTGGCATTTTAAATGAATTATGTTCATTTTTAGTGGAGGTGTGATAACTAGTCATTATCCCTATATTACCTGATGGAAATTTATAGTCCTAAATAAAGGACTATAAATTTCCAAAAACGCGGTCGAGTACATGAATTTTACTGTGGGGTTTTCGTCAACCCCATGCATGAATTTTCGCGGAATTCGAGTAACAAAGAGAACTTACTCTCCTTGTGTAGGGAAACTTTCTCGTCCACAGCTGGAATGCGACTGGCAGGACAGGTACTCAAAGTCTTAACCCTTGGAGATAATTTTGGGACATGCGCGTCCATTTCAAAGCATCCTGGGGTCGGCCCTAACCCTACCGTACCTTTTGAGGGTTAAGAAACAATATGTGCAGGGACCACTTAAAGCGTGTACTCTAAAAACCGGCACAAGGCCGCTGGCTTTATACATTGCAAAGTCGGCGAGAGACCGCTTTTGAGGTTAGGAAATAGGAAGAAAGAAAAAAGAGTAAGGAGGGAAAAGAAGCGGGTGATTGGACTAGAATGTCCCCTACCCTAGGCCAATGAGAGCACGTCGACCAATGAGGCACTGCCTTGTCACCTCCCAGGTCTCCTTGGTCACACGCCTTTAGCCTCTCAAAAAATTTGAGGTGACTTCGGCTAATGTAATTGGAAACAGTCGGAATTTTTAGTTCCTCGTATATTACGTGCGGTTTCGAGCGGCGTGCCTCTCACTCTACACCTCAGGATGGAGGACTAGAATTGCTGAAGGGCTTTTAGAGAGGATTTGCTTAAGTAGCGGTGCACCATGGAGTAGCGTCGGCCTAACTACAAATTTATAGATTTGGCACTTGAGTCCCAGCGATGGCTGCGGCTAGCAGAGCAGGTGGTAGAGCCTATTGGACTTTTGTCCGGCCAACTTCAACCTCTGCCTGACATGAAGAATGGGGCGTGGTCTCGATCGAAGTCGGCCTTTCCATTGGCTGGCCTGTACCGGTCGTATTGTGTTCGGATGTGTCGTGTGTGTTCGGTGGGGTGGGTTTCATCTGTTTGTGGATAGTAAGGCAATGTGTGGGTCTTTTGTTGGATGGCAGGATACTAGTTTTTGCTAAGTTTGTAGCCATCCTCCTTATTGAAATTGTTGGGTTCTTTGACAGCCTTTCTTATGCTACGGAGATGGTAATTAGCTTCTTTTACAGTGATGGTGGTGGTTTCGAATGGTATATGGTGGTTAGTGTTGTGGAAGAATTCTGCTACAGCCGATTTTTTACCCGTTAGTGTAAGAAATTTGTTAGATTAATGCATTAAATCTCCATGAAAAAGACATGCATTTGCACTTTTTGGCTATTCAAATTTCTGCGTTCTTATTAAATATTAAATATTCTGTTTTATTTATTTCAGATTAGTGAACAAGAATTTTTAAAAATGTAACTTTAAAAAGTGTAAGATGCGTTCATTGATTTCTAAGTTTGATATTTTAGGTTGGCTTATTTATCCAAGAGGCTTGGAAAGGTTGGAGAGTATGGTGATGGTGATCGGACGATATGGTGAAGTTTGTGTATATTTTTTTTATCCAATAAACACTACTATTTTCTCCCTTGAAGGGAACACTGCATTTTGTAGGAAAAAAATTTACATGAAAAGAGGAGATGGCAGGATTTTTGGGAGGCATACTTTTAGTCATTGCACGAAGGAATGCCTGTGAAGTTGGAGTGAGAATTAATTAAAGATAAATGTCGAAATAATAAAAATTAGTGGGGTTCAAGGATGCCATTAGTGAAAAATCGTTAGATAATTTCATTGTATTAATGTAGAAATTATACAAAAATCTGGTTTTATTTGAATGGGTGAAGCTTGAAAGACTATACACAGAGAAGGAGGATTTACAAAGAAAGAACTCGGAAAGAAATTACCATTGAGATTTAGGATTTAGGATAGGGAGCAGTGGAAAGGGCTTCCTGGCTGTCTTCGGCCTTCTTGATAACAGACCGTGTCCAGTGTCATCAGTTAGGCTTATGCGTCTAAACCATTTTCGGGCACTTCACGGTTCTTTGCAAATCTTAAGTTTTTATTTCGCATCCAAAGAGTATGATGACGGTTGATGTTTCGATTACATCGTAGGTATGATGGATACTTTAGAGATATGAAATCATTATAACAGTCCTCTGCGGGCGGTGAACAAGAAGGTAATAGCGGAAGGAGAAAAATTCATGGCGATCATGATTCGTCATGAACATGGTCCGGTTTCTTAGCAAGCTTCACAAGCGAAGAACGGTACACATCGTATAATTTAAAAACCCGGCACTAGAACCGTCGGTCGGGTAGAACACTGGAGTACCTTTATCGAGGTACAGCTCAGTAATGAGTAATTTAATTTATAAATATCTCTATTGAGGATTGGGCCTCAGTTTTTTCTTTTTTTTTAATTCAAAAGTATCATACTTCTTTTCGTTTTGAAAATTATATTGTATTTCCAATACTTTAGAGATTGAAAATAAATATGTCTATCATAGAATCGATAGTATTACAGGAATATATTTCACTCTTATTCAAGGGAAGGTGAGATATTTTTGGGAGTGAGTGTACCTTGGTTGCGAAACGTTATATATAGGAATATAATATATATGCTTATAGTTTTATAGGAAGGAAATTGTATGGAATTTTTAGGGATTAGGTTAGAATTTAAATCGATAAAAAGTATATCTTTTTCGAAAGGAACGTAATTATAGAGTACATATTCAAAACTTGTTTTCAAAAGGGACCAGAGGATTGTGAGATATTACTCGATTTATAGGAGCGGGCGTATTTTTCAGGAAATTTCTGCAAAATATAATTCTATAAAATATAATTTCTGCGTAATGTTCTAGTTTCAGAAATAGTCTTTGGAATAATATGATATAGTATGATATTAAAATTATACAATCAAAGGACAGAACTCAATTAAGAGGAAGAAAAAATTTTGGGAAATCAATGACTTACAAACCTTATCGGGTAACATGCCCTGATCCCTTAATTTGCAGATTTACCCACACCCATCCTCTGTCGAACCACATGCACCTTGAGTACAAAAAGTGGTTCATCATTCATGCGTCTGAAGTTGGTCTGAATAGACTCGGTTCTCCAAGGTAGGTCTAGAACACAAGTCCTCCGCTACGACATCAACTGAATTTCGCATCATGAAAAAAATTGAAAAACCCCCAAAAAAATTAAAATAAACAAAAACAAGAAAGAAAAATATATAAAATAATTCTATATATATTAAAGTGTATTATGTGTATAAGAAGAGATCCTATTGCTTTCCCGAAAATCATAGCACTGTGGGCCAAAAAGTTTACTGTCCTTAACATTTTTTTTAGCGAAAATGTTATGAGTACATAAATTTTATAAATAATAATATATGGATGTAACAAAAAAAAAAAAGATGGTTCAACTTAGATAAAATTAACGGTAAGGAGACCGATGCATAATGTTAGATCTATCTGTGCCCAGAATCTGTTTTTTTTTCTTCATTTTCTTATCCTTCCGCTATAGGCTGTTCTGGAATCCATCCACTGGAGCCATCCATCCCGGTCTCGATACATCAATTTCATTTTGGCCAGGCTTTTCCCCCTTCCTGTTTTATTCTTTTATTTAATCTTGATACAAGATACTTCGGTGACCTCGGGGTCATCTGTACAGGGGTCAGTCTCTATATTTTGGAGTCCAAGTGCTTATGAGTGCATATGATAGAACAATTATAGTTTAAATAGTTAGAAAGTATATTATTATAGAGAGGAACATAATTATAGAGTACAGAATTGAGACTTGTATTGAAAAGGGACCAGAGGAGCGTGTGTATTTTGCAGGAAATTCCAGCAAAATATAATTCAATCTTAGAATAACCCATGACCATCTTAGGCGGCGTGCCCCGATCTTTCAATTACAGGTGTACTGTAATACCCATTATCTGCCAAACCGCCTATCAAAGAGTCGATAGTAGCATAGGAATAGATATCACCCTTATCTTTGGATAGTGAGATGTTTTCAGGAGTGATTTCATCTAGGTTGCTAATTATTTTAGTTTTTGATACGGTCTTTGGAATTCTATCATATTGTATAAAATTCGTATTAGATAAGATGGAAAAAATTGGGGAATTAATGACCTACAAATCTAATCAGGTATCTGATAGAAGAGTAGTATAGGGGGTATTAAATGGATCAATGTACATGTGTAGGGACTAGATCATAGTTTAAATAGTTAGAAAGTATATTATTATAGAGAGGAACATAATTATAGAGTACAGAATTGAGACTTGTATTGAAAAGGGACCAGAGTAGTGGGTGTATTTTGCAGGAAATTCCAGCAAAATATAATTCAATCTTAGAATAAGCCATGACCATCTTAGGCGGCGTGCCCCGATCTTTCAATTACAGGTGTACTGTAATATTTCAATACCCATCCTCTGCTAAACCGCCTATCATAGAGTCGATAGTAGCACAGGGATAGATATCACTCTTATCTTTGGAAGGTGAGATGTTTTCAGTAGTGATTTCATCTAGGTTGCAAATTGTTTTAGTTTTTGATACGGTCTTTGGAATTCAATCATATTGTATAAAATTCGTATTAGATAAGAAGGAAAAAATTGGGGAATTAATGACCTACAAATCTAATCAGGTATCTGATAGAAGAGTAGTATAGGGGGTATTAAATGGAACAATGTACAGATGTAGGGACTAGATCATAGTTTAAATAGTTAGAAAGTATATTATTATAGTGAGAAACATATTATAAAGAATTGATTCAAAGTTAGTTTTTTAAGGAACAGACTGGAGTTAGATATAACGCGGCATGTAGGAGCGGGTGTATTTTGTGTATGTAATCACGCTTCATTGCATGGCTTAAATTTGTATTTCGCATCCAAGAAGCATGATGGCGGTTGAGGTTTTGAGTTATGAAGGATACTTTATCCTTATCGGAGTATTATGAGATCGGAAGTATTTATGCCAATCATGGAATCGATAGTTTAACAGGAATAGAGGAACATATTTATAGAGTATAGAATCAAAGCTGGTTTTAGAAAAAGACCAGAGGAAGGTGAGGTATAACTTATAGGAGCTGGTGTATTTTGCGGGTGATTTTGGAAAAATATAATTCAATCTTAGCATAATCCAGTTCTGGAATCCATCCATCGGAGCAACCCTTCCCTGTATAGATATATCCATTTCATTTTGTTGTCCTCCTTTCTGTTCCTATTCTTTTATGGAATCTTGAAACTAGATTCTTCGGTGATCTCGAGGTCTTTTCCCAGTAGTCGTGCCTCCTTCCCTTAGAACGCATGTGCATGTATGACAGACATGCTCGTAGCTATTCAATTGTCTTTTTTCAATGGAATTTTTATGTTGGAGCACTTGTATTTATTATCGTATTCCAATCACGGTCTATAGTTGTTTTTGCGATCAATCTGCGAATGTAATTCATTTTTACAATTGTTGAGCTACGCTTTCCCTGTTCTTGTTTGACGAAAGAAAAACTGCCAGGTATAAACTGTAATCAATCGACTAAAAACCAAACGTTACAAAAATTTGTACCGGGATCAAATGTTATAACTGGCAGAAATATGAGAAGGAGCACTCTTTATTGTAAATTTTATTTGGCATTGTCGATTTTTTTCGAACTTCGGTGGCATTTGTCATCCACATATTTATTTAAAATTAAATATTTACTATATTATACCGCATTTTATTTTCGTAAATTTTTTTAAAAAATTTGCGAAATTAAAATGAAACATTCATTTGTAACGTCAATAATATAATATATGAGTGCTGGTTTGGAAACAGCTTTTGTATCCTCCAATATATATATAGAACAAAAAACAAATAAAATTCATTGCTTGTGCATATCCTAATATTATGTACGTAAGCAGAGAGTCCCGTATTTCTACCAGTTCAGACCATTAATTTCACCTTTCAGTCGAAGATCTTGAGTATATGAATACTACAATTAATAGCATCACGATTTCATGAAAAAAAAGAAAGAAAAAGAGGGGGTAAACCTGAGTAAACTTCGGGTAAACTGAGTCATCAGTTCGACCACTTGTAGCTTTTCTGGTATTATCGTATTCTTAGCATGGTCTAATATTTTTTTGGGATCACTCTGCAAAATGTAATTAATTTCTACATTTTTTGAGCAATGAAATGCAAAACGGCAATTTCCCAGTTCTTATTTTACCAAAGAAAAATCGGAATTACAAGCTAAAAACAAGAAGTAAAGATACCTCTGACTCAAAATCAAATGAGTGGTTCTGACATTGAATCTTATAACAGGCAGAAAGATGAGTGAAAGTAGATGAAAACAGTGGACTTTACTTCGAAGAATAGTCTAAACTATGTGTAAAATATATAAAATGATTCAGAAGTATACTTTTGAACAACGGCTTTTGTAACCAGAATGCAACGAAGTAAAAAAAATAAGAATTTTAAAATTTAAACCAGATATTTTTCATGCTAAAAATGATTTGATATTATCGATTTTATTCGAATAACGGTAACACTTGTCATCCACACGTGTATTGAAAAATAAATATTGGCTATATTATACAACTAACTGGTTTTTTTTATGAAGCCATATCGAAACTGTCATTTACAATCTCAAAAAATAATATGCCGGTATATTGGAATTCCCTTTAACCGTTTTATTCTAAGGGAGATGAAGTACAGGGACCGTTGGTAATGATGGATCTGGAACAATATTGAAGAATCCCCCCCTCAAGGGGGACACTCTGCTCCTTATATATAGCCTGCTCCTAAAATTTCCTTGCGTTTACATGTTTAGTCAACGACGAAAATCTTTGCCAAGGGAAAGCATCACTATGTTGCTAGTATTAAACTTCTTAGAAATTTTATTTCCAATATTTATTCTCGAAAGGTTAAACCATTATTTCACCGATTTAGGCAACATTAGGGCATACGCAAAAAAACAAAATAAAAAAAACTCACATGACATGATCATTGAATGCAGTACACCTCACATCGACCTCAGTCAGGGACAGAATCCCTACTCCAGATCGGTCAATGAAAGGTTTTGGCTAAGCTTGATATGGATTTTGTTTTGGTCCTGACGATGCCTCAATACAAAAGGTTAACTAATTAGTTATTTGAAGCTAAGCATTAATTTACAATTAAATATTTATTTTTAATTTAAATAATAAAATGGTATGTTGGTTGATTAAGTAATATACGTATATTATGATTTCTTGTTCCCTGTCCGAGTTGGCCAATTTTGGACACTTTTTTAGCTCTCAGGGCTGACGAAACACCTGGTATTTTATAGGACGGCTTGAAACAACACTCTCAGGCCCTAAAAATTCCCAGTCCTTCCCTCAAAAGTCGTAAAAACAACATCCCCTAGTGGTTGGTACTTAATTGCTATCTTTACAACTCTCTAAACAAAATGTTGAGAGTATCGTTAAAAAAGAATTTGCCTTGTCCAAAGACAACTAATTGCATAAGAAGCCAATTTGGCAGCTATTCTTATTGATTATCCGGCAAATAAACTTATACAGCCATAGGTCGATCCTAGGTCCGAAAAAACCTCCTGTCCCGCACTCAGCCTTTAACTATCGTTGATTGAAGGTCCCTTATAGATTGGCCTGTAGATTGACCGCACCTCTCTACGTAACTGTTCTCATATAAATAATGCTATAACTCTACCATGAACTGGCCCAAACCAATACTTCATGGGTTGTAAAGGAACAGAGTTTTCTTTATTTTATTTTTTTAATATTAGTGAACAAAAGAAAGAAGTATTAAGAACACTTAATAATTTATTTATTAAAAAATATAAATTATTTAAATGTACTTAATTACTTTTTTTATTAGAATCGAAATTATTATTTCGTAGTTGCAGTTTTGTGAACGGTAAGCATTGCCAAAAATTACCAAATTGCAACTTTTACTAAAAATTTAGATCACTGAATGAGGAGGTGATATTGTTTACAAATATATCAGACTCATTTAATGCTAATTTATTCAAATTTTAATAAATTTGTTGTTTTTATATTCTCTTTATTTCCAGACCGGCTATTCCTAGCCTTACATGGTTTTTTTAATAATGAATTTTAAACTTTAACACATAGTGAAAGTGTGGGTTTCGTCTCATGCAAGAGACACCCCTAACTGTACATTATCAGACTATTTACAGAGAAGATGTAAATATATAATAGTGTTTTTTCATATAAAAGAATGTAGTAGTTTGAATATAAAACATGTAAATAAGTAAACAAAATTAAAATTAATGTAATAATAAACAGAGCTATAGTACTATAAAACGGAAAACTAAAAGAAAACAGGATTATATTACATTTTGTTAAAACGATTGGTGAGAAACGTTATCTATTGAGATCACATCAGAATATCTTTCAAGAGTCTTGGTTTTAGTCTTGGGGATGAAATAGGTTTGCCTATGTTGAATGCTACAGCTCCTTGGACTGCTGGTAATCCGGTCTTAAATCTGGTGTAGCGTTTTAATAAATTTAAAATCGCATCAAGTATGTTGTTTTTTCACCCCCTTATTAAAAATAAAGTTAACAAAATGTAATCAGTACGAAAATCTACTGAATTCAAAAATTATTTTTTTGTTAACCTATTTAGTCTCAATTTATATTACACTTTCCTACTACCGTTGAAATAAATAATATGGTTAATTAAATCTGAATGTCCTTCTTCATAGTCGTAAGGGCGTTGCGGGATTGAAATATTAGGTACATAAACGTAGACATCAACACCTGTTAGGGTGGTAGGTAGTCTTGCCCACATTTCCTGTGTATTCCTGAATTACCTCTGGCACAATTCATTGAGCACCTTCTATCTGAATCGCGTATTGACATCCTTCCATTTCATCCTTTCTCACGAATCCGATTGAAGTATACGCATTTAAGTAGACCGTGCAATGGTGGTGGAACCGAACATAAGGCATTTGACGGTCAAGCCGGGAATCCAGGCGACGCATTGCCTCTTCTTTCTCGAACATTTAAAATTATTGTAATACAAATGAACAAAAACTCAAAAAGAGGTTTAAAACAATTATTGAAACGTAATAATTATAATAATTAGGAAATGCCAAGTAAAAATACTGGTAAAATGAATAGCCATCAAACATATCGCGTATTCAGGCAACATTAAGACATGCACCAAAATAAAAATAAAACTCACATGTATGAAGATCAAATGTAGTACAACTCACATCGACTTTCACAATAGACCCCTCAATCAGGGGCAGAAACCTTACTGTTTGTATATGCTTCGACTGGCCAGCATTTGGTCTTTTTTTTCGGATTGACCACTTCGGATCCCTTTTTCACTTTTTACGACTTTCACTCCCTAATTAAAAATAAAGTTAAAAAAATGTGGTCAGCACGAAAATCTACTAAATAAAAAAATCAATTTTTTGTTAACCTATTTAGTATCAATTTATATTAGCCTTTTCTATTATCGTTAAAATAAATAATCTAATTGCTTAAATCTCAATGTCGACACAAAAAAAAAATTCAATTAATCTTAAAGGTATAGGATATTGCTTCACTAGTTCTTATTGTAAGCTGTATATATATATGTTCCTACTTATCTTGACTGTTATGGAAATATGATGTTTAGGTTCTTGAGTTTCAGTCAGTTTCTCTCAACTTCTTAAGGCGACGTTTCGAGACTAGGTTAGTCTCATATTCATGCCCTGACAGTGAAAAAATGAGCTTTTAGTAAAAACATTAAATAGCAGACTAAAATAAATACAGATGACACGTGTAAGTTGTAATGGATAGGGTGTATATATATATATATATGCACGTATATATATATATATATATGCACGTATTAATAAAATAATTAAAGTATTAATATTGTGTTTCTTTTTAATGTAATTTATCTTCGGCAGCTAAACTCCTTTCTCAAATGAGCTTTCATTCCTGCCTGGTGATTATTATAATAAAAATAAATAAATTATCTTGGATATTATGGACTGTTATCATCGTCTGTATCAAATTCAAAGATTACTATCCCATGAGGTTTTCTGCAGTATTTGAGCGTCTTGTTAAGTTCAAAGATTATAAATGATTCTATTGTTTGATTAGAAATTGGGTAAATAGAATAATAATAAAAACTACATCAACATTAAAATAGATAGATAAATATTATATTGATATATTGGAATGCCTTGGGTTAAAATTCATTTCTCTAATATATGAGTACGCTTCGATTGCTGCATTTGGTCTTTTTTTTTCGGATTGCCATTTCTGATCACGGTCACGTCCCCTTTTCGGATGGACTTTTTTCGTCTCCAATATTCTTCATTCCAGTGCATTTCTTCTGATCCTCCTTCTAACTTCTTCAAAACTTCTGTGTTCTTTCTTCATCTTAAAACTCATGAAAAAAAGTAAATCTATCACTCGGCTCACAAATTCACATCTCTTTATCACTCGTTATGACTCTGTGTTAATTAACTTTTACAAATCTTTCTTTGCTTAGTCTAACTTTCGTGGTGATCTTTCTCCATAATAAGTCATATATTTGCTTGGTCACTCTACACAGATTTTGGTTTTTATTGCATTTAGTTTTTGCTAAAGTGAGTTTAATTTTTGGGTTATGTTCTCCTGGTGGCTCAGTTGGCAAAAAGTTGATTAAATCTCAATGTCGACATATAAAAAAAAATCATGAATGTTATTCGTGTAGGGTATTGCTTCATTGCTCATAGTCATGCCATACATATTTTTTTAATTAGAATCTATACTCTACTAAGTTATACTCCCATCTCAATGAGCTTTCTCTTCTGCCTGGCGATTTTTAAAATATCGATGACTCTATTGCTCGATTGGAAATTTGGCCATTTGTAGAAATCACAAACAGTAGTAATTTTACATCTACCAGCCTGCAAAGATGTTTAAGTTCTTCAGTAAGTTCTTGATACTCCGATTTTTTTCGCTTAATTTTATCTCAATGAACTTACTTTCAGGTCAATAAGCAATATATCTGGTCTAGAATGTTCTAGGTGATGGACAGTTATCATCGCCTTATAACAAAACATTCAAAGATTACCATCCCATGATCATACACTTAACACAATCCTCCCACATATGTCTCACACATTGGTCTTCCATTCGGCTTTTTAGCAGTCAGCCTATTAACTTTCTTTTACACTCAGCCAAAACTTTAAGTCTTTTGATATACTCTAGTTATAGCCTTAAATACTCGTATATGTATTACCAGACCCCTGTTTTACAACTCCCCCTGCCAGTTTATTAACAGCGCTCGTAAACTTGAAATGAATATATACAAAAGAGAAACTTGCGAAATTCTTATCCATTACAAACTTATCGCTGTATGAACGGAACTTAAACACTTAATCCTACACAATATAATTATGTGTAGTAAAAACTAAAAAAAAATATTATTATTATTATACTACAACTCGGTTACGAATTTTAGCCTCATTCTAAAGGTTCGTCCATTTTTTTCAAATAAGCTTCTCATATAGGTTAACACTTCTATATTTTATTTTATTATGTTTAAATTCAATATTTAGTGATTCGGTGACTTTATGCGTTGTGCTGTTGTTAATTTGCGGATATGTATTATTAACTTCTTTTAGAAAAAAAATTGTAATTTTTGATTGAGAAGGTTTACTTTTTAATTTTTTGTTATTATTATGGTTAAGTATTTTTGAATTATTAATATATTCATTAGTACATGAGTTAATCCTTCTTTTTATTGGTAAGCTATTATCTTCTTTATTCTTCATTAAATCGTTTATTTTATACCATAAATTATTTATAAGTTTAATCGGAAAAGCATTACTCAGAACGATCTTGAAAATTTTATTTTTTGTTTCTTTCAAAAATTCTACATTAATTTTTCTAAAGTATATTTATTTGTGATAACTAAAAGATCATCAATGTATTTTACGATAAAAATAGGGGGGTTGTTGAATTTTTGTAGAATATCTTTAATTTTATAATTTTTGCACTATTCCAGATAAATTAACAGAGAGTCTACCTCCCATTGGTAAAGCTGTTTGTTAAATGAACTTGTTTTGAAAAGTGAGAAATCCATTTTCGGTACAAAGTTTGATCCTCTCTATAAAAATAGTTTTGATTTTTATATTAGTATAAGGTTCTATTTTTTCCCAATTTTCAGTGATTAGCTTATATGCTAATTTTATTGGGATATTGGGGAACATAGGAACTGATAGAATCCTTTAAGAATGAGGTACTAAAGAAGGTCAGGTTTTTTTAGCAATAACTATAACACCACTCGCTACTATCAAAGTAAAAACGAAATCTGCTGCAAATGTAAAACTTTGTTTTTGTTTTTAGCTTCTTAATATTCATCGTTTCCATTTGAAATCTACCATTTCTCTAAAAAGTTAGGAATATTCAGCGGAATTGTTATTTCAGTTTGAACCGTCCAATCTCTCTCGTTCTCATGTTCTTTTTCAACGATAAAATATAATTAATTGAATCCTGCATGCTATCAGGTATAATACTAGATATGACACAACTCAAAAAATATACACACATCGTCAATGAGTAGTTTTTTTTCTTTTGTACTCTTCCTCCTCTGTCTCCCGCTGCAGTGTCCAGCAGTAATCCGCCAGCATCTTCTCATTCCATTTGCCAGAATATCTTTTTTCCATTCTGGATATGTCTTGGTGGAATCGTTCTCCATGTTCGTCCGAAACTGCACCCAAATTTGGGACGAAAAAGTCTAGGTGCATGCTGCAGTCTATGCAGGAAATGTATTTTTAAGGACATATTGCATCCCAATGTTTTATATGAAGTAAGCAGTTCTTGGACTATTTTTCGGTAGTCTCTAGATTTTTTGTTTCCCATAAACTTAGCACATACCTCTCGAAAAGCAATCCAAGCCTTTTTCTCAGTAGTATTTAACTTTGCTTCAAAAGTGAGGTCCTTGAGTAGATGTCGAATTTGGGGTCCTACGAAAATTCCCTCCTTTATCTTAGCATCGCTGAAATTTTTGTTTTAAGTACATGAAACCTTCTCCTTCCTTGTCCATTGCTTTTACGAAGTTTTTCATTGGCCCCAATTTTATGTGGAGTGGGGGTAAAATTATTTGGTTTTTGTCCACTAATGGAGGATTGGCAATGTTTTTTTCACTTTATAATTATAATAATTATAATTATTAACATCAGGACTCCCTAAACCCCAGAAATTGGCCATTCGTAGAAAACACAACTGGTAGTAATTTTAATTCTAACATTCTTGATTAATGTGGCTATTGACAAGTTTTATTTGAGAATTACTAAATATGTAAATATATTTACAAATATTGACCCCTCTTCGTCGAGGTCATTTTTCGGGGGCTAAATTGACAATAATTATTTACATCAGGATTCTCTAAACCCCAGGAAGAACCATGAAAGGGTTAAAGGCGGCAAGGTCGCCAAAATTGAATTGAATTGCCCTCATTCAAACACCCAATTTTGACGATCTTATTTTTGATCTCATTTGGACCATCTAACCAAACGTAACGCAATATAACCCTTAAAACTTAGTTTTATATACATCTATAATTCAGAGCTGATTGCACTCTGAGAAACAGATGGCTTATCGGTACATATTTTTTATTGTTATACAATTAGGAGTGACTAGTTTTGTGCTTCGTTCTAGGGACATCGTGGGTAAGCCTGAACATAGTAATAGTAAACGCTCTGCACCCAGAGCTGTATAGAAAGAATTACGTCTGCGTTCAAAAAAAGTAATAAAACAAGATAAAGAAAATAAAAAACCGAGAGAATAAGAAAAAAACAAAAAATCGAATAGGTTCAAATCATTTGCACTGCGAAACAAAAATGTTTGCCTAATAAACGTCTATTTTCTTCTTCTTGGCGCCATCTGGAGCCCTCGTGCCAGCTGCATCGGGTCCGGTTCAGCAATCGGCTCTTCTTTCCGGTCCCTCTCTCCCGACGATTGCTGCAGCCGCTCTTCTTCGCCACCTCCAAAAGGAAATGACCGATTCCCTAATAACTCTCTCGGCAATCCATGCCAAGGCATCTCTCTTCACACCCAGTCTTCTGAGGCCTCTCGCTAACTTCCATGACCAGAGACCCTTCCAGAAGAGGGTGACTGGGACCACCTCGAAGCTGCTCCTATGGAGATCGGTCATCTCTTCCACAGCTTGGATGACACAAGGTGGCCCATTGATCTTCATCCTCACCTGTCCCGCCTGGTCCAGATCCACCTTACACCTAACGATCTAGACATTCAGAATCCGGGATAGGTCTTTACTTGCTACCACAAGATCATGGCTTTTTTTCCTACCACCGTCTCCCTAAACACTATCTGGCCTCTTCTTCGGTCATTCTCTCCTAAAAACTTCACGACAGCACGTACGCTGCATTCTTCTGTGCTGGGCATCCCATTCTTCAATTTACATCTTCATCTCTGCTTCTGGTGGCCCGTGTCAATCTCATCCTCGTCGGAAGTGCGCCACTGTACAACTACAGGAACCTGACGTACTCCGAGCATGTGAGATGCTATGCTGTTTGGTACAGCCATCGGGGTGACTCCCTTGACTCAAAAAACCCCTATTTAAATCGGCCCCATCCACCGAACTCCCCAATGCCTCCCTTCTTCAGTATGTTACTTGCTACTTCCGATTTTTTTTGTATACCTTAATCAGTTTACAAAATATAATAAATTACACAAAAATCGAATGGGATGCAAAGATAAATAAGGAAAACTGTTAGGAGTTATTGTGCTAGGTTATATTATCTTTGTTTTTAAAACTAGACATATCTTATTTATCATATTTTTTTAACCTTTAAAATAACAGATGAATATAGTTTACCTATTTCCCCTTCTTCTTTTCTGTCATATACTGTATTATCTATTTTATCATTAATGTTTAATGCTTCTAAATATATCCTGTTAATTGTGTTACTTCTCTATGTAAGATCCTTGGTTTGACAAAATTGAAAGTAAGCAATTCATTTTTACAATGTGTTGACATTCTGGCTTCTTATTCGGCCATTCTCTTCTAACAACTTCACGACAGCATGTGAGCAGTCGTCTCCTGTGACGGGTATCTCATTCTGCACTGTACAACTACAGGAACCGGACGTACTCCGAGCCAGTGAGATGCTCTGCTTTTGACTCGCTTGACTCAAAAAACCCATTTAAATCGCCCCATCCACCGATTTCTCAAATGCCTCCCGGCTTCAGTAAGTTCTTGCTACTTATCCTCATCTTATCCCACACTCATTATGATACAATTATTCATATTATTAGATGTTCCTATCAACTTTTTTATTTTATTTCAACAATTACCTTCCGATGAGGTCAAACTTAACGGAATCTTCCCAGTTACGCCTTGCTCTCCCTCTCGACTTTTTATCAGTCAGCTTTTTATCGCTAGGTTTTCTTTACTGAATTGTCAATAAGAAATATATTTGGTTTATTATGTTGAGTACGAATGACTACTATCATGGTCTGATACCAAATTTTTTTTATATTAAATGGGATTTAAAAAACATATCATAAAAAATTGTCAGTAATTAAAGTGAATTGTTAGCAAAGTAACAAAAATTAATTTTAAAAAATTGTTAAATTTATTATATTTCAAAATTAACTCATTTTTGATCAGTACCTACATTTTTTTTTAAATGGATGTAACCGGTTTTGATACCATTCGCCCTCATATGTATTATATTATATTTTCCAATATAAAAAAATGGCTTAATTGATATTAGAAAAATTAGGACATTTCTTCTAGCGATTAGAATTTTAGAAACTAATCAATGAAACTTAGGCATAACACTTATGTGTTAGATATCAAGTTTGGAACATCGCCACCAGATTGGAGTAGTTTCCATGAAGTAGACAATAGCCACTTTGCCTCAGTATTCCTGACGCCCTTGTCTTTCCTTTGTGGCATTCCACTTTGTATTCAGGAGATGTTACGATTCCACTACAATACCTCTTGCCACCAGTGCAAGATACAGTTTAGCTTGACATATCTTGAGGATCCAGTTAGGCAGCGTGTGAATAGTACGTCGTTAATGATCAACAGGGTTAATGAATTTATTTATTCATTGAGGCTTTCTCTAAAGTTGGAATTTTCTCCTACCAAATTTTACGAGAATATTTTTCTAGGCTTTTCTTTCCTCGGACGTATCAAAATCGTCGCTCGCCCTGCCGACGACATTCTACTTCAACAGACAGATAAGGAAGTTTTTGTTCGGTTTTTTAATATTTCAACTAGCAAACCAGATAAACATTTGTTATTGTGTTATCGATAAACATTTATTTGCAATTGACAAACATTTTATTTGGAATTTAAAATATGTTAAATTTATCATCTTAGAGAAAATTATTAATTGTTATTTTTTTTTATTAGATAGTTGGAATTTATAGTTCATTTAGTATAAATAATTTTATTTTCCAATATATAACGTTTAAATATTTCATTTAATTCAATCAATTGTTCTTTTTCTATTATCAAAAGTATTAGTTATTTAATTTATAAAAATGGTTTATGTTAGTAGTTTAATAAAAGTTTACATTAAAATGGCAAACGATCTGGAATATTGAATCAGGAATTTATATTCCCTTTATACATTTCAGAGCTCTTATCGAAAGGTCCAACTATTTCGCGGAAGCTCAAACATCTTTATTCTCAGTCAGTGCAGTCATTTTCGATATTTTTCTTCTTTATCACCCTACCTGAGTACATAGCTATATACTTGATGATTTTTTTTCGATAACTGTATCCCATTTTCTCTCGATATACTGTATTGAATATCCTGGCACGCCTAGGTATTTTAGAAGCCGTTCTCCGGAAGTCCGGCGACGAGTAATTGTTATTTGATCCTCTTTCGCGAACATTTAAAACTATTCTAATAAAAAAAGAGAAAAAACTGGAAAAGAGGTATTAAACAATTTAATAATAAACCAAATTAATAATTACAATAGTTGGGAAAAGCCATAAAACAAAGCCTCGTGCGTCTAAAATACTGGTAATATAAATAACCAATAAACGAATCGACAGTATAAGTAAATGTAAATAGTCAAATAATTGCATGGTCAAACTAAGCATGCTAGTTAATTCAATACAGATTTTAGTTTTTTATTTATGTGATTTTTTTTTTTTTTTTTGTAGGTCCTCATGATGACCTAATTGGGAAAATGTTATTGATATTTTTGATTCGTGAGGCGTAGTTTTTTTTTAGTTTTCCAATTGTATTCTAATTAAAACTGTTTTATTCAATCCATTCATTTAATTGACAGTCCTAAATTTCACCGAGATTCCCATTACGATATCATGATCGGAATCCACAGCTTCCGAGGATCAGCAGATCTGTAATGATGCATTAACAGAGGTGGGTTAGTTAGAGGAGTTGGCGGCATCATTAACGAGGACTGCTACTAACGACTCGTATTGTCAGAAGTCGTCTTCATTAACACTGCGCAAGGAATCGAACATAGTCCAATGATATAATACGGTTCACTCTCAGAGGTCACGCTAAACCTACCTCTCGTTAGGGAACAAA
This sequence comes from Troilus luridus, assembly GCA_964056705.1. NCBI lineage: Eukaryota > Metazoa > Arthropoda > Insecta > Hemiptera > Pentatomidae > Troilus > Troilus luridus. The sequence goes on from OZ057412.1 coordinate 12,228,660, forward strand.
GTCAATTTAGAAATACATACTGGGAGATAATTTCTGTGGTTTCATCTTCGTCTCACAAGACATGACAAAGCCCTTAAATATTAACTATGTGTGTGTGCGTGCGTGCGTGCGTGTGTTTTTTTTTTTGTGTTTTTTACGAGGGTAGGTGAAAATTTTCAAAAGACGCAAATAGGCCCGTACCTATGCGTGTGTGGGATTTTACCCACTCATTAAACCAACCTCCTTACACCTGATTCTCGCCCTCCAGTGGACCGCCGTTAGGCATTACATCATGGGGGGAGTGGCTGAGTACCGCCTCATTGATTTCACCTATCTCCTTAATCGCCTTTCTTTCTCTTCCTTTTTTAGCTTTTGTAGCACCTTTGCTGCTAACCTTTGGCCTGCCATCCAATAATCCTGATTGACCAGAATAAGGTTGACAACATTATCTGCAGTGGGATCTGAGCCGCAGATGCGTCGGAACTCCATCCTCTCTTCTTGAAAGCGGGGACAGAAGAAGGATATGCTCTCTGCGCTATTTTTCGCTCCTAGGCAGAATGTACATACACTTTTTTTCTCTTTTTTTTTGCCAAACCTATGGCATACCAAAACCTGGTGGCATACGGAGTTCTCGGGAGTGTCAGGTTGATGCGTTGGGTTTACGCACGCCCGCCACTGCCAAAAATCTACTCTTTTTTATAAAATCTTTATTTATAATAATACATCATCGGGGGGGGGGGGGTTACCATTTAATTAATGGGAACAATTTAACTTTCTGTGGTGCTGCCCAGTGCACGGATGTGCACCTTACTGTTGGGGCAGCACCTTAAGTCTCCATACGTCCGGATGCCGTCCAGCCCTCCTGGTTCGCCGCATCCGTCCGGTCATCCGTCCCGTCTGCATCCGTCCGGTCTCCATCTAGCTCCTCCTGCGATGGCACCTCGTCTGGTGCCTCGCCGAGAGGCCGGACCCTGCTAATGGTGAAGTGTGCAGGCCCGACCACTTCCTTCCACCCGTAGACAAAATCCTTAAAGAAGGGATAATTGTCAGCTTCCATCAAACGGGGGAACTCCTCCTCGGCGAGGGCGAAGATCGCGGTTTTCCTCGACAACCTGGCTCGGTTTCCTTCCATCGCGGTGCAGAGAGAGCAGAGAGAGCAGAGATCGACCCCACAAACCGGGCACCGGGGGTCGATCTCTCTCCTATGCTTACTGAGCTTTCCCCGGAACCCGCCGTGTCCTGTAAGGATCTACGAGACCCAGTAGTCCGGGAGGACCCACGTCACCGCCAATCGCGACTGGACGGTGGGGAAAAACTTCCTCAAAGCTGAGCCCTTCTGGCTTCCCACCCACCGTCCGTTCCACTCGTCAATCGAGTCCACCCTCACTTCCATCTCTTAGGGGTCTCGCCGATCCTCTCTCGGAGTCCCTCCGGCAGCGCCGCCAGCCCCTGCCTCTTCACCTCATATTTCAGGGCGTCCTCCCAGAGGACGAGGTCCAGGGGCATCGCTCCGGTCAGCACCTGCACCGCCTCATGTGACACCGTCCTATAGGCCTTTGAGACTCTCAACAGAGCCAGCCTCTGGATGGTCGCCAGCCTCCTCTTCTGCGGTGAGGTTACGGCTCCACACAGGGGATGCGTACCTCAGGATACCCAAGACCACGCCTTTGTAAATGGTCATAGTTGCCGGGTACCTGAGGCCCCAGAATGCACCCCCTATTCTTCCCATTCCGTTGAGTGACAGGGTCACCCTATCTTTCAGGTATGCTAGGTGAGGGGTGGCGTCGAAGTTCCTCCTGAACCTAACGCCGAGGTATGTCACCTCCTCACCCAGCCTAACTCTTTCTCCCTCAATCTCTAGTGTGATAGGGTGAGCCCTGTCGGTGGAGCCTCTTAGGAGTAGGGCCTGGGTCTTGCCTGGGGCCATACTCAACTTCCGCCTTACGCACCATTCCGCTACGAGGCTGGCGCATCTCTCTGCTTGAGTCTTCAATCTGGCTCTGCTGTTTTCGGCCACTAGGACTGCCAGGTTGTCGACGTAGGCCGTGGAAAGGAACCCTTCGTCTCTAGAGCCCCCAGCAACTGATCAAACACGAGTTTTCCACAGGGCCGGCCCGAGGAGCGACCCTTGTGGGCACCCTCTCTCTATTCGTCTTTCCACCTCGTAATAGCTACCTCTTACCCTGACACTCCTGTCACTCAGGTAGCTACTTACGAGGGAGTACAGGTTGCTGGGAGTGTTGAACTCCTGCAGGCGCTGGAGTACACAGGGCCACCATATACTGTTGAAGGCGGAGGATATATCGAACAGTACGAGCATTACGTACTTCTCCGCCCTCTCTTCCACGTCCCTGCGCACTCTCAACAGCGCATCTGTGGTTCCCTTGCCACGGGTCGAGCCGAACTGCCGTGGATGGCTAGCTGCACTGAGGACCGGCCTTAGGCCGGTGACTATTAGGCTCTCCAGGACTTTACTGACGACTGGGAGGAGGCATATAGGCCTGTACGCCTTGGGCGACTCCTTATCCTTGCCTCCTCCTTTGTAGAGGAGTCTCAGGTCCGTGATCCTCCACTTACTCGGGAAGCTACCCTGGTCCAGACACTCATTGAAGATGCCCAGAAGGTCGTCCTCAATGAGGGGGGCGCTTTTCCTCAGGATCGCGGCATCTATCCCGTCGAGTCCTGGGGCTCGGCCGATCCTCTGTCTCTCCACGGCAAGACGTAGGTCCCATATATCCCATGGTGGACAAAACTCGGTACCGGAAGGGCACACCGTGGTGCGTCTTACCATTTGGTCTTCTTCCGTATCCTGGGACGGATCATCCCTGGGGTATTTATAGTCTATATACATAGATGCAGTCTCCTCCAGGGTGGTTGCCTGGGCATCTCCAACTCTGATAGCCGCCATCATTGTTAGCGGCTTCAACTTGTCCAGTGCCACCCTGTACGGAATGCCCCAGGGATTCTTCTCGGACTCCTTGACGATGAACTCGTCCCAGGATTCCTTCTTTCGGTGACGCACACCGTTTCGGTATGCCCTATAACTCACCTTCGTTTCCTGTCGGAGTGCAGGTATCCTCTCCTCGTCCCTGCACTCCTGGTACCTGCGCCTGGCCCTGTAATACTCCCTCTTGAGGAGCGTCACGGCAGGCGTCCACCATGGGACCGGACGCGGTCTCGCTCTGCGGCGCTGGAGGGTCATATTGGTCGCTTCTGTAATGGCGCCCGTCAGCGCCGCCACCCTGCGGTCTATAGCTGACTCTCCTACTTCCATCGGGGCCATTTCTTCCCATTCTCTATCGACCAATATTCCCTCCAGTTCACTGGAGAAAGCTCCCCAGTTCGCCATACGGGTCACGAAGCCCTTCTCAACCGGAAGGACTTCGCCTTCCTCCTCCAGCACACTGAAGGCAATGATCCGGTGGTCGGAACTCGTGTCAGACCGTAGGGTCCAGTCCACTATGCGCCTCGCCATGGTGGCCGTGGCGAGTGTCACGTCTATTCAACTCTGGCCCCTGGCTGCAACGAATGTGGGACCAGAGGGCTCATTCATCACAATGAGCTGACACCTCGCCACGGTCTCATCCACCACTCTTCCTCTGGCGTCAGTGCGCACCGAACCCCAGGCCGTGCTCCACGAATTGATGTCGGAATAGACCACCACACTCCTGTAACGTTGTGCGATGGCCTCCACGGCGGCAACGTTTTCCTCTATCCGTTGCTTCGGGGGCATGTATGACGACACGAGGGCGAATGATATCCTCCCACATCTGACACAACATGCCGCCTGATCCGCCATGGTGAATTGCTTCAATTCCATTACGTCGAGGTTTGGATTCACTATCACAATAGGGCCTCCTCTCGCCACTGCCCATCCCCGGCGACCACATTTCCTTGACACCACGGCTCCTGTACAGCCATGATGTCAGCTTTCCTAGAGAGAGCTCTCAGCTCGTCCACGACCACTCGTCTTCGGCCCATGTTGACCTGCAGGATCTGCAGCCTACGCATACCGGGTTCTCTTCATCTGCCTGGTCATCATCTCCAGGTACGTCGGGCACTCCCTTGTGCCCGCGCAATGCCGGAGTTCATTCCCCTCTCCGCCGTTAGCCTTACAGTGTCTGCAAGTTGGGGGAAAATTCCTGATCTTTACCGGGCACTCTTTCATTCTGTGCCCGGAATCAAAATACCACCTGCACGCTATCTCCTTCGTGCAGGTCTTCGCAACGTGCCCGTCCTCCAGGCACTTTAGGCAGAGTAGGGGGTCGAGGTAGTCTCTGATGACCAGGCACCAGGACCAGGCTTCCTTCTCTCACCGGCCCTTACCTCCGCGGCATGCCTCAGGATGCCGGCCTCCTGTTCCCCGAACTGGAGGTCCCCAATGATCCCCTGCACTCGTTTCAAGGTGGGGGAGACCCACACCTTTTTCTTTGCGTCATACTCACCCCCTATGGCGTCACTAATTGATGTCACCACCATTGGGGCGATTATCTCCGACACCTTGCTTGCAATAATACTATGCAAGGTGTCCCTATTCAGGGCCTCCTCGACCACATCTCTAACTAGTGCAGGGACTATATTCCACTGGGCCTGGAGCCCAACTATTAGGTTGGTGATATCCCTCACCTGATCGTTCAGGTATTTTCTGTTTTCCTGTGAGAACTTCTTCCTCACCATATATTCCCTGATCTGGTCTTGTATTTTCTGGGCCTTCCCAACCGGAGAGGATTCAGCTTCTATTGGCGGTGATCGGCTTTCCTCCCTCGCCCTCTTGGTCTTCCTCCTCTGTTCGCCCTCTATGTCAGTCGACTCTGACATGGTGACATCTTCAGAGGTCCTCAGAGGCCTATTTCCATCATGCCCCACGTTTAAAGCCTCCTGGCTACCATGGAGTGGCACTTTCTCTTCTACCCCAGCGTTAAAGTCTCTGGGATAACTTAACTCCGCGATGTTTCCGCTCTCTTCCGGCGCGCATTCCTCGGGATTTTTTGGTTCCATTTTTGGTCCGCCAATATATATCTAATATTAGACCAAAAATTTTTCAAAAAATTTAAAAGGAGAAAATTTTTTCGTTTTAATTAATTTTATAAATTAATTAAAACTCCTGTCCCGTGGGAGTCCCGAATCGCCACTTAGTGTCCCTCAGGGCTCAACCACACACACACACACTGCAGCGCACTTACACTGAGAGCACGGTAAAAGCACGTCTTACCTGTTCGAACACTGGACGACGACTGTTCTCTCCTGAGGTCTACCAGAGTGGGGATAATCCCCGGGAGCAATTCAAGCGTAGGTCCTCACTCATCGACTGCCGGAGCGCTACTCAATCAGCGGACTTAAACCGGGAGCACAGTAAAAACACCTCTTACCTACTTGCCGGTAGAGAGCTGACTGACCAAGTTTCCTCCAATAAAAGGTGGGGATAATCCTCAGGAGCCAACTTTGCGTGCTTCCGCTTCCTTCGACTGCCGGAGCGCAACTCATGTACATACACCTATAACATCGAGCTTAAACCTATGCTGGTAGGCTCGAAAGCAACCATCCCATGTGAGAAACTGAGTGATGTAATAGTCGATCTCCCCGTGGTTTCTAATCACCCAAGCCTCAATGTAGGGCACCAACCTCTGCGTCCACCTTCCACTGAATGCCATATCCCAACGACGTTGCCACTCCCTAACAGTCTTCTTTCTTAATTCGTCTCTGGGAATGAGTTCAGCACTGTTATAAGAGCGCCTCCTCTCTACAGCGATCAGCTCAAACGGTGGCATCTTGGCCACCACGCAGGCCGCTTCGTATGATACTGTACGAAACGCGCTGATCACTCTTTGCGCACACCGTCTATATACCGACACCATAGGTCTTCTATAAGCTGCAGTGTCCAGCACATCCTTCCATATCGCAGCTGCGTAGAGTAGGATGGATGGAACCACACTGGATATCAGCAGCCTGCAGTTGGCATCGATCGCGGCGATCCTGCGTCCGGATCCTGGATTACCAGCGTAAAACGTTGTAATCAACGAAATTGAGAGGCTGAAACGCTCCACGCTTAGTAAAGTTGTTATTAATCCTGGCACTCCTATCTGGTAAGGCGGCACCAGTGTCCTTAGTGAAACAGTAGCCTGGCGCTCCAGCTGTCCGCTCCCTGTGCATTGCATCTAGGTAAGCATGGTTGGTGGTCTGAGATCCAAAGGGCACGAGTGAATAGAGATTAATTGAGAAGTATGAAAGAGGAGCTTTCTTCGGCTCACTCGATACGTTGTCATGCGTTTTTACAAATACAGTATTCGCAAGGCCAGACCTGAGTTCAGTTTCCCTCGAGATGGGTGATATCTTAAATTTAGTATTTATTTTTCTCAAGAAAGTATTGACCCTAGCACTAAGCTCGGGCGCATACTAATGTCTACCTTCATCGGTGTCATCGTTAGGAAAGAAGATCCCGGGGCAGTGATCCCGTCCAACGGAATCCAGTCGTTTCAAGGTGTCATATCCAAGTAAATTGTACGTTGGATGTCCATCCGGTGGTACCTATTCCGGAGGTAGTGGTTCCCAGTCGTGATTCTCGTTTGCAGTGGCTTCTACATATCTACGGTTACCGCTGGACACATATAGCACTCATAAACGTTATGGGCAACAGCATAGGCGGGCCCGTAGAAACCAGATTCAATATCTGGTCCGTCATCGACTTCGCATGGCCCTTCAGGGATAGAAATTTTTGCAACGTTGATATATACGTCAACGCCAGTTGTCTTTGTTATCTTTCCGATATTACGGACGTATTTTTGTATTACTTCAAGGATGAAGTATTCTGTTCCGTCAACCTGAATTGCGTCCTGACATCTTAACGCGGGTCTTCCTCCTTGCTCACGTACCCTGTCAAGGAATACAGCGTTCAAATACACTGTGCAGTTGTGAAGAAACAAACAATACAGCATTTGGCGGTCAAGTCTATTTTCGACGGAACGCATGGCCTCATACGTCTGCTTCACAGGAGCAATGAATGATGAACCACGTCTAGCTCGGTTCAGTATATAAGAATAGCTGTGCTTATATGGGCTGGACATGTTGTTGCCAGCATGGAGGACAACGCTACCTTTGACCTAGGTTTTAGATATTTCATCACTACTTACTCTAGAAACGTTATGTGCACTCTTTACAGAAATTGAGTGGTAAAAAAATAGGCTTTGCAGCCTAGTGGTTTGTTGGTTAAGTAAAGCCTCCCTCGAAAAATATTTCACACGCTGTATCATAGCTACCAGGATATCCGCCACAGGTGTTAAAGTTGGATTTGTTTATGAAATTAATAATGAGAGGATTAGAGCAGAACTAAAAGTGGTCAAGCTAACGGACCCATAAAAATACGGCAGCCACGTCTGTCGGATGGATGAAATTTTTCCCATCAGGAATACATTCAGTGCATCGGAGGGGAGAAAGGCAAGACCCTCCAGGAAATGAGACAGCTGAGTAGGAACCGAGAAGCATGGCTTCTTGGTCCAGAGGCTCGTTGCGAGTATATTATTGTGTTCAAAATTCTCTACTGTCATTGGACACACAATCTACCCATTCCAGGTTTAGTCTGCCAATTCTCTGAGGACTGAAAGTTTGTTCAGAATCTTTTTTGGTCAACTATTTGAGCAAGATGTTCGCCCCTCTTAGCCCACCAAGCTCAATGAATCGGGAGATATCTGACTTATAGCTTCCGATTGTTTCTCCACCTCCAATAAAAATTTGTCCAACACTTTCCACTCAAAAATAACATTATTATGAGTTGTTTTTTCAATATCTTCTTCTTCTACTACTTACATTGCTTTACCGCCCACCAACAAGCCCGCCAGCCCCCCCCCCTCTGTCCAGTGCAGTGGACTGACTCCATCTACCATCTATCCATCGCAGATTCGTTCGTCCTACTCTTCTTGTCCCCTGAACCTTTTATTTTATTTCTCTTCTAGGCAACGGGATATAGCGGGACAGGCCGAATGAGCGTTTTATTTTGAACCTTCTTTTTACTTGATATTTTTCAATATCAGACTGTTTAATTGCAGTTTCAAGGGTAAGGTTGCGAAACCATAACCTTTGAAGACACCTTTAAGCGATTTATATTTATATATAACAATCAAGCTCTTTACGAGCTTATTAGCAATGTTTTCTAATAATTTAAACAACTCACTTAAAACATATATACTTATATCATATATCATATTACATATGTCAAGATTAAGTAGCTTCACATGTCTTTAGCTCTTAAGATAAAGCACAACACTTTATTTTAGTTTATTGGGCATCATTCTCTTTAGCCTTCTCACCAGTGCATTGAAGTCGAGGAGATGGGCGTTAACGTGGTCTTGGCGACCCTGGTGTGTCTGGGCGAATTTTTGGATTGCCTCCTCTCCGGTCGGCACCCGAAGATTCTGTGGAGATCATCATTCCTGATGTACCAATGTGCATTTACGATGCGCCCTAAAATAAAATAACGCATCCATTGGTGAAATGGAAAGAATGTACTCATGGCGAATCGATAGTCTTTTTTAATTTACTCATTGGCGTGTATGAGCGGTTCCCAACCTATTCAGTTCTGTAGACAATCAACATTGAATGATATACATATACAATAAATAAACAACACTAATAGACGTCTGTTCGAATAAATCATTTTCAAATTTCCTACTGAAGTAGTTTGTGGTCGAGCTGATGATAAAAACCAATCAATGAGATTTTTGAGATTGTTTGTCCCCAACAATTAAGTCGATATGTGTTTTTAAATCTTTAGGTGGAGAGTTTCAATCTCAGATCAATTTATTTCAGAATTTATTTTTTTTGTTGGAAAAAGTAATGTCAAGAATGCTCGTAAACACAGATGGGTTCCTGAAAATCCCATCAAATGTCTCAGTCTAATTCCAGCAATTACTTGATATTCTTGAAGAACAGTAATCCAGATCGAAACTTATAGTGTTTTTCAATATTATGGCTTATTAGCTTACATTTAATCTCAAAATTTCTGCCTCGATCCACTACTGGCATAAGCTATATAACTATTAGTGCAACTGACAACTAACAAGCAACTGAGTGGCTGAAATTGTTTCACTCATATTTTCTTCTACTCTACGATCCCCATCGTTTGGGATCCATTAGCTTCTATAATTTATAAAAATGAATTAATTTCTTTAAAATAAAGAAAATCAAACAATCGAAATTTTACATGCATTAGCAAATGCAAAATGGATTATATTTATAAGAAACGCTTAATTCGGTTTATTCTATTTTTTTAATAATATCCGTAGTACCCCCCGGCCGACCCCTACTGGATAGGGTCAGGATTGACCGAAGGTGGTGTCTAAACTCCCGGCTAAGCGTACAGCAGCACTAGAGTATCGGTCCCGGCGACCCCCCAATCGGGACTGCCGCTAGAGGGCTATGCGAGTGGTGCATGCGACCCCTCTTGAGGGCTGAGGTCTATCGGCCAACATGGCCTTCACCTCCTGAAGTTCCTTGGTGATGTCGTCCATTGTGGAGACCACATGAATGCTCATAAGAGCTATATCCATCTCTCCATTCATCTTTTATAGCTTAATGATGGAAGACATGATGGTGAGGAACAAACTGGAAAACTTGTTTATGATGTTAATGATTCCTGCCATATCAGACTTCGACAGGCGGCTGTGGGTCGAAGGTGATCCACAACCTGCTTTCTAGTGCCCGACCAGTCCTCCATTAACTCGAAAATTGAGTCAGGACAATCAAGAGTACCCTTATTCGCCAAGAATCTCCTGAGGGCCTCATTCACAGGATTCTTCACCACTATTTGCTCAGACTCGGGAAACGAACCCGGGGCAACACTGGGCCCTGGAGGCGTGGGCCTAGTGCTCTTTGAATCCATATCAGAATATATAAAATAAAAGGAAAGAATTGGTGAGTACGCATAAGGACGAAAAATATTCCGGAATAAATTTCGAAAACGTCAGGTATTTTCATTGTTTATGGTGGTGCGTACTGGCTAGGAGACACTTCATTAGGTTCCTACTCCTTCCCCCACCACCTGTTTCGCGTCGCCCCCCCTTTTCATTACAGTTGGTGATTAGGACTCGTCGGTCCTGACGTGTTTTTAATTATTTTTTAATTTTTATTGTCCATTGACTTTTTTTGGATTTATAATTTTTTTTAAATATTTAGGACTTAATATAATTTTTTTCGGTCCGAACTTTTTCAAAAAATATTCCGGAATTAATTTCGACCCAAAAAATTATATTGTCCTAAATATTTCAAAAAAATTATAAATCCAAAAAAAGTCAATGGAAAATAAAAATTAATAAAGAATGTGGGCGAATCTCACCAAAATAAACCAAAAAATATATATGGTATTTTGGTATGGTATCACCAACTGTATCGAAAAGGGGGCGCCGCGCGAAAAAAGTGGTGGGGGAAGGAGTAGGAACCTAATGAAGTGTCTCCTAGCCAGTTCGCACCACCATAAACAATGAAAAACTCTTCGATAGGTATATTACCTGGACCTGGATATCGCCCCTTTATATATATATATGCGTCAACAATGCGTCATATGCCGTAGCCTAATTCATACAAGCCCTACCGCCATTTCTTTTTATCGTAACAGTCTCTCTTTAAGTCCTCTTTCAGCTATTTCCTTCGAAATCCTTTCCATCCATCTCTTTTCTGGCCGACCTGTCTTCCCACTTTACAATGGTACTTGTTTCAGTACCCTTTTAGGCCATCGGTCATCCGCCGTCCTCATAACATGACCAAACCAATTCAGTTTTTTCGTTGAACTGAGTACAGTATGTTAAGTGATCTGTTTGCTGCTTCCCTAATTATGTTATTCGGAACGTGTATATGAAACGAATCGCACAATGTTGGTGTAAAATTTTATTCCAAAGGAAAGTAAATAAATTCCGATATATGTATATTTATAGGTAAATATTTTGTGATTTATTTTTTGAAAAGGTTAGAAACATTAGAATAAAATATTAGACAATCTTTAATAACACGCCTATGTCCTAAACATCGGACTTATAAAGAAGTAGCCGTTTTGGTTACAGTTGACACCAGAAGTGCCATTTTTTGTGGTTATTTTAAGACTATGAAACAAAATTGAAGATCTCTATCATACCTTGTCCATTGTTGTTAACGAATTTATTACAATTATGCGTCATATAACGTAGCCTAATTCATACAAGCTATTATGAAATAAAAAAGTACTTTCGATGTTTGAACATTATATTAAATTAATAACAATTACACTTGAACATAAACATTAAGTAAGGTTATAAGTTTGTGCATGAGTCTAACAACTGCTGGAATCTTCTGGCCAGGGGTGGTTGCCATGGATACTCCCAGTGCTGACTGTATTAGGAATATGACACAAGCCCTGCCCTCAATACATACAAGCCATTTCATTTTATCGTAACAGTCTTCCTCTCTAAGTCCTCTTGCCGCTATTGCCTCAGGAATCCCTTCCATCCATCTCTTTTCTGGCCTACCTCTCTTCCCCTTTTCTATGGTACATGTTGAGTACCCTTTTTTACAAGGTGTTAAGTGGTTTGTTTACTGCTTGCATAATTTTTTAATTCGGAACGTGTCTTGATATCCTACAACTACGCCTCCAAAAACATCCGTCTCCCTTGAAAGCAGTTTTCTGGCCGGTAGTTATGAGAAATGAATTGTAGAGTCTCATTGTAGTTGATATCATGAAGTCTTAATTTCTTTTCTGCCTCTTATTACCTTTTCGTCGATATCTGTTTTCCTACTGCTCCCCTTCGAAAGCCAGCGGCCTAAATATTTAAATTGTTCAGTTGGGGTCAAATCCCATTCCCCAATATTTAGTGAGTAGTTTACACTATGGTTTACTGTCATGTACTCGCTTATTGTTTTCCAGGCCTCCTGCCTTCCCTCATCATAAAGGAAGCATTTTTCTTCTTCATTTGCAATAATGCCCTGGTCATCGGCAAATTGTAAATTATACAGATGAATACCTGTATCTAAGATTATCGCCATACCATTGTAGTTTCTTTTCCATAGGCTAAGGATACTTTCTACATATATATTAAACAGTAGAGGGGAGAGCGAGCAAGCCCTGTTTGAGGCCTTTGGTGATCAGGAATTAACCAAGACATTATTGGCCATCTTTGAGTTTAACCCTAGCAGTCGCATGTGAATACAGTCCACATTTATAATTATTTATATAGGTAATTATAAATACTTTATAACTAATAAATTATACTTACTTTATTACTTAATAAATTATTATATAATTTCGGTTACAGTTAACACCAGATGTGTATTCTGCGTTTATTTTAAGAAAAAGAAACAATTGAAGGCCGCAATTATTAATTCACTATTAAAATTAAGTATCTTAATTGTAAATGATCTTTAACTTTTAAGAAAATCAAAAGTATGAACTCATGACTTATTGATATTTTTATATTAATGGCATACAATTTTTGATAAAAACAATTGCATTTTTTTTAATCCAAAGAAAACCAAATTTCAGAAATCTTGCCGGTATTAGCAAAGGTAAAATGGATTAGATTTAGCAGAAACGCTGAATTCGTTTATTTTTTTTTTTAAATGATTTCTTTGACAATTTCAACGATTTTGTTAAAATGTCCTTAGTCCTTCAACATTCCATACATCAATGAACAAATGAAGCATAAAAAGATATATCGAATAGGAAAATTAATTTTGGCGTAACCCAAAAAAAAAACTTACAACCCCCTCCTATGCTTAGTCAACACTATGCTCAGTAAGAATATAATATGATAATATGAAACTATTAATTGTTATCTTAATTATTTATTCTATTAATATAATTATTTATTCATCGTTGTCGTCAAAATATATCCTCATATATATACATATGTTTTCTGTTTTGTTTTTTGTTGTTCTTTTTTACGAGGGTAGGTGGAAATCTTCAAAAGACGCGAATAGCCCCGTACCTATCCGTGTGTGGGATTTTTACCCACTAAAACAAAGCTCCCTACACCTATTTCTCACCCTCCACGGGACCGCCGTTAGGCATGGCATTACATCATGGGGGAGGGAGTGGCTGAGTGCCGCCTTATTGATTTCGGCTACCTCCTGGCTCGCCTTTCTTTCTCATCCTTTCTTAGCTTTTGTAGCACCTATGCTGCTTACCTTTGGCCTGCCAGCCAATAATCCTTATTGATCAGCATAAGGTTGACAACATAACCTGCAGTGGGATCTGAGCCGCAGACGCGTCGGAACTCCATCCTCTCATCTTGAAAGCGGGGACAGAAGAAGAATATGTGCTCTGCGCTCTCTTAAGCTCCTGGGCAGAAGGTACATACACCTTCTTTTTTTTTTTTTTTTTTTTTTTTTTTTTTTTTTTTTTTCCTCCCTTACCTGCCAGAATGGCATACAGGGTTTGTCTCCAGTGGGGGTACACCACTGGAGGCACTACTTCGGGTTTTATTTGTATAACAGATCTGGAACTATGGTGTAGCCCGGTGCACGGCTGTGCACCTTAGAGCTACACCTTATCCTTCCCGCCGTCCTTATTCTTCCTTTTTCAACCTCAGCCAGCCTCAGTCCGGTGGTCTTCCCGGTGCCGGTCTCCTCCTGGTGATCAGGAAGTGGGCTGGACCTACGGCCTCCTTCCATCCGTATACGTATTCCCTGAAACTTGCGTAGTTTTCCTCCTCCACAAGCTCAGGGAACACGCCCTCCGTGATGTTATATATCCCAGTTTGCGTGGATAACCACGCGCGCAGGGCGTCGTATGCGGTGCATGATGCTACTACATGCTTAACAGTTTCCGGAACTCCACAGCTGGGGCAGTTTGGGTCCAGGTCATATCCGTGCTGGCTCAGCTTCCATCTGAACCCGCCGTGCCCCGTGAGGATCTGTGACATCCAGTAATCAGGAAGGACCCATTTGGCTCTTAATCTTGACTCGACGGTGGGGAAGTACTTCCTAAGGGTGCTCCCCTTTTCGGATGCCACCCACCGTCCATTCCACTCCGCCAATGAGTCCCTCCTGAGCTCTTCCTGCCATCTGCTCGGGTTTCCCCGGATCTTCTCCTGGATTCGCTCCGGAAGAGCTGCCAAGCCTCTTCTCTTAACATCGTGCTTTGTAGCATCTTCTCCCAGCAGGAGGTCAACAGGCATACCTCCCGCCAGGATCTGCACCGCCTCGTGGGAAGTTGTGCGGTACGCCCTGGTCACTCGTAGCAGAGCCGTTCTCTGTGCCGCTGCCAGCTTCCTTCTCTGCTGCTGTGAGAGGATCACGCCCCAGAAGGGAGACGCGTACCTCAGGATACCCAAGGTGACTCCTTTATAAATAGTCATGCTGACTGGGTACCTGAGGCCCCAAAGGGCTCCGCCTATCCGACTAAGGCCGTTCATTGTCTGGCTCACCCTTGTCGCCAGGTGGTCCAAGTGAGGGGTCACATCCAGGTGTCTTCCTATCCTTACTCCGAGGTAGGTGACCACCTCACTTGCCCGAATCCTGTCCTCGTTTACGCGGAATGTGATAGGGTGAGCTCTATCTGTTCTTCCGCGCAATAGAACGGCCTGTGTCTTGGCGGCTGCCATCCTCAGCGTCTTCCTCTCACACCAGGCTCCTACCAAGCTGGCACATCTCTCCGCTTCCACTGTGATCCCGGCTCTGCTATTCGCGTAGACTATCGCTGCGAGGTCATCCACGTACGCCGTGGCTGGGAACCGCTCTTCCTCCAGGACGCCGAGCAACTCGTCGAAAACGAGCCTCCACATGGCCGGTCCTAAGACCGAACCCTGTGGGCATCCTCGCTCCACCCTGTCCTCATACCTGTGGTAGCTACCCCGGACCGTGACTCGTCTATCTTCGAGGTAGCTCTTCACCAGGGCGAAGATATTGCTCGGCGCCTAGTGCCTATGGAGCTGCTGCTGGACGCTCGGCCACCACACACTGTCGAAGGCGGATGATATGTCAAAGAGGACTAACATGGCATACTTATCCGCCCTCGCTTCAGCGTCATTACGTACCTGCATCAGCGCGTCAGCGGTTCCCCTGCCTTTGGTCGATCCGTACTGCCGTGGGTGACCAGCCCTGCTGAGTGTGGGTCGCAGGCTGGCCATTATGATGCCCTCCAGGACTTTACTCATCACAGGGAGAAGGCAGATTGGCCTGTAGGAGCTAGGTAGCTCCTTATCTTTGCCTCCTCCCTTGTAGAGCAATCTCAAATCGGCTTCCTTCCATTGCCTCGGGAAGTACCCCTCATCCAAGCAGGCGTTGTACATCTTGAGAAGCCGTTCCTCGATGAGAGGGATAGCTTCCTTCAGCATGGAGGCATCCACCTTGTCCAGTCCTGGAGCGCGACCCGTGCGCTGCCTCCCCACGGCCGTACGGAGGTCCCAGATGTCCCATGGTGGGCACAGGTCAGTACCCGGTGGGTATTCCGTGGTCCGCCGGATCATCTCCTGTTCCTGGGAGTCCCGACTGGGGTCGTCCCTGGGGTATGTGCTTCTTATGAAGATCTGGGCGGCCTCCTCCATGGAGACCGCTCTTTCCTCCCCAATCCTCAGGGCCGCCATCGTGTGCATGGGCGAGAGCTTGCCCAAGGCGACCCTGAACGGTATACCCCAGGGATTCTTTTTCGTTTCCTCAGTCACGAATTCCTCCCAGGATTTCCTCTTCTCCGTACGAACCACGTTCCGGTAGGTAGCCAACCTGTGCCTATACTCATCCCGAAGTGCAGTGCGTCTCTCTTCGCACCTGCACTTCTGGTACAGCCGCCGGGCCCTGTAGAGCTGTCTCTTGAGGGTAGTTAGGCCCGGCGTCCACCATGGAACCGGTCTTCTGACTGTAGTCTTCCTCCGGAGGGATCGCTCCGCCGCGTCCCGGATGATGTCGGTGAGCCGACCAACCTCGGCATCGATGGATCCGTCCTGATCCGACATCATCCGCTTCCAGTCGTCATCCACGAGCAACCCCTCCAGGTGACTCTTAAAAGCGGTCCAGCTCGCTCCTTTCGTCACATAGCCCTTTTCCCCACCATGGAAAGATGGTTCGTCGGCCCCATCCCTAGTGAGGCCGAAGGCTATGGCCGCGTGGTAGGAACTCGTCTCTGATCTGAGGGTCCACCCTTTGACGTATCTTGCCATGGCGGGCGACGCGAGCGTCACGTCAATCCAGCTGTGCCCCCTGGGCCCCCTGAAGGTTGGTGTATCAGAGGGCTCGTTGAGGACTACCAGCTGGTGACTACTGATGAACCCGCCAAGGCTCTCTCCTCGCCGATCTGTTCTAGCGGACCCCCAGACCGTGTTCCAGGCATTGGTGTCTGAGCAAATAAATAAATTCCTGTGTGCAGCAGCCACCCCTTGCATGGCCCCAATACTTTCCTCTATGTTGGTCCTGTCGGAGAGGTATGCCGACGTTAACGCGAATGTCATACCCCTCCACTTTATCAGGCACGAGGCCATGTCCGCAGTGGTGTGCTGCTGCAGCTCCATCACGTCGAGGCTCTGGTTAGTAATAACTATAGCAGCCCTGGGCCTCCTCTCTGCACTGCCCAGTGCTATCACCCTCGACGTGAGACCAAAGCCCGTGACCACATTTCTTCGGCAGCATGGCTCCTGGACCGCCATAATATCATATCGGTGGGAGAGGGCCCTCATCTCCTCTACCACCATGCGTCGCCTCCCCATGTTTAACTGGAGGACCCGCAGTTCCTCAGTCATAGCGGGTCCTTCGTGCCAGTCTCTGGGACTCCCTCACGTGTATTGGACACTCCCGGCCCCCTGCCTGGTGACTTGTATTTGGGAGCCTCTGCTTCACGCAGTTTGCGCAGGTGGGTCTCCCGGTACTCTTCTTGGGGCAGTCCTTGCCTATATGACCCAGTCCCGCACACCACCCGCACGTCACCTCCCTTTCCTTGCAGGTAGCCCGGGAGTGTCCGTATCCCTGGCATTGGAGGCACTTCAGCGCGTCCAGGGTGTCCACGAATGTGAGGGACCACCATCCGCTAACGGCCACCTCCTCGTTTCGAAGGGCGTACCTAATCTGCGGGTCCATCTCCACGACCCACGTCTTGGCAAGCCCCGTTCTATCTCTCCTGCCGTGCAGGACACGGACCTGGCCCTCGTGGACCTGGAGCTGCTTCCGCTGCAGGTACGCCCTTATTTCCTCCTGGAGCTTGGGCTCAGTCCATCCGCATGGCACGCCCCTTACCTCCATCTTTGGCCATCTTCTACTGGCTTCCTTAGCCTGCAGGCCCTGATCCTTGAGCTTTTGCCAGGCCACTACTTTCTCCCCGGCCTGCCTATCTTGGACTCTTATCAGGACCCCATCGTCCTTCGTGGCCCTTATTTCTCCTTATGCCCCCACTCCCAGCTCCGTCGGTGACGGGAGCTGATCAAGAATTTCCGTGGGGGTTCTCCCTTCCGCCTTTATGGTGATGTAGTAAGGCGCCTTTTCCCCGCTGGGTTTGGAGGGTAGCGCCCTCACTACATCAGCCATCGTCCGGGGCTTGTTTTGGTTTACCGGGGAAGGGGTCGGGCTTTGTTTCGGTCCCTTTTTCTTTTTCTTCTTTTCTACCATGGTGTAGGGGACCTCTTCCTCCTCCACCAGCCCTATCCTACCCCGCACTACCTCCGGTACGCTATTCCCACTTGTTGTGGGCCGCGGTTCTATAAGCTTAGGGACCGGTTTCTGGCTTTGGGGGGTCTTTGAAGGACCAGGCTCCTGCTGCCTAGGGATTTTCCTCTCCTCCCTCTGCCGCCTGGTCAGCCCACCAGCCACCATCGGCCCTACTATCTCGGCCGCCTTCTCCGCAACCACTCGGTGAAGTTCCTCCGTGGCGAGGATCTCCCTCACCACGTGCTTCACCACCTCCGTGATCAACTTCCTCTCCCCCTCTAGCATGAGGATGATGTCCCGCAGTTTGGTGATGTTACCGTTGATATAATCTTTTTTTTCTTTTGAGAAAGAACTCCTGAAACGTTCCATGTACTCTGCAATGCTCCTTTGGATAGCCCGCGCCTGATCCGCTGGGCTACCCTCACTGTAGGCATGGGGGGGGAACTCCCTCTCCTTCCTCTTCTCCTTTTTTTTGACTCGGGGCTACACTCCGACTCTTTCCCCTCGTAGAGGTCACTCTCACTCGTGGGGGGGAGTTTCACCCTTAGTCTTGGTCTACCCGGTTCTATGAGCTTGTCTAAGAAGCTCGATATCGAGGGCAGACCTCTTGCTGCGGCCTGCAGGTCTTCACACTCCGTTGATGTCTCTCTGCTTCCTTGGAGGGGCATCTCCTCCTCTTCACCAGCGTTAAAGTCTCCCGACTTTAACCTTATTTCGTCTTTTTTACCCCCTTCCTCCGGCATTTTTTCCTGATTTTTTTTGCTAATTTTTCGTTTGCCGAAATATGAGCAATTATGAACCTAAAAAATTCAAAAAATATTTCGAAAAAAAAAAAATTTTTTTTGAAATTTTTTTAAAAATCCAAATTAAAATTTCTCAAAAATTAACTCCTGTCCGTGGGAGTCCCGACTCGCACTAGTGTCCCTCGGGGCTCAACCACACTCACTACAACACATCAGCGCACTTTAACCGGGAGTAAAGTAAAACACGTCTTACCTACTTGCCGGCTGAGAGCTGACTGACTTGGTTTCCAGCAATAAAAGGTGGGGATAATCCTCGAGAGCTCACCTAACGTGCGTCCTTCTCCTTCGACTGCCGGAGCGCAACTAGGTACATACACCTGTATCATCGAGCTTAAACCTATGCTGGTAGGCTCGAAAGCAACCATGCCCCGTGAGAAACTGGGAGATGTAACAGTCGACCTCCCCGTGTTTTCTAATAACCCAAGCCTCAATGTAGGGCACCAACCTATGCGTCCACCTTCCACTGAATGCCATATCCCAACGACGTTGCCTAACTGTCTGCTTTCTTAATTCGTCTCTGGGAAAGAGGTCTGCACTGTTATAAGACCGCCTCCTTTCTTCAGCGATCAGGTCATTTGGTGGCATCCTGGCGACCACGCAGGCCGCTTCGTATGATACTGTATGAAACGCGCTGATCACTCTTAGGGCAAACCGTCGATATACCGACACCATCGGTCTTCTATAAGCCGCAGTGTCCAGCGCATCCTTCCATATCGGAGCTGCGTAGATCAGGATGGACGAGACCACACTGGATATCAGCAGCCTGCGGTTGTTCCTGGGTCCGCCTACGTTGGGCATTAAACGTGACAGTGCGGTGGTCACTCGAGCTGCTTTATCACTAACATGCTGAATATGATCCTTGAACCGGAGCCGGTGCTAGCTGCAAAGCTACAGACGCTACTATATATACATATGTTCTTTTTTCTGGGTAGGGGAAAATCATTCATAAGACGAAGTGTAATAACACAAAAGTGTGAGATTCCTACTCACTAAAAAACCACATCCCAATTCTCCTTTTACCATCCCACGGAACAGCCGTCAAGCATTACTTCGTGGGGGGGCAGAAGGGCTATGTGCCTATTTCTTCTTTGGACAACATATGTCGGATTAGCCAGAGCTTGGCCTCTCCTTTCTCACTCCTATATTCTGAGCCTTCTTCCGATTTGCGCTGCATAGTCTGCTGCAGCACTCCAATGCTCCTGCCTAGTCATCATCAAAGTGACAATATTTTCCGGCGATGATTTCTTTCCGAATTTTATGTCAAGCTCTTCCTTTTCTCGAGAAAAACCTGGACAACAGAAGAACGAGTGTTCCACTGTTTCATCCACGGGATCACAAGTAAGACAAGATTTTCGGTCTTCTATTCCGAAGCGAGCCAAGTAGGCCCTAAAGCAACCATACCCTGTGAGCAGTTGGGTGAGATAATAATAAAAAATGTTTGCGGGATATGCATTTTGCTATATCGGGTATCAGACGATGTGTCCATCCTCCAGAAGGTGAGGCATTCCAGCGTCGCTGCCATCTTTCAAGGGTATCACTTCTTTCATCTTTAGCCAATGTTACCCAGTGCGCATTCGGCTCTTCTCGTTTCCTACGAAAAATCCAACTGCGTTCATCTGCCAAAAGATCTATCGGAGGCATATCTGCTATTACGCACACAGCATCATAGGACACAGTGCGAAAAGCTCGGGTTATTATGTGTGTTCGGGTGAAGGTCCGAAAAAATTCACTTTAGTAAGAAGAACTGTTTATTTTTAATGCCGACGTTTCGAACCTCATTGTAAGTCTTATATAGAATAACAATATATGTAGTATATTAAAAAGAATAATATAATATAAGAATAAAAAGGGCATGAGTGATAATAATTCATACCCTTGGATGACTATCAATTTTATTATTTCTTACAACAAATATTATTATTCTTTTCTATACACTACGTGCATGTAGACGATTTCAAGTCCATGAGACAACAATCTATAGTCAGAGATTGTTTAAAAACTTATAATTTGTGAAAAAAAGTGAGATGAAGGGTATTGTTGCAGTTATCGTCTTCGACCCAAACCTCCGCTCTCGTTCGTACTTCGTAGCCATGCAGACCTCTCATACTCATACCTGACCAACAGTACCTTCTCCTGAGCGCCTGCAGTGTCACACTGACCCTTCGGTGATTGGTCTTCCCCTAGCGGTAAGCCTTGGTCAACTTCTACCGTTCAACGTCTCTGATGGTTTTACCCTTTTTTTTCTTTTTTTCTTTATTGAACTGGAACTATGATGCATTCCGGTGCACGGTAGTGCACCTTAAAACTGCACCTTATCCTTTTTCATATGTCTCCGTCCCTTGATCTGAGTGGATTTGCAGCTTACTTTATTTTATTTTTATTTTTTTCACACCATTCCTACCATTTCTGGCATACGGGTTTCGGCAGGGGCGGGTTAATGTGTTGGGTTTACGCACGCCCGCCACTGCCAATATTCAAATCTTTATTTAGAACACTTTATTTATAAAAATATTACATATTCTGGGGGGGGTAACATCTAATTATTGATAACAATCAATTAAATTTCTGTGGTACTATCGGGGCAGCACCTTAAGCCTCCTGGCCGGTCTCCACCCGTCCGGATGTCGTTCAGCCTTCCTGGTCCGCCGTATCCGTCCAGTCATCCGTCTCGCCTTCTCTCACCTCCTGCGGTGGCTCCTCATCTGGTGGCTCCTCGTCTGGTGGCTCGACGAGGGGCCGGACCCTGCTAGTGGTGAAATGTGCAGGCCCAACCACTTCCTTCCACCCGTAAACAAACTCCTTAAAAAAGGGGTACCTGTCTTCTTCCATCAACCGGGGGAAGTCTTCCTCGGCGAGGGCGAAAAAAACCGTTTTCCTCGACAGCCTGGCACGGTGTCCTTCCATCGCGGTGCAGGAGAGCACAACGTGCTCCGCCGTCTCAGGGGTCCCACAAGCGGGGCACCGGGGGTCGATCTCTCTCCTATGCTCACTCAGCCTTCCCCGGAACCCGCCGTGCCCTGTAAGGATCTGCGAGGCCCAGTAGCCCGGGAGGACCCAAGTCGCCTTTTGGATTCCCACCCACCGTCCGTTCCACTCGTCAATCGAGTTCTCCCTCACTATCTTCTTCCATCTGTTGGTGGTCTCGCTCATTCTTTCTCGAACTCACTCCGGGAGCGCCGCCAGCCCCTGCCTCTTCACCTCATATTTCAGAGCATCCTCCCTGAGGACGAGGTCCCGGGGCATCGCTCCGGTCAGTATCTGCACCGACCCATGTGACACCGTCCTATAGGCCTTAGAGACTCTCAGCAGAACCAGTCTCTGGGTGGTCGCCAGCCTCCTCTTCTGTTGCTGCGTGAGGTTACGGCTCCACGCAGGGGATGCATACCTCAGGATACCCAAGACCACGCCTTTGTAAATGGTCATAGTTTCCGGGTACCTGTGGCCCCAGAAACCACCCCCTATTCTTCCCAATCCATTAATTCAATAAGGTCACTCTAACTTTTAGGTATCCTAGGTGGGGTCGAAGTTTCTCCTAATCTTCACGCCTAGATACTTCACCTCCTCACCCAGTCTAACTCTTGCTCCCTGGATGCCTAGTATGATAGGGTGAGCCCTGTCTGTGTAGCCTCTCAGGAGTATGGCCTGGAACTTGGCTGCGGCCATACTCAACTTTCTCCTCACGCTCCATTCCACTACGAGACTGGCGCACCTCTCCGTTTGAGTCTTTAATCTGTCTCTGCTGGTCTGGGCCACTAGGACCGCCAGGTCGTCGGCGTAGGCCGTGGCAAGGAACCCTTCATCTTCTAGCTCCTCGATCTGAAATTTGGCCCGTCTTCCACACCCGCTTGATCTTGTCCCAGATGTTGGCGTTACCCACACATGTATGGTGTGCCAGCCAGGTTTAGACGTGACCTTGAGGCCTTTGCAGACAAGATCTAACCGAACCTCTGGTTGTGACGAAAAAAAATTAAAACACGACCGCCCGTAACGGAATTACTCAACGGAAAGCATACGTGATCCCTTTGTTTTCCAGATTACCTGGCGCTGTTTATCATTGATGATCTAGTCGATTTCCTCTGACTCCTATGGTCTCTCTTCTGTAGAGCTGTCTCTGTCTAAAGAGGTCTCTTCCCTCTTCACCTCTGTCGCAGCCTCTAGCACACTCGACCGATTTGGAATGTGATATTAATTTCATAATTCTTTTTCTTTGAGCTCCTCTACCTGTAGTGAAAATGAAAGCATTTTATTCAAATCATCTTCTTCTACAGACGATTCAGGCTGAACAGAATTATGGTTGGCAGGAGGAAGACTTTGCGAGAGAGATGATCTAGCACTAAATAATTCAAATTTACTGGCTAAAGGTGTCGTCTCTGCAACATAATATTCCCTGCTTGAAGATTTACTATGCACTTGGGATACTGATAACACTGGGGTCGATGGCTTCTGCAAGGAAAATTTCTTCAGTTTTTCAGGTACTGATAAACTGATGAACTGCTAAGTTTTGGTTGTTTCTTAACAGAGTTAGTGCGCTCCATCCTTGCCCTCTGCTCTTGTTCCACCTTTTCTTCATAACCCCCTTGCCTATTGCTGCGAAGTATCCTTTTCACTTCAACTTCTGTCTTCAAAATGCTTCTCCTCACTCGGCCGATGAGATTAGCTCTCAGAGACTCGGCATCGCACGGGTCCACTAAGTTTTCAGCCTCTTTAGCTACTAATCTCACCGTAAAGGGGTCACCACCTTTGATAAAATGATTGAGCTAACCTATTTCAGCTGTGAACTCCTTCAGGCTGGAAACGTCCTTCAACAACTCCTGAGCTGTCGGTACTTCCAGGATAAACGTTGCCGTTACTTTCCGTCAAACTCAATCTAGAGGGTAAAAGTATGCTATTCCAGCGCCGTGAGTTTAGAAACATACATTGTAATAAGAGATCAGCTATAACTAATTTTATTTATGAAGTAAGATCTAGGAGTTTTTTACACTCGTGAGGGGGCTCTATCATCACCGGTCTCTGACTCTTAACTTATATACATGTATACATTATTATACACCACTGGTTATATAAAATATAGGAATTAACCTACAAAAAAAAATCTGATTAAGTGCTCTAAAACATACATAAATCTGTTTGACAACAATTAATGTATTAATCATATTGTATATACTGATATACAATTATAATACAAATGATGGCACGTGCTTCTTCCGTCCCAACCACAAAAAAATGTTCCAGACATCCTGTGAGCATCTTCAGTAATCAAGGATTAAAAAAAAAATTGAACGAAATCGAAATATCCTTTCTTTTCCTTTCTGATTCCTGTGAATATTTTGTTGGTACTTGTCCCCAATCTCCAAGTTAAATGTCAAACCTTCGGAGTAAATGAATACAGCAGATATTGTCTTTCCTTCCGAAACGTTGATGAGGTGGGTGGGAGGAGAAAGAGTAGGACCTCTAGATTTTTTTTTGTTTTTAAATAAACAATATAAGGTAGAAAATGTCTTTCTATTTAAACATTATAATCTTTAATATATAATCTTTATTTTACTTCAATGTTTTCAAATTTTAATAAACTATTCAATATTATTTGTATTCTAATAGTCTATATGTCTTCATCTTCATTTATTATCAACGAATTCCGTATTTACATTTTACATATATAATAGTTACATATATAATAGATAAGTTATATATATATATATATATATATATATATATATATATATATATATATATATATATATATATATAACTTAGCTTTGTACGTAACTAATGACGAAAAAAAAGGAAAAGGTTCGGACAGAGTAACGACACAGGCTTGAACAACAACTAAACTTTATTGAAAAATACAGCTCTTATATATACTATACAATGTTTATACACAAACTAAAACAATATTTCAATTCTTGGATTAAGACTAATCCTATCAGTCTATTGACACAAACATAACTCCCCCCTTCCAGTTCCTGCAAAGGAGGAACTAACACAAACAAACAAAAACTGAAGAAAAAGAAACGGAACCTATGCGCAAAATAAAAGACGTACTTACACTAAAACACAAAAACAAAAAAAAGATAATCCAAATTTGATACAAACACAAAAATAAAAATTTTGAAATAACCAAATAGTTAACTTGAATCAGGTGTAACCGGCGTAGACGGGGCCGGTGATAGAGCATGAGGCACTCGAAGTTCTTCAAGGTGGACGGTCCGCACCCGAAATGGATAATGCACATCCCGAATGGTGTAAAGGTTGTGTTCGCGGACAGTCACAACTTTGTACGGACCCTCGTATCGTGCCGCGGTTTTAGTACGCGCAGTACGTAATCGCCGATAGACTGTCGTACCTAATGGCAGGGGACCCTTGTTATACACCCCGGCCCGAGCGTTGGCTTTGTGCACCCTGGTGGTCTTATCCCGGACTAGCTTTTCGCGCACTTTTTGCCACGTAGTTTTCCGAGTGGCTCGTGATTGGTGAAGCATGGTTCATAACTCTTCGTTATTAACCGTGATGAGGTCGCCTCTATCCCTTCGCGCTTGTCCAAACACGATTTCTATTGGTGACAATCCCGTCGCCAAATGAATCGTAAGGTTATATGCAATAATGGCTCGCGGCATAGCATCATATGGATCGAGGTCCCTTCCCAACTTAAACAGCCGAAGGTGTTCTCCCAATGCATTATGTAACCTTTCGACCGCCCCCCTGCCCTTGATGTGATGCGGAGTATTAAATCGCCACGTAATCCCTAACTGGGTGCATTCCTCACGAATTAACGAGTTGTCGAATTCGCGACCGCAATCAGAAGTGACGTCCTCCGGTACTCCATAGGTAGCGCACCATTGTAGGATCCCTTCCCACACAGCCTTGGGAGTCTTCTCCGCGATAGGGTAAGTCATTGCGAGTTTACTGAAGGTGTCTAGAACTGTGAGCCAGGACTGTCCCTCATTCGAATAGATGTCAACTTGCACTGACCTGAGTGGTTCCATCGCCGTGGGGGTGACGGCCTGTTCAGCCACCGGCGGCTGTCGGTCATACTTCGCACGCTGACATACGGCGCACTGGTCAATAAAATCCTTAACTGTACGCCCCATCGACTTCCAGAAGTATAAGCGTTTCAGTGCCCGCAATGTCTCTTCGATCCCCCGGTGATTTGTTTTGTCGCTGTGGTGATCCCTAATGACCCGCTGCTGTGCTGCGAGATCAGGTACCGTCTCTACCTGACGCAGGCAACGTACTAGTGAACTCCCTACCCCGATGCGTTCTTGGCGCCACAATCGTTTGATTTTATCGAGCACGACCTTATTGCCTACGTAAATATAACCCCGGCGCCCCGCTACACAGAACTCGGAAAAAATCCGTTCGACCTCGACATCAGCTACGGTTGGTGGGATACGAATGGTGACCGTCGATAATCCTTCATACATCGAAGCCCTTGAATCGGTGCCCACACCTTGTTTAGACCGGATAACCATCTGGAATCGCTTGTCGTTGATGATCTCGTCGATTTCTGGAAGTTCCCTAGCCCGTTCCGGTGTGTCCGTGCTCTCTTCCGAGTGTTGGCGAACTAATGGAATCTCTGGTCCGTGTTCCGCCCAGTCCCGCAAATAGCGCACCGCAAATGGTTCGGCCGTCGTGCCCTCCTCCTCTACCGCATTAATAATCAGATCGGGTGACAGCCAGTCCGCCACCGCGTTCTCTACCCCTTTTTTGTGGATCACTTGGAAGGTATAGGGTGCTAATCTTTCCTTCCAACGGGAGACGCGCGCCGAAGATTCCTTAAGTGTAGCTAGGTATACGAGCGGTTTATGATCTGTCAGTAGCTCGAACCGACGACCATATACGTAAGGCCTGAAATATTCAACCGCCCATACTACCGCCAGGAGTTCGCGCTCGATCGCACTATATCGTTGTTCGGCCGGATTTAGTTTCCGACTCGCGAACGGGATCGGTTTTTCCCCTTCAGCGAAATTTTGCGACAGGACCGCCCCAATAGCAACCTCACTCGCGTCCGTGGTGATCCTAAATGACAGTTCCGGATCACCGGAAAGGCCAACAGCGGTTGCGACGTCAAAATTTCCCGGCATTTGTGAATGCTGTCGACCTGGGAGGGACCTAAACAAAACCGTTTCCCCTTTCTTAGAGTCTCAGTCAAAGGCTGAGTTAGTTCCGCAATCCCTGGTATAAACCGCCTATAATAGTTTACCATCCCTAAGAACCTGCGGATTCCTCGAATGTTGTTGGGTAGTGGTGCTTCTTGGATCGCTCTCACCCTTTCTCGATCGGGCTGCACCCCCTTTTGCGAGACCACGTGTCCCAAAAAGCGTATCTCCGGTAGTCCGAATCTTGATTTTTCTTTAGATAGTTTGAGACCGAATTCGCGGATTCTATCAAACACCCGCCCAAGATGTCTTGCATGGTCGTTTTCCGAACGACTAAACACGATTAGATCATCCATATATACTTGGGCGAAGTCCTCTCCTAACCCTCTCTGAAATTCGTCCATCAACCGTTGGAAAGTCAGCGGCGCTCCCTTCAACCCGAACGGCATCCTTACGAACTCATAATGCCCCCGTTCCCACGAAAACGCTGTTTTCCCAATGTCTTCGGCCGCCATTCTTACTTGATGGTACCCACTCTTTAGATCTAAAGTGCTAAAAATCGTTGCCCCCGCCAATCTGTCCAGGATGTCCTCCACGCGGGGAAGCGGGTATCGCTAGTCCTCTGTTGCTTCGTTTAGTTTCCTGTAATCGACCACGACCCTATATTGCTTCCCTGTTTGTGTGTCCTCGACCTTCTTTTTCTCCACTACCCACAACGGACTATTGAAAGGGGAGCTACTCGGCCTGATAATTCCCTGGCGCAAGAGATCGTTTAACTGCCCCTTAATGATGTCTCTCAGTGCCTGCGGGTAACGCCTATCCTTAACATATACAGGTACTTCCGTTTTTAATTTAATTCGATGAACCGTTCTCCCTGTCGTGGGTAGAATCTCATCTTCCGCATAGAAGAGATCGCTATTCCGCTCTACAATATCCTTAAAGTGTATCTTTTCACAATTTACCGCACCAATTTCGATCCCACCGTCGCCGCTCGTAACCGTGGTCTGATACGACTTTTTGCCTAGGTTGAAATACCAATTGCCTTGCTTCACTATCAGTTTCAATCCCACTAACCGCAGAATATCTCCACCTATAATGAAATCGTATCCCGGCATTATAGTCTCCACTACGTGGATCTTGATCTCAAAATCTCGTCCCACCAACTCTGTTCAATTGACGTACACCTCCCCCAAGGTCGTGCACCACCCGCTAACAGTAGCGATACTACACTGGCACTGCTTGTGCTTTCCCCATAGTCCGAGTTTTTCGGTCCCCTTTACACTAATTAGGGAATTCGTACTTCCCGTGTCAACCAGAAATCTAACTCCCGTTCCGCGCATTCTCGCCACGGGCAATCGTGTTCGTTCCCCCTTCGTCGCTGCGTTGCTAATAATCATTTCCCCCGAACCGTTGCCCCACCTACCACCGTTTCCTCATTCAGTGCGTGGTTGTCGCGGCCCTGCCTCTGTGCCGGACGGACCGCTTCTCTTATGATTCCCACCTCTTACCTCATGCTCTCTCACTGCCGGCGTGCTATGCTCGGAACTGATGCTCTCCTCAGCCGACGATTCCCCGCTGGAATAGCGGTCGATGCTCCTCCGGTGAATCCGCTTCTCTCGCCACTCCTGATTATTCACCTCCATGGGCTCGGGCGTGTATTCTCTTCTTTGAGGTCTGGAATTCCGTCGGGGGCATTCTCGTGCCACATGCCCTTTCCTGCCGCATTCGTAGGACCGCGTCAAACTGCACTGCGCTGCTACGTGACCAGGCCGGTTACATTCGTAACACCGGCGTTCCGGTCGTTTCCTCCTTTCCTCAGACCCTCTGCTAGGTCGGTTCTCGAACGGCCGACTGCTGCGCCTGGGTGGACTTTTATGCTGCCTCCGCGCGGATCTTACTTCGGTCTATTCGCCCTCGCATTTCTCTCGCCTCGCTTTGTTTCTATCATGCGCGTCTACCAACTCGTGCGCGCATTCGACGAAGTCTCTGTCGCGTGGTAGAGTGCCTGGCCGATCCATATAATGGTTTAATTGAATCTTCAGGAGCCCGCGTACGAACTCTAATTTCCGGCCACCCTCTTCTTGACCAAAGGTTTCTATCATTTTCTCCACCACTCTGTTGTGGAGGACTAAGAGTTTCTCTGCAAATTCGCCCTCTGTCTGTCCCTGGTTCCGCTTCACCTTGACTAGATAGAACACGTCTTCCTCTGGCGTCCATCGACCACCGCCGTACAGCTTCTTTAATCGATCTTTTAAGGTTTCCCATGGAACGGTCGTATCACCCTGTATGGCGTTCAAGATACGTCGTGATATTCGTCCGACCAACGCTGCTTCTAATATTTTAACGTCTGACTCGAATATAGTCCCGTTGTCCTGTCGGGACGATATAAGAGTCACAATCTGGTCGGCGCCCTTTATGAAATGGTCCAGATCCCCGACTGTACCTGTGAAAGGTTCTAATTGGCCAATAACCTCATGGATAAAGGCCGAATTTTGGGTACACACCTTTACTAATTCAATCTGCGCCGACTTCTTCGCCTCTGTGAGCTGAGCCATCAACTGCGCATGCTCCTCTGCCGCCTTCGCCAGCTGGAACTCAAACTTGGCGCGTTCATTAATTAGCTCGTCTGATTCAACCATTGTACGAGTATTTTAACTTTGTTATTTTCTAACGAACGCGACGAACACTTATCCCGGGTTTCGGCACCACTTAACTTTGTACGTAACTAATGACGAAAAAAGGAAAAGGTTCGGACAGAGTAACGACACAGGCTTGAACAACAACTAAACTTTATTGAAAGATACAGCTCTTATATATACTATACAATGTTTATACACAAACTAAAACAATATTTCAATTCTTGGATTAAGACTAATCCTATCAGTCTATTGACACAAACATAACTTATATATATATATATATATATATATATATATATATATATATATATATATATATATAATTTATTCATTGAAATTTACAACTATATTATAACAATTCAAGTAAATGGCAGGAAAGGTATACATTGGCATGAATAAAAACAAGTAGAGAAACTACCCTGTGGAAGTAATCAAATAACAAGTTCATCTTCTTTCTTTTGGCCATCTTCTTTCTTTTAGACGCTATGATTTTATTCGTAGCAAAGGAAGGAGCATTGAGCATTTTACGAAGGATTTTGGATTTTAAGGATTGAATACGAGAGGAATATGTTGGCATACAGGACCTCTAAGGGACTAATGATTGTCATGAGTGTTTTATAATTAATTGAGAGCTGAGAGCGTTTGTCTAGTAAATTTTGAAGTAGCCTGAAACGGCGGGATGTTTCTTGTCTTTACAGTCTAGTATGAGGATTCCAAGTCAAACGTTTGTCAAGGTGTACTCCAAAGTACAGGACCTATTATACAGGAGTCAGTGGGATCTTATTAAACGATACAGGATGATTGGGAGACATTGGTTTACAACGGAGGGAAATATTTCCCTAAAAGCAATAGCTTTTATGTGTAAAATGTGAAGTACCCATATTTATCAATTTATTGCAGTCTTAATATTTTTTATTTCCACCTTAAAATGGTTTTCGGTTTGTTTCACAGCTGCCAACATTTCTGACGGTGTGGGTTCCGTATTTTTAATTTATGTAGGTTTTCCCCTCGTCGTAATATTTTTTTTTAGCCTGATCACATTTTGAATTTTACCACGGCTTATTATCCGATTTAAGGGCCTCTAAGTCTTTTTCACTGAGTTTACATGTGAAATATTATACTGGATTTTGAGCAGCAAAGATTCTTTTTTCCATCACGGGGGATGACGTTGTTTCATATCATGCATTGGACCATAATCCAAATAAATATGAGTAATTTACGAATGTTTAATTGAACTTATTGAACTACTGCCTAATGCTAATGCTCTAACTCATGCTCATTGTAACTCGTAGCAATTTAAATTGGTAAATTATTTTTAATATCTTCTCCTCTACAAGTTTCTTTGATAATATTTAGAGTATAACTACACTATAACTAATAATTAAGTTATTTCATTAACAAAAACAAACAAACCTAAAACTCTGAATTTCAGTAGAATATAGTTACTTGTAGATTATGAGAGAACGATGTTGACTGGTGAGTGACTAGGGGCAGACTGGGTAATCGATCCTCTACTGTATTTGAATTTTATAGTTGATTCACTTATAAAACAATAGGTTAATTTACCTCCTAACCAATCTAATTATTATATATTATGATTGGACAGTAGTACATTCTGATTTCATTCCACATAAAACACACCAAGCACCTGGATGAAGTAGTTTCAGAACTAAGGATTGGAAACTGCTAATCTTTACTAAAACTTTCCAAAACTGCCTGGAACAGTCTGGAGTAGAAAGGAATGTCCAGAACGTGGAGAGAAATAGTGAAGTAAGTGGGTGGGTTCGGTTAGAAGTAGGTTGTGGAAGCCGCCTCTCTAAATATCATATCTCTAAATACCGAAATTCCAATAACAGTTTCATAGCCAGGATCTGTTGAATTCCTGTATAATTGTATATACTTATTATACAAAATAATAAATATTGAATAATATTAGTTCACCTTATAAATATGAGAAGCTTATACAATAAAGTGGTTTGGTGGAGTTCAGAAACAATTCTCAGTAATAAGAACATTATTATTTTAAGGCCGACGTTTCGACCCACATAGCTAGCCTTCTTCAGCGATAAATATACAAATCTATCAATCTAGGGATATGATATCGAACATATCCTAAAGAAAGTATAATATAAATGGGGAACCCATCAGGTAAATATAAATACAGATGGAATAGTTTTAGAGTATTATCGAAGTTATTACTTAATATTGAATAAGTAATAAATAGTAATTCAAATTAATCTAATTAATGTTATTTAGATCTTGAAATAAATAATAAAGAAAGAAAAGTATTATATTTTCTCTTCAAAACAGTAAATAATTAAAAAAATTAAAATAGACAGACAGGAGAATTGCCGAGACAAAAGAAAACTCAAAACTTTGGAATAACTAATAACTAATTTGAAATATTTGTTTTTATTTTTAAATCCATTATTGGCTGAAATACCTAAATTTCAAATTTTTAAATTGAAATTATTCTAATTTTCACAGATATTAGCACTCCGGGCAATAAATATATAAATTTATAAGTAGTTTACCTATTAATCAAAACATGTGATGTCCTTTTACAAGGACAATGCATATGAAATAATATTTAAATATTTTTATTTGAAAAGATAAGATATGTCCAGGACCGGGACTCGAATAAAATCAAAAAAATAATAAAATAAATCAACAAAATAAAATCAATAATAAATATAATAAAATAAATTATAATAGTTATAATGGCGTATGTTAACAATATCCAAATTAAATAAATGTTCAAAGAACATTCTTCCCCTGGTATACATTCCAAACTTGCGAGAACGCGGGGACGTCGGATCAGTGAAAAGAAAGGATATGACCATGACAGGGGAACGAGCCTGATGTAGCCAGGATAGCTCGATTGGTAGAGTTCCAGACTCTAATCTCTAATCTAAACTTAAATCAAAATATTTAAAAATTAATAATATCAATAACAAATATAATAAAATAAATTATATGTAATAATTATTAGAATACAGTTATATCTACAGCCCCGGTGACTAAGTGGTTAAGTGATTAAGTCCAGACAGAGTTAACTGCTTTCAGAAATCCGGAATAGTGCCAATGTAGTTATTGGCTTGAAATAGAGGAGTTACACGAGAATAACTCTTTTTCTAGCCAATGCCTAACTTATCCCCTTATTCACTACGAAAATAACTCGATTTCGAGTACAAGTAACTCATATTGGAGAAAATTAGACTTGACCACTTATTCACCGGAGCTGTATATATTATCAATCCTTTGTATTTGCATTTACATACATTTTAATGAGCATTCATTTTATTTGTCCAGCATTATAATTGTCATGACCACCAATTCTTGACCACTTCGTTATAATCAAATATACAATACAATAGACTTATGGTAACTGAAATAAGAATTAGATATGTGTTGACAGGAATTTGTGTAGTAAAAACTGCATCGATCATTATTTTATATTCTGTAGTAATGAATTATCTATCATAAGACATAGTCAAATCTAAATTATAAATTTAGAAATTCAATTAGTGGTAGTTTTTATAATATGGAAAAGTTGAAATTGAAGTCCCCACTTAATATACATGACAAATATTTCTTGACTTCCAATTCAGAAACGTGGAGACAATGTTACCCACTCAATGAGCAAAGTCATTCATTCATTCATAATTTATTATATGACAAATAAAATATTTATGGGAAAACGAGAAGTTTAACTTGATATTGAAGTTTTATGTTATTGTTAGTATCAAGTGTAGAATTATTGAACGACGTTTCAGTTAAATGCAATTATTATATCAATGGAATTCTAACCTTTAAATTAAACTTGATCAAAAGGCACAGTATAACCATGTGTCGCCAGTCGCGAGCATGCTACTGACACGAACCATCATGTTTACCCACTACATAAAGTCGTTAATCGCAGTTAAATGAGTTCTAATTTTAATAAACTTGACATCAGTGAGTATATCTAAAGTGTAAGAAAATTTGATTTATTGATTAAACATTTTTTTTATAAATTATTAAGCAACTTATATGCCTATGTAAACGGTTTAAATGTTGATAAAAAAGTCTGTTTAGGAAATCTTCGGTAGCTAAAATAACTTATTGTGAGTTCAAAAGAGCTTTCAGAGAGGTTTAGAAGACAATGGAGATTATAATAAGGAGTGCTATTGTAGGGCGCTTTGAGTCTACTCACGTAGTCGGTTCTATAGAACCTGGTTTATATAACTCAATTCTGGGCTACAGTGCTGCCATCTGCCGTTCCCCGTGGTCCCGCATACTAACTGCACAATCGAAACCATAAATGATAACAGGTTCCCTAACCATAAACTTAACACCATCATGTGTTAACATCGCAAGAAACAGGCCCGCAAGGCCCGCCGTATTGTTACACGGGATCACAGGTGATTTTCTAAGATAATATCCTACTTCAACACTTACTAGACAAACGCTCTAAGCTCCCAATTAACTACAAAAGACTCATCTACATGACTACCTATTTGGACTTACGGAGTAGAGCTTTGGGGCTCCACTAAGCCATCGAATTCCTCTCGTATCCAAACCCTACAATCCAAAATCCTTCGTAAAATCCTCAACGCTCCTTATTTTGTTAAGAATAAAGTCATCCATAACGACCTTAATGTCCCATTTGTTGCTGATTTGGCCCGAACCCGGCATCTATCCTTTCATAACTAACTTCATTCCCACTCAAACCCTCTAGTTTCAAACCTAGCTTCCTCTTCGATTCCCGATAATCCTCCGAGGCGCCTGAAAAGAAGATGGCCACGTGACCTTCTTCGTTGAACTAGTGATTTCAGTACTGCCAGTGGGTAGTTTCTCAACTTGCCATTAACTCATGTCATTTTGTTTCACATAGCCTATTTACTTGATGTATTTTTTTAATACAGTTGTAAATATCAATAAATAAATTTTAAAAAAAAGATAACATCATTTTAAATATTTTATTTTTATTTTGTATCTAAAGTAGATCAATAGCAATGATTATAGAGTGGGATTAGAAATTAGTGTGTGTTTTTTTTTACTACGAGAATAGAACAGATACTGTATTCAGATTATTTTATTTAGGTTGCCACTGGCAGTTTAGTATAAATAAACAATATAATTCCACTGTAATCTGAATTTATTTCCTCGTCTTTTTATCATCATAATAACAAAACACTCAACATCTAACCTTGATGTAAAGAAGGAAGGTATCATTAAGGTTACATCTTTATTACCTATCACTCCTTCAAAAGAATAATTTCATTACTAAAAAAAACAACCTAATTTTTCACTAGAGTTTGATAGTTTCATAAGAGTTTGAAAAATAACAATTCGGTTGTGGATAAAGCTAAGCATTCCTATTGTAAAGATGGCATTGAAATTATTTTATTAACCTTTAGATAATTTTTAAAAGTTGGAAACTGGATTTTAGTTTTGTCATAATTCCCATAAAACTTCAAGTTCTATCATGATACAAATCAATATATAACTTTATTAAAAAATCATGTTGGAAATGGAATATATCGTTCCTTTTTTGTTTTATTTTATTATTCAATGAAATTTACAACTGTATTATACAAATACAAACAGTAAATAGGATGAGTGGTATTTATTGTCATGCATAAAGACAAGTAGAGAAACTAGCCAGTGGTAGAGCTCAAATAAAAAGTTCAACTTAAAAGGTCTCGAGGACATCTTCTTTTCAGACGTCTCGGGGGATTATCAGGAATTGAAGAGGTTACTAGGTTTGAAACTAGTGGGTATGCGTGTAAATTAAGTTTGTTATGAAAACATTGATATCGGATTCGAGCCAAATCGGCAACAAATCTGACATTAAGGTCATTATGGATTACTTTGTTCGTTACAAAGTAAGGAGCATTGAGGATTTTACGAAGAATTTTGGATTGTAAGGATTGAATTCGAGAGGAAATCGATGGTTTAGTGGAGCCCCAAAGCTCTACTCCGTAAATCCAGATGGGTCTAATGATTGTCATCTATATGAGTCTTTTGTAATTAATTGGGAGATTAGAGCGTTTAACTAATAAATATTGAAGTAGTCTCCTAGATTCTATATGATCCATATCCGGCTGCAAACAGACTAAATAAAAGTCTGGCCGGCAGCGGGATTTGAACCAGGATTTAGGGCACCGCAACTCAGTGCTCTACCACTGAGCCACCCTGCGCCCAACTATGTTCAAAAAAGCTAATTAACCATTAATCATTTATCTGGCAAAGATATGGCTATCAATTAAATCAGATATACCTTATTTATGAATGCGCCTGATAAAATCACTAAAAGCACTCCCAGGTCCGTTTTCATTCCATTTAATTGCTTTTGCTGGCATCCTATCCCAATGGTCCTCTGGGATAGAGGCGATATTCAAATAAATAAATAATATTTCCATTATTCAATGAATAAAGATTAATTAAATTTATTTCATCTAAACAAATGATTTTATTTGTATTCCTTAATATGTTTCGATTTTTTTAATTAGTTTAATATAATAATAATTTGTATTCTCAATTTTTAGCTTTTATTTTTACAATATGTAAAATTGATTTTCTAATGTTGGTTTTGAAAATGTAAATTCATACAGAATGTATCTAAATTGCTTTTCTTTCCTATCAATTATTTTTTATTTCTTCATAACCATAACCATACTATAACAAACCATAACAACCGTTCTCAGAATCTAGAGTTCGCTGCCCGACAAGGGAACCTAGGATTTTTTAAAGGGAGTAAAAATACTTGGTTACCATTTCCTTCAAAAAGAACGTAAAATTGGAGTCCTGAGCCTTTGCGATATCAGGTACTCCACTACTAAGATTCCACACTGTGGTAACGTCCGATTAGCGATAGAAGAATTAAGTTACGTTAAATGAAAAAAAAAATCGCATTATTACAGTATACATCGCAAAAGTTGCAAGAACACGGGGATATGGGATCGCTTAAGAAAACGGATTTGTATAACTTGGATAAGACCCCTGGTTTAGAGCACTGCGCCGGAGATGCAGACGACCCGGGTTCGAATCTCGGCCAGGACAAATCCTTTCTCTTCAAAACAAAAATATTAAAATATATATATATATAAAGGATGGAAATAGTTGGGGGGGGGCAGTCAAAATAAAAACAATAAAAAATAAGTGAGGACTTATTTATTAATTGTGAAAGAAAAATATTAAACAATAGTCGCCATCAAAAGATAAATTAATAAAAGTAAATTATAAATAATATATTGACGTAATTCAACAAGATCTTAATTAATGTTCAATGAACATTCTTCTTCGTATACAAATCGCAAAAATTGCAAGAACAGAGGGATATGGGGTCGGTGAAGAGAACGGAGTTGTCTGACTTGGATACGAACCCTGGTAGCTCAGTTGGATAGAGCACTGCTATCCAGAAGCAGTGACCCAGGTTCGAATCCCGGCTAGGGCAAACCTTTTCTCTTAAAAACAAAAATATTAAAAAATATATATATAGGATGGAAATTTCTTCATATTTCTTCATTTTTGTTGTCTATATTATTTTTTTATTTGCTGACCTATAACACTTTTTCTACTGTTTTTAACTACAATAATTTTTCACCCCGCGGTGGTCTAAGAAGGAAAGGAACATAATATTACAATATCGCCGGACGTTTTTAACACAATTTCTTCATCCATTGGGGGAAGATTACTCTTAAACAAAATCAGTACGAAAGCAAAATCGATACATATGCCCTAATAAAATTTATTTCGCCCTTTTTTTTTGGCCCATATTGATCCTGTAAGAACTTAATATAGAGACTGATACATAATATATAGAAGATTCAGCCATCTATACAGAAAACTTCGAGATCAACTTCTCACATCTCTCAATCGATATTTATTTATTATTTTTCTGGCTCAACGGTTCTGCAAGAAACCGGGCCTCCACATATAACCAATCTGCAATCTTGCATTATTCTACTACATTTTTGTTAACCCGGCAGCTTTAGTTCCTCCTCGACTTCATCCAGCCATCTAAACCGAGTGCGGCCTCTACTCTGTATCCAGTGTTCTGGTATTCTCTTCATATCTCTCATCCATCTAATTCTGACTTCCTCAATCAACGCCGCTGGTTCTAAATCGACAACGAGATATTAATTATAGATTAAAATAATAGATAAATAAATACAGATATAAATCTACAGCCTCGTTGAATAAGTGGTTAAGTAGATTTTTTTGTAAAATGTGTTTTTTGTACTTATGGAAAAGGAATCGTGTTTTTTTAAGCGAATGAGGGCCCTATTAAAGGATTGGCTTAAAAAGGAGTTATTGCTTATATCACAACTCCATTTCAAGCCAAAAACGACAAGATTGACACGATTCCAGTTTTCTGAAAGCAGTTAACTCTGTCTGAACTTTATCACTTAACCACTTAGTCACCGGGGCTGTAGATTTAACTGTATTATAATCATTATTTCATATAATTTATTTTATTATATTTGTAATTGATTTTATTAATTTTTAAAAATTTTTATTTGAAAAGAAAAGATATGTCCAGGACCGGGACTCGAACCCGGGTCGTTCAGATCGCTAGTCTGGAACTCTACCAATTGAGCTATCCTGGCTACAACAGGCTCGTTCCCCTGCCATGGTCATATCCTTTCTTTTCTCTGATCAGCAAGTTTGCGATGTATACGAGGGGAAGAACATTTATTTAATTTGAGATTGACACGATTCCGCATCGCTGAATACACTTACCTCTCTTGGGACAAAATCTGACTAAAATAATTATTCACTGGAGATATAGAGATAACGAATGCTACCACGACTCAGTGTGAACATATATTTTATTTACGTGTTCATATATCAGTGAGTAAAAAACTACATTAAAGTACATGACCCTTCTATCTCTGTTTGTATACACCTTAACTGTAACATACATACATGCCATTTACAAGACTGACTCTACTGTAATCCTTCCGCATTACTACTCTCTTATACAAGAAAAATAAGTCATTGTAAGGTAAGCCAGATGTACTATGATGTCTCGACTTGCGTTAGCAGTGATTATTTATTCATGATTTCTTACGTTTTACTTTGAATAAAAATATTACTTATAATTGCATCATTGGCCAGGGTTTGATTTCGGTATAGTTTTATTGTTATTAGCCATAAGAAATCATCAGATAAAAAAGGTCACGTAAAAGAGATTTAAGTTTTTTTATAGAGAGTCTCCCCAAATTTGAGGTTTTCTCCAACCAAATTTTAGGATAGCATTTTTTCCAGGTTTTCCTGTCAAATGCATTTTCTTCATTAAGGTCATATCCTGCCATGTCTTTCTGGACTTGGTTCATCCATCAAGTTCTTGTTCGGCCTCTTCTTCTTATTTCTTCAGAGCATGATCATTTTGGGTATTCTATTATTCTCTATCCTAATGAGGAGTCCAAACCACTCTAATCGCTTTACTGTGATTTTTTTCGAGAATGGTAATGTGACCACCTATTATCTCTCGTACTACTGAATCGGGATAGAACCACTTATGTTTTTACTCCACAGTACAGAATTGAGCATGGCAATAGCTTTTCTTCTTCTCTGACTCTTCGGGCTAAATACCCTTCGGATATTCCATCTTTTTGAAGGATAGATCCTAAATATTTAAAATTGCATTTTTGTTCTGTAGACCGTTTACCTCCAATAGTCCGCCCTCCTCCGTATCCAAATAATCTGTCTTTTCATTCCCCACCTATGATACTCTTCCATTAGTATCGTACTTATATACATTATATTCTACGTCTTCTTTGTCCTGGGCTATGATTACTTGCTCATCTGCAAATAATTAGTGGTTCGACATAATTTTGTAAATGAATATACAGACACGTAATACTAATGATACTAAGTATTCACGTGTCAGTAGGTTTGATTTCCCTAAACTTTATTTTCTATAAAATTCTTTGTTTCGTAGCATCCATATCGGTCTTTATTATTATTATGTCTATGCTTCATCCGTTTCGGACGTTGACTATTGACATGGCGAAGTTAATTTTGTTTGAGACTTTTCTAAATAATTGTACAGTTGTGAGATCATACTATTGCCTTAAATTCTGCAGACATGAGTGCCTCCTCTTTCCTTGTCATAACCGGATTTGAACCCATGAGCTACCCCTAAAAAATATTTTCCTCACTGAGACACGATAGAAAAGAATAGAATAGAAAAATAACTTTATTCTTTGCCTATATCCCTTTAAAATAATAAACATGAACTGTGAAAGAAAAATAGTGTTTATTTTAGCTAGAAGGCTACATAATGAAAATTATAGGGTACCAAAAAAGTAGATAAAATATATTAAGCAGTTAAAGAGAATAAATAAATTAATGACAACCGTTACATGGATGAGCTAGGATGTAAACATTTATTTACATAACGTATATCTTCATTAAAAGGGGAAAAAAACCCAGAAAGAATTATTCAAAACTGATTCATTTAAGCTTAGAGATGTTGGAAAAACAAAGATTCAAATAAGGATAGTGAAAGAGCATGCCGGATTATAGGAGTGATTGAGTTGCACACTGTATGTAGCAGGGGAGAAATGATCGTTCGAATGTTTAAATAGTACGATACATAAAATAATAAACTTAAAACATTTATGATTATGTAGTGGTTTTTATTATTGTTTCCTTCGAGAGTAGATCGATGGACGATATGTGACGTTTGGCAAGTGCTAGTGGCGAAGAGAATTTAAGTTCTAAGGCAAGAGAAAAGGGCCATCAGTTCAGGAGTTAAGACCTCTCTACCCTCCCTCCAGTCTACAAAGAGCCAGATAAAAAAGGTACCCTCTATTTAGTATTCCCCAGAGCCAATAGAAAAATAAAGTCGGTCCGGGAAAATAATGGAGAGGCTTAGTGTAGCTTTCTCTTCGTGACTTCTATGATAGTCTGGGTTGAAATAAACAAAATTATCTTAATTAGGAGAACTGTTTACTGGAAAACTAACGCTATGACCTACATTGCTTTGGAAATTTTAAATGAGTTAAAAAAATAATAGAGTGATGTACAAAAATATCATATTTTCATAATGAGGGTCACGTGTGGTCTAATGGTTACCATAAGCAACCATTTTCAGAATCTAGAGTTCCCAGCCCGGCAAGTGACCCTAGGATTTTTTAAAGGGAGTAAAAATACTTGGTTACCATTTCCTTCAGAAAGGACGTAAAATTGGAGTCCTGAGCATTTGCGATATCAGGTACTCCACTACTATGATTCCACACTGTGGTAACGTCCGATTAGCGAAAGCAGCATTACCTTACGTTTAATGAAAAAAAAATTGCATTATTACGATATAAATCACAAAAATTGTGAGAACACGGGGATATGGGATTGGTTAAGAGAACGGATTTGTATGGCTTGGATACGACCTGTGGTTTAGAGCACTTTACCCATATTTTGTGTTCAACCTCTGTCTTTTCATACGAAATCTGTAGTCACGTTTTCTCAGCTACTTCTATCAGGGTGTTTATCTGTTTTATAGCGTCCTCCTCTGTTTCTGCTAGCAGCGCTAGATCGTCTGCAAAAGCCAAACACTTTACTTTCACATTGTCCCTTTTTGTTCCTATTACTGCACCTGCATCGTCATTTTACCAGAAAATGCTCATGATCTTGTCCAGGATAACATTAAACAGAATCGGCGATAGGCCGTCGCCCTGTCTAAGCCCCGTCTTTATTTGGAACGGTTTACTTATTAGTCCCTGAAATTTTAACTTTGAAATGGTATTCGTCAGAGTCAGTTTTATCAGGCTTATTGTCTTTTTGTCCACTCCGTATTCCCTCAGAATTTCGAGCAATACTTCTCTGTCTATTGAATCATAGGCCTTTTTGAAGTCTATGAACAAGATGTAAAGATTTTTCTGGGGTCTAGACCTGTAATATTTTATGATCAATTTGAGGCTAAGTATTTGCTCCTGGCAGGATCTTCCCTTCCTAAAACCTGCCTGATATTCCCCTTTTTTCTGGTCAACTTGCGGCTCTAATCTATTGAGTAAGATTTTAGAGAATATTTTATACGTTACTGGTACTAGCGAGATTCCTCTGTAATTGTTTACATCTGATTTCTCTCCTTTTTTGTGTAGCGGGTGTATTAAGGCGGTCCACCATTCCTCAGTTATTCTTTCTTCCTCCCATATTTCCAAGAATAGCTCTGTTACTTTCCTAATAAATTCTTCATTCGCAACTTTCCACATTTCCGCAAGGACTCCATCCTCACCGGAGGCTTTGTTGTTTTTGAGGGCCTTCACCATTTCCTCCATCTCTTCTTCATCTGGGGGGTCCGAGTCAATATTTTGAGGTGCATTTGTCCGTATTTCCAATCTTTCTCTCGGTTTCTCACAATTAAGGAGTTTTTTAAAGTACTCAGCAAGTATTGTACAATTTTCTTCGTTGTTTAGTGCCAGTGTCCCATTCTCTTTCTTAAAATTCAGGCTGGGGGGCGCATAGCCTCTGATGTTGTTGTTAAAAGATCTGTAGAATATTCTAGAGTCTTTTATTA
Organism: Troilus luridus; assembly: GCA_964056705.1. Classification (NCBI taxonomy): domain Eukaryota; kingdom Metazoa; phylum Arthropoda; class Insecta; order Hemiptera; family Pentatomidae; genus Troilus; species Troilus luridus. The sequence continues at coordinate 12,270,271 of OZ057412.1, forward strand.
ATTATAATAAATACAACATTATATTGAATCTTTTCCTTCTCAACGTTCAGTATCGCATTTAGGAGCAGTCTTTGGGGAATATTCTTTTTAATGGTTTCCGGCAAACTAGACGCAACAGTTCCTTGTATGTCCGACCTCCTGACGTGCAAAAGGCTGAGTTTATAATTTATTAAAACTATTTAGCCAGTTTTAACTATGGAATCTACTTTTTAATTATTGTTCTCCTTAGTCACTATAATCTGCGATAAATATGAATCCCTTTCTTGTCCTAATCAACAAACATTTAATTGCAATACGACGCAACTCGGTAAGTCGTCCTCGGTCAGTTTAGCAATAAAAAAAGGAAATCAAAATGGCTTACCGAATCTTGTCGATTTTTCCTCTCTTGATTGACGTCTCGTAGGTGTGAGCTCACCGTAGCGTCCGTCAAATGCCAGGTCCTATCAACTCAGTATTATTTGTAAGGAAAAGGCGGTGTAGGACATGCGGTTCTGAAAGTGGGTACCAACAGGTATGTGCGTAGGTAAACAATAGACTGACCCGTGTAGGACGTTTTAATCCTTTATTGTCTAATGTGACATCGTCCTCCGTACTAATGTGATCTGCGATAAGTATCTCTTCTGCTTATATGGGACTTTAAGATTTTCCAGACGCTAGTAGGTAGGACTGAAGATGTTTTTTAATTGATTCGATGCTGAGGTAGATATCAAACCCTCTTTGGGTCTATCCTTAGAATCTTGTATAATGCGACATCACCGTTGTAACTAAGATCTGCGATAAGTATCTCTTCTCCTCTTTTGCATTCTCTAGACAATTTTAAATCCAGGCTCTTTTGGCTCGAGATGTTTTTTTTTAATTGACTCAAATGTGTCGTTGATGTTCGAATCCTTTGAACAAATATTTAATTTCATTGATGATGCTCCTGGTGGCATATGAGTGATATTTTCAGCTGTCTCATAAGAAAATATTCCACAAATCATTTAAATGTGAATATGAGTATTAAAATATAAGAGAAAAAATAAATAGTCATAAGGATTTCCGACATGAGTGAAAACTCAAAACTCTGGGATAACTATGTTCTTTCTTTAATTTCTAAATAAATTATATTCTGTTTTTAAGTTAGAAAGATATATTCCCTAGTTGGGGTATGGTATCTGTGATGTGATTGGACTGTATATTTAGATTGTGAGTGATAATCAGATAAATGCATTTTATTAATATACATGGTATACAGAAAATAATTTTATATTACTGTACATCTGTGAATGGCATGTTGTGCGTTCTGGGTGGCTACCGAGAAACCCTGGTGTTTTACTCCATGTTGTACCTGGAACACATGTTCTTGCTCAGTTACTACAACTAGGCCCCTTTTCAGCCAGGTGTAGGCCTAGGGGGGTGACAGAGGGCACTGCCTCTGTGGCAAGGAGATTTGTGTTGCTGTACATTATACAAACGCCCACCTGTGATTAATTTAACAATGTGGTTGCTCAGTTCGAGGTGAGATGTACCTCACTATAGCATCACGAGTCACTTAAAGATAACCAAATCATAGATCAATTGGATAATTATATTATCAAATAAAGAATTACATAATTAGACAGAAGATTATATGATTAGATGACAGAGATTATGCCATTAAATAACCAATAAATGTTTTCTTCTGTGTTGTATGTGGAAAAAAAAATTATATATATAATTTTCCTGATATTCCGGTTTGAGAAGTCACTCCTTTCCTTTCCGCTGAACAAGAACGTCACGTAACGACTGCCTGACAAACCTGGCGATAACTGTAGGCGGTAGTGGGTCGTCCTTCCTCGGACTGCGACGCTCTACGAAGTTGAGGTTCTCTACACTCCTTTCAGCCCAAGACTCGCTCCGATACTAACAACCAGTGCTCGCGGATTACACCCGGTATGCACCGAATCTCTAGATGTTCTATCTTTAGCTCTTCTAAGTATTTGGCTTGCCCCTCGAGGTGGCTCTCGATTTTAGAAAATTCGTTCAGCTCGAAATTGTGCTCCCCGTATTTCTCTATGGACTATTTCAAAGATTTAATATCCTTGTTGACATGGTCAATTTTGTTTACCGCCGCCGGATCTTGTCCTAATTGTATTTTATATTCTAGTGTCAATCTTTTTCATTTGGTTACACTTTTTGCCGAGTCAATTTTTTTTCCTGGCCTCAATTTCTTTTTTATCTGGGCTATACATTTTCCGTGTTTCAAACGGCATTACTTCTTCTTCTAACGGTACAACAGGCGCACGAGGCTCCTCTTAGCCTTCTTAACGGCTTTCAGCCATTTCTCTCTGTCTTCTGCAAGGTGATAGGAATCCCCAGTTAGCGAAGATCCTGTCCCACAGCATCCCTCCATCGACCCTTTGGTCTACCATGTGGACGCTCACCATCCGGAATAACGTTGAGTATTCGTACCAAGGTGGTTTTTATCGATTCATGGGGAGTCAGAAGATGAATCAACCCTCCTCCTTTATCCAGGCTTGGGGCTGGCAGTGGTCCCAGTATAACTATTTCCACTCGGAGTTCATTAAACGACATTTACAGAAGGAAAAATTATATCTGTCCTCTCTGGCTATGTCAGCATTACATATTGAGCACTTTGTCATTTTTTGTGCTTCTACGGCTGAGGCCATTAGCGACGACTATCCTTCTTATATTTCTTGAATAAACTTCGTAGCTTTTAAATATATCTGTGTCTTATGTATTTTATTATTTTCATTAAAATGCAAACACATTCCAATATTCAAATTTATTCTTTCTATTTTATAGTTTATTCATTCAAATAAATGTTTCACGGTAAATTCTATTTTAACACAGCTTTGGCAGGTTGGTAACACAACCCTAAAAGTGGATGGAGAAGAATAAGCTTTGTGTAACTGATTCTTATCCTCCTTATTACGCCGCATTATTTTGACTTTAGGCCGTTTCAAAAAGGGATCAAATCAATGTTTTTGTCATTTATCTGACGGAGGTGATTTTGCGGAAGCCTCTCCAACTCTTCGTCCCAATTTTCTTTAATTTCATTGGATATAACTTTTGACCATTCCGACAAAAATATTAATCTTAAGAAGCCCCCGCATCGGCCGTTCGTTCCCACTTAGGAAAGTAATCTTCGTGAACTGGGACGGTCTGTAATCTTCTAGGACTCACAGATTAACTTTCGTTTCTCAAGTCGTAGTACAACAATGAACACTTCTGTCAGTTAAATTAACAATTCGCTTCTATCACATAATAATTTCTTTTGTAGGTTGTTAATGAGAATTTACCGTTTATTTACGCTAAGTATAAAAGCAAAGACTTAATAACAAAATACAGAAAGTGGGTGTAAAGAGAGTTGTTTACTGGTCAGCGCCTGTGGCCAGATTCATGATATATTATCATCTTCTTCACATTGTTATTTGGATTAGCATTTTATTGTTTTACATATTTTTAAAGCACTTGTTATATTTTTCTACTTCTTCTTGGTAATCCCCTCCTTGTGTACTAACTACTACTTCCCACAGTATGTTTTGGCTTCTTTCCTATAAACATAAATATTTCAATAAGAGGTTTGGCATTTTGTATGTATACAAACCTTCAAGAATGGTGTCAAAATTGGAGAATCTAAAATAAATCCCAACAAATCCCATCAAATTACCTTCACCCTTCGCTGTAAACCTACGAATTCCTGTCCTACTGTATCCTTTAATAATATTCCACTGAACCCTGTCGAAGAGATACGTTACCTAGGACTCCATCTGGAAAAACGTCTCACTTGGAATCCTCATACAAGACTGAAAAGACAAGAAACTGCTCGACGTTTTCGTCAACTTCAACATTTACTGGACAAACGCTCTAAGCTCCCAATTAATTACAAAATACTCATTTACATGACAGTTATCAGACCTATTTGGACATATGGAGTTGAGCTTTGAGCTCTACTAAACCATCCAATTCATCTCGTATCCAATCTTTACAATCCAAAATCCTTCGTAAAATCCTCAACGCTCCTTATTATGTCACAAACAAACTCATCCATCATGATCTTAATATCCCATATGTTACTGATTTGGCCCAAACTACAAAAAGATACCTATCCTTCCATGACAAGCTCCATACACACTTGAATCCACTAGTCTCTCAACTTGCTTCCCATACTATTCCTGATAACCCTCCGAGGCGTCTGAAAAGAAGATGGCCTCGAGATCATTTACTATAGCACGTTATTGGAGTGCTACCGATGGGTAGTTTCTCCACAAGTGTTTTTCATGTCGTATTGTACATATTAGCACATTTACTTGTTATAATGGCATTATAGTTGCAAATATCATTAAATTAAATAAATAAATAAAAAGCTTTAAATACGCAAATTTTGTAACAAATAATCGATTTTTATTCCATATTTGTTCGGTTTCAAAAAACTAATTTGGACAATAAATATAGATTCACATAGGATTAATGTTGACAGGTTTATTGTGGTGTTAAAGGATTGAACGAACATGTAAAGGGTCATGGAGGATTTGCGAGGACAATATTAAAGTCATAAAACAGACAACATGGAATGGACTGGGATACAGGTGGCAATAAACTGACGAACCTCAGGTGGCGATAAACTGATGAACTAGAGGTGGCAATAAAGATAAGCTAATAGTGGCATTTTATCTCACTGTCAGTATCTCGTTCCTCTAACTACATACATCACCAATCTGTAATAAAAATTAATTTTTAAAGAAAGAAGTAATAAGTAAACAAATGTAGATACTTGTGATTTAGCACGTCACCATGGAATGTTATCCACCATGACTAAACAATGATAATCCTGATACTGATAACTACATCATTTGTAGTGGAATTAAAATTATTCAAAATTAAGTAATAAAATGCTGATTCCAAACCACTCTATTTCTTTTTCTTATAGAAATGTCTTTCCTACTCAACTCCATCTCATCTTCTTGTCGAAATCCATTTGAAGAATTTGTTTACAAACTTTTGATCCCGGAAACTATTCCAAACTTATAGAAGTATTTCACAGCTATTTCTTTCGAAGTCAGCAATTCCCAAAATGTCATCCTGCTAATTTTAAACTGGCAATAAAAAAAATTGATATTTAAAATGGATAATTAAAAAGACAAAACCATTAAAAACAATATGAATTAATAACGCACAAACAAATAACTCAAATGAGACTAGTGATAATATGACGTTATACGAGATAACGAGGTAGGTTTCATGGCGAAAGATGTTTTCCCTTGAGTCACATAACACAACAAAAAGCAGATGTAATCTGAACGAGATAGTAACTGTCATGACAGTGAGGGAGATTAAGACCCAACGATTCGTGTTCCAAATCGAATATTAAATGAATTTGATCATGGAGGCCTCTGATTCAATTTCGGACTTCTGAATGAGTTAGCAGCTGGTCAGATATTAATTCGTATCCTCCTTCCAACTAAGACCACAGTCCCACAGTGATCAGTTTTGCTAGATTTAAATATTTCTGAGTAAATATATATCGCACTAGTATTTCGAACGAAACACAACTCAAAAAAAGGTGTTGTCTTACTCCAACAAGAATATATTGCTCCTTGGAAAGAGCACATGTTCCTGGAACTATGACCCACAGAGAAATCAGATGACGGTAAACAAGCAAGTGACCAGAGAAGTGCAGTTGTATGAGCCAATAAGTGTTTTCCTTCGGTTTAAAAGATTTATTGAATTCTTGTTAAGCTTACATTAAAATAGTTTTTATTATACTTACATATTTTCTATATGTAATAAGTGCATACTTAAAATATTATTTAGTCTGGGCATAAAGTAAATATGGTAATCTTTAATAAATAATTCATAATCGTATGTTATCATTAACCATTTAGCGACCGTGAACTACCATAATAGTCCGAGCGCGCCGTGCCGTGGGGACCATTGACAATTATAAGAGTCCGGTGTGAGGTGGGCTCCACGGACCATGGACTATTATAATAGTTTTCAATCTCCGGGGTTTCTAGACCGTAAGCTGCTTTAGTAGTTCTGTTCCCAGCGCCATCTAGTTTTCCTCATCACAAGCTTTAGTACTTTAACTTGACAACAGATGTTATGGGAATCCATTTTTGGCTATATTACTTTTCGTTTGTTGTATCTGCTACCGTTACATTTGTTAGTTTCGGCATTCATCACACTCAAAACAAATTATAGCTTTTGAAAAAATTAATATTCATATTTTAAAAAATAATATAAAAAATAACCTTAGATAAAAAAAATATATCAAAAAAGAAATTAGATTTAAAAGAAAACTTAGATTAAAAAAAAAGTTTTTAAATCTGCCTGTGCCGGTCCAAAGTCCGGATCAAAAAGGATGATGGGAAACTATGAGGAATTAAAGAAAAAAACACGATTGCAGAGTCAAAACGTAGTCGGTCCAGCTGGCACAGTTGCCATCCCTCGCACTCGGTCCAGCCGGCCCGCTCAAACCCCGCTGTATTCGGTCGCCAAAGTTAACCCTTTGGATCAATCAACTTGTTTTGGAATGGAAAGCTTTGTAATGGCTACTATAGGGCTTAGATTTTTTCTTTAATTTCTTAACGAACAATTAATTTAATAAAATATACGACCTAATTCCTAATAACCTACTAATACAAATATTTAATTATTTTTATTAACTTTATTAGCCACATTGGACCACTTGTGTCGATCTACATTCGCTTTCTCCTTGAAGATTGTACTTTTGATTTTTTTTTTTTTTTTGCAATCTACCCAGTAATTTTTTCTCAATTCATCTGAAATCTCCCTAGACCTTCTGTGACTCATTTCTGCTGAACATTTATGAGTCTTAAGAAGGTTAGTAGACATATTATTATTATTTTTTTAAATAGTTTATTTTATGTTGTTTAACTTCAGCTGCTAAGGCCATTAGTGACGATTTTTCTTCCTTAATTTCTAGAATTAATTTCGTGTAAAAAACTTATAACTTTGTTTAGCAAATAAAGGTAGCGTTTAAATTACATCATGAAGGTCCCAGGTTCAAATCCGACTGTAACAGATCTGTTAACACCCATATCATACCTCCTTTTTCTGCAGACCAGCCAGCTTCTGTAAAATTTCTATCTCTGATTATGGAAAAAACCTAGCGGTTGAGTCTCAGAGAAGTCGACTCCCTGCACAACCAATGGCTTGGAAACAGCACAGACTCTGCCATGTACTGAATCCTAGACACTTAACGAGTTGTAGAGGTACAGTTTTTTTTTTTACCTAATTAAGAATAACGAGATTCTATCAAAATAGTAATTCATCTATCACATCCATTAGCCATGTGATAAGTGCTTTACTAGAAAATAGGTATATCTCTCGATTTTCCAATCACATAAAATCGAACACATGACTTTTACCTTTCTGTTCGTTTAAACGGACCTGCGTTAATTGAATTTGTAAATTGTTGATGTAAGTAATTGAGATGAAATAAACGTCAGAGCAACGAGTACGAAATGTCTGGATGCATATTCGCATAACAAGATAATTGTGTTGCGAGTTGATGTCCAATTTGAATGCAGAATAATTCAGAGCTAATTCAGTCATCTGTTTAGTTGTGTATGTTCATTTGTGGATTAATGCATATGTTATGTGTATATGTATGTATTGTGAGTTTACATTGTATGCTGTATTAAAAGTAAGTTCTCAACATATTAACACTTTTGAAAAATCAAAAGTCTAATAAAGTCCGTTACTCCAATTCATGTAGGCTTGAAAATTTAAAAAAATAATAATTTCAACGCTTAATATTTTTATTTTTTGGAGGATGGAAATAGTTGGGTGCGCAGTCAAAAATTTACACAATAAATAAGTGGAAACTTATTTATGTGTGCCAACGTTTGTAGGTTATCTTCAGGGCTATAAGAAAAAACAGACAAAAACAAAAATGACTATAAAAATACAATAGTACCAAGAATTTGATAAAATAAAATGAAATTATAGTAATAATATAGAGATATAGAAAAATTGAGCGAAATAAGTGAAGAATATATATTGAAAGAATATATGAATAAAGATGATTACATAATAGATGTATAGAAAAGTAATAATGCAAACAAAATCCAAAGAGAGAAATGTATGGAAAACTTAGTTCAATAAAGATAGAATTGTATTGTGGAAAAACAATTGTATGATAATAGACTCCAAGGGAGTTACATAAGTAAAATGAAAGAAAATTATAAAAATATGATGCCAAAGAATAAATACAGATTATATTATTTTATTTTTTAATATATTTCTTATTTCGGCCATCCCGAAACCACCTAGCGTCTTTTGAGCAAAATTCTAAATTTTATAATTTATAAAATATCATTCTTCTGACTGGTCTTTACTGATATGAAACAGTAAAGTTGAAGGATGACCAGCCTCTTACGGTGTTCGAAAATAAGGTCCTGTAACGTTCCTGTAGTTTCCTAGGCCCTTAGATTTTTCTTAAGATCTTCCTTTCTATTCTTAGCAGCTTTTCCAAGTTGGGTAGTAATGTGGTTTTCATCCAATTTAAATCACAGGCTTTATCACAAAGTTGTAATGCCTAAGCTTTGCATTGGAGGAGAGGTTCTTTTTATTGTAAATTTTGTCTAATTGAAAGCTTAAATTTTCTAAATTTTTTATTTTCTCTCGGATGCTCTCTTTCTCAGAACCGTTGTGACATATTATTTCCCCCAAATACTTAAATTTTCTGGTTAATTTTATTTTTTCCATATTGGTGTTTCTTGATCAGTGTATATAGCTGGATTGCTCCGAATGGAATACAACTAGGATAGTAAGTCCTGGAGTGTTTCGTTCCCCTGTCCCTAGCCATTATTTTCGGGAATATGGTATCCAGCCGCACCACATGGAGACACGCATTCCTTAAGAGTTTTGGATGGAAAAAGAAAATGCACTCTTAAGGATGCCGAAACATTAGCGCCCTGTTGCTGTTTTATTTAATATTACTTAATAATAAATAATTGTCATTTAAACCCAATAAGGGTTGGTTGACCGTTTGGTCATTAAGGGCTTAGATATTAAACTAAATATAATATAATCGATAGATATAGGCCTCAGATAACAACTAAATATAACTGTTTTTAGTAACAATTTATATGAAACCGGAATAAAAAAAGAGAAATTAATAAAATAATAGTAATGAAAAAAGTAATAGTGATATTTTTTTTTAAACGTGTAAATTAAATTACATACTCATAATTAATCACTCCTTTGATAGAAAGACCATGACCTCATTAATGTACTTTTCTTCATTTCCCAATACCATGTACAGCCTTCGATAATATGGGTAATGACAAGCTCTAGGTACACTTCTCACATGTTGGCGGTACGTTAATAATTAGGTGAGCGTGGGTAAGCCTTGTATGTGCAATCCTAAGTCGTGTAAGGACTACTTTCTCTCTTCGGATGCTACAACAGGAGCTGCTCCATAGTTTGACATCAGTTTTTATATACATCAATTTACTGGAGGGCTATTGTCCCATAGTGCCAACCACTTTTGTAGAACTCTCTGTTTTAGTGGTCGCGCTAGCTCGGACGGTGTCAAGACAGCTTTACCACGACCTGGAAGAGCAAGAGCTTCTTTTGCTGCCCTATCAGCCAGTTCATTACTTATAATACCAGATAAAATGTCTTTGTAGGTTGTACCCACTAAGGGTTTCGGGCTAAGTACTTGGTAAAGATGTATAAATACTATTGCTGTTTAACAGCTTTACAAGGATAAGATTTCGGCGAGATCACAATCAACTGCCTGGTTTTTCCCCAATTTAGAAAACCCTAAAAGGTTAAGTGAGCCCCAGGACGCTCTGCAGATCTTAAGGCTCGATCCTCTGCATAACATAATAAACAATCTATTTGCCTCAGCCGGTTTCGAACTCCACACTCAGTAACTCACCGCTCCACACCTAAATTGTTTTTTCATTGCTCTTGAATGAGAAAAAATGACAGCTGTGAAATAATCAAAGCAATAATAACTATACTATTATACGGACCGGACCTTAAAAGGTCACGTGATTTTCGTATTAGATGAGTGTCAATAGGAGTAGTAACTTTTTATTTTTTTTATTTCGTATTGAGAACATCGGATTACGCAACAACTTTAATTCTTCCCTTTCCTCGACTGGAAATTTTTCTGCCTCCAATATTTCTTCGTGCGTCCACTTCCATTAAGTAATCTTTGACCCTCTCCCCAACTTCGTCTTTCTTCATCCTGAAACCTATCCAGGAGTTTCGACTTCCCTCCCAAACACACTTCCTTCTAACATGTGAGGCTCTGTGATGATCAACTTGAGGTATCAGCCGGTATAAAAAAAATATGTGTTTTGCATCAGTTAAACTCATTGCAAAATAAATTAAAAAAATAGACGGTGATGTATAAAATCTTATGTTGTTCTGTGTAGAAATTTTCATGGATCTGTAGAATCAATTCTTCAAATCAGAGCGAATAGAGTATGAGTTCTAGGGATATATTTTCCAAACTATAATTAATTTTGTCATTTGATTTTATAATGCTTAGCAGTAATAACAAATAAAAACATGGTCAGAAAATTATTTTCTCATTTCATTTGTTAATTATAATAGTAACCATGGAAAAAAAGAGGGTCGTCAACAGAAACAAATTGAGCACAAAACAATGCAAGGGAAAAATAATTCTAGGAATAATATTTTAAGATCCTGAGTTCTTATAAATAAGTCTATTTATATGAAACAGTTAAATTAAAAGCCATGTACAAATCCAGGTCGAAATCACTTAAAAAATAACAAATTATAAAACACACAGAGTTACACCACAACAGTTCTTCACTCCGCCAGGAACACAACACGACAGCTGAGGGCAGGTTACGCATGGATTTGCCACTTTAATATAAATAAATAAAAAGTGTACAATAATGAATTAAAAAATAAATATTAATTAATGAACAGGTAATAAATATGGAATGAAATAAAATAAATGAAGTGGTTGAGGCATTGCTGATCCCTTCCATACAAACCTCTTTGGTCACTCAGCTGTTTGTAACCTTCACAACACTCCCTTCACGCGATGTATGGTGTCTTTGTTATGGTTCGTCCCGCTTTACGAAGGTAAAATAAAATATTACATCACAACTTTCTAGTAGAAAGCCTTAACCGCTCGACCACGACTGCTTATATATGCTGCTATGTATCCTCCATTTTTACTACTATCACAACAGTTTACCATCAGCGTGTAAATACTGTCACACCTCTCCCCAGGCTTAAGCATCACTTATGAAAATTATTAGTACTGTAACTATAATCACAAATAAATGTAGTGCACACTCTTCTATAATGTAATAATAATTGTTCCATATCTATCTAAATTTGTTCTCTGAAAAAATAATAAAGTTATTTCAAATTGGTTCGCGGTAGATTGAACAAAGAGAGAACACCTGGGGAAGTCGTGAATTATTGGATGATCAAAATAACTGATGAGTTCGGTTTGGAACGAGGCAGCCTTTCGCTCACTTGCAATAACTTCTTGTCTCGAAGAATCTTCCAACTCAAATTAGGTTATATTTTTTCTAGGTTATTTAACATAATCCGTTTTTTTAAATTAATGTTTTTGGAAAAACCCTGTAAAAAAAGAAAGAAGGGGCCGATAACCGTTTCTTAGAGATTTTTTAATTTTTGAAAACAGGTATTGAGTAAAAACATTTTTTTTGTAGAATTAATAATATTAAAATCACGTAGTAAAAAACGGATATACTCCTTAATTTATTTATGGGATATGGTTATTTCTCTGGTGTTAGTGGATTGTAAATGAAAATAAAATATATCATAAATTAAAGAATATAATAATGATAAATAACACGATTTGGAATACTTGTCCGTGTGTGAACGACATCTTTCTTCTGCTGGCTGGTGCTTTCTCCCTACCCTCCTCGCTGCCTGCTTATGTGTATACTCCATGATGATGTGTATGAAGCACATATTCACGTGTTCTTATGCTCTTCTCTAGACGTAAAAGTAGGCCATTTTGGGCTTAGTTGTAGTCCTAGGTATTATACTTCTATAATACCTAGGACCTACTTCCCTAGAACCTTCCACCTCTAACAGAGATTGTTTAAGCCAGGTGTAAGTTGGTCGGGTGCTTTACATTGAACAATAATCTTCAATCCCTTGTAATTTTCTTTTTATACTAAATACATTTTCTCTATATGGATATTAAGACATATATTATAACCAAGTGGCGGACTCAACACCGATTGATCCACTCTTTCTCGTTCTTGGCATTCTTCTTCAGCCAAATCCATTCATTTACGACCTATTTTTTTTATATCACACTGTTCTTACCGTGACTTAAATAAAAAAAAAATGTTTATGGTCACTTAATAGGGAAATTTTCATTAAACTACTCCAGGTGCTGAAACATGGATTTATTACGACTAATGCTCAATAGATTTAAGACTTACAAACTAGCAAAATAAATTACAATCAATGAAAAGGTTAGTGATAACAAATGAAGAATATGAAAATAATTATATACTAAAAAAGGTAGGATATTAAACACAATAGTACCCGTGCAAGGAGTAGTCTGGTATGAACTATCTCTGGGCGAAACGGGGAATTAGTTCGACAGTCTTTAATCTCTGAAATTGGGCACTCAGCGAACACAGTTATGGCGATCATTGGTGTCAGGAGATGCATAAGATTTTAATTAGAAGTAACATAGGATTTGGTTGCGCTCTCTTCCTGAGAATTGTTACCTCCAATTTAGCATTCAATCTGTAGCGTCTGGTTGCTAATGGCAACAGCATGAAGTTGAACAACAATAGCGCCTGTCTCTCGTCTCCTGTCGTCTTTAGCGGAGGTATAAGCTTACTGCGTCCTAGGTCTCCAGGCCTAATTGATTGTGAGTTGCCAATCTTAACCGCAATGACCGGCCCGGGAATATTTTGAATTTTAAATCACGCTACCCCACTTTATAGGATTTTAATATGGGTAGATATGGATTTGTTACACTCTACAAACACCATACAATCTTCTACCTATTTATTGAGAATATATCTAGGTCCGAAAATTTAAAAGAAATTAATTAACAAATTAATAAAGCCAATACAACCTACATACATATAAATTTAATAAAAAAGATTGTGCATGTACTTGGAATAAGATATCTTCCATTGTTTTTATGAAATTTACAAGTGCATTAAAACGATTACAACAACTAAATATTATCAATGATAGAATAGAATAGAAAACAAACTTTATTCTGGGACCAAGTCCCTTTAGAATAACAATAAAGAACAAGTAAAATAAAAATAATATTCATCTGATATTTAATGGCAAAGATAAATCACTGGAAGTACTTAAATAATAGATTTAGATTAGAAGGTCACGCGGGACCATCTTCATTTCAGACGCTTTGGAGGGTTGTTGGGAATCGAAGAGGTAGCTAGGTCTAATACTAGTTAGTGGGCTTGAGTGGAAATGAAGTTTGTCATGAAATGACTAATATCGTATTCGGGCCAAATCAGCAACAAATGGGCCATTAACCTCATTAAGGATGATTTATTCGTAACAAAGTAAGAATTGAGGATTTTACGAAAGATTGGCTGCTAGAGGAATTTGATGGCTTAGTGGAGCTGATATTTATGTATATGAGTCTTGAATTGAAGAGCATCTGTCTAGTAAGTGTAGTAGCCTGAAACGGTAGGCATTTTCTTCACATTTCAGTTTAGTAAACTTTAACCATACAATCAATTCGTATTAGGTGATGTCTTTAAATAAATCAATATTTCGGTATGTTTAAAGTACACAAATAACAAGAACTTGTAACTCGAAAGTATTGAAGAGATGGAGATGGAGAGCGTGGCGACATTTTCCTAAAAACAACGAGGCCTAAGTAGCTTTTCCATGTTATTTTAAATTAACGCCAACACGGCGCTGTGATTATACCATCCCGCACTTTAGTTAATTTATTATACGCAGGAATCCTTTTTTTATAGAGTAATAGATAATATTTATACTAACGGATATAATTTTCTTTATTTTCCTTTTTGTTAATGGTATTCAGTCAGTTGTAATTTTTTTTTTCAAAAAATGCATTTTATTTATAAACAATTTGATTTATTTTTATTGGATTTATTGCATTAAGATATCTTTTAAAAATAAAAATGAACAAAAGTATTTTTACTAATTAGTAAGTATAAGAAACAATGTATTGCAAGTAAATTAAAGTCTAAAGTTATAGAAAAACATAAACATAAAAAAAAATCATAGTCGTTCCTCTCTACCGCTCTGCAGTGTGAGGTTTTAACCTCCGCCAGTTGACGTGGCGGAAGCGGTCCCACCAACACCTCGTTGAACCCGAACCGACTGAACTGGTCGGGCGGGAGTGACGTTTGACATACCGAGAACGGTGTTTACACATCGCTCTAGTATGGCATCCGTCACCGGTGTGGGAGGATTCAGGCGCAGTTGCTTGCCGTTTGTGGCAAAAGCTAACTGATCAAGTGCCTGAATATTGCGCTGAGATCAGCACAATTAACTCGCCCAGCGATACCCGGAGAATATTCTTCTGCAGAAGTAATTACTGCGTGAAGGGTTCGGGTAAACTGGGAAAATGGTGTAGCGGATGTTGAGACGGAGCCGGCAACCGGTAATCCTTCTTGGCATCTTAGACCAGTGGCTTCAGAGCTTGAAGAATAATCAATCTCTGATGTCATATTGACGCTTCAAAGTTGTTATAACTTTTTACCTTAAGGGGGGCTAGTCTTCTCTGAAGCCAATAAAAAAAAATAATAATAATAAAAATATATATATATATATATATAAAATAAAAATAAAATATTAATAAATATTGAAAAATGTCGTGGTTTTCAAATTGTAATCTGTTGGTTTAAAGAGACAAAAAATATTGATATATGTCGCTTTGAATGTCAATCTTTCCAAAATACCTAAAGCCTTAAAAAGGGGAAGGATTTAAAAAAGCCCGGGACGTTATAATCACAACATCTGAGAATAACAATGCATGAACTCAGTGGCGTTTGCCTCGCTGGAAATACATTGCATAACATTACCTATCAATCCATATTCATTAGTTTCAAGCGAATATTCTTTACAAATATAGACTGTCATAAGTGATCAAATTTTCAATATTACACATAGAATATAATCAAATTTAATAACACGTAGTGCTATAAAAACACATAACTGTAACTATTTATACCAATAGTAGGTTCTTCTTATGGTGTCTTATTCAATCAATGAATGTTGGCGATTAGTTAGGCAAATTTGTCTCGATCTTTTTATCTATTTTGATTAGTTCCTCATAGTTCAAACCCGTCCAATGTCTTATGTTTCTGATCCAAGAGAGCGCTTTTTTCTTACAATTCCGCGCTTTCCTTCAATTTTACCTGGTATGATCAGTTGCGGTAGAAAGTACATTTGATTCCTTAGTAAATGTCCTATGCAAGATGTTTTGCGGTCCTTGATGGTATGGAGTAATTGTCTTTCTTGGTTTAAATAATCGAATCCTGTCTATTTATTACATGGTCGGTCCAGGCAATTTTTAATATCCTTCTCTAAGTCCACATCTCGAAAGCCTCTAATTTATTCATGGCAGGGACTGTGAGTGTACATGATTCTTCTCCATAAAGTAGCTGTTTACGTTAAAACTTACGATTCATCGTTGGGATATGGTACCTTTTCTTGGTGTTAGTGGAATGTATGTTGTAAAGATGACATAGATGAAAAAAGGGCATTATGACTGTACAAATTATAATGAATGAAATAAAAAATTACATGATTTTGTTAATGTGGTACGGATCTGTGAATGCCATGAAAACATTTCCTCTGGGCGGTTGCGGATTTTCCTCCTCAACCTGATCGCCATCTGCTGATTGGTCTCTACTCTATTGAGATGATTATGGAACACATCTTGTTCCTAGCTGTCTACTACTGTACTGTACTACCAGGTGGCCATTTTGTCTAGTTGTTGGCCATTGAAGTGTTAGATGGCACTGGCTCTGATACAAGGAGGAAGAGCAGGTAAAATAGTAAGAGGAGTTGTTTTACTTGAACAGTTGTACGGACCAAACATAACATCAATTTATGACTTAGGATTCGGCTACTTAAAAAGAAATACACTAAACAATAATAGTTAGCTTATTAAAATAATATAAGGTATAAAAAAAGAAAACAATAGAAGTTAATCGAATATTAGAATAGAACATTATAATAGAAGTATGTTAAACCATAACGTTAATATTTAAATATTTGTATTTGAAAAGAAAAGATATGTCCAGGACCGGGACTCGAACCCGGGTCTTCCAGATCGCTAGTCTGGGATTCTACCAACTGAGCCATCTTGGCTTTATCAGGCACGCTCCTCGGTCGTGGTCATATCCTTTCTTTTCACTGATCCGACGTCCCCGCGTTCTCGCAAGATTTGCGATGTATACGAGGGGAAGAATGTTCTTTGAACATTTATTTAATTTGGATCTTGTTGACATACGTCATTATAATTATTATAATTTATTTTATTATATCAGTTGTTGATTTTATTAATTTTTAGATATTTTTATTTGAAAAGAAATGATATGTCCAGGACCGGGACTCGAATATCTTTTCCCTACTTTCCTCGAATATCTTTTTCCATATCTTTTCTTTACAAATAAAAATATTTAAAAATTAATAAAATCAACAACTAATATAATAAAATAAATCATAACGTTAATAGTTATCATCATAAAACATATCATTAATTTATTTTTAACGATTTTTGTACAACTTAGTTGTTATTCGTTCTCGCCACAGATCTCAGTCCAGCCATTCTTCTTATCTAATACCCTTGGCTGCCATCCGTGCTCTCCTCCACATCCTGCAACCATGTTTTTTTACGTCGTCCAATTTTCCTCCTTTCCGTAGGGCAAAATTCGTAGATTGTTTTTAGCTATCGATCATCTGCCATAATTTTTAAGTGGCCATACCGTTTTAATCTCCTTGCTTCTAGTGTGAAGAGGATCGTTGTTTCCTGATCTATCAGTTGCCTTATTTTGCTATTAAGGATTCTAGAACTGGTACAGCAGCGTCTCCAGAAGTCTATATCCAAGCCCAACAACTTCCTTTCTTCCTTTTTCGTAATTGTCCACGTTTCGGATCCGTAGGGGATAACATTTTTAATCATTGAGTGAAACATTGTTCGTTGATTAACCTGTTTACTCCAAAGACCAGAGTTAATACTCCCAATAATTTGTCTATCACTTAATATTTTTTGTGTTATGTCTTTAATGGAGCATCCATCAACAGTGAGCCATCTGCCAGGATATTTATGTTCACGGGTATTTCTATTTCCCAAATTTCGAGGAATAGGGCTGATATATTCGCATGTATTCCCATGTACTTACTTTTCCGCCTGTTCATTTCCAGACCCCAAGCAGCATAATCCTCCCGAAGTTTTCTTAACATGTAGCATCTTCATCATCACTTGCGACTATCACCTGGTCATCAGGGTAGGTTATAAAGGAAGTTATTACCAATCTGTACACACATTCCCCTACATTTCCTCCTCCAAGTTTTTAAGACCTCTTCAGCCTATAGTTTGAATAAAAATGTGAATAGGGACACATACTTGTTTCAGACCATTAGTAATAGCGACACATCGGCCACAGTCTGTCAGTACATTCCTCAGTCTTATCCTAGCTTCAGCACCATTATTATTTACGCTTTTGATTGCTCATATTAAGTATTTGCTTACTTCCATGTTGCCTAGTGAATCCCATAGTTTGCATAATAGACTGTATCATAGCGTTTCTGGAAATCTATGAAAATCATAGGCACTACGGTATTGCAAGCATACCTTTTTCAATATATGGTCAATACATGACCTGTTCACCCGAAAACCAGTCTGTTCTTCAGGTATTTTTCCATAAAATTCTCCTTTAATACCTAGTCATAAAGGCGACTGATCCTTCGATCCCTCTGTAATTGGAGCATTCCTATTTACTCTCAATCTTACAAATAGGCGTTAAGTGCCATCCATTCATCAGGCACAGTTCCACTTTGTATCATCGTTGAATGAAGGTAATTTTGAAGTTCGAGTGTCCCATTTTTTATCTGTTCGATAGGTATATTACCTGTACCTGGATATCGCCCCTTTATATATATATATATATATATATATATATATATATATATATATATATATGATGCGTCAACAATGCGTCATATGTCGTAGCCTAATTCATACAAGCCCTGCCGCCATTTCTTTTTATCGTAACAGTCTCTCTATAAGTCCTCTTTCAGCTATTTCCTTCGGAATCCTTTCCATCCACCTCTTCTCTGGTCGTCCTATCTTCCTCCTTTCCGATGGTTCATGTTTCAGTACCCTTTTAGGCCATCGGTCGTCCGCCATCCTCATAACAAGACCAAACCATTCAGTTTTTTCGTTCCAACTGAGTACAGTATGTTAAGTGGTCTGTTTACTGCTTCCCTAATTCTGTTATTCGGAACGTGTATATGAAATGAATCGCACAATGTTGGTGTAAAATTTAATTCCAAAGGAAATTAAATAAATTCTGATATATGTGTATTTATTGGTAAATACTTTGTGATTTTTTTTTCTGAAAAGGTTAGCAACGTTAGAATGAAAGATTACACAATCTTTAATGACACGCCTATGTCCTAAACATGGGACTTAACTTATAAAGAAGTAGCCATTTTGGTTACAGTTGACATCAGAAATGCCGTTTTTGTGGTTATTTTAAGAGAATGAAACAAAATTGAAGACCTCTATCATATCATGTCCACCTTTATTATCTCACTTATAACCTACATGGACAAAATGAAAAGAATAGACTCATGGCGAATTGATACATATTTTAAATATGTCAATGAATTGTATAACAATTAATTGACTTATATATATATATATATATATATATATATATATATATATATATATATATATATATACCGAAATTATTACAACAATGCGTCATATGTCGTAGCCTAATTCATACAAGCCCTGCCGCCATTTCTTTTAATCGTAACAGTCTTCCTCTCTAAGTCCTCTTCCGCACACAGGGCGGTAGTTATAAGAAATGAATTGTCGAGTCTCTTTTTTGTTGCTATCATGACGTCCTTACTCCACAGAATAGAACTTAAAGTCCTAATTAATTTTCTGCCTCTTACTACCTTCTCGTCGAAATCTTTTTTTCTGCTGCTCCCCTTCGAAAGCCACCTGCCTAAATATTTAAATTGTTCAGTTGGGGTCAAATATGGGACACCCCATATTTAGAGAGGAGTTTCCACTATTATTTAATGCCATGTACTCGCTTTTTGTCTTACTGATTTCCAGGCCTCCTGCTTTATAGGCTTCCAGCAGTTTCCTCATCATAAAGGAAGCATCTTCTTCGATATTTGCAATAATGACCTGGTCATCGGCAAATTGCAAATTGTACAGGCATCATTATCTATGATTATACCCATACCATTACACATTATTTTCCATAGGCTAAGGATACTTTCAACATATATATCTTTGATGCGCGGTCATAAGGGCTTAAGTCAAAATAAGTCCATAATACAGAATCAGGAATGAATAGACAAGAAATAAATGTATGCTTCAAATAGAATTACTACTATATTGTTTGTAAATTAGTAATATATTGTTTTATAATAATAAAATTACAAATAATACCAATAATTAGATTTTACATAATGTATTGAACTTTGCTGTTGCTCTTCTGACAAATTCAAAATTTTTACTTAAGCCCTTATGACCGCTCATCAAAGATATTAAACAGTAGAGGGGAGAGTAAGCAGCCGTGTTTGAGGCATTTGGTGATCGGAAATTTCTTGGTTAGGCCATTTTTTAGTTTAACCGTAGCTGTCGAATACAGTTAGCTCGTATCATGTGCTGGCTTACACCTGTGATTTCTAAGGCATTCCAAAGTTTACTAAGAGGCATTGTATCGTACGCTTTTTGTAGATTAACAAATACTAATTTGATCTCTTTATTGCGAGCTTTAAATTTTTCTATAAGTTGCGTCGGGGTAAATATACCTCTTCTAAATCCGGCCTGTTCCTCAGGTATTATCACATTCTTCCAGTAACCTTGCCCATATATTAGCATAAATAGATTACCCATAATAGCATTAACAAACAGAGAATGTAATGTAATTGCACATATGTAGCTGCAATATAGTTAAATGTAGGACAAAATGTTAGGAAACATTAAGCAGAAAATATTTTCGTTATCCTTCCATTATTCCGTCTCCTACAAAAAAAATAAAAATGGACCGTCTTCGTCGTGATAGTGAACTTCTTTCTTCTTTTTTTCTCTTTATTGTTCTTTCCCTCCTTGAACAAATTGCTCCTAAAAAGAAATAATTGAAATGAATGGCTAAGAAGTCTATTAGGTTGTGAAACTGGAAAAGATTTACTTCAAATGGTCGTGGGAGGGGAGGGGGAGAGTGACTGGCCCCAGGAGTCGACAAATGGAAGGAACTGTTCCTTAATGATTCCCTGGAGAGTTGTTGAGAGGTGTTGGAAAAAACTAAATCAATCTGCCTCTAGAACTTAGAAACTAATAGTCGCTAACTCAGAATTTAAGTTGCGCCTTACATTCAAAGCGAAGCTTCGATTTCTTAACATTTAATTTACAATTCTATTCAAAACATATCCTAATTAACTTTCTTATAATCAGGTATTTTAACCTTCCGATAGGCGCGCCTCCAACAAGGATGTATCTCACAGATACCTATTCTTTATAATAAATATAGCTACCCATTTAACCGTCATATCTATTTAACACACATGTTTAAAAAAATATATGAGCCGTTCACTGCATAAATTGACAAACTCCACTATTTGAAAAATCATTAATTTAAGAGTAAAAGTATTTGGTATAGCCCTAAATTTTTATATTAATAAAATCTTTCCCAAACAATAAAGGTTAATACAATTAAGTGACTAAACTTTTTTAGCCACTGAACAATAGATCATTTTTTTTAGAGGTCATTTTGATTAACTCCATACTCCAATCAATGCAATAATAGCATTGAAATGCACTATCAAGCGCTAAATGATAAATTTTAACTATATTATAATAATTTATATATTTGATTTTTATATTTATATTTTTTTTTAAGTTAGAAAGGTCCAAACCACGCATTTAATTCAAATCAATATAAAGAAATCTTTGACAGATAGACCACTAAGTTTGAAAAATGTGGATCAGCCTTTATTATATCCTAAAGGTAGGTCTGTAACAAGGGAAAAAGAGAGACATGATGGATCTGCTGATGTTTATTTCTCCTATTAAACATATTACTTTAAAAACTTGCGAAGAAATCGAAATTACGAGTCCTCACATACAGCTGATGAAGAAGAGATTTATACTCCTGACGAATTAATCACAAATATAATAAAACGAAACTGTAAATATTAAATTTTATGGAATATTTGTAATAAAAATATCTAATAATTAACTTTTTATGCGATAAGAAACTTAAAAATTTAAACACTGAATTTAAATTTATTACTTTTTCCACTTGCCCAATCGATCAACTCCACCGGTCACATAAAAATTGTAACATTTCTGACGATAGCTTTTTATGAAGTCTTTCTTATCAATTTTAAATGCTTTTAGATGAAAGGTAAATTTTGTTAATGCATTCTACAATATTTATTGTAATTGAATTTATATTGTAAAGGGAATTTTCAAAAACAATGCACACTATTTTCACACATTTCTCCACTTTTTGTTTTATGAAGTTTGTAAGTTTATGCATTGAACGGGTCATTTATGTTTACTCGCCATAGCTCATGGGTTTATCATAATAATTATACTTTCTTTATAAAATTTTACTTATATACTAGACTCAATCTTCTTGATTTACATAATAGGAATAGAGAAGAAAAAAACATAATCCAGTCAATATTTGTTTTTTAATCTTTACAAATGATTAAAAAACGTTTCGACATTTATTTGTCATTCTCTATTTCAAAAATATTCATTCCTCATACAACTTCATTAAAATCATAAGTCCAAATCATTACTGTGAAACAATAAAAATACAATCATAAATAAAATTTCAAAAATAACCAATAACAATGAGCATAGAAACCTTAAGGCCAAAATATTCTTTTAAAGAGAAAAAATTAAAACATCCTGGAAATTATTTTTCTTCCATGGCCATGAATACAATATTACATTTAAAACCAAACTTAGATCTCTGTAATGCTAGATCAAATTAAAATCATTTATGAATATAAATGTATTAACAAATGTCCTCCAGAATGAGATTATTTGTCATAGTCACGCTCAACCACAAGATTTTCCGATTATTTTGGGTACCCACTTTATAGAGGCTGGACAAGAACCAGGAGGGCCTTAGATCCCATTGGATCCATCGCTAGCCGTAAACAGATTAATTAAAAGTCTGCCAGGGAGCTGAATTTGAACTCGAGACCTTCGCCATGGCTACTGAACACTCTACTACTGAGTCACCCCACTCCCCCATGTCCAAAGCATTGTTCAAACTAAAAACATAAGTATATAAGAAATAAAAAAAGTAAATAAATAAACAGACTAAACTAAGCACACACTAAATTTCGCTTGTTCAAATTAGTCGCATTAATTTTAGTGATACTTTGAATCAAGTAAGAATTCAGTTTGTATGTTAGTTTAAATTACTTATAAATTATTTTTTTTACAACAAATAGTATATTTTAAAATGTTACTGATTACTCTATAAACTTACGGTCAAGACGGATGTAGGGTTGGGTCTAAAGAAGTGGTATAAAAAAGGGAAAATCTCAAAACCGCCAAGGATTAAAGGAAATTAAACGAACATTTCCACCTCAGGACTATAGGTCAAGGTAACATGTGTTGAAACTTTTTACAGTCTTAAAATTTATTGTGAAATATTGTATTTTTATTAAATAAAAACGTTCTTATTGATAGCTTTATCTGTTAAGCATCGCTTGCTACAGACGCTGTTGCCGCACGGGGCTGTGGACCTTCCTTCACGCAAGACTGGGCGATGGAGCGGGTTTGTATATCAACCAAAATGAAGGCGCTCTAGTTGAAGTAAATTTAGACAGAACCATACTTAGCTGATCTGCTAAATATATTTTTCTTAGTCTTCAAGAATAAATATGAGACCTTATTACATATATTTATTTAATTACACCCTTTAGGATATAAAACTCACAGATATGTGGTCTTGGTGAAGAAATTAACTTACAAAGATTTCAAACTTTCCAGCCAGAATTAATTAGGTTACCTAACCTTGTTACGTTGCTAACCAAGTTTTTAGTGATGTAATATATTATCAGCGTTGCCTAGCAACGATTCGAGGAACTACTATTTGTTTAATCTTTAATCGAACTCGGTCAGTTAAATTATAAATATTTTTAAAAATTGGAAAATCACAAAGCCACTGTTCCTCACTCCTTTAAGGTGCTACACAAAATATTGCACTGTTTTAAAAAAAAACAATTAAATAGGAAAAAATTTATTGTATCGATTAAAATAAATTATTAAACTATATTATTCCTAAACTATCTTAAATAAAAACTGTCATTTAAATGAAGAGAATACGTCAAGGGATCTCCCTCTCCATCTTATTACATCATTCGTATTCCAAACGTCATCCTACTTCGAATTCTCGTTGGCCCCATCCTCTCCACATGCCCAACCTTC
Source organism: Troilus luridus (assembly GCA_964056705.1). Lineage (NCBI taxonomy): Eukaryota > Metazoa > Arthropoda > Insecta > Hemiptera > Pentatomidae > Troilus > Troilus luridus. Next base: position 12,293,948 of record OZ057412.1, read on the forward strand.
TTTTTTTTTTTACCCCCTACCTGCCATTTCTGACAGGGTTAGTGCGTTAGGTTTACGCACCCCCGCAATTGTCAATAATCGACTTTTTATTTAAACATTTCTTATTTTTTTAAATACTTAGGGGTACACATCTTTTGTTATGACCATTTTATTTATAGCGTTAATAACAGATCTAAAAAATAATCTGCACGCGTTTTCCGAAACAGACACCTAATATTTATTAATAGACTTCTAGTTGTCACAGATAACAGGCGTGAGTGAATCACACTTTTTAAAACTCGAGAAAAAAATAATAGTTCTCCAAAAAATAACCAACTATAATTACTCCATCACTTAAGTACAAAAACAAAAAAATAATTAATAGGTTTAAGTTAACTTAATTCCTCCCGTTTATCCGTTAGTTTCGACTACTATCAGGATTTTTTTTAACTAAATCATCATCAGAGAAATGAGTACAGAAGGAATTGTCCTAAATTATTTTTTCACTTTCCTTAATGTTTTTTTTATTATGTCGATTACATCAAAATGTACCCCAAAGCTTCAGCTGAACTTTCAGCTGAACATACGAAGAATTAATCTGATATTTTATCAAGGTTTTTATAATATAGGAGTGGCTATAGGTGTGCAGATTACTTTCAGAAAAAGAAAAACAGTGAGAAAAAAATTGAAAACCCCAAAAGGCACTTCCCAAGCTCCTACAAAATTTGCATACTAAATTTCTACTCTCTAATTTAATTTGCGAGGGCTTTAGAGTTGCGAAAAACTTAAAAAGCATTTGTCCCACTTTTATTGATCAGTCTAGAAACAACCATACATATCGGATTTCAAATTCACTCTATTTAGACCGCTTGAAGACTCCAATTTTTGTTTTTTTTATTTATTTATTGAAATTTACAACTGTATACAAAATACAACAAGTAAATAAAATGACTGAATACAATAAAATGACTGAATACAGAAGACTCCAATTGAAAAGGGAAATATATAAGTTATAATTAGAATGGATTAATTTAATAGAAAAAGGATTTCAGGAATAATAAATAGTCGATCTATTGAAATTAACTCATTTTATTTTTAAAACTATATTATGTTTCTTTTTGTTAATTGTTATTTTGATGGTAATTATTTTTAAATAATTTTGTTTTGAAAAGAAAAGATTTGTCCTAGCCGGGATTCGAACCCGGGTCGTCTTCATCTCCGATGAAGTGCTCAAAACCACTGAGCTACCAAGGGTCTTATTCAGGTCAGACAAATCCTTTCTCTTCACCGATTCTATTTCCCCGTATTATCTCAATTTTTGCTTTCTATATACGGGGAAGAATGTTCATTGAACATTACTTTAATTAGCAACACTTAATAGAGGCACTGAGGTAAATTGCGTATATGAGATACTGAGTTGGAAACTATTGATGCAAAGCGATACATAGCATCTCGGCCTTACCTCCCCCACAACAAACAGGCAACTCCTCATATCATGTTTTGGTATTGCAGCACGATGCCAGCCAAGATGCGTTTTTCTTCTCTCGTGGCAATGAGAGCTCTCCACCCACTAAGGGCTGCCCTCTCATACACATCTCACCAACATAAGGACGCAACACCACGGAGATTGGGACTACCCACCATCCAGCTTCCAGCAGGTTGGGCCGTCCCCAGTTTCCTGGATTACTACCCTTCCGACCTTCTAACTACCCCACTACGTCTGCGACCTGCTAAACCGCCCACCACCCACCCGTAGTACCATTTTTGGGTTTACCCCCTGAGGCCTATAATGGTCACTGGCCCGGGGACCCAAGTCCCCTACGCTTCCCCTACCCCCTTGTAAGTACACTTTGGCTGATGCACTCCAAGGAGGAAGGGCGGGATACTTTCCCGTTTAGTGCCCGCTTGGCACCTCTCTCATCACTAACCATTATACTCCCATTCGCATCCTTCTCTCACAATCTTCCAAACCCATCACGACTCACTTAGCAAACTCACCAAAATATACATACCCTCTTTAACTCAAACATCCTCTCTTATCCATTTGCAGGCCCACACTTTCAATTCGCTCTCGCATCCTCACTCCCTCCACTCAAACACTACATGCCTTACCCCCACTGGTACATTCATATCACAGTCACACCTCTCTTCATCAACCAAATTAAACTTTAAAATTAAATTAAATCAATTCATACTTCCTTCTACCCTTGTCAGAATTACTCCATCTAGTTTGCCATTCATCCAAGCAAATAATTCTCAACCTCGCTCTTTTTCGTACACCTTCGATCTCTGTCCTCCTCCACACCTGCCCTGGCTCCTTAACCTGTACGCTCTCCATCTCCTCTCCAGCTCTAGATATAGAGACCAAACACCCGCCAACACTTCCAAGGGATCCTGCGATTTCGTTCTGTAGGGATTTGTAATTCTCAGCAACACCTTCATCATAATCTTAACCCGGTCTCTATAACTCAAACTTCCTTTGAACATCATCCATACCGTCTTCTCAATTGACAAGACCATCTTATTTTCATTCATCCATATTCCAAGCACACTCATAACTTCATTCCCACTCTTTTCCAAGCTTGCTCTGGTGTCCGCACTTAACACTATGACTCCATAATCCGTATAAGCTATCATCCTTTTCCCGCTATCATTCACTCTTCTCACGCACTCATCAAATACCAGCTTACATATCTGTGGCCCCAGGACACCCCGTATTCACTCTCTTTCTCACTACTCCCATTCCTACATTTATCTCAAACTTCCGCCCTCTCAGATATTCTCTCATTATCTCGTAACCCTCCTTTCGCACTCCATTTTCACGCATACATTTCAAACACTCGGCCACCACACGCTATCAAACGCACCAGAAATATACCAATTGCATACTGCATATCACTCTCTTCAATCACTCTTCTTAGTTCATCCATCGTATCTTCCTCACTTCTACCTTTCATGAAGCCGTATCCACAACTCTCTCACTAAACATCCATTCTAACTTTCTTACAATAATTAGCTCATACACTTTCCCCAGGACTGACAGTAAGCAGATAGGCCCGTAGCTTTTGTCCTGACTCGGGTCCTTCTCCTCGCTCTTGAGTAAAACACAGATCCGTCCCCACTTCCATCTATATGGGAACACACTGTACATCCCACGCATACTATACAACCTCACCTCTCCAAGATCACCTTCACACTTTCCCAGCCTTCCTTCAAAGTTTCTGCTACTATACTGTCCCATCCTGGGGCTTTTCCATTTTTACACTCCCATGCCGCTTCTCTTACATACTCAACACTCACTCTCCATCTTTCACCAAAATCCGGCGCGTACCATTTGTTTTCCCTTTTCACACTTTTATGTCATTCATTTTCCTTCCAACACCAGTACGTCTAATAGACGCACAGCTGACTCATTCCAATCTCTTACACCTTCATTTTCACCAATCACATCCAATACCCGCTGAGGTTTCGTTTTCCCGGCTGGCGTCTTATATACCAGGTTCCAAGGATCTTTCTCCTCTTGTCCCTGCAAAAACGCCTTCCAACTATCCCTCTTCAACTCTCGTATTCATGCCTTATATCTCCTCCTCTTGTCCTTGTACCTGTTCAGCATTCTTAACATTTCCTCAGCATCATTCGCTCTCTGAACCATTCTTCTAGCATTCATAACCTCATATTTCATCTTATTCAATTCATTTATCCACCAGCCGCTCGTCCTCCAGGAACGGTATACCCTGGGATTCTTCTAAGTTTCTTCTGTGACGAACTCATCCCAGGATTTTCTCTTTTCCGAAGAAACTTATTATATTATTTTTTTTATTGTCCCCCTTCCTGCCATACGGGGTTCTCGGCAGTGGCGGGGTAATGCGTTGGGTTTACGCACGCCCGCCACTGAAAATAAATCAACTTTTTTTTTCCTCTTTATTTATAATATTTACAATATTTTGGTGTGGATTAAATCGTTCTGTGGTGCTGCCCGGTGCGCTGGTGTGCACCTTACTGTTGGGGCAGCACTTTTAGGCCTCCTGCCCAGTCTGCATCCGTTCAGATTCCATCCAGCCCTCCTGGCCCACCGCATCTGTCCGGTAATCCGGCCAGTACGCATCCGTCCGGTCCTCACCTCCATCTCTCTCCTCCTGGGGGGTTCCTCTTCTGGTGGCTGCGACAGACACGGCTTTGTAAATGGTCATTATTGCTGGGTACCTGAGGACCCAAAATTATCCTAAACTCCACGCCTAGATACTTCACCTCCTCACCCAGTCTAACTCTTTCTCCTTGGATGTCCAGTATGATTTATTGAAATCTGTCAATGGAGCCTCTCAGGAGTATGGCCTGGGTCTTTGCTGTGGGCATACTCAACTTTCTCCTCACGCACCATTCCGCTACGAGACTGGCGCACCTCTCCGCTTGAGTCTTCAATCTTGCTCTGCTGTTCTCAGCCACTAGGACTGCCAGGTCGTCGACGTAGGCCATGGCATGGAACCCCTTATCTCCTAGCTCCCACAGTAACTGGTCGAACAAAAGCTTCCACAGGGCCGGCCCGAGGACCGACCCTTGTGGGTATCCTGTTTCTATACTTCTCTCTACTTCGTAATAACTACCTCTGATCCTGAAGGTCCTGTTATTGGGGTAGCTACTTACGAGGGAGGGGGTTTAGATTAACCATCACAAAAGCCCCTTGCCCAAAAGTCACCACTGCCCATCGCGACTACCCTCGACGCAACACCGAATCCGGCTGCCACATTTCCCTGACACCACGGCTCCTGTATAGCCATGATTTCAGTTTTCCTTGCGAGAGCTCTCAGCTCGTCCGCGACCACCTGCCTTCGGCCCATATTGACCTGCAGAATCCGCAGCCTACGCATACCAGCTACATTTCACCTGCCCAGCCATCATCTCCAGGTGCCACGGTAACCCCTTTCTGCTCACGCTATGCCGGAGCTCTTTCCCTCTCTGCCTTTAGCATTGCAGTGTCCGCATTTTGGTGCATGGCCTATTTTCTTTACAGGGCAATCCTTAACCTTATGCCCGTTCTATCCGCACCTACTACGCACTATCCCGGTCGATTGCCATGCCTTCGCCGGGTGGCCATACTTTTTTTTTTTTTTTTTTTTTCTGCCATATCTGGCATACGGGTTTCGGCAGTGACGGGTTGATGCGTTGGGTTTACGCACGCCCGCCACTGCCAGAAAAAACTCTTTATTTATAAAGCTTTATTTATATAAAAATCTACACATATTGGGGGGGTACCATTTAATAAATGGGGACAATTTATTGCTATCTATGGTGCTGCCCAGTGCACGGATGTGCACCTTACTGTTGGGGCAGCACCTTACCACTCCTCCTGGCCGGTCCCCATCCGTCCGGACGCCGTCAGCTAGCCTGGTCCGCCGCATCCGTCCGGTCATCCAGCCAGTCTCAATCCCTCCGGTCTCCTTCCTCTTCTCTCTCCTCTGGCGCCTCATCTTCTGGTGGATCTTCGTCCGGTGGCTCGCCGAGGGGCCGGACCCTACTAATCGTGAAATGTCCAGGCCCGGCCACTTCCTTCCACCCGTAGATGAACTCCCGGAAAAAGGGGTAGTTCTCCTTCTCCATCAAACGGGGGAAGTCCTCCTCGGCGAGGACGAAGATCCCGGTTTTCCTCGACAACCTGGCTCGGTGTCCTTCCATCGCGGTGCAGGTGAGCACTACGAGCTCCGCAGTCTCAGGGACTCCACAAACCGGGCACCGGGGGTCGATCTCTCTCCTATGCTCATTGAGCTTTCCCCGGAACCCGCCGTGTCCTGTAAGGATCTGCGAGACCCAGTAGTCCGGGAGGACCCACGTCGCTAACAATCTCGACTGGACGGTGGGGAAGTACTTCCTCAAGGTTGAGCCCTTCTGGCTTCCCACCCACCGTCCGTTCCACTCGTCGATCGAGTCCTCCCTCAATATCCTCTTCCATCTGTTAGGGGTCTCGCCGATCCTCTCTCGGAGTCCCTCCGGGAGCGCCGCCAGCCCCTGCCTCTTCACCTCATATTTCAGGGCGTCCTCCCTGAGGACGAGGTCCAGGGGCATCGCTCCAGTCAGCACCTGCACCGCCTCGTGTGACACCGTCCTATAGGCCTTAGAAACTCTCAACAGAGCCAGTCTCTGGATGGTCGCTAGCCTCCTCTTATGCGGTTGCGTGAGGTTACGGCTCCACGCAGGGGATGCGTACCTCAGGATACCCAAGACCACGCCTTTGTAAATGGTCATAGTTGCCGGGTACCTGAGGCCCCAGAATGCACCCCCTATTCTTCCCAATCCGTTAAGTGACAGGGTCACCCTATATTTCAGGTATGCTAGGTGAGGGGTGGCGTCGAAGTTCATCCTGAACCTAACGCAGAGGTATGTCACCTCCTCACCCAGCCTAACTCTTTCTCCCTCAATCTCTAGTATGATAGGGTGAGCCCTTTCGGCGGAGCCTCTTAGGAGTATGGCCTGGTCTTGCCTGCGGCCATACTCAACTTCCGCCTCACGCACCATTCCGCTACGAGGCTGGCGCATCTCTCTGCTTGAGTCTTCAATCTGGCTCTGCTGTTTTCGGCCACTAGGACTGCCAGGTCGTCGACGTAGGCCGTGGCAAGGAACCCTTCGTCTTCTAGCTCCCCCAGCAACTGATCAAACACGAGCTTCCACAGGGCCGGCCCGAGGACCGACCCTTGTGGGCACCCTCTCTCTATTCCTCTTTCCACCTCGTAGTAACTACCCCTTACTCTGAGACTCCTGTCACTCAGGTAGCTACTTACGAGGGAGTACAGGTTGCACACCGTGGTGCGTCTAACCATTGGATCGACTTCTGTATCCTGGGACGGATCATCCATGGGGTATGTATAGTCTATATACAATGCTGCAGTCTCCTCCAGGGCGGTTGCCTGGGGCTCTCCAACTCTGATAGCCGCCATCATGGTAAGCGGCTTCACCTTGCCCAGTGTTACCCTGTACGGGATACCCCAGGGATTCTTCTCCGATTCCTCGACAATAAACTCGTCCCAGGACTTCTTCTTCTGGTGACGCACGCCGTTTCGGTATGCCCTATACTTTACCTTCGTTTCCTGTCGGAGTGCAGGTCTCCTCTCCTCGTCCCTGCACTCCTGGTACCTGCGCCTGGCCCTGTAATACTCCCTCTTGAGGAGTGTCAGGGCAGGCGTCCACCATGGGACCGGACGCGCTCTCGCTCTGCGGCGCTGGAGGGTCATATTGGCCGATTCTGTGATGGCGCCCGTCAGCTCCGCCACTCTGCGGTCTATAGCTGACTCTCCTACTTCCATCGGCGCCATTTCTTCGCATTCTCTATCGACCAATATTCCCTCCAGTTCACTGGAGAATGCTCCCCAGTTCGCCGTACGGGTCACGAAGTCCTTCTCAACCGGAAGGACTTCCCCTTCCTCCTCTACTACACTGAAGGCTATGACCCGGTGGTCGGAGCTCGTGTCAAACCGTAGGGTCCAGTCCGCTATGCGCCTCGCCATGGTGGCTGTGGCGAGTGTCACGTCTATCCAACTCTGGCCCCTGGCTCCAACAAATGTGGGACCAGAGGGCTCATTCATCACAATGAGTTGACACCTCGCCACAGTGTCGTCCACCACTCTTCCTCTGGCGTCTGTGCGCACCGAACCCCAGGCCGTGCTCCACGAATTGGTGTCGGAACAGACCACCACACTCCTGTAACGTTGTGCGATGGCCTCCACGGCGGCAACGTTCTCCTCTATCCGTTGCTTCGGCGGCATGTATGACGAGACGAGGGCGAATTATATCCTCCCCCATCTGACATAACACGCCGCCTGATCCGCCGTGGTGAATTGCTTCAGTTCCATAACATCGAGGTTTGGATTGACAATCACTATAGCCGCCCTGGGCCTCCTCTCGCCACTGCCCATTGCGACTACCCTCGACGTGACACCGAATCCGGCGACCACATTACCCTGACACCACAGCTCCTGTACAGCCATGATGTCAGCCTTCCTAGCGAGAGCTCTCAGCTCGTCCGCGACCACTCGTCTTCGGCCCATGTTGACCTGCAGAATCTGCAGCCTACGCATACCGGGTTCTCTTCGCCTGCTTGACCATCAGCTCCAGGTACGTCGGGCACTCCCTGCTACCCGCGCAGTGCCGGAGCTCTTTTCCATCTCTGCCGTTGGCCTTGCAATGCCTACATGTTGGCGGGAAATCTCTTATCTTTACCGGTCAGTCCTTTTTCTTGTGCCCGTTTTCCTCACACCACCTGCACGCCAACTCCTTCGTGCAGGCCTTCGCTATGATGCTCAAGGCATTTCAGGCAGACCAGGGGGTCGACGTAATCACGGATGGTCAAGCCCCACCATCCATCGCTCACGCACTCCGCCGTCAGGGTCATCAGGGCGTACCTCATCGCGTGGTGAACCTCTATCACCCAGTTCACCGTGAGGCCGCCCCTCGCGGGAGTGGCAAAGCAGGGTCTCAACCACTCCCTCCTGTCCTTTTCTTCCTTCGGCTTCTCGATGGCCACTTTGCCCCTGAGGTAATTCTCTAGGGTGCTCCCGTCCCAGTGCCTCGGGACGCCTCTCACTTCCAGGCGAGGCCTTCTCCCCACTGCGAGCCTCGCCTCAAGCCCTTTCTCCTTCAGGGCGTCCCATTCCACTTCTTGGCCTGGTCAGCCCCTCCGGTCCTGACCAGGACGGTGCCAGCTCTCGTCACCCGCACCATGCTGACGCTGGCGCCGATCTTCTTAAGTTCCTCCTGGGACCGGAGCTGATTATGGATCTGGCCAGCCTCCCACCCTTCCACGTTACCCTTCAGGGTGATATAGGTGGGGGTCTCCTCCGGCCTCCTCGGCATCGCGGGAATGCTCGCCAGGAATCCAGCGAAGGTGATCTTCTTGGGCTTCTTTTCCTTCCTATCAGCCTCCTCTTCATCCTGGGAGGTCGTCTGGCTCTTCTTCTTCTTCTTCTTCTTTTTGACCTCCTCCCAGGGTTCAGCGTCCTCTTCGCTGGAGTCCATCTCCTTATTTCGCCCGCGACAGATCGGTGTGGCACTCGTCCACCTCTGCGGCATTGGGGCGGGGGCCAGCTCAAGGCCATCATATTTTTCGCGGTCGGCCTCCCTCCTCTTGGGCGGGGGCACCCCAGAAGGTCCAGCCACCACCTTTTCTGGCTCCATAGGGCCTTTCGCCGCACTTCTCCTCCTCTCTTCCGCTCTTACGTGCGCTGTATGTCTGAGGATAGAGGCCTCCTGCTCCTTGAGCTGGAGGTCCCCTATGATCCCTTGGATCTTTTTGAGTGTGGGGGAGACCCACTCCTTTTTCTTCTTCTCATATTCGCCCCCTAAGGCATCACTAATCGATGTCACCACCATGGGGGCGATAATTTCGGACACCTTACGTGCAATAATGTTGTGCAGGGCCTCCCCACTCAAGGCCTCCTTTACGACCTCCTCAACAATCGTGGGGACCATCCTCCACTGGGCCTCAAGTCCCACTATTATATTAATTATCTCTCTTATTTGGCCGTTTACATAGGCCTGGGTCTCTAGAGTGACTTTCTTTCTGGCCAGATAACTTCTTATCTGGTCAGCGACCTTCTCTCCCCTTCTTGTAGGCCCTTCTTCGATCCCAGGCGGAGAGTTGCTCTCCTCTCTTGGCCTCTTACTTTGCCGCCCGGACCCTTTCTTCTCTTCTGCGTCTGTGTCCGCAGTATCAGACGCCGACGTTAATTTCGCGCCTGTCATCTCATCTGAGGCCCTCTGAAGGCATTCTCGGGCTTGCCCCACCATCTCGGTCTCCTGGCTTCTGTAGAGGGGCATCTCCTCCTCTGTACCAGCGTTGAAGTCTCTCGGCTTCTTTGACTCTGCGATGTTTTTGGTCACTGACGCTGCAACATCTTCCATTTTTTTGTTGGTCCATTTTTGGTCCGGCTATTAATAACTAATATTGGACCTGAAATTTTTCCGAAAAAATCTTTCAAAAAAATATTTTTTTGGGAAAACATTTTTATTTTCGGTTTGATTAATTATTTAAATTAATTAAACCTCCTGTCCTTGTGGGAGTCCCGAATCGCCGCTTAGTGTCCCTCGGGTCTCAACCACTCACACACAAACACTCCAGCGCACTAATCACTGAGCACAGTAAAAACATGTCTTACCTTCTCGACGGCTGGGAAGCTACTGGCAACAGAAATCTCAAGGAGTGGTGGAGATAATCCCCAGGAGCAATTGAAGCGTGCGTCCATTCTCTACGACTGCCGGAGCGCAACTCGCCGGGTGGCCATACTGCATGCATTTTAGGCAGAGCCAGGGGGCCGAGGTTGTCCTTGATCAAGGCACCATCCTCCGCTCAGGTCCGCCTCCGTCAGGTTCCTAAGGGCGAGCCTCATCGAGTGATGGACTTTAATGATCCATTTCTTAGTTAGCTAGCCCCTTACAGGAGTGGCAAAGCAGGGTCTCAGCCACTCCCCCCTGACAGACCCTTCCTCCGGCTTTTCTATGGCCACTTTATCCCAAAGGTATCTTTCCATCATGTCTCCCGTCCAGTGGTTCAGGACGCCTATGACTACTAGGCAGTGCCTTCTCGCCATGGCAAACTTCACCTTAAGCCATTTGTTCTTTAGTGTGTCACATGTGAGCAGCCCTTCGTCTGATCAGCCCCTTCGGTTCTGTTCAGGACGTCGCCAGTTCTCGTCACTCTTTCCATATTGATGTTGGCGCCGCTTCTCTCAACTCCTCCTGGGACGGAAGCTGCGCTCCAATATCCTCCAGGCCTCCGGCCCGGCCACATTCCCTTTCAATGTGATATAGGTTGAGGCCTCCTCCGGTCTCATCGGCCCCGCGGGAAAACTGGCCAGGACTCCAGCGAAGGTCATATTCTTTAGCTTTTACGTCCCCTGTTTCTGCTCTTCTTCCTGGGAGGTAGGCCTCTCCTTCTTCTTTTTCTTCTTCCTTTTCACCTCCTCCCAGAGTGAGGGCTCCGCGTCACTGGAGTCCACATCGACGTCCATGTTTTTCCACGGGATACCTCCGTGCCGCTACACCTCAGGGGCATTGGGGCCGGGACTAAGTCAACATTACTCCTGGCTTCCTTCTTGGGCGGGAGCACCCCGGAAGGTCCGGCCGCCACCTTCTCAGGCTCGTTCGGGGCCTTCGCCGCATTCTTCCTCCTCTCGTCGGCCAGATGATGGTCCCGGGTGGTCACAGAAGGCCAGGCTTCTGCTGCCTACGGGTCCTCTTTTCCTCTCTCTGTGGCTTCGGCACCCCGCTTACCATTATCGGACCTACAATCTCCACTACCTTCGTTGCCACCATCTGGTGGAGCTCATCTGTGGGGGAGTACTTCGGGAATCAATTTTCTTCCTCCCTCCATTCTAAAGATAATGTCACGTAGCTTACTGACGTTCCCATTGACATAATCCTTTTTCTCCTTGGAGAATGTATTCTTAAATCTCTCCATGTATTCCTTAATACTTTTCTCGCTGTAGGCCTGGGGGAGGGGGTAATCCCTCTCCTTCCTCTTCTCCTTTCCTTGTATTGGGGACTAAGATCTTGAAAACATGTTTAACTGGAGGACCCGCAACTCCTCAGTCATAGCGAGTACTTCGTGGCAGCCTCTGGGCCTCCCTGACGTGTATTGGACACTCCCGGCTTTCTGCCTGGTGGCTGGCATTAGGGAGCTTCTCCGTCACGCAGTTTGTGCAGGTGGGTCTCCCGGAACTCTTCTTGGAGCAGTCCTTGGCTACATGCACCAGTCCCGCACACCACCTCTACGTCATCTCCCTTTCCTAGATGGTAGCCTGGGAGTGTCCATATCCCTGCCACTGTAGGCACTTCAGGACGTCTAAGCTGCCCACAAAGGTGAGGGACCACCTTCAACCGAGAGCCATCTCCTCGTTGTGAAGGGCGTACCGAATCTGTGGGTCCATTTCTACGACCCACGTCTTGGCAACCACCGTTCTGTCCCTCCTGCCGTGCAGGACACGGACTTGTCCCTCATGGACCTGGACTTCCTCGCGAGGTAGGCCTTTATCTCCTCACATAGTTTGTGTTCTGTCCATCCAATAGGTACGCCCCTCACCTCCATGTTTGGCCATCTTCGGCTGGCTTCTTTGGCCTGCAGGCCCTGCTCCTTTAGCCTCTGCCAGGCCACTATTCCCTCGCCGGCCTGCCTATCTTGTACTTTTATAAGGACCCCATCGTCTCTGGTGGCCCTTATTAATTTAACCCTCACACCCAGCTCTGTCGGTGAATGAAGCTGGTCCTCGGTGGGGGTTCTGCCGTCCCCCTTTATTTTAATATAGTAAGTCGCCTTTTCCACGCTGGGTTTTGAGGGCAGCGCCTTTAATATGTCAGCCATAGTCCGGGATTTGCTTTGCTGGTTCCCCGGGGGAGGGGTCAGGCTTTTCTTCGGCCCCTTTTTCTTCTTCTTCCACTGGCCCTATCCTACTCCGCACTTTTTCCGTGTTGCTATGTCTTTGGGCCATCTCTGCCAACGGCGTGCCCCTATATCCACTGGTAGAGGGCTGCAGTTCCAGCAGCCTAGGGGCCGGTTTCTGGTTTTGGGGTGGTCATTGAAGGTCTAGGCTCCTGGTGCCTGGGGATCCTCCTCTCCTCCCTCTTCCGCTTGTTTAATCCCCCATAATATTATTATATTATGAAGGATAAAGGTGTTTTTTTCAATTATTGTTTTACTGCCTGTTGCCATCTAATTGTAATGGTTTCAGTATTTGGAATATTGTACTTTATACCGGGAGTTTGATTGAACTAATAAATAATAACAAAACTAAAAATTTATTAAATTTCTTTTCGGCATTGATAATTAAATTCTGAAATTCAAAATGTTCTATATCGACCTTCATTTCTTAGAAAATTATATAAACCTATTAAATTATTCCCATTCAGAATATCTATTAGTTTTTGTTTTGAGATCAGCTCATGTTTTAAGCATCTTTTTATATGCGATTGTAAGACGGGACTTACTGCCGGGAAGTGAAAACTATTTTCAATATCGTTCAAATTACACAGTGAGCATTGCTGCTTATTTTGCAAATCAAATGCTTTGTAATTTAGAATCAGAAGTTCCCCTCTACATTTCATAACTAAGCTAATTTGTTTAAGCTAATTTCCATTGGCTAAGGTAATCTATTGTTTTATCTAAAGAGCTATAGAGGCCGTGGTGTGCCCCCTCTGATGCTTTTGGATGCCAAAGTTGAATAAAATAATCATTGTAAAGTTTTAACATTTTGGACATTTTTGACATTTCTCCCTCCCAAGTACCCACGGAGATTAAAGTTAAATTTAATTTATGATTTATTTTGTTTGCAATTTCCCCCAACTCTGGAAAACAACACATACTTCGTTTTATTATGTCTCTTGCTTTAACTATTAACTATAACGATTTTCTTTATAATCTAATATTTTTTAAATATAATTAAATTGCATTTTTAGTGTGTACGTGTGGAATAAGTTTCTATTAATTTCTAGGTATATATATTAATGTGGGGTATTAACCGGTAATTTAAAATGTCTACTTTTTCGATCTCCTCATAGTGTTTGCGGCCCCAAATTTGACACCCGTAGGTCTAAGTGGTGTCTTCACAACTTCTCTCTTCGCTTGAGATTTTGGTAGTGTTGATTATTTACCTTTTGGTGTGAGAATACTACGAGTCTGTCTTTGTGGTATTGATCTGTATATTGACCTGTATATTGAGGTGTTTCACCAGTGGCACAATTTCTTCACAGGTGATGGCGAATTCTGGGCAGTGATAGCAGATCGTCGGTCCTTGTTCCTATTTGAAAATCACGGGGTAGAAACGCACCCGCCCAGCGTACCTCAAGTTTTTAGGTTTTTCGAGGGTGACCGTGATGAGAAGGATGCCCTCAAGGACTCTTATTCTTTTCTTTTCTTTCTTCTTGTTATTCTTTCTTGGTTATAATTATCTTCATTGCTGCTCGTCCCTTCTCATCATTTTCTGTGTGGATTTGAAACCCGGAAGCCCGGCGCGAAGGTCGGCTACGACCTCGTCCACATCTAAGTCAGAGTCGTAGCCGTAAAAGACAAACTTCTTGGTCATTTCGGTCCCTCTCGGAGCAAATTGCGTTGTAGGATCCTCGCGCAGTATACTTGTGGCTTCGTCGTAGTCCTTTAGATATAAGCTATTGAGATATAAGCCCAGTTCTCTTTCATAGGAGGCATCCCTTAATTTCTTCAGTCCACATAGCGAACTGACAATGATATAAGGGGGCCTCCAGCTTGTCATTTATCTCCTTACAGCTACCCTCTGCCTATCGTATAGCTTTGTTAGCGTTCATTGAGCTACTGTAAATTGCGATATTGTATATATCGCGACAGAAGCCTTGCTGTATCTTATTCCAACAGTTTTCGCTGTGTAGATCGAAAAAAGAACTGGTGATAGCGCAGAGCCCTGGGGCACAACACAAGTAAGATCAAAAGGGTTGGACAGCTCTTCGCCGATCCGAACCACGATTGAACGTCGCGTTATAAAGGGCCGTATGATAGTATGTGTGGCGGCCGTCTGCCTTTCCCAGGTTGAAAAAGAAAAAATGTTTGATTTACCCGGTGCCAGCAGAATAGGGTATTTAAAAGAAAATGCACATTAAGAGTAAAAAACGTAAATCTTTTATTTGTTATGACTATTAAAATAACTGTAAACTTTTGTTATGACACAAAAAATAACTGAAAATGAATATGAATGTGAAATTACTGTGATTACCTAATGTGGAGCCAGCGCTAGTGAAGTGTGTCCTCTTCTCGCCTCTTGTGTACCCCCTTTTGGTACATGGTACAGGGGTGTAAATAAATGTAGCATCGTGCTAATATGAGACGAGAAGAGGCTCAGGAAGGAAGCAGCGATTGCACTGAGCAATACGGAGCGACTACTTCCCCCTGACCACACTTCACTAGCTCTCGTAACTGACTGACTTGATCGGCACTAGGCACGTGACGTATGCGATAACATACGAATGCCCAGGCCGACCATTTTAAGAGCATAGTAAGACAGTTATTTGTATCAATACAAAAAATTAAATTAAATTATTTCTAGGTACATCCATACGTATCAGAAAACAATGAATATAATTATACTCTAAGGTGTCGGCGTCGACAGTATGGATTACCGTTCGATGGTATATTGTAGGGAAACTCATTGTCCTGGAGTGTCTTACATAGAAGTCTATGGGATACTGAGTCTAATGCCTTCGTCCAGTCTATATAGATCATTGAGGTTCCCGCGTTCCTAGCTGTGGTCTCGCTTACTTCCGCGCGTAACTTCGCTAGTTGGTGCTCGGGGCACTGTCCAACCTGGAAGCCGGTATGTTACTATGGGATTAGTGCTACTTCCGAGCAGTAGTTTTTGAGAAAATTATTCTTAATTATCTCATAATTAAGAATAATATTCTCAAAAACTTTGCCCATGTGCGGAAGCAGAATAACAGTTCGGCAGTCGGGTGGCTGATTTCAGGTTCTCGCAGACTTCAGGAGAGGGAAGTGGGTACCTCTTTTCCATTTATATTTTAAACAAAACAGTTAGTTTTACCGTTCATGCCATATTCTTCAATTTAAGTTTAATAAGTACTGATAAGAGTAAAATAACCAAAATTAAGTCAGACATTTTTGACTACTGGTCTTGCGTCTACACTGACTTGTCCTACTCACCCCCCCCCCCTGGAGGGTTGGGAACCACTGTCCTGGAAGGTCTCTACGAGGGAGCCCGAGACCGTATATGGTTTACAGTGGAACACTTCTTTTTTTAACTTCTTTATATATAATATTTATATTCGAAATTAACAATGATTACAAATATTTAAATCTGGAAAGTCTTATTTCTTGATCAGAGTATCTGAATGCAAAATTGCAACCTTAGTCAATCGAAATTTAATTTTCCTCTCAGAGGAAGTAACTCTTATTTAGATACCTCGACTCTCATTTTCGCTTTTAATGACAGAAAGGAGACTGAATAGGTTTTACCTTTCGCTAGGCTGGGGTTAACTGAATCAAATGGGATCAAGTCATTTAACTCCGGGAGAGCTCTCAAAGAGGATCCCAACTTTCCCTTAACTCTCCTTTCATGTTATCAAAACCAAAGGACACTTCCTAAAAGGAGTTATGATTCGTCATTTAGTCCTTCAAAACTTACTATTAGATTTTCAGAAGCTGATAGTGCAAATTAGCTTTTAAAGTTTGTGAAGGTTTAGATCTTTGACTGTTAAATATCCCTTGGAATTCAATGCTTCGTGATAATCTATAAAAACAAAAAAAACTTGTATCACTACAAACCATAAAAGTTTTTTGATTTAGTACATGTTCGAGACTGTAATGTTTTCGAGACAATGGAATGCATGGTTGTGACTTATCAGAGATAACGCTCCACTACCAGATCCCCTTCCAATCATGGGTATCCATTTTATAGAGAGAGTGAACTACAAGATGATTTACTAACCCCACAGGATCTATATGTGGCTGTTAAAACGTACTTCATTTTTTGTTATATAATAACAATTAATAATATACATATTATCATTAAATAATAATAAAAATATTATATAATACTATATTTATACATAATAAACTTTCCATAAGTGTTTATAATACTAAATATTAATGCTAATTGCTTGCTAATGTGAGAGGGCTGGTTTTTAAGTAATAAAGTAACATAATGTAATCCATTGTATATAATGCAAACCTATTTCCAAAAAATATATACCTAAAAACCTGTACCACTACAACACGTTAACAGTTGTACATTGTAGAAACTGTACTGTTTCATGGACAACGGTTGTGCAGGGAGATGATTTGTCCTAGATCACGCTCAACCACCAGATTTTCCCCCAAAAAATATATATAAAAAGTATATACACTGTAACGGGCAGGGAAAAAATTCTATTTAAATATATATATTTAGTTAATGTGCATTAGTTACAGCTTTTAGTTCAATGCTAAAAATGTTAGCGAATTTTATATTTATATCATCAAAGTAATCTGTGTTAAGAAACTCTACTCTAATCTTTATTATCAAAGGAAGTATTATATCATTTGAAGTCAAAGGTTAATTGTTAGTTTTTCGTATTATAGAGAATGATTAGAATTTATTTGCTTCATCTCATTAATAATAGGTTTTAAGGATTTTGTACCTTAATGTGTACGTATATGTTATCCTATGCCAAATAAGATTTGTTATTGTTATTTCTTTTTGTGACTAATTACATATTTTTTCTTTGTATATGGTTTTGGATAAAGGCATTGTAGGTTCTTAACGTTTAGTTTTGATTAAATGTTAACAATAATAACTCTTGTTTGTTTTGTGGCGACGCCGAGTCATCAGTCCAACACGGAAATAAATCAGAATTACCGTCGCCTACAAATCGACTCTGATCGAATATTTAAAAAGTTAAATTCAATTCAAGAGATTCTTGGGATAGTCATGACCACCAGGTTGTACCACCTCACTGACTCCGGGATAAGAATGTTGACACTAGCTCAGATAAGCCTTAAAATACCCGACCGTTTCCCCTCGAAGGTCGAGAAGTTGAGAACTGACTGAGAGAGCTACTGGCCGGCGGGAAGGGCGGGTGTCTCCAGACTGAAGATGAGTTGAAGGCGTGTACTAGCGAGAAGAATCGGGCCCGGAAGGTAGGAGATTTTCTCTTTACGGTAATCGGACTAGACTTGGGGTGAAGCCAGAGAGTAGTCAGTTGAAGATTGAGCTAGCTAATTATTTTATTTTTCATTCGTCACATTTGGCCACAAGGCAGATAGGAATCTTTTCTTTAAGTATTAGTGCACCCAGTAGAGAAGAGGGGAGTGATTTTAAATAGAAATTAAGTAGTGGTTATGAGATAATTAGTACTGAGAGAGATTGTAGATGATGGATATGATTATTATTATATAGATGGATCGAGTTTTGTTTGGAAATTATTAATTTTATTACCGGTTATGAGGTAATGAGTACTAATGGGGAATGTGTAAGTTGTGATTGGTATTAGTGCATATGGTTGTTATTATAGGCGAGGGATATGATTATTGTTATAGATGATAGATCGAGTTTTGTTTGAAAATGATTATTCTATAAGTGGTTTTAGGGATTCTGAGTATTGATGGAGAATCTGGTTTATGATTCTAGTTGATATGTTATTGTTAAGTGCTCTTATTGACGGTGAGAGTTATGTTAAATTAAAAGTTTTATTTTTCCTGTTGACTGGGAATTTCGGTTTAAATTATAATTGTTAGTTTATTAATGCCTTATTAATGAATGAATCTGTAATTGTTATTTTATTAATGCCGTATCAATAATAATTGAATGCACTTTTTATTTCAATATAATACCGATTTATTTTTGTTAGATAAACGTTTTGGGGTTTATTTCACCCAGTTTCCCTTATGTGTCCTCGATTATACCCTGTCCTCTCCCAGCCCTTTGCCTCCGCAGGTATCACACACTTTTAACAAATTACATAAAGAAGGAATAAAAGAAATAAAAATACGAAAAAAAAAAGATAAAATATTGTATAGTCCAAAAGACAAGAGAAAAATAATCCTTAGAGGGAATGGGAAATCCCTTTCACAGAAAGCTCTTTGGCCACCCACCTGTTTGTAACCTTCACTATCTTTATGTTATCACCGCACTAGCTATTAAATGATAATCAATATCTACTTATTATTAGTTAATAATATATAAATATTATATAATATTTAATAATATATACTAACTAGGTTCAGGACTAAAGTGACCATACGTCCCGTTTTTAAAGGGACTGTCCCTGTTCACGGTCACCTGCCACGTTGTCCCCAAAAAAAACTCCGGGACGCAAAAGTCTCCCGTTTTCCAAAAATACGCGAAAATTTAAAATTATGAATTTAGTCTGACATGAGCTTTAAAGCCAGTATAATAAAAAAAAAACGTGCCAAGAACTTTATTCTTATTTAAAATATCACCAACTTTATTAAACCATATTTGTTCCTCTGAAAAATATGAATATAATTTTTTTGAAATGTGTGCACATAATTTAACAATTACTGTTACAGGAACTTTATTTTAATAAAGTCGGTGAACTGAAGATAAGTTTTTATTTTTCACACTTTGTGATAATATAAGTACTTATATTGATTTGAATATAATTATAGAGTACAATTATTCGAAAAACTTTAATAAGGTTTGTTTATTTTCATTGTTAAACTTTTATCTGTCGTAAGACATGTCCTGTTTTGAATTAAAAAATAAATGGTCAGTTTATTCAGGAGTAATACAATCAGTTTGTGTTGGAACAAATATATTTCCAGTCCGGTCTGGACTATGCCATCAATAAGTTTTATTTTTATATTAAATTAAAAGTTTTAAATAGTTTTAAACGTAAACATTTACATTGTTTGATTCAATGTAATGATCAAATTTAATTTATTTTTTCTCATTATTAATTGATTAAATAAATTAATATTACCTTTAAGCAATTGCTCCTTCACGCTTACTTTGAAAAGAAAGTTTTCTCTCTCATAAAAGATTGTGGCAAGAAATTTTTACTGAAAGTTATAAAATACTCATGCTCATCGTGCGGACTGTTTCTTTTAAGCCGCGTATACACTTGAGCATTCGCCCCGAATGAGCAGTCGTTCGGCCTGATTCCCTGAGATGAATACAAGGCGAGCTGAACGGACCCGCACTGCTCACCCCGAGCGGAGAGTTGTCCGTACTTCAAAGTGAGGACGCATTCGTTTCGTGTTCGGTGGGTACGGGGAAAAACCGTTTGTTCCCCGAATGGCCGAACAAACATCCCCTCTCTACTCTGAGCTCCCCCTTTTTAAACCGACTATATACATTCCATTCTCTAACCGATATCTTATATCTCTCATCTATAGTTTCTTTTATACTTACATCTTTATTTATATAATATAACATCATTCCTATTGTATACCTTTATATTACATCTGATACTTATATTTTAAATTTATATTTATATTTCACTTCTCTGCCTGTCATACATTAGATTCCTATTCTTTACTTTCTACAATATTCTTCTCTATTTATTCTTAGATATCATATTTTTTAATCAATTTTCTTTCATTTTACTTATGTAACTCCCTAGGAGTCTATTTTCATACAATTGTTTCTACAATACAATTCTATCTTTATTAAACTAAGTTTTCCATACTTATATATCTCACTCATTATATTTATATCTTTTTCATTTTATAATTGTCTGTATAACTTGATTTCTCTCTTTGTATTTTGTTTGCATTATCACCTTTCAATACATCTATTATGTAATCATCTTTATTCATATATCCTTTCATAATATATCCTTCACTTTTTTCGCTCAATTTTTCTATATCTCTATATTATGTAATGTTTTCTATATCTCTATGTTATGTATTTTTACAGTCATTTCTGTTCTTTCTCACAGCCCTGAAGATGACCTACAAAATAGGTCGAAACGTATAATAGGTGAAAATAGATTTTCACTTATTTGCTGTGTAATTTATGACGGCACCCCCAACTATTTCCATCCTACATTATATACAATTGAGTTCTGTTGAAATTTTTTTGTATATTTTTTTTCGTAGTATATAGGATTCTGTATAGATACTTGTCAATTTGTCCAAGTTTTTGAAGTTTGAAACTAATCTGTTTGGTACAGCATATTAGTTTTATGAATTGTAGCAAATTATATAAGAAATAAATAATATTTAAAAAAAAAGTGAATTAGAACGGGCACGCGACATAGATATTGCGCAACGTTTTTAAAACATTTAAAAAAAATGGAAATCGCTTTTTCTGTTTTGTTTTTTTATGGTTTCCTGTATGTAAATATAGAAGAAACTGGGAACTTTTTTTCTCTCCACCATGGTTGACAGGGGCACAGGGCAGACTGGATTCTGTGTTCGGCGTTCGGGCCTTGCCTTCCCGGCTCAGTCCTCTAGTGTGCGAAGGAAGCTTCCCTCTCCCCGGAGGACCGCAACCTCTTTCGGTCCGAACTTGCAAGTGTATACGCGGCTTTAGTATTGTAGTAGCAGAATTTATGAATATTCAAATTATTTAAAGAAGAAATAAAAGACAGCATTGGAAGTTTTTTACGTGATTATTGTTTAATTTTTATACAATTTATTAGTAGTAATTTAAATAACGTAGACGAGTAACGTATTTCTTTTAAAAATAAGTAGAAAAATTTCACACAAAAACTTACAAGTTTCTAACACAAAAGAAACAAATGGCTACTGCAGCTCCTCTAACCGCGCCATCTTCCTCAACAATCCTCCTTCCTTCGGATTCGTTTATCTGAATCTCGGCTTCCAAAAATGATCGTCTTCCGCTTCTTCCAGCCAACATGGTCTCGTTGTATCTCTGCTTCTTCTAACATCCGGATGTCCCCTCATCACCACATTGGGGAGTGTACCACGCTTCATTCTTTGGACGTGCCGTAGCCATCTTATTCTGACTCTCTTTATGGTGGAAGCAATGTCCGGTGTTTCTCAGACGATCATCATTTGCCTCACTGCTCTTCCTTCTCACATATTTAATAGCCTTTCTAACTGTTAAGTGGTTTCCATCCTGTCTCTGGTTCCAGGCGAATTACGTAGTTAAAGGTTTGTAAAACAAACAAAAATACACATACTGTTATATTCCTAAAATATACAGGCCACACTGGATGTATCCATGACAACCACTGATAACAACTGGCCATAAGATTCCAGCTGTTGTTAGATTTTCTTTAGTTACAACCTTTACTTCATGTTTGAATGTTATGAATTATCAGTAGTAATACCCCTAGGGCATTGATAATAGACCACATCGATTTATGACAATCGAAAGCTCGTTCCTTGGTTACGAGCTTGAGAAATTTGTCATCAAATTATGAGGCATTTGTCAATGTCCGAGGGATATTCGGGGAAACCTTGTTGACAAAATTTCACAATTGCTTCTTTAAATTCAGTCCCGCCTTTCTTTCTCATATTGACCACCCAATCTTTTAGTATCAACCCCAATTCTTCAAAGTTCATTTCATTAATTTTATCGTTCGCATCAAAGTTCCATAAATATTCCCCAAAAATATTTGTGAATGTAGGTTATATTTCTGGGAATTTTTTCTTTGATCAGCGCATTTATAATTTGAACATTCGGATTGCAAAAACGTGACATACTGAAATTTATTTGGAATGAAGTTGTCGAACTCAACACGTGTTGTCATAACGATTGGTAATTGCACTGAATGCAATTATCAGTGTAATTTTGACATAATTGGGTGAAATTGTTTTATATGACACAAAATAACAAAATTTGATTGGTTGTTAGAACTATCAACAAATATTCAATTAAATTTACTGTTCAAAGTATCTACAGTTCTTTTTAGATCTTAATACATAAGCTCACGGATCAATAATTTTTCTATATTATTAAAGTTTTGTTTCATGTAATTTTAGTTTGTTTAATATACCAAAATAATGTTTGAACTTCTCGTCGCTCAAAGAAGTAATAATAAAATTAATGTATAACAATAAGACTAAGTATGTTTAATTCACATGTAATCCACATCATCATTTTAGGGAGTGTACCATTTTCATTCTTTGGACACGTCTCAGCCATCTTATTCTGGCTCTCTTTGTGGTGGAAACAACATCTATTTAACTAGTTTTTCTATTACGTATATTTATCAATTTAATCTCGAAAAAGGGTATTCTAGTGCGTAACAGTTCCTCTCTTCGGATATTGTGACGAGAAGAGCTTCCAGGTTTTTCTTCTCTCTGGGAAAATATCCTCCTCTTCCTTGCGAATATCTGTTATCAGTGGAAATGATAATTCGGTTTATATATCATTATCAAATAAATTTCTATTACCCTACTATTTTAAATTTTCTAATACAACCATTCACACACGATTTTGCAAGCAGAGTTGTTCAATGTTCATTTGGAATGATCATCAATGATTCCCTGTAGATATACGTATGTTGTGAATAAATCAATTAAAATATATTATAACTGTGTGTCCAATTAACGACTACAGGGGTTGCTGTGCTGTTCGCTGTGAGCTGGCTGCCACTGTCGGTGTTCTCGCTATTGGCCGACCTCTGCCTGATCTCCACGGACTCACTCTACGTCACTCTGGCAGCATGTCACGTGATGGCGATGACCTCAGCTGTCTCGAACCCGGTTGTCTACGGCTGGCTCAACTCCAACTTCCGGAGAGAGCTGGTGCAAGTACTGCCCAGGTGGTGCCGAAGACCCGCGGTTGAGAGCAGTCAAGAACCCAGCCCGACCTTACTGCTCTGCCAGAACGGCCAGAAGCCCCAACACAACAACCCAGCCACGACGTACACTGCCCTCTGAGGAGTCTGTGTCCAGGTAATATCTAATATAATAGAATATTATATCTTTTTGTATACAATGATATAGGTATGCCTGTCAATCTACCTACAGCTTAGTGGAATAAGGATAATATCTTGATGAGTACTCCATTTCAGTGTTTCATTACTAATTAGGCGGAGGTGAGCTAATCGAATAACGCCCGATACAGAGATGGGTACGGACCACTTCTTCTCAACGGCTGGAATAGCTCCAAGGATTTACATCTCTCTTATTGAATTTAAATTTGATACTCATTTATAAAGTATTCCTTCTCTTTCGAAGGTGTTGTCAAATTCTTTGACAACGTTTCCCTTAAAATATTTCTAGCTTCCTCGGAGCTGAATAGTTCGATATTTATATCTTTTCCGGTCCGGGGAATCAGATTCTTCCAATCGCTTTCTGATTGGCTCGGCTCCGACTGGTTGGCTTCTGATTGGTTTATCTTCTCTTTAATTTTTTTTGTTTTCTATTTTCTCTAATATCTTTTTTCCGTCGGGTAATTACATTTGTAACCACTCAATTTTTGTCAAACTCAATAATATAATTTGCATTCATCCCTATCCAAATTAAACCTGGGCAGGCTAAATTTATAGCTTCCACTGTAGCATCAGCCGATTAGCCATAGCAGCATAAGGTGACGTTAAATGAACAAACAACAACATAATTTGCATTCAAATTATGGCTTAGAAGAGACCCAAAGCTCTACTCCAAATGGGTCTTATAATAGTCATGTATATGACTCTTTTTTGATCAATTGGGAGCTTAGAACACTTATCGGGTGTAGTGTTGAAGTAGCCTCAATCGGCGATAATATCCTAGATACTCAATCCAATATGTTTGACTCACAATGAAGCACTAAAAATCTACCAAAATAATTAATAGGCAAGTTCTACTAGAGAAAGATGAACTAAATTTGTAAACTAGGAAAAAAATGAAGGACGAAAAAAAACACTATTCAATTATAAATAACTTTAACCTAATAACTAAAACCTACCAAACTTGTTTGTTATTTTTATATATTATAGATTTCCAAATATGTAAATAATGGTTATTTTTTATAGGTTTGCAAATATATAAATAATGGTTATTTTTTGCGACTGTTTATATGAGTGTAATTATTTTTTGTGTTTACAGGTTCTGAGTCCAATAAATAAGTATAGACAATTAAAAAACGATAATTTGAGATTATATTGTTCGTATATTATTGCCTATAAAAAACAAACCTGTACCACTACAATCCGTGAACAGGTCTGGGGTTCACTACATGGTAGAGACTGGACTGTTCCAAGGGCATCGGTTGTGCAGGGAAGTGATTTGTCCTAGATCACGCTCAATCGCCAGATTTTCCCCCATATTTTGGGTACCCACTTTATAGAGGCTGGGTGAGCCCCCGGAGGGTCCTAGATCCCATGTATATTATTTTCTATGCTTGTATATAATCATTAACAACTTTTTTTTTTTTTGTTTCAGTCGAATCGAGTCGTCAAGACTCCATCAAGAATTAGGCTTAGCCAACTTTGAATTTGTAAAATTAAGAGCTTCTTCTTTAAATGTTGTGTCTAATTATTGTTTATTATAAGAGAACTGAAATGTGAATTCGATTCTTAAATTAACGTATTTAAGACACGTGAAACGTTTGTGATATGAAACGAAGTGGGTATATATACTTATATTATATATTATAGATGTTAATTGTTAGTATCCATATTCGATGTTCTTTCTTCTTGCTATGTTCTTCTTTTATCCTTTATGGGTTGTGCTAAAATTTGGAATTTTTAGATGGCATCTAGGATGCAACGAAAATGTCCGATTTTCTTCTTGATGTTTCCATGTATAAATACTAATTACTCTATTTGTAATCTATACAAGTAAGTCTATATAATTAAGATTATAATAAGATAATTTTATAAGTTAAGGTAGGGATTAACATATTACTGTGGATTTTATTACATTATACTATATTAAAAATATTATATATTTGTAAAAGTAGTATATCATTTATGTATTATTATATACGCTTATGAAGTGAAATCACTGCTCAATGTTAACACTTTCACATTTTGAATTCAATAGTTTCTTGAAAAATTATAATTATTTTTTTAATTTATATATTTTTTTATTCATGCACAATAGTGTAAACTAACTTGATTAATGGTAAATAAGAAAGAAATAACTTCTATCCGAACTAACGCTGATTCTGTTTTGTTCTTCATGAGTCAGTTGTTTACTTACTAGATAAATTCAATCAAGTAATATAGTATAAAATTGGATATATCTATTAATGATAAAATCACCTACGATAAATGGATACCACTAATCAAGCTATAAAAATGTAATTAGTTACAAGTGATATACAGTTAGCAGTAGACATTTTCAAAATATCCAGTTTCAAACTATCTCTAATAATTTACAGAATTTAGGAAATAACTGAACTTCCTTATGGATGAGTAAAAATATTTGTAATAACACTGAGTTAATTAAATTACAATTGCAGTTTTTTTTTCACCTCAAGAGATAAAACACACAATTACTATTTAGATCATGGTGGCCCTTTATTACCACATACCATTCCAATATATGAATCAAGAAGCCCTGGAAGCCTGAAAACCAACTTGAATCTTTGTATTCTACAAACAGAAAAAATCATACTTTAATATTAAAATATAATAATAATTTTCTGGTATAAAGTAACCTCGGAATGGATGAATAATAAATTTGGAATGTCATTATTTAACGGTTTTGTAGCATGAAATAATTTGGCAAATATATAAAAAATCACAATCTTCAGGCAAAAGCTTAAACATTCTAATATAGAAAATCTATGACGTAACAAGTCATTCTGTGAAATGGATTGTAACCCACATCTACGACGAGTACAACTCATAATACCCGTTTTATATCTACAGTATTTCGACCTTTATACTCGTTCCCAAAGAACCTTTGACCAAACATTTGATCGTTCCTTTATCTCCCATTCGACCACACTTTAGAACTCACTCCCGACTGATATCCGTCATGCTTCTTCCTCATCCACATTCAAATCCATGATTTTACTACATCTCCTAAATTCCAAAACAGATGCTATATAATCAGTTATAATTAATATATCATATCCATCAGAAGTAATGGATGGATTATGGTCAAGTTTCTAATCATTTAACGATATTATTTTTTATAATGATAGTTCTTTTTATTACTTTTTTCACTCAATTTAACTCTTTTTATTTTACTTTTTCTCTTTACCAGAATAAACCTTTTAGTTAGTATTTATTGTACTTATGTAAATATTTTATCATTCTTATAATGTAGCCCTTTGGTCTGGTATATATTCATTAAATTTTGCACACATATGCTATGGTAACTGGTAAAATCCGCAATGCTTCTTCCCTATCCTCATTCAAACCCTTGCTTTTCCTACATCTCCACAATCCCTGCTCCCTTAGCAGGTTCAATCATTTCCTTAAATGAATCGTTATTAAGTGATGGGTTTTGTTGTTTAGCCTTTTTTCATGTGTAAGAACATAACCATTATGTAAAAAAGTAATTACATCCTAGATCATGTTTTAATACCTGTTATCTATTTGTATATTTTCTTTAGTTGCTTGGTAATTTTTTAACAATTGTACTTTTTTGGCATTTTTTAAAATAGTATACTAGTTGTGTTATATAGTCTTCTCAACTGATCTATGTTATGTTTTTTTATGTTAATTCTGTTATTGGGATATAGTCCCGGAATAAAGTTACTTTTGTATTCTATTCTATATATATTGTGACAAATATTCTTATAATTTATTTTGGAAGATTGATGAATAGATAGACGATGTACTTTTGTAAATGTTTTAATGTATAAAAGAAGAACATTATGGCATAATATATATTAATTAAATGTTAGTAATCTTTTCTATTGTTTGTATAGAAATCGTTGTTAAATATTAATTAGTATAATATACTTGTAAATAAAGTTAGTACATGTATATAATACATATATATTAAGATATATACATACATATTAGAGGAGATCTAAGGGTTGCTGTACATAGACATATACATAGAGGTCGGGGGAAGGCGGGGGCTGAGCCAGGCCTGATCTCGCCAGACGAGAACAGGTCTCCCCGTCGGCCTCCATACTCTGCACTTTACACTTTACACTTTACACTGTACATATCTCTATCCTTCACTTAGTATACTCTAGTTCATAGTGGTATGTACCTATTTAGCTCTTTATCCATATCGTGTTAACCTTATAATTGTTTGTGTTGTAATAAATGTATTTTAAAAATGTATTAAATTTTGTATATAACGCATTCTTTGCACCTTTTTAATATTGTTCACTGATGAATATATTTGTACAGTACTCATGAGATAAAGGCGAAGAAAACTGTTTAACTGTATCACAAATAAAATTCTTTCTAGGAGCCCACATATCAAGAATAAAACCCAACCATGAACTATGCCAGTGTCTGCTATAATAACTACTTCAAAGACGTTTTGCATAGGGCGACCTGTCGTTAAGTGGTTATCATAAGCAACCTAGCATAAACCAGCGGGTTAGCCCAAGATCGCGGGTTCTTATCCCGGCAGGTAGCTCTAGGCTTTTTAAAAGGGGTAAAAAATCCTTGGTGATGCCATCCCACGGAAGAGACATAAAACGGAAATCCCGAGTCTGTCGATGTCAGGTACTCGTTAAAAATCTTTATCCTAATTAAACCTGGATAGGAAAATTTAGAACTTCCACTGTAGCATCTTCTGATTAGCCATAGCAGCGTAAAGTGGCGTTAAATGAACAAACAAACAGCACGTTTTGTTGGTTTATTTTAAACACCGTCTTTGCTACTATAACTGATTGAACAATACTATAGAGAAGGCCCTAAATTTAACGAGTACCTGACACCATGCATGCTCCTGACTAATGTTTAGTAAATCCAATAAGGACTTCGCATCCATAATTTATGGAAAACTTGAAAAATTGAAAAATTTGAAAAGAAAAGATATGTCCAGGACCGGGACTCGAACCCGGGTCGTCCAGATACCTAGAGTTCCAGACTACCTATCTGGACGACCCGGTTTGAGTCCCGGTCCTGGACTTATCTTTTCTTTTCAAATAAAAATATTTAAAAATTGATAAAATCAATAACTAATAAAATAACATTAAATAAATTAAATTACCCACATTAAAAAAATCACACTAATAAAATTAATTTTTTATATTGTTTCGATGGTGAATATTTTTAAATATTTTTATTTTGAAGAGAAAATATTTGTATTGGCCGAGATAAATCTTTGATCCCGGCCAAGACAAATCTTTTCTCTTCTATATAAAAATATTTTAAAAAAATTAAATGTTTCCTTTGTAAATTTCTTTATGCCGAATGCCTAAATTACTAATAGTATGCCTTAGTAATGCCTATTGTTTATAATAGTATTTAGTATTAATAATGCACATCTTTTATCTGCTAAAAAAGCAAAATTATGGTAGTGGATTCTGCTCTTAAAATGGCTTCCTAAAGATCTGAGTATACATCTGTAGTTATTTTATTAAAAATAGACCTATGTCTTAAATAATATTTTTTATAAATTATTTTTTAATACTAATAATTTTTACTCCCTAACAATTAATTAACTATAATATTTAATCACTAATTATTTAATCCTAATAAATAGTTAATTATAATAAATAGCTAATTCATAGTAAGCTTCACTTGCTACAGCTCGCACGGGGCCGGGAACCTTCCTTCTCTCAAGACTGGGCGGTGCGGCGGGTTTGTATATCTTCGGAGATGAAGGCGTTCTGATTAGAAAACTTTTTGCGTAAAGTTGAATGCCTTAACAATATTATTTTAAGCTTATCGGCTAGATGATTTTTCTAAAAACTTCCAAATTTAAGCTAAGATAAAAAATAAAATCTTAACATTATTTACTTAATACTAAAACCTATTATTGATATACAACTAACAAATATACGTTATACCCACTTACGTACTACATGACACGATTCCGCCTCCATCACTTGTATAATGCTAACGCCAAAATTGGTCAATACTATTTTCACGATTTCTGGGCGATGATTTGTGAACGCAAACAAGTCTTTGATTTTATATAATTACTGTGTTATTGCCTGTGTTTAATTTATTTTTTAATTAACACTATTCCAACCGGGTCAAAAAAGTTGGGCTAAGAGTTTTAAAAAAAGGATAAAAATATAATAAACTTATTAAATTAAAAAAAAAATTAAAAATAAACTTTATTTTTATTTCTCAAATTGTTCTATAAATAACTCGCTTCGTGTTTATGAACATTTCAATATCCATGTTCTTCAGAAATCAAAATGTAAATACGAAGGGATTGTATTTGTTATGCGGATAAAATTAGGAAACCTACATTACTAAGATTTGACAAATACAGTTATAAATAGGTTAATATGTTGTTTAAAGTGATTATTTCCATACTTTGAATAATTTCATGAATTTACATAAAGTTTATTTAAATTAATTCTTCTAAAATACTGCCGTCCCTTGAGACCCTTGGCTCCCTAGACGCGCGGACAGTAAAGTGTTTACTCATTTTGGACAAATCTCAATTACTTCTCAGAAATCTAACTATTATGTATTAAAATGAGTACCGCATCCCAGGTTATTGTTATTTTGGCTCTACGGTCCTGCAAAAACCGGGGGAATCCAACACCACGATCCTGTGCTATCCTCCTCCAGTCCCGTACACCCAGCAATTTCAGGTCCTCTTGGACATCATCTAGCCATCTGATCCGAGGGCGTCCTCTGCTTCGTTGACCGTCCGGTTTCTCATTGAGCATTCTTCTATGGCTCGGAATTCTTTCCACATGCCCTATTCATCTCAGTCTGGCTATCTTTATTCTTTACGCCACCATGTCAGGCTAACCATATAGCTACATCAGTCCTCGTTCTTTCTTCTACTCCATAAACCATTTTCGGCCACTTCACCCCACATTCCTCTCAATATTTTTCTTTCCCATGTGTTGACCATGGACAAATCATCGCCCAGAAATCGTGAAAATAGTATTGGCCAAAAACTTTTGGCTTTAGCATTATACAAGTGATGGAAGCGGAATCGTGTCATGTAGTACGTAAGTACGTAAGTCCAAATTTGGACTTGACCGAACCCGATATCAATCCTTTCCAGGCAAACATTATTCCCAGTCAAATCCCCCATTTTCGAACCTAGCTACATCTTCGATTCCCGATTATTTTCCGTGGTGTTTGAAATAAGATGGCCTCGTGAACATTACAAGTTGAATTTTTATTTGAGGACTTCCAGAGGTTTCTTTACTTTCATTTATATCATTACAATACGTATCATTAACTATATCTACAGCCCCGGTGAATAAGAGGTTAAGTCTAATTTTCTCTAAAATGAGTTTCTTGTACTTAAGTAAGCGGGAATCGAGTTATTTTTTTTAGTGTATATGGGGCTAAGTCAGGCATTGGCTTGAAAAGGAGTTATTGATTATACAGTCCTGATTTTTTGGTCAGGGGCCATGTCTCGCATCGATACATGACTAACGGTCTTACTATGGTTTTGTACAGTTGAATTTGTATTTTTTTAGAGAATGATTTCAACTGAAACAGTCTTTGTAGTGAGGAATAACACCTATTTCCTGCTGCTATTCTGGCTTGTATTTCACTCTCTATTTTGTTATCAACTGTGACCGCGCTCCCCAGGGACTTGAATTGGGTTACTGCTCTAAACCTCTGCTCTCTTAAACTCACTTTTTCATTTGCCATCTTTTCCGATTTTGAGTTTATCATATATACAGTTTTATCTTCATTCACCTTGAGACCCAGTGTCCTGATAATGCTGCTTGGGTTCTAGTTGTAATGACGACGTCGACGTAGTAAAACCCATCTTCTAGAAAGCTTAAATAAATTAAATTAAGCTGTTTAAAAATAATATTACTACTAGAATCGAAAATTCTTAGTTTGATAACAGAATCTCTGCTTATATTTGAAGCCTTGGTGAATAAGTGGTTAAGTTGAATTTTGTACGAAATGAGTTAATCGTATTAGGGAAAACGGCATCGTGTCGTTCTCTTGACCTTCAGTCGTGTTATAATATAATCAATAACTAAATTTGAACCATACCCCGTCTTTTTTTAAATTTTTCAAATTTAAATATATAATAATTACTTTTTTCAATGATAAAAAACTTAAAAATCTAAACACTGAATTTAAATGTATTACTTTTTTACTTGCCAAATCGATTAACTCCACCGGTCCACTAAAATTGTAACATTTCTGACGATAGGTTTTTGGCTAGTATATCTAATTAATTTTTTATAATTTTTAAATTAAAGCTACATCTTTATTTATGCATTCTACAATATTTATTTGAATTTATATTATAAAGTTAATTTCCAAAAACAATGCACATAATTTTCTCGCATTTCTCTCCTTTTTGTTTTATGGAGTTAATCAATTTGTGCTTTGAACGCCTCATATGCCTCAACCTCACAACTTAGCTATTTATATAACCTATTTACCTTAGAGAGGCTCTTTTATAAATGTCAGCTGCAATCAAGAACACTTAGCTTCACCGAGAGAGAGAGAGAGATAGAGAGAGAGAGAGAGAGTGAGAGAGAGATAGATAGAGAGAGAGAGAGAGAGAGAGAGAGAGAGAGAGAGAGAGAGAGAGAGAGAGAGAAAGTTCGGCCTTAAAAGAGCCAAATAAACTTTTCGGAACATTGGATTTATTCAATATTTCTGTTAACATCAAAATGTGATTTAAAGAGTTCAGTGATTGCAAAATTGGACAAATCTCTTTTTTGAAAATTAATTTCTTACAATTTCCTATATTATTTATAAAACTGTATCATAATAATTCAACATGTAAATATCTACAGCCCTGGTGAATAAGTGGTTAAGTCGGATTTTCTCCAGAGAGAGTTAACTGCTTTCAGATAACCGGAATCGTATCATTCTCGTAGTTTTTGGCTTTAAATGGAGTTGTAGTATAAGCAATAACTCCTTTTCAAGCCAATGCCTGACTTAGCCCCATATACACTAAAAGAAATAACTCGATTCCCGCTTACTTAAGTACAAGAAACTCATTTTAGAGAAAATTAGACTTAACCTCTTATTCACCGGGGCTGTAGATATAGTTAATGATACGTATTGTAATGATATAAATGAAAGTAAAGAAACCTCTGGAAGTCCTCAAATAAAAATTCAACTTGTAATGTTCACGAGGCCATCTTATTTCAAACACCACGGAAAATAATCGGGAATCGAAGATGTAGCTAGGTTCGAAAATGGGGGATTTGACTGGGAATAATGTTTGCCTGGAAAGGATTGATATCGGGTTCGGTCAAGTCCAAAAATGTCATACACACGAATCTTTTGTAAATTATTGGAAACTTGGAGTATTTATCTAGTAAGTGTTGAAGTAGCGAAAAATAGGGAGGAATTTCTTGCCATTTCAATCTGTAACAGTATGAGGATTCCAATTTTAACGTTTGTCAAGATATTGTCTAGTGTGTCTTCCATCAGTGAAAGAAGACTGATGTTAGGGCTGCTTATATAAATAATTCAATTATAAATACTTATTTGCACGATTATAAATATGAATGTATGAAATATTGACCCTCGTAATACCGGGTGAAATAAGTTACACGTAGTACCAGGTGATGTTGCTGGAGGACCCCACCTTTTTCTGCCATCAGCTACGATGATATCATCCCTCTAAGAGTAATTGCTTATAATTATGATTGAATGGGACTGTAGTAAAGTAATAACAATAATTTTTGAACTATCAAAATGTATAATTTTATTTATTTTTAAAATAGCTCATTTTAGTGAACAACAAAGATGTTCCAATAGAACCTAAATTACCTACTTACAATGAAGCCACTAATATGATGTGGTTCTGTGTTCTTTAAATTATATTTATTGCAAACATTACAAACAAGTTTAACTTTAATGTCATTTTTTCTTGACCATAAGTAATACCTTGCCCTCTTCTTTGGTAACCTTTTTAGAACCATGGCTACAGCGAATTTTGTTCCGAGTTTAAGTAAAAAAAATCTGTATTGATAAGCATTTTTCCATTCAATACGTGG
Source organism: Troilus luridus (assembly GCA_964056705.1). Classification (NCBI taxonomy): domain Eukaryota; kingdom Metazoa; phylum Arthropoda; class Insecta; order Hemiptera; family Pentatomidae; genus Troilus; species Troilus luridus. The sequence goes on from OZ057412.1 coordinate 12,327,346, forward strand.
ATCAATCCAAAGAAGAACGAATTTACTGCAAAAATATATATCACATTGATAAAAAGTTCAAAAGACCACCTTTTAGTTTGCCGCTGACAGGTATACTCACTTATCATTCTGTCAAGATTGTCAACTCATCATTTCATGCCATTGTAATGGGCAATGATGGCTTTTTCTTAATATCATTTTCGGAGATGTTTCCATTGTGATAATAAGCAAATGATAGAAATTCTGCAAGTAGAGTTCTGAAAAATCTAGCCCCCCCGAAATATCAAGGAACTGACACACATTAAATAATTCATAGTTTCTGAAAATAGGATGCAAAAGAAGAAGAATTCCAACGAAAGGACGCCAAAGCTTGAACGACTTCCAGAAAATATTTACTTAATAATAATAATACATATTTACAGCGGTAATTGGGCCCCACAACGACAAACCGACACTGTAACTGCAAATATTCTTCTAGGCCTTAATATAAAGAGCCTGAAAAGGCACAGTCTGTGACTTGGGCGATCTGAAATAAGGCTAACAGTAACTACCAGGTCGTTCCAGGAGCCCATCTTCGAATTTTGGAAGAAAAAAAAATCCACGGTGATTTATTTTGAGCATGAAATTCGTTAGAGCTAGACTCTTCGTGTTAAATATAGTCTGAGGATAAATGTATCAGACTCTCGTGATCATAACTTTGTTTTTGACTTAAGGAGAGTCAAAAATATGAGCTTGGGGTCGTTAGTGTCCCCACCCGGTATTAGGAGAGTTAAACAAACAAAATTTAATTTTTTTGTATTAATGACCGAGATCTTTAAGAACTGTAATTTTACTATAACAACAAATAATATAAATTGAGATTCATATATGAATATTCTACTAATTATCTAAACTTAAAATGCTGTAAGTATCGATCTGAGGCTTTTAAGAAATATTATTCGACTAGTTCACCAACTGCAAGAATCTTGCACCATTCAAAAACTTAATTACGGATAACAAGGAAAAACTTCTTAAAAAAATATTGAATGAGAGATCTCTTTCCGTGATCAAAAGTAAGTGAATCTAACCCTGGAAAAAGTATTCCCGGCTAATGTTCTTCCTCATGCTATACCGTCATTTTTCAGGGTTTTTCTTTTATCTTTAATCTTCAATTTGAACCTTTCAACCGTAATTCGAGAATCAGGAAATAGTCTAATCAAGTCTAGACTATGCGGTAAGAACCCAGCAGCATATTTTTCGTGACTTTATTTTTATTCCCATCGTTCGCAAATAAAATATATCTTTCTTCCAGAACTTCATCAGTCTCCTTCAGGTCTCGAGTGTAGCCATATTATACACTAGCTTTTGCCCACGGATTTCCTCGCGTGGAATTTGGTCTGCCACATAAAGTTTTGTGACAGATCATTTTAGATAAATAATTTAATTTAACTATAAATTACTCGTACATCCGAAATTTCAGTTGTCTAACTTCAAAACTGACAGATTCCATATAATTTTTGAACACCTGTTATATTAAGGCGGAATCCCTTGGAGGTGGAAAAAAAAACATGTACAAATTCCTTTCTTAGTGCTAATTTAAGTTATACTAAGAATCTATCTGCAAATTTCAAGATGCTAAGTTCAGTGATTTCTGTGCTTTGACCGCTGTGTGTGTTAGTAATCAGGATACAGTTTTATATAAACTTCGCCTGTGTGGTGTGTTGATAAAAAGTAGCCTTTGTCGTTCCCAAGCCTTGAGGTTATCCATATCAAATTTCATCACAGACGGATCAGTACAGCCGTGAAACATACATTGACACTGATTAACAAACGGGACGGACAGAAGTTTACTGTTGTTCGTGTCAGTAAAGTATTAGTATGCAATGTTATTGAATTTATTCGGTGTGCAGCGAGAAGTGATCTATAACAACTGACCCGGCTGATGACACACTGTCAAAGGGTCCCGGCCTAGGGAAATGAAATTCCAAAAACTAAAGGGAACAAACACTGAACACAAAAAGTCAGCACAAGTCGGAGAGGCCTCACCGAAAGAGGCAAATAGTCCTGGTAAAACCGGAAAAGAATACCTCACGCATTACCTCAAACATTACGATTGTACACAGATATAAATTTTTGTCTCTGTTGACTGACATAGTCATCTAAAGCAGGATCGAGAAAGAAAAAGAAGAAGCCAACTTTTTTTTTCCTTTTTTTTTTTTGCTTAGCCCCTTTGGGTTTGAAGGTTTCTAATTAGAATTGAAGATAGGATGGAGAGGTATCTCTTGTACTGTACGATGTACATTTTAAGAGGAGGGTGAGAAAATGTTAGGTTTTAATTTAGAAGTGAACTTTATTTTATTTTTTTTAACCCCTTGGCTTTTATTAATTTTTAACAATAATATATCAACATTAATAATGATACATGGTATCTCTTTTACTGCATTAGGTGTATTTTAAGAGAGGATTGTTCATTCAATTTTCTTAATATTAATTAGATGGTGGGAGTGGGGATCTAGTGATGGGGCTCATTTCTGATTGGTAGAAGTGAACTTTTTTTTTTTTTTCTTAGCCCCTTTGGGTTTCTAAGTAGAATTTAACATAGGATGGAGAGGTATCTCTTGTATTGTACGATGTACATTTTAACAGGAGGATGAGAAGGTGGAAGGTTCTAATTTATTTACTAACTAGATTTTTCCGGTGATGGGGCTCACCGTGTCCTTTTCCTTTTATTTGTTTATTTTATTTATTGCTCAGTTCAGGCTGAGACTTTGTACGTGATCTTGCCACGTTTGTGGCCGTCCTGCTGGGGTGAGTGTCATGAAAAGGGTTGGTAAAGTATTGCACTCTGTCAAAAAATGTAAAGTGTCTACGTTTAATGAATTCTGTAATTGTCGGTATGTCGAGAATTGTGTGTAGGAGGTCCGTTTTTGTTTTGTTTAATGTTGTGTGTCTCACTATGCGGTGCAGTACGTCATTCTTAAATTGTTAGAGCTTTTTCGCTGTTGCCGGCGTGATGTTACCTAATAGTGGTGGTCCGTAAAGGAGCGCCGGTCTTAGGATGCTCTTGTAGATGGTCAACTTGAGGCGGAGGGATAAGTTAAAAGATGTAAGCAGGTGGCTAAGTCTGTAAGACTTGGTCCTAACCGACCTCAGTTTCTTCCTGCAGTGGTAGGCTAGTTTAAGGTGCCGGTCAAGGGTGACACCGTACGATCAGCATACATGCGAGCAGCATACTGAGAAAAATCTAAGTAGACTATACTGCTCGCTTGTATGTTTTCATGTCCCGCTACCCTATAGACCTTAGGGAGAGGGCGGCGCTTTTTCTCCTGAAAGGAGAAAATTATGCAGTCCGTCTTTTTAGGATTCACTGTGATGTTGAGTCCTTCTAGCTTCTGTGTGATGCTCTCAAAGGCCTCCTCCGCCTGCCGTAGAGCTCTCCCTGCGCTGATCGAGGTGCTGTAGATCGCTATGTCGTCGGCATAGGCTGCTAGAGTAGCTTTTTTGTTGTTGGTTCCAACAGTTTCAGCTGTGTATATTGAGAAAAGTACTAGAGATAGTACAGACCCCTGAGGCACTCCGCAGGTGAATGCGATGGCTTCCGATGATGTTTCGCCGATACGGACTGCTATCGTTCGCTGTTGAAGAAACGACCGTAGGATCGAGTAGAGCTGTTCCGGAAATTCGTTGTTCTGTAGTGTCATGCATAATATGTTATGGGAGACTGAGTCGAACGCTTCCGTGCAGTCTATGGAGATCATAGCGGTCGCTTTGTTCTTGGCGGTGCACTGGCTCACTTCCGCATGTATCTTCGCCAAGTGATGATCCGGGCAGAGGCCGGCCTGGTAGGCGGTTTGCTCCGGTGGGATGAGGGCTATCTCTGAGCAATACACCTTGAGATAATTGAGGACAATTTTCTCAAAGACTTTCCCCAGATGCGGAAGCAAGCTGATGGACCTGTAGTCTGCTGGCTGCGATCCTGACTTCATCGGCTTGAGTAGAGGAAAAATATTAGCTATCTTCCAATTGTCGGGAAAATGTCTTAACCTGAGGTAGGTGTTATATAAATTGGTCAAGTGAGCTATTACCTTTTTGGCAGTTGTTTCAGCAATATGGTTCGTATCCCGTCGTGGCCTGGTGCTTTATTCCCCTTCATACGACGGAGAATCGACTTCAGCTGCTTCGGAGATACAAACATATTGTTGGTTCCTGTCTCTTCGGACATGGGTCTTCTATATATACCTGTGATGATAGTAGGTTTATCGAGTAGTACCTGTATAGTTTTGTTGTGAATTCTCGGGTCACTATTTGCTACTGGTGATGGGAGTGCTCTCCACCGAAAACCGTGGCGTATGGCTATGATGACCCCACCTTCGTCGTCTCCTGTGAGGTCGTAACCTGGGATGCGAATGTGCCGGAAGTTAACTCTTGCATCTGCGAGGATCACTATGGTGGGTAGGGTCTGTGCTATCAACGCGTAGATTTCCGTCATTTTGGGCATAAAACCCGTCCGTGTTAAAATTTAAAAGTTTTCCTGTCCTGTTCATTTTGTTAGAGAATCAGTAAGAAGTGTTATGAGGGTGTTAGTGGTTTGGGTTAAGGTAGCGATGCTCTGTATAATGAGTTCTACCCAGGGTGGGGGTTCATTATGTTTATTCGCCGTGGCGTAAGTCTGTTGGGGTAGAGCTTGATCGGTAGTCTTAGGTGGGGTCTGTCTGGATGGGGGTTGTGGTCCTGCGCTGGTTGGTCCGGGTTCCTGGCGCTGTGGTGGTGGAGCCTGCTGCTCGCTCTTTTTCTGCTGATCCTTGCGTAGGCCAATCTTCTGACGCAGTTGTTCAAGCTTCTCCTGTAGGGTCTTCCTGATTTTGCATCCATTGAAGGATGCGACGTGTGGTTCTCCGAAGTTCGCACACTTAACAGGTGTGGTCATGCGTTGGCACTAAGGTGAGAGCCGGCACATCGGACGCAAGTCACCTTCTTCCCGCAATGATTTTTTGTGTGCCTGAACTCCTGGCACCTGTGGCATTGAACGATGCCGCTCCTGCCGCGATACAACTTGACGTTGAAGCGTATCCTGTCGATGTGCGAAAGTTTTTGAATGTCTTGTAGTTTGGTTTCGAGACCAGTTGTGATTTATATGAGAGGCAGGTCCATCTTCTTGCCGTCTTTATCGCTATTTTGCATCCGACGTACGTCGAGGATGCCTGACAGACGCTCGGTAAGGTTTGTTCTTATATCTACGATATTGTGATCTATGTCCAGCCCGTAGATCACGAATTTTCTGGTCTTCTGTCCTTTGCTTGTTGAATAAGTGTGGTACGGGCTCTTTGATTGGCGAAAGAACCCGGTCATTTTTTCGTGAATTTCGATGGTGCCCGGAAATATCCTTACTCCATCCCTGGTCTTCTGAATTTCAAAGTTTGAAAATCCGGCCGTGTTCAGCTCCTGGACAGCTTTCTGTGTGTTCACGATGCCAGATACAACAATCGGAGGAGGTTTCTTCCGAATCGCGACACTCGCGGTACCGGCACTAATGTTATTAGTCGCACTATCACTTTTTCCCGAAATGTCCGTTTCGCTTAAAAACGAGAACGCGATTGACGTGCTCGCGCTAAATTTAGCCGTGGTATTGGCAGGTTTGCAGAACTTCTTTGTTGCTGTCTCCCAGCCATCGGTTGAGGTCTTCACCTTCTGCGCTTTGGTCTTCTTAGCGGTTGAGGTATCGGTGGTGGTAGAAGCCGTCCTTCTGTTCTCGGGTGCTGCTGCTGGAATGACTTTGTATTCCATTTCGTCGGCCTTTGTATTATACGGGACGGACCCTAATGAATGCACTATGTTAGGAGTGGGGGTGGTCTTACAAGAGCTACGCTTCCCGATGGGTCACAAGGTTTTTGCCCACAGGAGACGTGTTGACCTTGTCGACTTAAGGCGCTAATCTTTGCAATAACACCGGAAACTAAGGTAGCAAGGGTAGGGTATGCTTGTCAGCACAACACTGCCCGATTAGCTGCTGTCTTTAGCCCACAGGATATATGTGGAGTCCAGCAGCCTAAGGCGCAAAAGACGTGAACTATGTTACTTGATTTGTTTTGTTCAGCAAAAATATTTAGATTCTGCGAGTAAGAAACACGTGAGCAAGCATACAAACTTTTTCCCCTTTTTCACCTCCTTAGAGGTAGAATTTCGGGAAATCCTTTCTTATCGGATGCCTACGTCATACAAAGAACACACCCTCCAAGTTTCAGGCCTCTACGATCAGCGGTTTAGGCTGTGCGTTGATCCGTCAGTCAGTCATTCAGGACAAAGCATTTTATAACTATAGATTAGCTCGTGTATATTTCGGTGTTCACTACCGAAAAAATAATTAAAATATAATCCTCTTTATATTTTTATAATCAGGATATACTTGTATGCGTCGCATTACGTTTGATTTGCCAAGAGTTTTTTTAACACCCACTTTAACGCCGTACTTAAATATGTAACGGGATCTTTGAACTCAATTTTCGGCCACTTCAAAACATTGAATTCAATTGAACTGTACACGCTTCTCAAGGATCGATGGCAAAACAATAATTGAATAATTTTATTTCCTTATCCTAACCAGAATTTTCAGTATTATCAATTTTTCACTTAGGCATATAAATGGGTTAATCTTTTATGCAAGCATATGACTGGCATATGAATCACCCAGTCTCATCCCTTTGGGTCACCCTGAACAGGCACTGTGCATTGTACCTTCTTCATCGTAGCCCTAATCAGTCATATCAGCTTCGGCGGTATTCCCATTTCCAGAAGCTCCGGGTACTGCTCGTTCCTCTTTATACTATCATAGGCTCTTCAGAAGTCAATGAACAGGTGATATGTGTGGATGTACTCGCTGCACCTCTCCAGAATGGTTCTAATAAGTCATTATTAAAAGGACTAAAGTCATAGCCATTTCCCAACAGCTCTATACTATGGTTCCGATCCTTCCTCTCTGACAGGTCCCAACCCTTTTCCTCTTTCCTCACCCTATCCTCAGGTGTGGCACAGAGCTTCTCTCCTTTCCTTTTCAACTGTTACATCAACGATCTTCCTAAATCTGTTCCTACCATGTATATGCTGACGACTTCTAAATCTATTTATCCTTTCCTCCTTCTGAGCTATCATTAGCGTTCGCCAGTATTCAGCAAGACCTAGATAGGATCAGTGCCTGGGCAAAGCTGAACAAATTGGAATTGAACGCAATGAGAACCCAGGCCATTGTTCTAGGTTCCAATTCCCTCCTTACAACTATCCCCACCCTACCAACATTAATCCTAAACGAAGTAGCCAATAAGCTAAGTATAATACTGTCTAAATAAACTTCATCTGTAGCCCCTTCATTTTGTGTGTTATACAAATCCAGTTCAGTCTTGAGAGAAGGAATGTCTACAGCCCCGTGCAGCAACACATCTGTCACAAGTGAAGGTTAATTGAACAAGTTTTGAAGAATAAAAACTATTACAGTTCAGAAATAATTCAAAATAAAAATTTATTATTATTTAGTCACCATATAATTATCATAGGAAAACTGAACATTTTATTTTTTTCTTTAAATTCATAAATTATGATCAATCAGACGAAAAATATAGCCTAATAACAAAATTAAATGTATAATCAAATTAAAAAAAATTCTGGATCTTATGAGCAAAACATAACTATTCAATTAAGTGATATTAGTCAACAATCTCCTACCAACAGCATATAAGTGAATAAATGTTTTTAAAAAATTAGGAAAAGGAAAAAGAAAATAATAATATACATAAACAAATGTTGGATGACCTTAGTAAAGAACTGCAGGAATGTGATAACAGAAAAAAGTACATCTCTCGAGGCTTCAATTTTTTATTATTCTTGTATGAAATTTCATAAATTTCATTAGGTCCATATTCCCGAAAATCCTGGTATCTTAAATGAAATGTGTGATACGATCTATTTTATAACTAACTTGCCACTAATAAGCGAAAAATCTAGCGAAGCATACACAATTATCTAGAAATTCCAGTATCATTGCATTATATAAACAAGTTTTTAATGATACTACTTTTTCATTAATCCTGGCTTCACCAGTTAAATTATAAAAATTTATTTATAGTTATTTTTTAAAATTTGCCACTGTTCCTCTTTTGTTTAACCCGTAACAAAAATAATTTCTTTTTAATTTAAACGAAAAAAAATTACTGTATTATATATGCATTGTAAAAAAAGAATACTAGCTACGTATTATTTCAATTTCTTTTTAATACTGAACGTGTATTAAAATAAGATTAAGATATTTTTTATTTATTTTCTTATCTTAAAAAAAACAGTGATAAAAAAAGGTTCATTATTTTTTAATTTTAATGCAAAATACAGCAGATGGTTCGTTCTTGTTAATACAAAAAATAGATTACCTTAACTAAAATAAACTTTTTTTTTTGGCGATAACAGAAAAATACCGCTTCATATCATCATTCAATTTATATATTTTAACTTTATTTTCAAACTAGGAACTTTATACAATAAATATTGGTCTTATCTTAACTACATGTATTTGGCCTAACTTCTCGAGGAGAAGACGCATCAATGAATATATTTATATGGTAAAAGTATTTACAAACATCCCCCAGGAAATTTTCTGTAGTAAATTTTCTTTTATAAAATCAGCTCAAGTTGTTGAGAAGTTTTCGCTCCAAGTTCCGCAAGTCTCATTATCGCAACTTCTTCAAAAAATTTTCCTTCTCAAGCGGACATCAACTTGTATATCAAATGAGGCAGCTTGATTTTACTCAAGTATATATATAGATTTTTTTATAATATTTTTATTTATTTCCTTGTTAATTTCAGGAATTTCACACAAGAATAAAAAAAATATAGGAAATTTGGAATGATGATACTTTTTCCAGAAATCATACTCCCTCACTTATTCATTACACCAACCAACATTTGTTCGTGGACATTGTATTTTAGTTTTTCCGCTTCTTCATGTTTGTTTTTGATCATATATCAGGAGAATTCAATGACGAAATCTGACATCATTGGAGAGTTCAGGTAAATACCACTAGAGGTCGACATTCTCACCTATCCCTTCCAGATAAAAAACAAGGCACTAGATCTCAAACCTTCGAACAAGAATGACCATATCTGCCTATCTCAAACCTTCATATAGGAACATACATCTTTCCACCCACAGAGCAATCTTCACAAGAGCATCACAGCGAAAGGATCACCTCTTCTATTAAATGCAAGTACTAGATTTCAACATTCTGCAGAATAACGTTGACAAATACAATTTTTTTAGAGCTCATTAAAATAAAAATAAATAAATTCAAAAGCGCTATATAGATACATTGTTAGTTGGTTATATCTTAATTATAAGATTTGATATTAAGAAATTGGTAAATATATTTAATATTTGATACATGTAAATTTTCTAGATCAATTTCTTTTATTTGTTCATTATATTGTTTTTCTATTGAAATTAATTTGTTCATTATATTATTATTCTATTGAGATTAGTTTGTTCAGTATATTGCTTTTAAATTGGAAACAATTTGTTTATTTATTCCTTTCAATTTGGGTTAATAATAAATCAATGTTAACAAAATGTATTTTGCCTTATCTATTGATTTCCTGATGTTGATCCATATTTAAATTCAAATAAATGATAAAAGGTTTATTAATAGTTAATAAAAGTAATTAATCCACTCAAGGTAAAATTTTCAGTTTAACTTAAATAATTTATTCCAGGTCTTATCAGTGAATATAGATAATTAAAATCTGCCCATTTAAACCCGCAAACACCCTAGACAAGCGAAACCAAGTTAGTATTGATTGAAAGTAATAAGTATCAATTTATAAAAAAAATTATCACTGGTAGGAATGGAATAATATATATATAATGTTTTTATGCCTTTGGGTAAGGAAATAAATACTGAATTGTGTTTCTCTGGAAAGAAATAAAAGATTTATTTACAATACATATTTAAAAGTATTAAATAATTACAATAATTTCCAACAAAACATCGATGCCTTTGTTCACAAATGTGTTAAGTGCAAATTTTTCAAAAATTGGTTTTGTTATATAAATAATATTGTAAAGTTGTGATCAGGAAGTCATAGATCATATGTTGATATAAATTAATAGAGAAGCTATAAAGGTTACAAAAATATATTGTGTGCATAAACTTGAACTGTATTTCTTGTGTTAAATTATTGTACAAATTTTACGCCTGTAAAATCTTCTTTTCGGCAACATATAAGTGAACTAAGGCATCGATATTCACTCACCTGAAAAAAACAAAAGAAACACCATTTAAAGCCTTTACTTCGTGTTTCTTTAAATCTTTTATGAGATTAGTTGTAATTTAAATCAACACACAATAGTATTTTAACAATTTATAAAAGTACATTAAAACTATTATAATATATTTTATTTATAACAGCTGTAAATAAGTTGGCTGTGTCGCTATCGAGGCATATAGAAATAATATATAATTATAATATTATTTCTATATAATATTTCTTTCAGGGAGGCCTGTAAGAAAGTAAATATATTTAAGTACATGGGATCTTATTTGGATACTGCCGGGTCGTCGGAGTATGACGTCAGGAAAAAGGTGAAGCAAGCTCGAAAAGCTACTAGAATGCTACATCCGGTCCTATGGAACTCAGAGATGTCTATTAATCTATCCTAACTTATTCTTCGGAAGCCTGGACTATGAGCTCCCGTCTGTACTCAAAGATGCAGGCGGTTGAAATGGATTTCTGAAGGAGGTGTCTCAAGGCTGGATAGACTAACAAACGAAGAGATTTGACAGAGGATGGATGCGAATATGTCAACAAATGAAAGAATCGGGACACGCCCACTAAGATGGTACGGCCATGTGAAGAGAATGGTATTTGAATGTTTGCCGAACCGAGTACTGGATTGGGTTCCACCTGGGAGAAGAGTACGCGGACGGCCCAGAAGCAGGTGGATGGAGGGAGTCCAGGAAGAGATGGCCGGTAGGGGTCTCCAGGAAGATGATTGTGTGGATCGAGAGGTGTGGAGCTCTGCTCTGACAGGTCGAGGCAACCCATGTTGGAACGCCTATAATAATATATAATGACGTAAGTCAACAAGATCCAAATTAAAGTAATGTTCAATGAACATTCTTCCCCAGGATGTTCTTAGTTGGTAAAGCACCACGACGGATACATGGGAGACCGGGGTTCGAATCCCGGTCCTGGTCATATCTTTTCTTTTTAAATAAAAATAATTTTAAAAAGTTGTTTCTCGATACGAGGAAACTCCGATAAATTATTACATCACTTTTATATAATATAGAAGTATAAATAAAATACTAGATTATGGTTAAAACTGAAAAACCGGAAGTATACTATTGTTTTACAGCTCGAAATAAGTTTTAGTAAAAAGTTATACCGAAAGAGTTCGTTTTAATTTCGGTATTACAGACTTTAGTAACCGGTTAATGGCATAAAGTAAATTGTTTAATAAAATATTTTTATTAAAACGGAAGTTTCATCAATGCTCCTGTTGTTGTCAGCAATTATATACTTCCTTGAACTCCCCTCCTCTTTAACATGTATATATACTCCCTATAAGTTTAGGATAGGGAGAAGGTAGGAATTAATGGAGTAGAGAGTAGAGATGTAGTTGTTAGTTCATAGTATGTAAGGGAATAGTGAATATATTAGATGTAGTCCATATTCTTGCTTTACTTTATTTTATTTTTTTACTTGATTTACTTTATTATAGGCGTTTAATGAGTTCCATGCCTCCCGATCCACCCAATCATCCTCCTGGAGTCCTCGACCATCCATCTCATCCTGAACTCCCTCCATCTACCTGCTTCTGGGCCGTCCGCGTGCTCTCCTTCCTGGTGGAACCCAATCCAGGACTCGGTATGGCCAACAATCGAACCCCATTCTCTTCACATGATCTCCGCGTTCCCCGATCCTTTAACTTGTAGATATAACCACATCCATGCTCTGTCAAATTTCTTCGTTTCTTACTTTATCCAGCCTAGTGACACGTCCTCCAGAAATCCATCCAATCCAATAATTACGGGGGCTCATACTCCAGGTTTTCAAGGATTATGTGAGGACAGTTTCCATTATGGCTTTGAAAATACGGGGTTTATTTTCTTTAGATATCTCTGTGTTCCAGAGGACCGGATGAGGCATTTCGGGCTTGCTTCGCCTTTCTTCTGGCGTAATAATCAGACGACCCGGTAGTATCCAAATAAGATCCCAGGTACTTGAATACATTCACTTTTTTACAGGTCTCCCTGTCAATCAGAAGCGGACTAGTATCAGTATCTCCGATTGCCATATACTCGGTCTTTTCCAAGTTAATTTTTAAGCCCATCGTTTCGTAGCATATCTTTAGGGCATACACCATCATTTCTGGGTAGACCCTCACAAATACGACCTGGTCGTCAGTGAAGAACAAGGACAACAGCTGTTCGCATTCAATGAACGGCCCAACATCCCCACACACCCTGTACCATTACTCCATAGTCAATAAGTTAAAATGATAGTCAATAGTAAAGTATATCTGTTCAATATCTCAATAAATCTATTTATGTCATACTAGTCTTCCACCGTTTTTTAACTCTTTAATATCCATCAAAATAACTTATTTAATTTCTACTACAGTCAATAAGCCGGAAATGATATCTTTCCTTAAAGCGACAAACAAATTTTGTTCCAGAAATATATCTAAATGTAAACAGCCCACAAGATATTATGGCAATAAAGGTATTAAACGACTCACTCCATTCTATTTTTTCCGAATCATCGAAATTGAAAAAGAGATGAATCATCGGGGACAAAAAGACGACGCCATCGCGTGTCATTTCGCGATATTGCGTTTCATAGATTAAATGCTTCATATGTCCTGGTCGGGACTTGTAGGAGTCAATAGATCTCTCCAATTAAACTCTAGCAAACAAAAAGAGATAAAAGTAAAATTTATTTTGGACCTAGATGTAAAATTTATGTACTAATAGATTCGCATGTTAATCAAAATATCTCATATTGCTAATTTAGTTTTATTTCACAAGAATTAATGCAATTGAAATTGACAACTTGAGGCTATAAATTGCAAAAGTATAGCGAAAAAAGTGATATAAATTAAGTGAAGGAATGAATCTTTACTAACCGTTCAAGGGTTTGCAGCAAGAAATTGTACTTTTTTAAAAAAAATTCATATTCATTAGTTCATGTTTTAAAAAGTATATTTTTTGTTTGTTATTATCCATCAAGTACTGACATAGTTTTTTCTTAGTGATACCTGGTCCCTCAGACCACCATATTTAATAATAATAATAATAATAAAGCTTTATTGGCATCAAATTACGACAAAAGCCTCTCCCTTAGGAGGTAAAATGGAGCTCAGCTCCAAAATATAATTTTATTATATTATAAATATAGGTTTTTTTTTGTGACAATATAAAATAAAATAACCAATACTCGTCACAGATTACAAAAAAACACAACAAAAACACTCTTTTAGAACAAATATAAATAAGTAGTTATAAAATAAAATAAAATAAACATCATTCATTAATCATTACTATAAAAAACAAAACAAAAACGTTATTTTAAAAATAATTATAAATAAATAATGAAACTATATTACTACCACTTTCACTATAAAACACCAATCACTACAAACCACAAAAACAAAACCAAACATTTTCCCTTTTATAGACACTTCACAATTCTAGACCAACAGTCTCTGTCCCTGCCCACTTTGATCCAGTTAGTTCCCACTCTTCAGGCAATCCCACTCGTTTGGCCGATCGGAGTCCACTCGCTGCTTTTCGACCATCTCTCATCCTTGACTCCAGTCCAGGTGTCTAGCCCACAGCCCTTTCAGTTTTCGGGCCTCCTTGCTGAGACCTTTAACTTTTACACGAGTTAGGATAACTCGGTTCTTAATTTTCTCAACTCTTCGGACTCCCATCATACTCCTTAAAAGTTTCATTTCCATGGAGTCCAGTTTCGCCTGTTCCTTTTTTGTTAATACCCAAGTCTGAGCGCCATACAAGATTGAGGGGTAGATACAAGACTGTAGGACTTATACTTTTAATTCAATTGTGAAGTTACCCTTATTTTTCAAGGACCAATATTTGTGCCATCCTATTTTTATTCTTCTGTCCAGTTCTTTACTGTTTTCTTTTCTAAAGAAATTTCCTGCCCTAAATATATAAGTTGCTTTGAGCATTCTGTTGTATGTTCTCCTATTGTAATATACTGTTCTTTTGTAATTATTTTAGATTTTTGGTAATTTATTTGTAACCCATATTTTTTACTTCTATCAATCAGATCATTGACCATTTTGAGCAAGTCAGATTTGCTAGGAGCAATTGAACATATCTCGTCTGCAAACCTTAAATTGTTCAAGCACCTGCCATTCATTCGAATGTCTCTTCCTTCCCATTCGAATTCCTTAAAGAGTTTATTAATGAGGCAATTTAGGAGAATCGGTGATAGGGGACATACTTGTTTCACTGCTCTTTTAATGCTGAACTTTTTGCCATCTCTATCAACAGCTACAAAAGCCTTCCCCTTTCTGTATATTTCTTTGATTAACCACCCTATTTAAAAACGTGTTAATACAAGCAAAATAATATATGTATATATATATATATATATATATATATATATATATATATATATATGTAAATATAGTAACAATCATCTTACTTTTTGTTTTACTCACTTTAATCGGCTTTCATTGCCCAAAATTTAATCAAATTCCGTATAACAAAGAACAACTAAGATCAAAATAGGAAATAGTAAAAATTATTAACATGTTCTAAAACTTGTTTAAAACAAATTAATTACAATATATTTAAATTTCATTTTAAACAATTTAAAAAATATTAATGAAACTAAAAATACTTTTAAAAATTAAAATTGTCACTAACTTCAAGAAATAGACAACCCATTTTCTAGGAGCACTTTAAGAATATGTTTGTTTTCTTTGTCACAAAGGAAATATTTGGTCTCTTTTTTTTTTTAATATTAAGTCAAATGTAATCATTATTACAAATACCCTTTTTGAAGATGCACAATTTCTATCGTATCTAACATATTTTCCAGTTGTTATTATTAACAAATATGATTATTTATATATGATTTAGTCGTTAGTATAAGTTGAAAGTGTTAACATATTTATTCCTAAATATATATAATATAATAGTACTAGGTACATAACTGTTACTTCATAATGTAATATAATACTTCTAGTATAAATTGTATTAAACCAAAAAATAGGAGAAAAAAAAGTTAAGGTAAATATTGTTATGATTAACGTTCTCGTTTAATTGAATTCGTTAACATTTCATTATTCATTAATATCGAACTATTCAGCAGGATTGTATTCTCAGAAAGGAGTACTCCATGAAGTTAAAGAGAAAGTTAAAATAATCTGTGAACGAGGGTGATTTCCGCAAAGTACTGTGGTCGCTGATGATAGTTTAAAAACAATTTTAGGTAGTAGTTAAATGGCCACGAAACATCTTATCTCAATGATGATTCAAATAGTAACTTACTCACTTTGCTTCTAATATATACCCTCTCCTCCTTACGGTTAGCGTACAACAAAACTGATTTTGTCGGGCGTTGGCGGACAGAATTACTCGAACGTGCATGTGCTCACACTGTTGTCGACATTGGATGTTGCCGGTCTTCTGTAGTTGATTGTGCGGCTTAACAAAGTGAAGACGCGCTTTTAAAATGGAGGAACTCGAAGAAATGTATCTATTAAAAAAATTGGTCACCATTTTTTTAAATGTCCGCAACCGCTATATCCATTTCCGAAGCAACTTGAGCCCAGTTTTGCAACATCACGATAATTGTAATTTTTTTAATGTTTATCCCACAGGGTTGGTCTTATTATAAACACAACTAATTAATTTTTCAATATCCATACTCGTTTAGGTTGATAACAACACACAAACATGACAGAATTATTAAATTAAACTATGAATACACTAAATTTGCGCTGTAGTCGCCGGCAGAATCGCTAGAAATCCCAACAACTTCGGACTCATCAGTTGAACGGCCGTGAACGGGCGTCATCACGCGCTTTCTTTCTTTTACATACGGCCAAGCTTGGCCGATGAAGCCTAAGAAAATATCGGCCGATAACAGTTCAGGCTAGTCGTAATGTTATTTTAGTATTTTTTAATGTGTATGTGAAATAAAGTCTTTTTAAAAACCATACTAGTGCAGCAAATTATTTAACTAGATAGTAATTACAACTAATTAATAAAAGGGAAAATTTGAATTTAATTTGAAAAAACATTAAAAGAACATCTACAGAGAACAAAAGAGTATTTAAAGAACAAAAGAAATCTGAACGGGAAAAAATGGCCTCTCCAGTTTGCGATCGAGACAAAACAAATCAAATCGCCTTTCCGTTATAAAGTAATTTTTTGTTTCAACGAAATAGAAAGGGTCGAATACAATAAATTTTGTTTTAAACATTTAACAGACCTTAAAAAATGTTGTTTTATGCTCCCCACCAGGACGGAAATTTAATCAATTTGCCTGTTCCAGTTGCATGAAAAAAAAAGTTGTTTTTGCCAGCCCTGATAACAATATTTCAGACAATAGTGATATAATCTATGGTTTTTAGACAACAGTGAAGGCTTTATTCAGCCGAGTGTTATCTTTTAACCTTTAATTCTATCTCTAGAACAAACCGAGGATTTTAATCGCTGGCTAACAGGCTTTTTTATCCTTATGGTTCATATAAACATAACATTGTTTTTTTCTTTAAAATAAAAAGTATTATATAATACATATATTTATAAAAATTAAAAAAACATGTACCACTACAAACCATGTACAGGGCCTGGGTTCAGTTCATGGTACAGACTGTACTTTTTCTTGAACAACGGTTTTGCAGGAGGTGATTTGTCCTAAATCACGCACAACCGCCAGATTTCCCCCTTATTTTTTGCTACTCACTTTATAGAGGCTGGGTGAGCCCCAGGACGATCCTAGATCCCTAAGGATCCATCTCCGGCTGTTAATATATTAAATAAAAGTCTTACCAGAAGCGGGATTTGAACCAGCATTATCGCCATGGTAACTCAGCGCTCTACCACTGGGCCACTGCGTTTCCCCACACATTTATAACTGTTTCTATATGGTTTTTCGTAAATTTAGTTCAATAACTAGATTGCCGGTTTCTTCTACCAAAGTAGAAATTATTTTTAAATGGGTTCCAAAAAAACTGTTTTCTCTAAGTGAAACGTTTTTTAACTCGACTAAAAATTTCTGAAAGGTTGTCATCATTCTTGGAATCAATGAAGAATTTTATAAGTAATAGAAGTTTCAAATAAAAAAATTAAGAAACAACTTCGTTATAGCATTCGAATCGAAGCAAACAATTATAGTATTCCAGAAATACTCGATTAAATAAATTGAATTCATTACCCGTGAGATGACTGAGTTGAAATAAAAGTGCATTGAGAAATAAACAAATATCGGTTTATTTAACCCTCCTAATACCGCCGGGTGGGGTCCCCCAACGACCCCAAGCTCATATTATTGACTCTCCTTAAGTCAAAAACCAAGTTAGGCTCACGAGCCTATAGGACATTTATCCTTAGACTATATGTACCACGAAGAGTAGAAGATGACGAATTTCATGCTCAAAATAAATCACTGTGGACTAATTGTATTCCAAAAAACGTGGATTGGGTCCCGGAACGACCCCACCTGGTAGTTACTGTTAGCCTTATTTCAGATCGCCCAAGTCACAGACTGTACCATTTCAGGGTCTTTATATAATTTGCTAGAAGAATATTTACATTTAAAGAGTCAGTTTACCGGTGTGGGGCCCAATTACCACCATAAATATAGATTATTACGGTTAAGTAATTATATTTTCTGGATGTCGTTCAAGCTTTGGTATGCTTTCGTTGGAATTCTCTGTCTTCCTTCTCTTTTTCATCTTTTGTTCAGAAGCTATGAATTCTTTGATGTGTGTCCGTTCCTTGATATTTCTCAGATGAATTAGGTACCTACGAAACGAAAGAGAGAAAGGGTGGGGGGCTAGATTTTTCAGAACTCTACTTGCAGAATTTCTGTCATTTGCTAATTATCACAGCTGAAACATCCTCGAAAATGATATTGAGAAAAAGCCTGACATCATTGCCCATTTCAATGACACGAAATGAGGAGTGGACAATTTTGGCAGAATGATAAGTGAGTATACCTGTCAGCGGCAAACTAAAAGGTGGCTCTTCAAACTTTTTATCACTCTATATATTATATATATAGATAGATATTGATGCACTAAATGCATTCGTCTTTGGATTGATCTAGATATGGAATGGAAAAAGGCTTATCAAAACGATTTTTTTAACTTGAACTCGGAAAAAAATTCCCTGCGCCAAAGATTCAGAAATGGTTACGTGAATAAAGGGTAAGGTATTACTTAGGCACAAGAAAAAATGACACTAAAGTAAACTTGTTTGTAATGTTTGCAATAAATATATTTGTAAAGAGAACAGAACCACAGGATATTCATGCCTTCATTGTAAGTAGGCAATTTAGCTTCTTTTGGAACATGTTTGCTATTCCCTAAAATGAGTTATTTTCAAAATAAATAAAATTATACATTTTGATAGTTCAAAAATGGTTGTCATTACTTTTCTACATTCCCATTCTATCAGAATGACAAGCAATGGCTCTTAGATGGATGATATCATCGTAGCTGATGGCAGAAAACGATGGGGTCCTCCAGCTACCCCACCTGGTACTACGTGTAACTTTTTTAACCCGGTATTAGGAGGGTTAATCGAATTCCTAAACTCAGCTTTAAGAAGCTATTTTATTTCAAAGAGATATTAATTTTTGAGGAAATCGAAAAAACGTTAAGTAACTACAATAAAATGAGTAATCAAGTTTTTTAATCTAGTAATTGGCTTTTGTTTGTTTATTTAACTTCACTGCTATGGTACTTTGGCTATTAGTAGCCTGAAACAGCTCGCCGTTTCAGGCTACTTCAACACTTACTACACAAACGCTCTAAGCTCCCAATTAATAACAAAAGACTCATATACATGACAATCATTAGACTCATCTGGGCTTACGGAGTAGAGCATTGCGGGTCCATAAACCCATCGAATTTCTCTCGTATCCAATACAAAATCCTTCGTAAAATCCTCAATGTTCCTAACTTTGTTACGAATAAAATCATACATAATGACCTCAATGTCACATTTGTTACTGATTTGGCCCGAACCCGATACCAACCATTTCATGACAAACTATTCTCACTGATAGTTTTAAACCTAACAACCTCTTCAGTTCCCGATAATCGTCTAGAGGATCTGAAAAGAAAAAATATATTCTTTGAGTACTACCGATGGTAATCTACTTCCATTTACTTTGCCACTAAGTACCATTCGTAATATTCACTAGTTGTATTAATTCTGTCGTAAATTTCATTATTTTTTGTAAACATTCGTTTATAATCATTTATTATTTTTTGTATAATTAACTAAAAATAAAATAAAAATATTTCTGACTGACAAAAATTTATTTCTGACTGAAATAATGGATATTGCACAGAAGTTGCCATGGAACGAATTAGAAATGGTAACTAATTAGAACCTCACTTTTGTTAATTAACTTGGCAATAAATGAAACTAATTAAAAACAAAATTGTCTCAACCTCTATTCAATTTCTAAAATATGACAAACTTCAATACTACAGTTCCTAAACGTTGGAGTTTTAAATGGCAACATGAATTCAATTATTAAAACAACACAATATCAGATATTGCACAGATAATAAAAAAATCGAAACTTATTAAAAGAACAACAAAAACAGTTTCGACTATAAAACTCATTTGGACAACTAGAAGTCATTTGGACAACATTATTTTTATGTCTTAAAAATTCCCATATTTCTTCTTTTTTAAAATACAAATATTTTTTTAATGTTTCGTAGTTCTTTTTTAATTGTATTTTGAAACCGCCAACACCCTTATGGCCCACCCTGTATATCACATAATACAATGATACGATGATGAGGCACAGTAGTGTTTTATGGATAATTATAAACAAGTTGTTTAACTAAGATACAAACAAAATATTAATTGGTAATTAACATTTAATTCCCTATTTATTTACGTTAATTCTATCAATTTCGGGATACCAGAGTAATAATTTAAGATAATTACTCAATTTATTGTTTATTGAAACGTTTATTATAAATTGGATTCTTTTCCAGAGGTTGGTAGTGTTACCAATTTACTGTTCAGTCAACTTAATTCCTTAATTAAACCATCAATATAGTATTCATAAATATATAGTGCACCTGGGTTAAGTAAGCTATCATTTAATATGTACATAAATTACGATTAATGATTCATGATGACACTTACTTGGTAAAATAGGTTACGCCTATACATAGGGTTTTGGCCTGGCCGCCTTCGGACTCTTCTGTGCCAGCATCTTCAGCTAGCCTCTAGCAGCTCCCGGCTGCTATTCGGGAAATCAAACTTCGACTCCTCCTCGAAGTCTTTACCAGTAGTACTATCTTGAACTCCCTCACCAGGGGGTCTTGCTACCTGCCTGAGTGCCCTAGTTCTTATAACCGTCATTTGCTCATTTTGTAAATTCATTTTTATTTTCATAATCACACTTGGCACGAAACACAGCATACTGGAAGCTCTAATTAGCAATACCAATGTAATTATTTTATAAAAATAAGTTCAAAGAAGGTAGTTCAACAAATAGAATATATAAATAAAACTTAGGATTCGGTTAAATTCAGTTTTAGTCTAGCTTCAGCCCAGGCTACTTGATTTAACTTCAAGTATCTCAAAGAGAAAAAGAAGTCGACAGTAGTTAACTTCGTTTATGCTAATAATTTATTCTGATAAATATTTAACCGAAGTCAGACTGAAAGGAGCAATTGGCAAAGTGTCCTTAGATCCTCGAGGATTAGGCAGAGGGAGGGGGGAGGCTCCAAGGTAATGAGGTTCCCTCCAAAGGATTCCTTTACATCCTTTCAGTCCTTACTTTAATTTGTTTAAATCAAACCAATAAGGATTTCTTTTTAAAATTTGATTATACTAATACTGCCTAGTTGCTTTATTTACTTTATTGTACAGTTCTTATTATTTATTATGTATAACGACCTCTAGATATCGAATACCTTTACCACTACAACCCACGAACGGGTCTGGGGGTTCAGTACATGGTAGAGACTGTATTGTTTCTTGGACAACGGTTGTACAGGGAGGTGATATGTCCTGGATCACGCTCAGCCACCAGGTTCCCCCCCCTTACTTTTAGTATCCACTTTTAGAGGCTGGTTGAGCCCAAAGAGGGTCCTAGATCCTATAGGGTCGCCGGCCGCTAACAGATAAAATAAAAGTCTGCCAGCGAGCGGGATTCGAACCAAGGACCTTCGGATTTCCAACTCAGTGCTCTACCACTGAGCCACTCCGCTCTTTTCTAGATATCGATTATGAGTTAGAGACAGTAGTGTATTATGTAATAATGATGCCATGAGTAATTATTTATGAAAATTATTCAACTTATTTATTTATTTTACCGTCCAGACTTTATTTTTAATCGGATTATTTCCATAGGTCGGTTGTGTGTTTATCAAATTACTAATCGGTCAACTTAATAATTTCATTAAGTCATCAATATCTTATTCATATACATGGGTTGAGTAGGCACCTTAATCATTAGAATGGATATACTTTAATAATACAATCTCATATTTTTAATTCCATTCTTCTTCTTTTTCTTCTTCTTTCGTTCTTCCCATCATATGGCTATGTCCGGTGATAAAGCCAGGAAATCAGTGGTCCTCCTGAGGTCATCCAGGGTCCCTTAGAGCTTGGCCTCCAGCGCCGTTGGTTCAGGCCAAATCCGATTTCGTGCCTCTTCGAGTAATTAGCAGTTTTGGAGGATGTGCTCAGCTGACTGATCTTCTTCACCACAAGCGCACAGGGGGCTTGTTCCTATTTTGAGGTTCTTGAAGAGATAGGAGTTTAATCTATTATGGTTTGTTCGTAGTCTGAAGATTACAACTTGTTCCTTTCTATTGAGTTCGTGATATGCATCTTTGTGGTTTTTATGTGGGTAGTTGTTATTTCATGTGTTA
This sequence comes from Troilus luridus, assembly GCA_964056705.1. NCBI lineage: Eukaryota > Metazoa > Arthropoda > Insecta > Hemiptera > Pentatomidae > Troilus > Troilus luridus. The sequence goes on from OZ057412.1 coordinate 12,349,466, forward strand.
TTTATAGCGCTTATTATTATTATTATTATCATCTATATTTTCTCCTCGTATTTGCGGGTTCAAAACAGAGATGGGGGACAAGTCCAACCATCTGCAGTTATTATTTTGGTTTTTATATTTTTCAGCTCTACACATTCAGAAATTTTCTAACGATCCTGGCTGTGTCTAGGAGAACTGCCTGTTGAGACTCCTTTAAAACCTCGACCGGAATTCCCAGTTTCTCAATGCCCTCCACCGTGGATTTAGAAACCAATCCATTCGTGGAGATCACAATAGGTGTTACCACCACGCTTTCCATATCGTATAGCTCTTTTAGCTCAGCCGCAAGTTCCTGATACTTCCGAAGCTTCTCTCCAATAGTTGAGCTCACATTATTGTCGTTAGGGATCGCAATATCAATTATACTTGCTTTCCTCTCACTCGACTTTATAAGGAGGATATCTGGCCTATTATGATGCACAGTGTGGTCCGTTATAATGGACTCATCCCAATATAATTTAAGGGGACCTTTTTGTAGTAGTCTAGTGGGTTGGTACTTATAATATGGTGTCTTTACATCTAGAAGGTTGTATTTCACCGCCAGGGCTTGATGCAAAATTTTGGCCACATTGTTATGCCTCTGAAGATATTCAGTGCCAGCCAACACTCCACATCCACCAGTGATGTGTTGGATTGACTCCAATGTAGCCGAGCATAGCCGGCATTTATCTGGCGTTGATGAGTCTTTTAAAACATGCCTTCTATATGATCTGGTGGCGATAACTTGGTCTTGAATGGCGATAACAAACCCCTCTGTCTCGGAGAATATCTTGCCAGTTATTATTATTATGTTTTTCTTCTCAGCATTGCTGGTTGATATATCTTAACCGGACCATGGTCAAGGTCAAGCTTAATCGTCTTATTTATCGATATTTAGAAATTTCCGTACAATACTAGCAGTTCCCAACAACACTGCTTTTTGTAGTATTTCAACTTCCTTGTTCAATTCAAGGATTTTCAAGGATCTTATTGTTTCCTCTGGGATAAGTCCATTCGTAGACACTACAATTGGCAGTACTTCAACCCTCACCAGTCCATAAAGATGCTTCAACTCTTCGCTAAGCTCCTGATATTTCCGAATTTTTTCTCCTATTGTTTTGTGCACGTTATCATCGGAAGGAACTCCTATCTCAATAATCTGTGCTTTCTTTGCTGCCTTGTCAATAAGCACGATGTCAGGTCTGTTGTGAGATATATGGTGGTCTGTTATCATCGTATGGTCCCAATATAATTTAACATTACCACTTTCTAATAATGCTTCAGGGTGATATCTGTAGAAAGGTTGGTGATCTTTAATTAGATCACATCTTTTAGCAACTGCTTGATGAATGACCTTCGCTGCATTATTGTGTCTTTGGAGGTATTCTTTTCCCACTAGTACCTGACAGCCTGAGGTCACATGTTGTATTGATTCATTTGTTGATTTGCAAAGACGACACTTATCATCAATGGCCTCTTGTAAGATATACTTCCTATACGAACGCGTTGCCATTACTTGATCTTGTATAGCTAAAAGGAATCCTTCTGTCTCTGGAAACATACTTCCATTTTTCAACCATTGGACAGATGCTGCTAAATTTATTCCAGAGGTTTTTAAGGCGTTGTAAAATCTGCCGTGAAGTTGTTTACATTTCCATGACTCAGTAAGACTCTGTTCAGTAAGGTTCTCGTTTTGTTCCTCTCGAAGCAAGTTTAGTGCCGTATATCCGTGGTCAAGCCTTGTAATCACTCATAATACAGGTGAAGTACTGCTCATGACATAGGCCTTAAGTTGTGCTTCCTGTTCTCTGCACGATTTTAATAAACTAGTGAGACCTCTTCCTCCTTGTTTCCTGGCTATAGATAGTCGAGGGACTGAGGAGTTCGGATGCCGTTGCCTCGATTTCACCATATGCGTTCTAATGAAACGGTCCATTCTTTTAAGATCGGTATCTGACCATTTTAATGTACCAAAGGAGTACGTGACCGCTGATATAGCCCATGTATTCAAAGCTTTTATCAAATTTCCAGAGTTTAAATTAGTTTTTAAGATCCTCTGAACTCGTTTCTTGAATTCATCCTCAATTGTTTCTTTTACGTCCTTCTTGAACTTTAGAAGCTGCGTGATACCCAGATATCTGTATGAATCAGTTTTCTTTAACTGCTTGATAACTTCTCTGTTTGAAAGTTCTATATTCTTTGCATCTTTATACTTTCCTCTGTGAATGTTAACAGTTGCACACTTGTCCATTCCCAATTTCATGCCAACATCGGTGGTAAAAGAGCTCACTGACTCAAGTAAACTTTTCATGTCTCTCTCATTCCTCGTATATAATTTCAAGTCATCCATATAAAGTGAGTGTGAAATGATTACTTCTTTGTCAATTGCGTAACCCATACCAGAATTATTTAGTATGGAGCTTAATGGATTGATGGCCAGGCAGAACCACAATGGGCTTAATGTATCTCCCTGAAATATTCCTCTCTTTACAGGAAGGGTTCTATTATCTTCAGGTTTCTCATTTGTTGGATATTCAAGTGATATTCGCCATAGTTTCATGAGTCGTTGTAAGAGCTCTATTACGTTTTTATTAACTTTATAAATTTTAAGGACTTCTATTAACCAATCATGAGGAACCGAATCATAGGCTTTTTGGTAATCGATCCACGATATGGAAATGTTCCGACACTTTTTGGATACCTGAGACGCTATAAATGAGTCGATGAGCAGAAGCTCTTTGCATCCTTTTGAATTTTCTTTGCATCCCAGTTGTTCATCTGCCATCAATTTGAACTTTCTTAAATGCAATTTTAGTTTATAACTTATTATTGCGGTCAATAATTTATAAACGCTATTTAGGCAAGTTATTGGACGGTATTCTTTTGGTTCTGCTTTTTCTTGTTTCTGTTTCAAAATCAAATACGTCTTACCTAAACAAAAGTCGTTAGGAGGAATAACTGAATTACATAGCAGTTTCTGATAATAAGAAGCTAATACTTTGTGGGAGTTTGTAAAATATTAAAATATCTTCAAGTGTGAGTGGAGCATTGCTTTGTGGGAGGAGAGCCCCGGCTTTAGCTAGTTTGTCCGCTCTTTCATTCCCACTTATTCCACAGTGAGCAGGGATCCATTGCAAATCTAGGGTCTCACTGGCCTTCACTAGATTTCTAAGTTCCACTGCGATTCTGCCATAATTTTGCAGCTTTATCGGGCATTTTGGGCACAATTTCTTTTAGTTTTAGCTTATCCAGCAATGTTTTTGTTTTATGTATGTCACTCTGCCTAATATAAATAGTAATATGACGTATGTGAACAAGTTCCTAAATTTAAAGTAATGTCCAAAGAACATTCGTTCTCGTGTATACATCGCAAAACTTGCGAGAACACGGGGACATGGGATCAGATAAGAGAAAATATTTGTCCCCGGCTGGTATCAACCCCGGTAGCTTAGTTGGTGTAATCCTGTCAAGGTAATACAGAAGGAACCCGAGTTCGAATCCCGGCCGAGGGCATATCTTTTCTCTTCAAAATAAAAATATTTAAAATTAAAACAACTAACTAATAAATTATAAAATAGCACTTTAGTTGAAATGAATTATTTTATAATTGAAAATATAAGAACACCTCTTCATTTTGTTGTTAAAAAACAGAGAATTACTTCAATGTTCTAAGGTAGAGCGTAAATATCCAGTGTATTTTGACCAAGTAGACATTTCTACCCGAGCGGTCCTGCACAAGAGAAGAAATAACATAGAAACAATGCATCTCGCTTTCTTTTGTCATTTCCAGGATGGACTTTATAACGTCCGAGTTGACCTAGAAATTCTTAGAACAAAAGAACAAAGCAAGCAACAAACTATTCACGATCATTCCACTTCAGGATAATTTTCTCTTCTTTTTACTTCTTGAAATAAGTGATATCAAGTGTTCGTGCCTGTTGGTACATTCAAAGGTTACAGTTGTGTTTACTAGAATTATAAATTCGCACCTGAGAAAACATTTACATAAAGCAAATCATCTGAAAATATATTAAAAATGCAAGTTAGATATAGAAAGAAAATATATAGAAAATATCTAGCAGGTAAGCTAAGTATAATATTTACAGCCCCGTTGAATAAGTGGTTAAGTCGAATTTTGTGCAGAAAGAGTTAACTGCTTTAAAATAACCGGATTCGTATCTTACTCGTAGTTTTTGGCTTGAAATGGAGTTGTAATTTAAGCAATAATTACTTCTTTTCAAGCCGATGTCTTTCTTAGCGCCTATTCACTACGAAAATAACTCGATTCCGCTTACTTAAGCACAAGAAACTCGTTTTGGAGAAAATTAGACTTAACCACTTATTCACCGGGGCTGCGGATAAAGTGGAATTAAGCTTCAACAGCACCGCAATATTATTTAATGGTGATAAATTAAGGTTATCCTGTTAAGATGGGGATATAACCATTAATTAGTGGTTGCCGGTTCTGTATGAAGAGAAACCTTTAGTGGACTGTATGAAAACATGTGGTGGACTGTATTGAAACTTAAAACATAACATTTTATTGAACTAATTTAGACTGTTTGTGACTATGAAAAAAACAGAAAGAAAAATGAAAATATACATGCTACATAGTTGAAGTTGAGGTGGATTTCGGTTTTTCATGGCATTTCTTTGTCAGAACGTCTTCTGCTCCCCATTCTTCAGTCTGGGTAGCCCTGGACTTACTCACGATGCATCTCTCAAGATGGCTCGCCACTTACTCTCTTGTGACGAACAACTCAGACTCTACGTGGGGTTGCCTGTTTCTACTTCAATTTCCTATTTCATATGCCAGCATGATTAATTTCACGGTGTGCCGTGAACAAATAGCAAAGATAATATAATAATTCATAAATAGTTAATAATAAAGGTTGTATAATTACATAAGGCATATAAAGTACAATATTAATAATAATCCATGAAATAGAAATAGAACTATTATTCGTCTTTTTCTTTTTATATTTATTTAATTTGAGTACTACCATTGGGTAGTTTCTCTACTTGCCTTTATCTAATGTCATTATTTATTGTTCACTATATTGGCTGGATGTATACTATTATACAGTTGTAAATTTCAATAAGTAACTTTAAAAAAAAAATTAATTTATCCAAGCATTCAATCAAAAAACATAACCTAATAATGAAATTAAAAAACTTTAAATTCTGTATCTGAGTACAACATAACTATTCAGTTAATCAATATGGTCGAAAACAACGATAAATTCATGATATTATCTAATAATAATTTATAAATTTGATAAAAAGATTAAATTAATTAAATAATAGTAATAAAAAAACCCTCTTCGATGGCTTGATTCGGATACCTAATTAGTTGATAAAGGACTCATCCAGCGCCTTTTCTCCTCCACGTATTCATGTACGACTACACAGCGAATATATCACTTCTTCGATTTTTTATGTATGTTCATTCTTTTCTTATAAGTGGATATTTTGGACTGTAATCGGTTTTTTTTTAAATTATATTTCTTAAGAAAATGCCTTAATCTTATTTTCCTGCAATCACTGAGTTGAAGTAACAATCCCAAGATCGGAAGATTATAATTATAGCCTGTTTTATTTTTTAAATCGATACATTCAATTTAAATTCAGAAACAGTGCTCTATTTTTTTTTAATGGCTTAAAAAAGTCAGGAACAGTAGCTAAGTGATTTGGTAGATTTAAAAAAATATAAGTAAAAAAAAGGAGTTCCTCGGTCCGTTCTTAAGAAAATTCAATAAAATATGCCATCACTAAAGACTTTTTTATATATAATGTAGCAATATTATTATAGATTTTTAATTGGTATTAATTACTCTTAGGTAGCAGATTAGCTAAGTATAATATAGTTCAATTAAAGTTCAACAGTAGCGCCTTCATCTCGAAAGATATACAAACCCGCACAACCGCTCAGTCTTGACGGAAAGGAAGGTCGACAGCCCCGTGCGACAACATCGTCTGTAGCGAATATTGTGTATTATTGTGTAATTGGGAAAATAATGGTGAATAAAAGGTGTCATAATTCATAAATAATTAATAGCAAAGGTTTTATTATTAGATAAGGCATATATTTATTTATAATTTATTCAATGTAAATTACAACTGTTCGTAACCAAGTAAGGAACATTGAGGATTTTACGAAGGATTTTGGATTGTAAGGAGATAAGGCTTATAAAGTACAATTTCAATAATAAAACCACCGTATGGAAAAAGAATTATTATTTGTCTTTTTATGTTTTTAATTTATCCAAGCATTCAATCAAAAATTATAATCTAATAAAAATAATTAAAAACATTAAATTCTGTATCTGAGCACAAAATAACTATTCAGTTAAGCAATATGGTTGAAAAGTCATGGTATTTTAATATATGAAAATTATAAATGTAATAAGTCGATTAAAAATAATAAAACAATTAAGGAGTGAGTTAATAGTTAATAATAAATAAATGAATATTTAAAGTATGGTGTAGTGGTTAACAATCTGCTTTACTCAAGACCACGGCAGGTAACCTTAGAATGTTTAAATTTTTTTTTTTTTGCCGTCCTCCCTTAGCATCATTTAATTAGCCATAGCAGCATAAAGTGACTTTAAATGAAACAAACAAGCTGTTTAAAAGTATAAAATGTAATGAATAATAAAATGTATATGAGGAAGAAAATAGTACGGGTGGAGGTCAGAAAATATTTTCTTTGATGAGTAAAATTCTATATTTAAAACCCACAAAAAACGTTTCTACCCACATTGCAGGTCTTCTTCTGGGCTTATGATTGAGTCAACTTTGACTACTTTGACTACTACAATTTGACCGGTAGTCAACTGTCAACTATAGGCCCCATTACAAGCCCTGAAGAAAACATTGCGTCGAAATGTTTTCTTTAAAAAAAAATAGAGTATAAGTAGTTGATAAGCCACTGTCGCTAAAGATAATACCAAATATCAGATTAAGAATGATATCGCTGCCACGACCGTAAGCGTTCCCATAACGACCATTATCAGCATGTTTTACTTTAAAATAGCTTTATCTAAGCTCATTAATTTTTCATGATGAACTTCATAAATACTTTTCCATTTACAGAATGGATCGTGATACTTCAATCTAATATATTCGTGGCAATATCACCCCTGGGCGTTTAGTCTGATGAATATTTAATAATTCATGACATTGACTAATTTTTGCCACTAATCACATTAATGCAAATAATTGGCTCAAAGTTTTACTTTAAAAAAAAGCAGAAGAGGAAATGAAGGCTATGGGAGATGGAGGCACCGAAATTTCTTTAAATTCAGGAGTCTCACTCCTTCCTTCTGAATATTTAGTGAAATTATTATTCATCAATCGTGAAAGGGACTCTGATCCTGATGAAGAACCCAGGGGAGGTGGAAATGAAACTAAAAACGAAATGAAAAGAAGTTTTTTACTATATCCCCTTCTGTTTTATATACTCCAATAAATCACGCAATTTCATTCTGTATAAGCATGATTTTTCTTTCTTTTTAAAATATATAAATATTTTTTGGTTTCAGAAAGCAATATTATTTTATCAGTAAATCATAAACCTTCTTGATGTTGTCAATATTTTAATAATAATAATATGTAAACTATCAATTAGGGAGCGGGTTAGCTCAGTGTGTAGCGCACGGCGTTGCTTTGCCGAAGTTCCGCCTATGAAAGATAATTTATTTAATCTATTAACAGCCGAATTCTGTGGTATCTGTTGTTAGTTGATTGTTTTTTTGTCTATTTAACGTCACTTTATGCCCCTATGGGTAATCTGGTATACAAATTGGGGGAACTATACTCAATAGATCTTCTATGATTTTGGCCTTCGCCGATGACATAGATATTGTGGCAAGAACCCCTAGAGATTTAGAAAATGCTTTTAACAGTCTCCAGATAGCATCAGCTAGATTAGGTTTAGAGGTCAATGAATCAAAAACCAAATATATGCGTGCAGGCCAACAAGTGAATGTGCATGAACCATCGCATTTTATGGCTGGAGGGTTTAAATTTGAAAGGGTGAAGGAATTTGTGTACCTTGGATCGCAGGTGAACGCGGATAATGACATAAAAGCAGAAATCCATCGCAGAATTATGTCCTCAAATAAATGTTATTTCGGGTTACTGAAGCATTTTAGAAGCAGGGCTATTTCCCAAAACACGAAGGTGCATTTGTATAAGACCCTAGTAAGACCAGTTCTCGCTTTTGCCTCCGAATGCTGGACATTACCCAGTTCTCAGGAAGCCCTTCTCCTAAGGTTCGAGAGGAAAATTTTGAGGAGAATTTATGGCCCAGTTTGCACCAATGGGATATGGAGGATAAGGACGAACGCTGAGCTAGCAAGACTCTACAAGAGCCCAGATATTTTAAGGGTAATAAAAGTAGGCCGGATTCGATGGGCAGGTCATATAATTAGAATGACCCAGGATGAGATTCCTAAAATGGTCCTAGACGAAAGGATTTATGGGACAAGAAGAGTGGAAAGACCTCGGCTCCGATGGATCGATGGAGTGGCGGCGGATGCCAGGTCCATCTTGGGAATTCGCAATTGGAGAGCAGTGGCAACCAATAGAGAAGACTGGCGAACCAAGCTGCAGGAGGCCTTGACTCTACAGGAGTCAGTAGCGCCACGAATGATGATGATGATGAATATTTTAATAATAATAATATGTAAACTATCAATTAGGGAGCGGGTTAGCTCAGTGTGTAGCGCACGGCGTTGCTATGCCGAAGTTCCCGAGTTCGAATCCGCCTATGAAAGATAATTTATTTAATCTATTAACAGCCGAATTCTGTGGTATCTGTTGTTAGTTGTTTGTTTTTTTGTCTGTTTAACGTCACTTTATGCCTCTATGGGTAATCGGACGATGGTACATTGGGAGCTCTCAATTTTGCCTATCCAGCTTTTATTAGAAGAGGAATTTTTAACTCGCACCTGACATCGTACAGACTCGGGACCCCCGTTTAACGTTCCTTCCCTAGGACGGCATAGCCAAGGATTTTTTACTCCCTTCAAAAAATCATAGGGCCACCTGCCGGGCTATGAACCCGCGATCTTGGGTTTTGCAGGTTGTTAAGCTAACCACTAGATCACAGGTCGCCACTAATGTGGTATCTGGTTACAGACGAATATGTTTTTAGTAGAAATTTCAGATTAATGGGCTTTACTTTTCTATAAATTCAAGTTTGTCAATAATAATGTTTGATCTTCAACACAAAAACAGCTATCTACGATGATAATTAAGGATTATTATATTTAAGTGGGTTTTATTACTCTCATGAGATAACACAAATAAAAAGAAATTAATTAAAAAATATTTATTCTAAAGATTTAATAATATGAAAAGGGATGAAGAGACCTTAAATAAATGTAAAGCTAGTGGACAAATTCCAACAAAAAGCCCTTAAGTCTACAAACTAAAACAGAAATTGAAAATATCTGTCCAATATTTCGCCCATTCAGGCATCCTCAAGGTAGAAAGATAATAATAGCAAAGAAAAATATGAATAATGCATCCAAGAAACATCCCACCACCTCCAAGGCTCAAATCCAACTACTGAATCATAAGGAAGGTTACCAGACCCCAGCTGGATGAGGTTAGATTAAAACAGCTGATAAATACTCCAGAATTTTGAAACTTCGATATACACTCACCAAACTTCAAAAAACCAACCAGGAAAATAAAATAAAAATAGTAATAAACAACACAAAAGCATAAGACAAAAGATCATATGAAAAATGAAAGTAAACTTGCAAGAAAAAAAGAACATTATCAAGAAACCAGTGGACTTAAGGCTATTCCACAAAATATATTAATATGAAAAGGGAAAAAGATACCTTAAATAAATGTTAAGCTAGTGGAAAAATTCCAACAAAAAGCCCTTAAGTCTCCAAACTAAAACAGAAATCTAAATAAATTCTGGAGTATTTATCAGCTGCTTTTATCTAACCTTATCCAGCTGGGGTCTGATAACCTTCCTTATGATTCAGTAGTTGCATTTGAGCCTTGGAGGTGGTGGGATGTTTTTTGGATGCATTATTCATGTTTTTCTTTGCTATTATTATCTTTCTACCTTGAGGATGCCTGAATGGGCGAAACATTGGACAGATATTTTCAATTTCTGTTTTAGTTTGGAGAGTTAAGGGATTTTCGTTGGAATTTTTCCACTAACTAAAGATTTAATATTAGTTAAGCATAGTGCAGTACATTTTTCACTGACGAATGGCGAACGAACAATTTAGTTATACACTAGTTCTTGGTTAAAAAAAAACTTAAAAAATGTTGGTTATGATAACATAAATAGAAGATTGTAATTAGGTTATAACCATTTGTCCATTGACTCAAGCAGTCGAACCAGAAACCAGATTGTTTTCGGCGATGATTATAGAAAACGTCTGATGAATTTATGATTGAACTTCAAAGATAAATTATTTTCATCATAATTTTTTTTAATGACATTAGATAAAATTAAGCTTTAAAAATATTGTATTTTCCTCAAAGAATATAGTTAATTAAAAATATTTTGGAACAATTATAATATCAATTTACCTCCAACAATAACGGTTTTGTACCACCAATTACTAATTAATTAATAGATACCTGAGAGTAACCCGAGCTCTAAGCTGAACCTGAATTAACCTCAGTTGAAATCTCACGTAACTTTATCTGGAGGACTAAATCTTCCACATTACTTCGTTTTAGTAATTCATTATTTATAGTACAAAAATTATTCACGCATATATACAGACACATATATGTATGTATATATATATATATATATATATATATATATATATATATATATATATATATATATATATATATATATATATATACATATATATGTATGTATATGTGTGTGTGTGTGTGTGTGTTTGTGTGTGTGTGTGTGTGTGTGTGTGTGCTTGTGTGTGTGTGTGTGTGTGTTTGTGTGTGTGTGTGTGTGTGTGTGTGTGTGCTTGTGTGTGTTTTTAGTCACTTGTTTTTTACAACAGATTTTTTATTTTTAATATAAGCAATTATTACTATTCTTTATTGCAATATGCTCAATTATGACAGATTTTAATTTGTTATTTTGTTTATTTGTTAATAAAAAAATTTTAAAATAAATTATGCGTAGCTTGTGTCTTAGACGTGGACTAGTAGCGAGTAAATTTATCCAGTGTAAAATCTCTGAAATGTAAAAAACCGAAAGAAATATAACCTTGGATATTTTACTTGTCATGAACCAGTGCGTTATCTAATATAATAACCATCATTAACACGTTGACTGCCAGCTACGAGTTATCTCGTCCTGTTTGCCAAAACAAATTGTATAAATTTAGAGGCCAAAGATTGAAACAATTTTACTCACTTGGAATGGGGAAAAAATGCAAAAAATACTATTTTCATTTCTGTTGTGTGTTTGGATTGTAAGTAGAGTAAAAAGTAGGTAAGGTTTGGAAGTTTGATGAACCTGTGAACTGAGTGGATGACTGTTCAGTTTGTGATGGCTGTTGATGGCAGCTGTGTGTTGCAATTTGAAAAACATTGCTTTCTGCGTATATTCTGTGTTCTTGGGGTAAAGAGCGATGTTTCGCAGCTACATTCCTTCCAAATATTTCTAACCTGTCCTCACGTTTAATGTCAGCAAGCTTATTTCAAATAGTGACCAATACGCTATCTTCTAGTTTTCTTTACCGCTTGAACTCTCCCGGACCAGTAACTCTAGAAGTGATGGAAGCACTACAAGATGGATGTATAGGCGTGTCTGCGATCGACTGATTTGGGTGTTCGATGATTGCGTTTCCACATTTGATACCGAAGGAGTCCTTGGCGTCACTGGTGGGTCCCTGGTACCAGAACCCTGAAAATATAATATTAAAGTAGGCAAAATATAAATGATAAAATTTTATGTTTTAAGGTTTTAATGTAATGTTTTATATATACTGTTCCCTAACAGCGAGGAAGAGTGGAGAGAGATATGAAGAGGATTTTATGAACAATGGAACTTCCGAAATTGTCTAGGAGCCATAGATGGGAAGCACGTTCCTATAGCTCCTCCACCTGGAAGTGGTTCTGACTTTTTCAATTATAAGAAGTTCCACATCCAAGTTCTATTGGGAATCGCAGACTATGGCTACTAATTGATCTATTTCAGTTTTGGTGTAAACGGACGAGTCTCTGATGGAGGTGTTTTATCGTATTGTAAATAACAAAATGTTAAAGAAAACTCTATGAGTACCCGAACTAACCGTAGTTGATGGCACATTGTTGCCTTATGTCTTTATCGGTGATGAAGCGTTTGAACTGAGAGAGGACTTAATTAAGCCATTTAACACAAGCATGTTGAACCATGAGCGACGAATTTGTAACTACAGGTTCTCGCGTGCACGAAGAATTATCGAAAATGTTTTTGGCATTTTAGTTGCTGGATTTGGGGTTTTCCAAAAACCCACCAAGTTGCGTCTTGATCGTATAACACACGTTGTGCTTGCGTGCTGTGCCCTACACAACTTTTTGCGAACATCAACCAACAAATACATCCCTTCTGACTGCTTGGATGAAGAAAGTGATAGAGCCATAATGACTGGACTACGGATGGATGAGCGTAGAAAACCCCAGAGAACTCGAAAAGGAACCAAAGGGAATAAGGGAAAGAACACAAGGGATTAATTTGTTGAATATTTTAATGGTAAAGGAAAGGTTGCGTGGCAGAAGAAGTATGCATAAGCTTGGTTTACATATCCCATTTTTCTTCAACATCTTGTAGAGTGGAACGTCGATTATCCGAACTAATATTAACAGGGGTGGTTAGGATAATAAAAAAATCGGATAATCAAAACTAATACCCACCTAAGGAATAGAAAGGGATTCAGAGAAACAAATGAAATTGCCTAATTAGGTTTACAGTTCTTAGTAAACAAATACTTATTGAAGTCTAAGTTCATTTTTTTGCCGTTTCCTAGAAATGATTAGGGCCCATTATCGAGGTTCATGGAAAAAATCATTTCATTTCTCGTCAAATTGTATTTAAAGTAACAATACAAATAAGCAAATGGATGATCTGATCAAATAATTAAGATTACATTTGAAAAACAAAAACAGTTCTGTTAATTGAACGTTCAGATAATTGACGTTCGGATGAACGACGCTCTACTGTATTACATCGTTATGTATTTGTTTAACTATGTTGAATGTAAGACCATGAATAACTTTGTAATTAAATAAACATGTATGGTTATAAAGTTTAACTTACGTGTTTTAATAAACCTTCCAGTTATTCGTTCTGAAATTATATGAAAATTATTTTCACACTGACAATCAAAAAAAAAAAAATCTAATAATTCCTTCTCCGAATGAAAACCTTTTTCCAGTCATTTATGAAATACAACTTTATTATATGAAACGTTTCGACAACTACATGTCATTTTCAATCCACCTAAGAACTTTTTTTTATCATTTCATCTTTATCATCATCTTGAAAAGAGTTACAAGTCACACTTTTCTTTTTATTATTTCTTGTCATTTTTAAAAAAAAAATTTATATACTTGGCGGTCCATTATCCTCCATGGTCCTTTTGTTTAATAGTTTGAACTCTGGTCTCATTTTATATAAATTCAGTCCAGTTTACATCCATTTAAAAAATAAATAAATAAAAAAAATAATGGTTGTGTCCGTGAGCAGGTTAGAATTAATAGGGTGGGTCTATTGCTATAAATTAGAGAGGGCTTACTATTTATTATTACTTATTGGAGTCAATTAATAAACACATATTATTTATTAACTTTTATTATTTGGCCCTAGATGTGTTTTGCTAAATATATATCTCATAAAATATAATTTACACTCGCCTCATTTTAAATTTCTGCTGCTAATGAAGATATTGCCATCATCGGTGCCTCTTGAACTGATAGGAATAACTGGTCGGTAAACGTCATCCGCACCCATAGCGATCACCAACCTCCCAATTTTTTATAATTCCTTCCGAAAGGTACTTCTTAAACTGTTGATTTTCCTCGTTACTAACGATTTGCTTGCGAGGGGATTGGTCTGTTTAACCTTTTCAACAAAAATTTTATATGATTCCTCTCGTTTTTGTTTGTTACGATCGTCCTTTGAACTTAATTTCTACAAACATTCCTCCCCTCTGAACAGTTCTATAAATTCTAAAAGAAAGTTTTTCACCCAACTAACCAGATTATCACTCAGTAATTACAAACAGACAGACGAGGTCTGGAAAAGCGATTGAAAGAGTGATGTCAATCCAAACGACACCTGTACGCATGCTCAGATAACTAATGTGACCTACTGAACTGACGCGATGGTTCACATGCTCACTTCGGACTGTCGTCAATTCGGTGTGTCACACCGAAATGATGTATTTTCATCAGTCTATCAGTTCACTTTTTCGATGCGAGCTCACATTAATTTAGCTTACACGCGATCAGTTCGGTGTGTCAGTTCGATGTCAGTCGATGTGAACTGACACACCAAACTGACCCTGTGAAGCGGCCTCAATAATAATCTGTTGTATAGACAGGTCTGTTTACTGAAATTCTTAAAAAAAAAAAAAAAAAAATCGGTCAGATTTAGATAGCTCATACATATATATAGGCATATTACCTTTTGCCGGAAAATTGGTTTGCACACATCCGCTGCCTTATGAATGAAATTATCTTCGAAGCCGATAATACAGCGACTTCCTCACTATGTTTTACGTAACCTAAAGGTTTTGGCGCTGGATAAATAAATATATGGTTAAATGAAACCCAATGTTTAATATATATAACAATAATAGCTGTTGTAATAGTTTAAAAAAATATTAGCTAAAATTTGAAATTTAAAGAAATAATGAATAAATAAAAAAATGAATTGAAAAGATTTTCGATATTAACATATTTTTTGTGTTTACCAATTTACCAATAAGTCAACTTAATACCTTTATATCTTCCCCATCTTTCGGCTTCCGCTTCGGTCCTCTTCTTCCGTTTCACTTCAAGCGATTTCCTCGACTACCTTTTTCCTCCATGATCCTTTCTCCTTTAGGGTCTACCTTTGAGGGGGTCTATATCATCCCTTACGTTGAACCGCTACCTGCGTAGGTGACCTAGTTTTTATAATCGTCATTCTTGACAATTCTTCTTTTAATTCATATCTTCTAAAACCTAATATCGTCTGTACTAAATATACCAAATTGCGAAAATATTGAAAATTGCGAAAATGGACGATTGAGCAAATATGAAAATTTCAAAAACTGCGAAAATATAGAAAACTGCGAAAATATGAAAAATCGCGAAAAATAAAAAATTCAAAAAAGGTCAACATTTACGAAAATATACTATTAATAAAATACGAAAAACCACATTTTCGCAGTTTTCTGTATTTCCTTAATCGTCCATTTTCGCAATTCTCTAGGTTTTCACAATTTTCGAAATTTTAAATATGTTCCACATCTTTGTAGTTTTGAAGTGTTTGCAAATTTTTACATTTTTCATATTTGCTCAATCGTCCATTATCGCAATTCTCTGTTTTCACAATTTTCACAGTTTTTGAAATTTTCATTTTTGCTCAATCGTCCATTTTCGCAATTTTCAATATTTTCGACATTTTCGCATTTAACTGTTTCAGAATTTTCTATATTTTTCATATTTTATCAATAGTAAATTTTCGCAAATGTTGATATTTTCAATATTTTCGCAATTTGCCACATTTTTGAAAATTTCTTTATTTTTCGTAATTTCTCGATCGTCCATTTTCGCAATTTTCGTCATTTTCAATATTTTCGCATTTAACTGTTTCAGAATTTTCTATATTTTTCATATTTTATTAATAGTATATTTTCGCGAATGTTAACATTATCGAATTTTTTTATGTTTCGCAATTTTCCACATTTTCGCAGTTTTTGAAATTTTCATATTTGCTCAATCGTCCATTTTCGCAATTTTCAACATTTTCACAATTTTCTGTTTTAATAATTGTCTATATTTTCTCAATCTTCTATTTTCGCAATTGTTAATATTTTCGCCGTTTTTCCATATTTTCGAAATTTTCGATATTTCCACAATCATCTAAATTTCTTCAACCATACATTTTCGCAATTGTTGATATTTTCGAAATTTACCACATTTTCACAGTTTTCTGTATTTCCTTAATCGTCCATTTTCGCAATTCTCTAGGTTTTCACAATTTTCGAAATTTTAAATATTTTCCACATCTTTGTAGTTTTGAAGTGTTTGCAAATTTTTACATTTTTCATATTTGCTCAATCGTCCATTATCGCAATTTTCAATATTTTCGCATTTAACTGTTTCAGAATTTTCTATATTTTTCATATTTTATCAATAGTAAATTTTCGCAAATGTTGATATTTTCAATATGCTACTTCAATATGATATTTCGCAATTTGCCACATTTTTGAAAATTTCTTTATTTTTCGTAATTTCTCGATCGTCCATTTTCGCAATTTTCGACATTTTCGCAATTTTCGCATTCAACTGTTTCAGAATTTTCTATATTTTTCATATTTTATTAATAGTATATTTTCGTAAATGTTGATATTTTCAATATTTTCGCAATTTGCCACATTTTTGAAAATTTCTTTATTTTTCGTAATTTCTCGATCGTCCATTTTCGCATTTAACTGTTTCGGAATTTTCTATATTTTTCATATTTTATTAATAGTACATTTTCGCAAATGTTGACATTTTCGAATTTTTTATTTTTCGCAATTTTCCACATTTTCGCAGTTTTCTATATTTTCGCAGTTTTTGAAATTTTCATATTTGCTCAATCGTCCATTTTCGCAATTTTCAATATTTTCGCAATTTTCAACATTTTCTGTTTTAATAATTGTCTATATTTTCTCAATCTTCCATTTTCGCAATTGTTGATATTTTCGCCGTTTTTCCATATTTTCGAAATTTTCGATATTTCCACAATCATCTAAATTTCCTCAACCATACATTTTCGCAATTGTTGATATTTTCGAAATTTACCACATTTTCGCAGTTTTCTGTATTTCCTTAATCGTCCATTTTCGCAATTCTCTAGGTTTTCACAATTTTCGAAATTTTAAATATTTTCCACATCTTTGTAGTTTTGAAGTGTTTGCAAATTTTTACATTTTTCATATTTGCTCAATCGTCCATTATCGCAATTCTCTGTTTTCACAATTTTCGCAGTTTTTGAAATTTTCATATTTGCTCAATCGTCCATTTTCGCAATTTTCCACATTTTCGCAGTTTTCTATATTTTCGCAGTTTTTGAAATTTTTTTTTTTCATATTTGCTTAATCGTCCATTTTCGCAATTTTCATCATTTTCACAATTTTCTGTTTTAATAATTGTCTATATTTTCTCAATCTTCCATTTTCGCAATTGTTGATATTTTCGCCGTTTTTCCATATTTTCGAAATTTTCGATATTTCCACAATCATCTAAATTTCCTCAACCATACATTTTCGCAATTGTTGATATTTTCGAAATTTACCACATTTTCGCAGTTTTCTGTATTTCCTTAATCGTCCATTTTCGCAATTCTCTAGGTTTTCACAATTTTCGAAATTTTAAATATTTTCCACATCTTTGTAGTTTTGAAGTGTTTGCAAATTTTTACAGCTTTCATATTTGCTCAATCGTCCATTTTCGCAATTTTCAATATTTTCGCATTTAACTGTTTCAGAATTTTCTATATTTTATCAATAGTAAATTTTCGCAAATGTTGATATTTTCAATATTTTCGCAATTTGCCACATTTTTGAAAATTTCTTTATTTTTCGTAATTTCTCGATCGTCCATTTTCGCAATTTTCGACATTTTCGCAATTTTCGCATTCAACTGTTTCAGAATTTTCTATATTTTTCATATTTTATTAATAGTATATTTTCGTAAATGTTGACCTTTTTTGAATTTTTTATTTTTCGCAATTTTTCACATTTTCGCAGTTTTCTATATTTTCGCAGTTTTTGAAATTTTCATATTTGCTCAATCGTCCATTTTCGCAATTTTCAATATTTTCGCAATTTTCAACATTTTCACAATTTTCTGTTTTAATAATTGTCTATATTTTCTCAATCTTCCATTTTCGCAATTGTTGATATTTTCGCCGTTTTTCCATATTTTCGAAATTTTCGATATTTCCACAATCATCTAAATTTCCTCAACCATACATTTTCGCAATTGTTGATATTTTCGAAATTTACCACATTTTCGCAGTTTTCTGTATTTCCTTAATCGTCCATTTTCGCAATTCTCTAGGTTTTCACAATTTTCGAAATTTTAAATATTTTCCACATCTTTGTAGTTTTGAAGTGTTTGCAAATTTTTACATTTTTCATATTTGCTCAATCGTCCATTATCGCAATTCTCTGTTTTCACAATTTTCGCAGTTTTTGAAATTTTCATATTTGCTCAATCGTCCATTTTCGCAATTTTCAATATTTTCGACATTTTCGCATTTAACTGTTTCAGAATTTTCTATTTTTTTCATATTTTATCAATAGTAAATTTTCGCAAATGTTGATATTTTCAATATTTTCGCAATTTGCCACATTTTTGAAAATTTCTTTATTTTTCGTAATTTCTCGATCGTCCATTTTCGCATTTAACTGTTTCGGAATTTTCTATATTTTTCATATTTTATTAATAGTACATTTTCGCAAATGTTGACATTTTCGAATTTTTTATTTTTCGCAATTTTCCACATTTTCGCAGTTTTCTATATTTTCGCAGTTTTTGAAATTTTCATATTTGCTCAATCGTCCATTTTCGCAATTTTCAACATTTTCACAATTTTCTGTTTTAATAATTGTCTATAATTTCTCAATCTTTCATTTTCGCAATTGTTGATATTTTCGCCGTTTTTCCATATTTTCGAAATTTTCGATATTTCCACAATCATCTAAATTTCCTCAACCATACATTTTTGCAATTGTTGATATTTTCGAAATTTACCACATTTTCGCAGTTTCCTGTATTTCCTTAATCGTCCATTTTCGCAATTCTCTAGGTTTTCACAATTTTCGAAATTTTAAATATTTTCCACATCTTTGTAGTTTTGAAGTGTTTGCAAATTTTTACATTTTTCATATTTGCTCAATCGTCCATTATCGCAATTTTCAATATTTTCGCATTTAACTGTTTCAGAATTTTCTATATTTTTCATATTTTATCAATAGTAAATTTTCGCAAATGTTGATATTTTCAATATTTTCGCAATTTGCCACATTTTTGAAAATTTCTTTATTTTTCGTAATTTCTCGATCGTCCATTTTCGCAATTTTCGACATTTTCGCAATTTTCGCATTCAACTGTTTCGGAATTTTCTATATTTTTCATATTTTATTAATAGTATATTTTCGCAAATGTTGACATTTTCGAATTTTTTATTTTTCGCAATTTTCCACATTTTCGCAGTTTTCTATATTTTCGCAGTTTTTGAAATTTTTTTTTTCATATTTGCTTAATCGTCCATTTTCGCAATTTTTAACATTTTCACAATTTTCTGTTTTAATAATTGTCTATATTTTCTCAATCTTCCATTTTCGCAATTGTTGATATTTTCGCCGTTTTTCCATATTTTCGAAATTTTCGATATTTCCACAATCATCTAAATTTCCTCAACCATACATTTTCGCAATTGTTGATATTTTCGAAATTTACCACATTTTCGCAGTTTTCTGTATTTCCTTAATCGTCCATTTTCGCAATTCTCTAGGTTTTCACAATTTTCGAAATTTTAAATATTTTCCACATCTTTGTAGTTTTGAAGTGTTTGCAAATTTTTACATTTTTCATATTTGCTCAATCGTCCATTTTCGCAATTTTCAATATTTTCGCATTTAACTGTTTCAGAATTTTCTATATTTTATCAATAGTAAATTTTCGCAAATGTTGATATTTTCAATATTTTCGCAATTTGCCACATTTTTGAAAATTTCTTTATTTTTCGTAATTTCTCGATCGTCCATTTTCGCAATTTTCGCATTTAACTGTTTCGGAATTTTCTATATTTTTCATATTTTATTAATAGTATATTTTCGCAAATGTTGACATTTTCGAATTTGTTATTTTTCGCAATTTTCCACATTTTCGCAGTTTTCTATATTTTCGCAGTTTTGAAATTTTCATATTTGCTCAATCGTCCATTTTCGCAATTTTCAACATTTTCACAATTTTCTGTTTTAATAATTGTCTATAATTTCTCAATCTTACATTTTCGCATTTGTTGATATTTTCGCCGTTTTTCCATATTTTCGAAATTTTCGATATTTCCACAATCATCTAAATTTCCTCAACCATACATTTTCGCAATTGTTGATATTTTCGAAATTTACCACATTTTCGCAGTTTCCTGTATTTCCTTAATCGTCCATTTTCGCAATTCTCTAGGTTTTCACAATTTTCGAAATTTTAAATATTTTCCACATCTTTGTAGTTTTGAAGTGTTTGCAAATTTTTACATTTTTCATATTTGCTCAATCGTCCATTATCGCAATTTTCAATATTTTCCATATTTTATCAATAGTAAATTTTCGCAAATGTTGATATTTTCAATATTTTCGCAATTTGCCACATTTTTGAAAATTTCTTTATTTTTCGTAATTTCTCGATCGTCCATTTTCGCAATTTTCGACATTTTCGCATTCAACTGTTTCGGAATTTTCTATATTTTTCATATTTTATTAATAGTATATTTTCGCAAATGTTGACATTTTCGAATTTTTTATTTTTCGCAATTTTCCACATTTTCGCAGTTTTCTATATTTTCGCAGTTTTTGAAATTTTTTTTTTCATATTTGCTTAATCGTCCATTTTCGCAATTTTCAACATTTTCACAATTTTCTGTTTTAATAATTGTCTATATTTTCTCAATCTTCCATTTTCGCAATTGTTGATATTTTCGCCGTTTTTCCATATTTTCGAAATTTTCGATATTTCCACAATCATCTAAATTTCCTCAACCATACATTTTCGCAATTGTTGATATTTTCGAAATTTACCACATTTTCGCAGTTTTCTGTATTTCCTTAATCGTCCATTTTCGCAATTCTCTAGTTTTTCACAATTTTCGAAATTTTAAATATTTTCCACATCTTTGTAGTTTTGAAGTGTTTGCAAATTTTTACATTTTTCATATTTGCTCAATCGTCCATTTTCGCAATTTTCAATATTTTCGCATTTAACTGTTTCAGAATTTTCTATATTTTATCAATAGTAAATTTTCGCAAATGTTGATATTTTCAATATTTTCGCAATTTGCCACATTTTTGAAAATTTCTTTATTTTTCGTAATTTCTCGATCGTCCATTTTCGCAATTTTCGCATTTAACTGTTTCGGAATTTTCTATATTTTTCATATTTTATTAATAGTATATTTTCGCAAATGTTGACATTTTCGAATTTGTTATTTTTCGCAATTTTCCACATTTTCGCAGTTTTCTATATTTTCGCAGTTTTTGAAATTTTCATATTTGCTCAATCGTCCATTTTCGCAATTTTCAACATTTTCACAATTTTCTGTTTTAATAATTGTCTATAATTTCTCAATCTTTTATTTTCGCATTTGTTGATATTTTCGCCGTTTTTCCATATTTTCGAAATTTTCGATATTTCCACAATCATCTAAATTTCCTCAACCATACATTTTTGCAATTGTTGATATTTTCGAAATTTACCACATTTTCGCAGTTTCCTGTATTTCCTTAATCGTCCATTTTCGCAATTCTCTAGGTTTTCACAATTTTCGAAATTTTAAATATTTTCCACATCTTTGTAGTTTTGAAGTGTTTGCAAATTTTTACATTTTTCATATTTGCTCAATCGTCCATTATCGCAATTTTCAATATTTTCGCATTTAACTGTTTCAGAATTTTCTATATTTTTCATATTTTACCAATAGTAAATATTCGCAAATGTTGATATTTTCAATATTTTCGCAATTTGCCACATTTTTGAAAATTTCTTTATTTTTCGTAATTTCTCGATCGTCCATTTTCGCAATTTTCGACATTTTCGCATTTAACTGTTTCAGAATTTTCTATATTTTTCATATTTTATTAATAGTATATTTTCGCAAATGTAGACATTTTCGAATTTTTTATTTTTCGCAATTTTCCACATTTTCGCAGTTTTCTATATTTTCGCAGTTTTTGAAATTTTCATATTTGCTCAATCGTCCATTTTCGCCATTTTCAACATTTTCACAATTTTCTGTTTTAATAATTGTCTATAATTTCTCAATCTTTCATTTTCGCATTTGTTGATATTTTCGCCGTTTTTCCATATTTTCGAAATTTTCGATATTTCCACAATCATCTAAATTTCCTCAACCATACATTTTTGCAATTGTTGATATTTTCGAAATTTACCACATTTTCGCAGTTTCCTGTATTTCCTTAATCGTCCATTTTCGCAATTCTCTAGGTTTTCACGATTTTCGAAATTTTAAATATTTTCCACATCTTTGTAGTTTTGAAGTGTTTGCAAATTTTTACATTTTTCATATTTGCTCAATCGTCCATTATCGCAATTTTCAATATTTTCGCATTTAACTGTTTCAGAATTTTCTATATTTTTCATATTTTATCAATAGTAAATTTTCGCAAATGTTGATATTTTCAATATTTTCGCAATTTGCCACATTTTTGAAAATTTCTTTATTTTTCGTAATTTCTCGATCGTCCATTTTCGCAATTTTCGACATTTTCGCAATTTTCGCATTCAACTGTTTCAGAATTTTCTATATTTTTCATATTTTATTAATAGTATATTTTCGCAAATGTTGACATTTTCACAATTTTCTGTTTTAATAATTGTCTATAATTTCTCAATCTTTCATTTTCGAATTTTTTATTTTTCGCAATTTTCCACATTTTCGCAGTTTTCTATATTTTCGCAGTTTTTGAAAATTTTTTTTTCTTAATTTTTTTTTTTTAATCGTCCATTTTCGCAATTCTCTAGGTTTTCACAATTTTCGAAATTTTAAATATTTTCCACATCTTTGTAGTTTTGAAGTGTTTGCAAATTTTTACATTTTTCATATTTGCTCAATCGTCCATTATCGCAATTTTCAATATTTTCGCATTTAACTGTTTCAGAATTTTCTATATTTTTCATATTTTATCAATAGTAAATTTTCGCAAATGTTGATATTTTCAATATTTTCGCAATTTGCCACATTTTTGAAAATTTCTTTATTTTTCGTAATTTCTCGATCGTCCATTTTCGCAATTTTCGACATTTTCGCAATTTTTGCATTCAACTGTTTCAGAATTTTCTATATTTTTCATATTTTATTAATAGTATATTTTCGCAAATGTTGACATTTTCGAATTTTTTATTTTTCGCAATTTTCCACATTTTCGCAGTTTTCTATATTTTCGCAGTTTTTGAAATTTTTTTTTTCTTAATTTTTTTTTTTTAATCGTCCATTTTCGCAATTCTCTAGGTTTTCACAATTTTCGAAATTTTAAATATTTTCCACATCTTTGTAGTTTTGAAGTGTTTGCAAATTTTTACATTTTACATATTTGCTCAATCGTCCATTATCGCAATTTTCAATATTTTCGCATTTAACTGTTTTAGAATTTTCTATATTTTATCAATAGTAAATTTTCGCAAATGTTGATATTTTCAATATTTTCGCAATTTGCCACATTTTTGAAAATTTCTTTATTTTTCGTAATTTCTCGATCGTCCATTTTCGCAATTTTCGCATTTAACTGTTTCGGAATTTTCTATATTTTTCATATTTTATTAATAGTATATTTTCGCAAATGTTGACATTTTCGAATTTTTTATTTTTCGCAATTTTCCACATTTTCGCAGTTTTCTATATTTTCGCAGTTTTTGAAATTTTCATATTTGCTCAATCGTCCATTTTCGCAATTTTCAACATTTTCACAATTTTCTGTTTTAATAATTGTCTATATTTTCTCAATCTTCCATTTTCGCAATTGTTGATATTTTCGCCGTTTTTCCATATTTTCGAAATTTTCGATATTTCCACAATCATCTAAATTTCCTCAACCATACATTTTCGCAATTGTTGATATTTTCGAAATTTACCACATTTTCGCAGTTTTCTGTATTTCCTTAATCGTCCATTTTCGCAATTCTCTAGGTTTTCACAATTTTCGAAATTTTAAATATTTTCCACATCTTTGTAGTTTTGAAGTGTTTGCAAATTTTTACAGCTTTCATATTTGCTCAATCGTCCATTTTCGCAATTTTCAATATTTTCGCATTTAACTGTTTCAGAATTTTCTATATTTTATCAATAGTAAATTTTCGCAAATGTTGATATTTTCAATATTTTCGCAATTTGCCACATTTTTGAAAATTTCTTTATTTTTCGTAATTTCTCGATCGTCCATTTTCGCAATTTTCGACATTTTCGCAATTTTCGCATTCAACTGTTTCAGAATTTTCTATATTTTTCATATTTTATTAATAGTATATTTTCGTAAATGTTGACCTTTTTTGAATTTTTTTTTTTCGCAATTTTTCACATTTTCGCAGTTTTCTATATTTTCGCAGTTTTTGAAATTTTCATATTTGCTCAATCGTCCATTTTCGCAATTTTCAATATTTTCGCAATTTTCAACATTTTCACAATTTTCTGTTTTAATAATTGTCTATATTTTCTCAATCTTCCATTTTCGCAATTGTTGATATTTTCGCCGTTTTTCCATATTTTCGAAATTTTCGATATTTCCACAATCATCTAAATTTCCTCAACCATACATTTTCGCAATTGTTGATATTTTCGAAATTTACCACATTTTCGCAGTTTTCTGTATTTCCTTAATCGTCCATTTTCGCAATTCTCTAGGTTTTCACAATTTTCGAAATTTTAAATATTTTCCACATCTTTGTAGTTTTGAAGTGTTTGCAAATTTTTACAGCTTTCATATTTGCTCAATCGTCCATTTTCGCAATTTTCAATATTTTCGCATTTAACTGTTTCAGAATTTTCTATATTTTATCAATAGTAAATTTTCGCAAATGTTGATATTTTCAATATTTTCGCAATTTGCCACATTTTTGAAAATTTCTTTATTTTTCGTAATTTCTCGATCGTCCATTTTCGCAATTTTCGACATTTTCGCAATTTTCGCATTCAACTGTTTCAGAATTTTCTATATTTTTCATATTTTATTAATAGTATATTTTCGTAAATGTTGACCTTTTTTGAATTTTTTTTTTTCGCAATTTTTCACATTTTCGCAGTTTTCTATATTTTCGCAGTTTTTGAAATTTTCATATTTGCTCAATCGTCCATTTTCGCAATTTTCAATATTTTCGCAATTTTCAACATTTTCACAATTTTCTGTTTTAATAATTGTCTATATTTTCTCAATCTTCCATTTTCGCAATTGTTGATATTTTCGCCGTTTTTCCATATTTTCGAAATTTTCGATATTTCCACAATCATCTAAATTTCCTCAACCATACATTTTCGCAATTGTTGATATTTTCGAAATTTACCACATTTTCGCAGTTTTCTGTATTTCCTTAATCGTCCATTTTCGCAATTCTCTAGGTTTTCACAATTTTCGAAATTTTAAATATTTTCCACATCTTTGTAGTTTTGAAGTGTTTGCAAATTTTTACATTTTTCATATTTGCTCAATCGTCCATTATCGCAATTCTCTGTTTTCACAATTTTCGCAGTTTTTGAAATTTTCATATTTGCTCAATCGTCCATTTTCGCAATTTTCCACATTTTCGCAGTTTTCTATATTTTCGCAGTTTTTGAAATTTTTTTTTTTCATATTTGCTTAATCGTCCATTTTCGCAATTTTCATCATTTTCACAATTTTCTGTTTTAATAATTGTCTATATTTTCTCAATCTTCCATTTTCGCAATTGTTGATATTTTCGCCGTTTTTCCATATTTTCGAAATTTTCGATATTTCCACAATCATCTAAATTTCCTCAACCATACATTTTCGCAATTGTTGATATTTTCGAAATTTACCACATTTTCGCAGTTTTCTGTATTTCCTTAATCGTCCATTTTCGCAATTCTCTAGGTTTTCACAATTTTCGAAATTTTAAATATTTTCCACATCTTTGTAGTTTTGAAGTGTTTGCAAATTTTTACAGCTTTCATATTTGCTCAATCGTCCATTTTCGCAATTTTCAATATTTTCGCATTTAACTGTTTCAGAATTTTCTATATTTTATCAATAGTAAATTTTCGCAAATGTTGATATTTTCAATATTTTCGCAATTTGCCACATTTTTGAAAATTTCTTTATTTTTCGTAATTTCTCGATCGTCCATTTTCGCAATTTTCGACATTTTCGCAATTTTCGCATTCAACTGTTTCAGAATTTTCTATATTTTTCATATTTTATTAATAGTATATTTTCGTAAATGTTGACCTTTTTTGAATTTTTTATTTTTCGCAATTTTTCACATTTTCGCAGTTTTCTATATTTTCGCAGTTTTTGAAATTTTCATATTTGCTCAATCGTCCATTTTCGCAATTTTCAATATTTTCGCAATTTTCAACATTTTCACAATTTTCTGTTTTAATAATTGTCTATATTTTCTCAATCTTCCATTTTCGCAATTGTTGATATTTTCGCCGTTTTTCCATATTTTCGAAATTTTCGATATTTCCACAATCATCTAAATTTCCTCAACCATACATTTTCGCAATTGTTGATATTTTCGAAATTTACCACATTTTCGCAGTTTTCTGTATTTCCTTAATCGTCCATTTTCGCAATTCTCTAGGTTTTCACAATTTTCGAAATTTTAAATATTTTCCACATCTTTGTAGTTTTGAAGTGTTTGCAAATTTTTACATTTTTCATATTTGCTCAATCGTCCATTATCGCAATTCTCTGTTTTCACAATTTTCGCAGTTTTTGAAATTTTCATATTTGCTCAATCGTCCATTTTCGCAATTTTCAATATTTTCGACATTTTCGCATTTAACTGTTTCAGAATTTTCTATTTTTTTCATATTTTATCAATAGTAAATTTTCGCAAATGTTGATATTTTCAATATTTTCGCAATTTGCCACATTTTTGAAAATTTCTTTATTTTTCGTAATTTCTCGATCGTCCATTTTCGCAATTTTCGACATTTTCGCAATTTTCGCATTCAACTGTTTCGGAATTTTCTATATTTTTCATATTTTATTAATAGTATATTTTCGCAAATGTTGACATTTTCGAATTTTTTATTTTTCGCAATTTTCCACATTTTCGCAGTTTTCTATATTTTCGCAGTTTTTGAAATTTTTTTTTTCATATTTGCTTAATCGTCCATTTTCGCAATTTTCAACATTTTCACAATTTTCTGTTTTAATAATTGTCTATATTTTCTCAATCTTCCATTTTCGCAATTGTTGATATTTTCGCCGTTTTTCCATATTTTCGAAATTTTCGATATTTCCACAATCATCTAAATTTCCTCAACCATACATTTTCGCAATTGTTGATATTTTCGAAATTTACCACATTTTCGCAGTTTTCTGTATTTCCTTAATCGTCCATTTTCGCAATTCTCTAGGTTTTCACAATTTTCGAAATTTTAAATATTTTCCACATCTTTGTAGTTTTGAAGTGTTTGCAAATTTTTACATTTTTCATATTTGCTCAATCGTCCATTTTCGCAATTTTCAATATTTTCGCATTTAACTGTTTCAGAATTTTCTATATTTTATCAATAGTAAATTTTCGCAAATGTTGATATTTTCAATATTTTCGCAATTTGCCACATTTTTGAAAATTTCTTTATTTTTCGTAATTTCTCGATCGTCCATTTTCGCAATTTTCGCATTTAACTGTTTCGGAATTTTCTATATTTTTCATATTTTATTAATAGTATATTTTCGCAAATGTTGACATTTTCGAATTTGTTATTTTTCGCAATTTTCCACATTTTCGCAGTTTTCTATATTTTCGCAGTTTTGAAATTTTCATATTTGCTCAATCGTCCATTTTCGCAATTTTCAACATTTTCACAATTTTCTGTTTTAATAATTGTCTATAATTTCTCAATCTTACATTTTCGCATTTGTTGATATTTTCGCCGTTTTTCCATATTTTCGAAATTTTCGATATTTCCACAATCATCTAAATTTCCTCAACCATACATTTTCGCAATTGTTGATATTTTCGAAATTTACCACATTTTCGCAGTTTCCTGTATTTCCTTAATCGTCCATTTTCGCAATTCTCTAGGTTTTCACAATTTTCGAAATTTTAAATATTTTCCACATCTTTGTAGTTTTGAAGTGTTTGCAAATTTTTACATTTTTCATATTTGCTCAATCGTCCATTATCGCAATTTTCAATATTTTCCATATTTTATCAATAGTAAATTTTCGCAAATGTTGATATTTTCAATATTTTCGCAATTTGCCACATTTTTGAAAATTTCTTTATTTTTCGTAATTTCTCGATCGTCCATTTTCGCAATTTTCGCAATTTTCGCATTCAACTGTTTCGGAATTTTCTATATTTTTCATATTTTATTAATAGTATATTTTCGCAAATGTTGACATTTTCGAATTTTTTATTTTTCGCAATTTTCCACATTTTCGCAGTTTTCTATATTTTCGCAGTTTTTGAAATTTTTTTTTTCATATTTGCTTAATCGTCCATTTTCGCAATTTTCAACATTTTCACAATTTTCTGTTTTAATAATTGTCTATATTTTCTCAATCTTCCATTTTCGCAATTGTTGATATTTTCGCCGTTTTTCCATATTTTCGAAATTTTCGATATTTCCACAATCATCTAAATTTCCTCAACCATACATTTTCGCAATTGTTGATATTTTCGAAATTTACCACATTTTCGCAGTTTTCTGTATTTCCTTAATCGTCCATTTTCGCAATTCTCTAGTTTTTCACAATTTTCGAAATTTTAAATATTTTCCACATCTTTGTAGTTTTGAAGTATTTGCAAATTTTTACATTTTTCATATTTGCTCAATCGTCCATTTTCGCAATTTTCAATATTTTCGCATTTAACTGTTTCAGAATTTTCTATATTTTATCAATAGTAAATTTTCGCAAATGTTGATATTTTCAATATTTTCGCAATTTGCCACATTTTTGAAAATTTCTTTATTTTTCGTAATTTCTCGATCGTCCATTTTCGCAATTTTCGCATTTAACTGTTTCGGAATTTTCTATATTTTTCATATTTTATTAATAGTATATTTTCGCAAATGTTGACATTTTCGAATTTTTTATTTTTCGCAATTTTCCACATTTTCGCAGTTTTCTATATTTTCGCAGTTTTTGAAATTTTCATATTTGCTCAATCGTCCATTTTCGCAATTTTCAACATTTTCACAATTTTCTGTTTTAATAATTGTCTATAATTTCTCAATCTTTCATTTTCGCATTTGTTGATATTTTCGCCGTTTTTCCATATTTTCGAAATTTTCGATATTTCCACAATCATCTAAATTTCCTCAACCATACATTTTTGCAATTGTTGATATTTTCGAAATTTACCACATTTTCGCAGTTTCCTGTATTTCCTTAATCGTCCATTTTCGCAATTCTCTAGGTTTTCACAATTTTCGAAATTTTAAATATTTTCCACATCTTTGTAGTTTTGAAGTGTTTGCAAATTTTTACATTTTTCATATTTGCTCAATCGTCCATTATCGCAATTTTCAATATTTTCGCATTTAACTGTTTCAGAATTTTCTATATTTTTCATATTTTACCAATAGTAAATATTCGCAAATGTTGATATTTTCAATATTTTCGCAATTTGCCACATTTTTGAAAATTTCTTTATTTTTCGTAATTTCTCGATCGTCCATTTTCGCAATTTTCGACATTTTCGCATTTAACTGTTTCAGAATTTTCTATATTTTTCATATTTTATTAATAGTATATTTTCGCAAATGTTGACATTTTCGAATTTTTTATTTTTCGCAATTTTCCACATTTTCGCAGTTTTCTATATTTTCGCAGTTTTTGAAATTTTCATATTTGCTCAATCGTCCATTTTCGCCATTTTCAACATTTTCACAATTTTCTGTTTTAATAATTGTCTATAATTTCTCAATCTTTCATTTTCGCATTTGTTGATATTTTCGCCGTTTTTCCATATTTTCGAAATTTTCGATATTTCCACAATCATCTAAATTTCCTCAACCATACATTTTTGCAATTGTTGATATTTTCGAAATTTACCACATTTTCGCAGTTTCCTGTATTTCCTTAATCGTCCATTTTCGCAATTCTCTAGGTTTTCACGATTTTCGAAATTTTAAATATTTTCCACATCTTTGTAGTTTTGAAGTGTTTGCAAATTTTTACATTTTTCATATTTGCTCAATCGTCCATTATCGCAATTTTCAATATTTTCGCATTTAACTGTTTCAGAATTTTCTATATTTTTCATATTTTATCAATAGTAAATTTTCGCAAATGTTGATATTTTCAATATTTTCGCAATTTGCCACATTTTTGAAAATTTCTTTATTTTTCGTAATTTCTCGATCGTCCATTTTCGCAATTTTCGACATTTTCGCAATTTTCGCATTCAACTGTTTCAGAATTTTCTATATTTTTCATATTTTATTAATAGTATATTTTCGCAAATGTTGACATTTTCACAATTTTCTGTTTTAATAATTGTCTATAATTTCTCAATCTTTCATTTTCGAATTTTTTATTTTTCGCAATTTTCCACATTTTCGCAGTTTTCTATATTTTCGCAGTTTTTGAAAATTTTTTTTTCTTAATTTTTTTTTTTAATCGTCCATTTTCGCAATTCTCTAGGTTTTCACAATTTTCGAAATTTTAAATATTTTCCACATCTTTGTAGTTTTGAAGTGTTTGCAAATTTTTACATTTTTCATATTTGCTCAATCGTCCATTATCGCAATTTTCAATATTTTCGCATTTAACTGTTTCAGAATTTTCTATATTTTTCATATTTTATCAATAGTAAATTTTCGCAAATGTTGATATTTTCAATATTTTCGCAATTTGCCACATTTTTGAAAATTTCTTTATTTTTCGTAATTTCTCGATCGTCCATTTTCGCAATTTTCGACATTTTCGCAATTTTCGCATTCAACTGTTTCAGAATTTTCTATATTTTTCATATTTTATT
Organism: Troilus luridus; assembly: GCA_964056705.1. Lineage (NCBI taxonomy): Eukaryota > Metazoa > Arthropoda > Insecta > Hemiptera > Pentatomidae > Troilus > Troilus luridus. The sequence goes on from OZ057412.1 coordinate 12,380,600, forward strand.
AATAGTATATTTTCGCAAATGTTGACATTTTCACAATTTTCTGTTTTAATAATTGTCTATAATTTCTCAATCTTTCATTTTCGAATTTTTTATTTTTCGCAATTTTCCACATTTTCGCAGTTTTCTATATTTTCGCAGTTTTTGAAAAAATTTTTTTCTTAATTTTTTTTTTTTAATCGTCCATTTTCGCAATTCTCTAGGTTTTCACAATTTTCGAAATTTTAAATATTTTCCACATCTTTGTAGTTTTGAAGTGTTTGCAAATTTTTACATTTTTCATATTTGCTCAATCGTCCATTATCGCAATTTTCAATATTTTCGCATTTAACTGTTTCAGAATTTTCTATATTTTTCATATTTTATCAATAGTAAATTTTCGCAAATGTTGATATTTTCAATATTTTCGCAATTTGCCACATTTTTGAAAATTTCTTTATTTTTCGTAATTTCTCGATCGTCCATTTTCGCAATTTTCGACATTTTCGCAATTTTTGCATTCAACTGTTTCAGAATTTTCTATATTTTTCATATTTTATTAATAGTATATTTTCGCAAATGTTGACATTTTCGAATTTTTTATTTTTCGCAATTTTCCACATTTTCGCAGTTTTCTATATTTTCGCAGTTTTTGAAATTTTTTTTTTCTTAATTTTTTTTTTTTAATCGTCCATTTTCGCAATTCTCTAGGTTTTCACAATTTTCGAAATTTTAAATATTTTCCACATCTTTGTAGTTTTGAAGTGTTTGCAAATTTTTACATTTTACATATTTGCTCAATCGTCCATTATCGCAATTTTCAATATTTTCGCATTTAACTGTTTTAGAATTTTCTATATTTTATCAATAGTAAATTTTCGCAAATGTTGATATTTTCAATATTTTCGCAATTTGCCACATTTTTGAAAATTTCTTTATTTTTCGTAATTTCTCGATCGTCCATTTTCGCAATTTTCGCATTTAACTGTTTCGGAATTTTCTATATTTTTCATATTTTATTAATAGTATATTTTCGCAAATGTTGACATTTTCGAATTTTTTATTTTTCGCAATTTTCCACATTTTCGCAGTTTTCTATATTTTCGCAGTTTTTGAAATTTTCATATTTGCTCAATCGTCCATTTTCGCAATTTTCAACATTTTCACAATTTTCTGTTTTAATAATTGTCTATATTTTCTCAATCTTCCATTTTCGCAATTGTTGATATTTTCGCCGTTTTTCCATATTTTCGAAATTTTCGATATTTCCACAATCATCTAAATTTCCTCAACCATACATTTTCGCAATTGTTGATATTTTCGAAATTTACCACATTTTCGCAGTTTTCTGTATTTCCTTAATCGTCCATTTTCGCAATTCTCTAGGTTTTCACAATTTTCGAAATTTTAAATATTTTCCACATCTTTGTAGTTTTGAAGTGTTTGCAAATTTTTACATTTTTCATATTTGCTCAATCGTCCATTTTCGCAATTTTCAATATTTTCGCATTTAACTGTTTCAGAATTTTCTATATTTTATCAATAGTAAATTTTCGCAAATGTTGATATTTTCAATATTTTCGCAATTTGCCACATTTTTGAAAATTTCTTTATTTTTCGTAATTTCTCGATCGTCCATTTTCGCAATTTTCGACATTTTCGCAATTTTCGCATTCAACTGTTTCAGAATTTTCTATATTTTTCATATTTTATTAATAGTATATTTTCGTAAATGTTGACCTTTTTTGAATTTTTTTTTTTCGCAATTTTTCACATTTTCGCAGTTTTCTATATTTTCGCAGTTTTTGAAATTTTCATATTTGCTCAATCGTCCATTTTCGCAATTTTCAATATTTTCGCAATTTTCAACATTTTCACAATTTTCTGTTTTAATAATTGTCTATATTTTCTCAATCTTCCATTTTCGCAATTGTTGATATTTTCGCCGTTTTTCCATATTTTCGAAATTTTCGATATTTCCACAATCATCTAAATTTCCTCAACCATACATTTTCGCAATTGTTGATATTTTCGAAATTTACCACATTTTCGCAGTTTTCTGTATTTCCTTAATCGTCCATTTTCGCAATTCTCTAGGTTTTCACAATTTTCGAAATTTTAAATATTTTCCACATCTTTGTAGTTTTGAAGTGTTTGCAAATTTTTACATTTTTCATATTTGCTCAATCGTCCATTATCGCAATTCTCTGTTTTCACAATTTTCGCAGTTTTTGAAATTTTCATATTTGCTCAATCGTCCATTTTCGCAATTTTCCACATTTTCGCAGTTTTCTATATTTTCGCAGTTTTTGAAATTTTTTTTTTCATATTTGCTTAATCGTCCATTTTCGCAATTTTCATCATTTTCACAATTTTCTGTTTTAATAATTGTCTATATTTTCTCAATCTTCCATTTTCGCAATTGTTGATATTTTCGCCGTTTTTCCATATTTTCGAAATTTTCGATATTTCCACAATCATCTAAATTTCCTCAACCATATATTTTCGCAATTGTTGATATTTTCGAAATTTACCACATTTTCGCAGTTTTCTGTATTTCCTTAATCGTCCATTTTCGCAATTCTCTAGGTTTTCACAATTTTCGAAATTTTAAATATTTTCCACATCTTTGTAGTTTTGAAGTGTTTGCAAATTTTTACAGCTTTCATATTTGCTCAATCGTCCATTTTCGCAATTTTCAATATTTTCGCATTTAACTGTTTCAGAATTTTCTATATTTTATCAATAGTAAATTTTCGCAAATGTTGATATTTTCAATATTTTCGCAATTTGCCACATTTTTGAAAATTTCTTTATTTTTCGTAATTTCTCGATCGTCCATTTTCGCAATTTTCGACATTTTCGCAATTTTCGCATTCAACTGTTTCAGAATTTTCTATATTTTTCATATTTTATTAATAGTATATTTTCGTAAATGTTGACCTTTTTTGAATTTTTTATTTTTCGCAATTTTTCACATTTTCGCAGTTTTCTATATTTTCGCAGTTTTTGAAATTTTCATATTTGCTCAATCGTCCATTTTCGCAATTTTCAATATTTTCGCAATTTTCAACATTTTCACAATTTTCTGTTTTAATAATTGTCTATATTTTCTCAATCTTCCATTTTCGCAATTGTTGATATTTTCGCCGTTTTTCCATATTTTCGAAATTTTCGATATTTCCACAATCATCTAAATTTCCTCAACCATACATTTTCGCAATTGTTGATATTTTCGAAATTTACCACATTTTCGCAGTTTTCTGTATTTCCTTAATCGTCCATTTTCGCAATTCTCTAGGTTTTCACAATTTTCGAAATTTTAAATATTTTCCACATCTTTGTAGTTTTGAAGTGTTTGCAAATTTTTACATTTTTCATATTTGCTCAATCGTCCATTAACGCAATTCTCTGTTTTCACAATTTTCGCAGTTTTTGAAATTTTCATATTTGCTCAATCGTCCATTTTCGCAATTTTCAATATTTTCGACATTTTCGCATTTAACTGTTTCAGAATTTTCTATTTTTTTCATATTTTATCAATAGTAAATTTTCGCAAATGTTGATATTTTCAATATTTTCGCAATTTGCCACATTTTTGAAAATTTCTTTATTTTTCGTAATTTCTCGATCGTCCATTTTCGCAATTTTCGACATTTTCGCAATTTTCGCATTCAACTGTTTCGGAATTTTCTATATTTTTCATATTTTATTAATAGTATATTTTCGCAAATGTTGACATTTTCGAATTTTTTATTTTTCGCAATTTTCCACATTTTCGCAGTTTTCTATATTTTCGCAGTTTTTGAAATTTTTTTTTTCATATTTGCTTAATCGTCCATTTTCGCAATTTTCAACATTTTCACAATTTTCTGTTTTAATAATTGTCTATATTTTCTCAATCTTCCATTTTCGCAATTGTTGATATTTTCGCCGTTTTTCCATATTTTCGAAATTTTCGATATTTCCACAATCATCTAAATTTCCTCAACCATACATTTTCGCAATTGTTGATATTTTCGAAATTTACCACATTTTCGCAGTTTTCTGTATTTCCTTAATCGTCCATTTTCGCAATTCTCTAGGTTTTCACAATTTTCGAAATTTTAAATATTTTCCACATCTTTGTAGTTTTGAAGTGTTTGCAAATTTTTACATTTTTCATATTTGCTCAATCGTCCATTTTCGCAATTTTCAATATTTTCGCATTTAACTGTTTCAGAATTTTCTATATTTTATCAATAGTAAATTTTCGCAAATGTTGATATTTTCAATATTTTCGCAATTTGCCACATTTTTGAAAATTTCTTTATTTTTCGTAATTTCTCGATCGTCCATTTTCGCAATTTTCGCATTTAACTGTTTCGGAATTTTCTATATTTTTCATATTTTATTAACAGTATATTTTCGCAAATGTTGACATTTTCGAATTTGTTATTTTTCGCAATTTTCCACATTTTCGCAGTTTTCTATATTTTCGCAGTTTTGAAATTTTCATATTTGCTCAATCGTCCATTTTCGCAATTTTCAACATTTTCACAATTTTCTGTTTTAATAATTGTCTATAATTTCTCAATCTTACATTTTCGCATTTGTTGATATTTTCGCCGTTTTTCCATATTTTCGAAATTTTCGATATTTCCACAATCATCTAAATTTCCTCAACCATACATTTTCGCAATTGTTGATATTTTCGAAATTTACCACATTTTCGCAGTTTCCTGTATTTCCTTAATCGTCCATTTTCGCAATTCTCTAGGTTTTCACAATTTTCGAAATTTTAAATATTTTCCACATCTTTGTAGTTTTGAAGTGTTTGCAAATTTTTACATTTTTCATATTTGCTCAATCGTCCATTATCGCAATTTTCAATATTTTCCATATTTTATCAATAGTAAATTTTCGCAAATGTTGATATTTTCAATATTTTCGCAATTTGCCACATTTTTGAAAATTTCTTTATTTTTCGTAATTTCTCGATCGTCCATTTTCGCAATTTTCGCAATTTTCGCATTCAACTGTTTCGGAATTTTCTATATTTTTCATATTTTATTAATAGTATATTTTCGCAAATGTTGACATTTTCGAATTTTTTATTTTTCGCAATTTTCCACATTTTCGCAGTTTTCTATATTTTCGCAGTTTTTGAAATTTTTTTTTTCATATTTGCTTAATCGTCCATTTTCGCAATTTTCAACATTTTCACAATTTTCTGTTTTAATAATTGTCTATATTTTCTCAATCTTCCATTTTCGCAATTGTTGATATTTTCGCCGTTTTTCCATATTTTCGAAATTTTCGATATTTCCACAATCATCTAAATTTCCTCAACCATACATTTTCGCAATTGTTGATATTTTCGAAATTTACCACATTTTCGCAGTTTTCTGTATTTCCTTAATCGTCCATTTTCGCAATTCTCTAGTTTTTCACAATTTTCGAAATTTTAAATATTTTCCACATCTTTGTAGTTTTGAAGTGTTTGCAAATTTTTACATTTTTCATATTTGCTCAATCGTCCATTTTCGCAATTTTCAATATTTTCGCATTTAACTGTTTCAGAATTTTCTATATTTTATCAATAGTAAATTTTCGCAAATGTTGATATTTTCAATATTTTCGCAATTTGCCACATTTTTGAAAATTTCTTTATTTTTCGTAATTTCTCGATCGTCCATTTTCGCAATTTTCGCATTTAACTGTTTCGGAATTTTCTATATTTTTCATATTTTATTAATAGTATATTTTCGCAAATGTTGACATTTTCGAATTTTTTATTTTTCGCAATTTTCCACATTTTCGCAGTTTTCTATATTTTCGCAGTTTTTGAAATTTTCATATTTGCTCAATCGTCCATTTTCGCAATTTTCAACATTTTCACAATTTTCTGTTTTAATAATTGTCTATAATTTCTCAATCTTTCATTTTCGCATTTGTTGATATTTTCGCCGTTTTTCCATATTTTCGAAATTTTCGATATTTCCACAATCATCTAAATTTCCTCAACCATACATTTTTGCAATTGTTGATATTTTCGAAATTTACCACATTTTCGCAGTTTCCTGTATTTCCTTAATCGTCCATTTTCGCAATTCTCTAGGTTTTCACGATTTTCGAAATTTTAAATATTTTCCACATCTTTGTAGTTTTGAAGTGTTTGCAAATTTTTACATTTTTCATATTTGCTCAATCGTCCATTATCGCAATTTTCAATATTTTCGCATTTAACTGTTTCAGAATTTTCTATATTTTTCATATTTTATCAATAGTAAATTTTCGCAAATGTTGATATTTTCAATATTTTCGCAATTTGCCACATTTTTGAAAATTTCTTTATTTTTCGTAATTTCTCGATCGTCCATTTTCGCAATTTTCGACATTTTCGCAATTTTCGCATTCAACTGTTTCAGAATTTTCTATATTTTTCATATTTTATTAATAGTATATTTTCGCAAATGTTGACATTTTCACAATTTTCTGTTTTAATAATTGTCTATAATTTCTCAATCTTTCATTTTCGAATTTTTTATTTTTCGCAATTTTCCACATTTTCGCAGTTTTCTATATTTTCGCAGTTTTTGAAAATTTTTTTTTCTTAATTTTTTTTTTTTAATCGTCCATTTTCGCAATTCTCTAGGTTTTCACAATTTTCGAAATTTTAAATATTTTCCACATCTTTGTAGTTTTGAAGTGTTTGCAAATTTTTACATTTTTCATATTTGCTCAATCGTCCATTATCGCAATTTTCAATATTTTCGCATTTAACTGTTTCAGAATTTTCTATATTTTTCATATTTTATCAATAGTAAATTTTCGCAAATGTTGATATTTTCAATATTTTCGCAATTTGCCACATTTTTGAAAATTTCTTTATTTTTCGTAATTTCTCGATCGTCCATTTTCGCAATTTTCGACATTTTCGCAATTTTTGCATTCAACTGTTTCAGAATTTTCTATATTTTTCATATTTTATTAATAGTATATTTTCGCAAATGTTGACATTTTCGAATTTTTTATTTTTCGCAATTTTCCACATTTTCGCAGTTTTCTATATTTTCGCAGTTTTTGAAATTTTTTTTTTCTTAATTTTTTTTTTTTAATCGTCCATTTTCGCAATTCTCTAGGTTTTCACAATTTTCGAAATTTTAAATATTTTCCACATCTTTGTAGTTTTGAAGTGTTTGCAAATTTTTACATTTTACATATTTGCTCAATCGTCCATTATCGCAATTTTCAATATTTTCGCATTTAACTGTTATAGAATTTTCTATATTTTATCAATAGTAAATTTTCGCAAATGTTGATATTTTCAATATTTTCGCAATTTGCCACATTTTTGAAAATTTCTTTATTTTTCGTAATTTCTCGATCGTCCATTTTCGCATTTAACTGTTTCGGAATTTTCTATATTTTTCATATTTTATTAATAGTATATTTTCGCAAATGTTGACATTTTCGAATTTTTTATTTTTCGCAATTTTCCACATTTTCGCAGTTTTCTATATTTTCGCAGTTTTTGAAATTTTCATATTTGCTCAATCGTCCATTTTCGCAATTTTCAACATTTTCACAATTTTCTGTTTTAATAATTGTCTATAATTTCTCAATCTTTCATTTTCGCATTTGTTGATATTTTCGCCGTTTTTCCATATTTTCGAAATTTTCGATATTTCCACAATCATCTAAATTTCCTCAACCATACATTTTTGCAATTGTTGATATTTTCGAAATTTACCACATTTTCGCAGTTTCCTGTATTTCCTTAATCGTCCATTTTCGCAATTCTCTAGGTTTTCACAATTTTCGAAATTTTAAATATTTTCCACATCTTTGTAGTTCTGAAGTGTTTGCAAATTTTTACATTTTTCATATTTGCTCAATCGTCCATTATCGCAATTTTCAATATTTTCGCATTTAACTGTTTCAGAATTTTCTATATTTTTCATATTTTACCAATAGTAAATATTCGCAAATGTTGATATTTTCAATATTTTCGCAATTTGCCACATTTTTGAAAATTTCTTTATTTTTCGTAATTTCTCGATCGTCCATTTTCGCAATTTTCGACATTTTCGCATTTAACTGTTTCAGAATTTTCTATATTTTTCATATTTTATTAATAGTATATTTTCGCAAATGTTGACATTTTCGAATTTTTTATTTTTCGCAATTTTCCACATTTTCGCAGTTTTCTATATTTTCGCAGTTTTTGAAATTTTCATATTTGCTCAATCGTCCATTTTCGCCATTTTCAACATTTTCACAATTTTCTGTTTTAATAATTGTCTATAATTTCTCAATCTTTCATTTTCGCATTTGTTGATATTTTCGCCGTTTTTCCATATTTTCGAAATTTTCGATATTTCCACAATCATCTAAATTTCCTCAACCATACATTTTTGCAATTGTTGATATTTTCGAAATTTACCACATTTTCGCAGTTTCCTGTATTTCCTTAATCGTCCATTTTCGCAATTCTCTAGGTTTTCACGATTTTCGAAATTTTAAATATTTTCCACATCTTTGTAGTTTTGAAGTGTTTGCAAATTTTTACATTTTTCATATTTGCTCAATCGTCCATTATCGCAATTTTCAATATTTTCGCATTTAACTGTTTCAGAATTTTCTATATTTTTCATATTTTATCAATAGTAAATTTTCGCAAATGTTGATATTTTCAATATTTTCGCAATTTGCCACATTTTTGAAAATTTCTTTATTTTTCGTAATTTCTCGATCGTCCATTTTCGCAATTTTCGACATTTTCGCAATTTTCGCATTCAACTGTTTCAGAATTTTCTATATTTTTCATATTTTATTAATAGTATATTTTCGCAAATGTTGACATTTTCACAATTTTCTGTTTTAATAATTGTCTATATTTTCTCAATCTTCCATTTTCGCAATTGTTGATATTTTCGCCGTTTTTCCATATTTTCGAAATTTTCGATATTTCCACAATCATCTAAATTTCCTCAACCATACATTTTCGCAATTGTTGATATTTTCGAAATTTACCACATTTTCGCAGTTTTCTGTATTTCCTTAATCGTCCATTTTCGCAATTCTCTAGTTTTTCACAATTTTCGAAATTTTAAATATTTTCCACATCTTTGTAGTTTTGAAGTGTTTGCAAATTTTTACATTTTTCATATTTGCTCAATCGTCCATTTTCGCAATTTTCAATATTTTCGCATTTAACTGTTTCAGAATTTTCTATATTTTATCAATAGTAAATTTTCGCAAATGTTGATATTTTCAATATTTTCGCAATTTGCCACATTTTTGAAAATTTCTTTATTTTTCGTAATTTCTCGATCGTCCATTTTCGCAATTTTCGCATTTAACTGTTTCGGAATTTTCTATATTTTTCATATTTTATTAATAGTATATTTTCGCAAATGTTGACATTTTCGAATTTTTTATTTTTCGCAATTTTCCACATTTTCGCAGTTTTCTATATTTTCGCAGTTTTTGAAATTTTCATATTTGCTCAATCGTCCATTTTCGCAATTTTCAACATTTTCACAATTTTCTGTTTTAATAATTGTCTATAATTTCTCAATCTTTCATTTTCGCATTTGTTGATATTTTCGCCGTTTTTCCATATTTTCGAAATTTTCGATATTTCCACAATCATCTAAATTTCCTCAACCATACATTTTTGCAATTGTTGATATTTTCGAAATTTACCACATTTTCGCAGTTTCCTGTATTTCCTTAATCGTCCATTTTCGCAATTCTCTAGGTTTTCACAATTTTCGAAATTTTAAATATTTTCCACATCTTTGTAGTTCTGAAGTGTTTGCAAATTTTTACATTTTTCATATTTGCTCAATCGTCCATTATCGCAATTTTCAATATTTTCGCATTTAACTGTTTCAGAATTTTCTATATTTTTCATATTTTACCAATAGTAAATATTCGCAAATGTTGATATTTTCAATATTTTCGCAATTTGCCACATTTTTGAAAATTTCTTTATTTTTCGTAATTTCTCGATCGTCCATTTTCGCAATTTTCGCATTTAACTGTTTCAGAATTTTCTATATTTTTCATATTTTATTAATAGTATATTTTCGCAAATGTTGACATTTTCGAATTTTTTATTTTTCGCAATTTTCCACATTTTCGCAGTTTTCTATATTTTCGCAGTTTTTGAAATTTTCATATTTGCTCAATCGTCCATTTTCGCAATTTTCAACATTTTCACAATTTTCTGTTTTAATAATTGTCTATAATTTCTCAATCTTTCATTTTCGAATTTTTTATTTTTCGCAATTTTCCACATTTTCGCAGTTTTCTATATTTTCGCAGTTTTTGAAAATTTTTTTTTCTTAATTTTTTTTTTTTTATTCGTCCATTTTCGCAATTCTCTAGGTTTTCACAATTTTCGAAATTTTAAATATTTTCCACATCTTTGTAGTTTTGAAGTGTTTGCAAATTTTTACATTTTTCATATTTGCTCAATCGTCCATTATCGCAATTTTCAATATTTTCGCATTTAACTGTTTCAGAATTTTCTATATTTTTCATATTTTATCAATAGTAAATTTTCGCAAATGTTGATATTTTCAATATTTTCGCAATTTGCCACATTTTTGAAAATTTCTTTATTTTTCGTAATTTCTCGATCGTCCATTTTCGCAATTTTCGACATTTTCGCAATTTTTGCATTCAACTGTTTCAGAATTTTCTATATTTTTCATATTTTATTAATAGTATATTTTCGCAAATGTTGACATTTTCGAATTTTTTATTTTTCGCAATTTTCCACATTTTCGCAGTTTTCTATATTTTCGCAGTTTTTGAAAAATTTTTTTTCTTAATTTTTTTTTTTTAATCGTCCATTTTCGCAATTCTCTAGGTTTTCACAATTTTCGAAATTTTAAATATTTTCCACATCTTTGTAGTTTTGAAGTGTTTGCAAATTTTTACATTTTACATATTTGCTCAATCGTCCATTATCGCAATTTTCAATATTTTCGCATTTAACTGTTTTAGAATTTTCTATATTTTATCAATAGTAAATTTTCGCAAAAGTTGATATTTTCAATATTTTCGCAATTTGCCACATTTTTGAAAATTTCTTTATTTTTCGTAATTTCTCGATCGTCCATTTTCGCATTTAACTGTTTCGGAATTTTCTATATTTTTCATATTTTATTAATAGTATATTTTCGCAAATGTTGACATTTTCGAATTTTTTATTTTTCGCAATTTTCCACATTTTCGCAGTTTTCTATATTTTCGCAGTTTTTGAAATTTTCATATTTGCTCAATCGTCCATTTTCGCAATTTTCAAAATTTTCACAATTTTCTGTTTTAATAATTGTCTATAATTTCTCAATCTTTCATTTTCGCATTTGTTGATATTTTCGCCGTTTTTCCATATTTTCGAAATTTTCGATATTTCCACAATCATCTAAATTTCCTCAACCATACATTTTTGCAATTGTTGATATTTTCGAAATTTACCACATTTTCGCAGTTTCCTGTATTTCCTTAATAGTCCATTTTCGCAATTCTCTAGGTTTTCACAATTTTCGAAATTTTAAATATTTTCCACATCTTTGCAAATTTTTACATTTTTCATATTTGCTCAATCGTCCATTATCGCAATTCTCTGTTTTCACAATTTTCGCAGTTTTTGAAATTTTCATTTTTGCTCAATCGTCCATTTTCGCAATTTTCAATATTTTCGACATTTTCGCATTTAACTGTTTCAGAATTTTCTATATTTTATCAATAGTAAATTTTCGCAAATGTTGATATTTTCAATATTTTCGCAATTTGCCACATTTTTGAAAATTTCTTTATTTTTCGTAATTTCTCGATCGTCCATTTTCGCAATTTTCGCATTTAACTGTTTCGGAATTTTCTATATTTTTCATATTTTATTAATAGTATATTTTCGCAAATGTTGACATTTTCGAATTTTTTATTTTTCGCAATTTTCCACATTTTCGCAGTTTTCTATATTTTCGCAGTTTTTGAAATTTTCATATTTGCTCAATCGTCCATTTTCGCAATTTTCAACATTTTCACAATTTTCTGTTTTAATAATTGTCTATAATTTCTCAATCTTTCATTTTCGCATTTGTTGATATTTTCGCCGTTTTTCCATATTTTCGAAATTTTCGATATTTCCACAATCATCTAAATTTCCTCAACCATACATTTTTGCAATTGTTGATATTTTCGAAATTTACCACATTTTCGCAGTTTCCTGTATTTCCTTAATCGTCCATTTTCGCAATTCTCTAGGTTTTCACAATTTTCGAAATTTTAAATATTTTCCACATCTTTGTAGTTCTGAAGTGTTTGCAAATTTTACATTTTTCATATTTGCTCAATCGTCCATTATCGCAATTTTCAATATTTTCGCATTTAACTGTTTCAGAATTTTCTATATTTTTCATATTTTACCAATAGTAAATATTCGCAAATGTTGATATTTTCAATATTTTCGCAATTTGCCACATTTTTGAAAATTTCTTTATTTTTCGTAATTTCTCGATCGTCCATTTTCGCAATTTTCGACATTTTCGCATTTAACTGTTTCAGAATTTTCTATATTTTTCATATTTTATTAATAGTATATTTTCGCAAATGTTGACATTTTCGAATTTTTTATTTTTCGCAATTTTCCACATTTTCGCAGTTTTCTATATTTTCGCAGTTTTTGAAATTTTCATATTTGCTCAATCGTCCATTTTCGCCATTTTCAACATTTTCACAATTTTCTGTTTTAATAATTGTCTATAATTTCTCAATCTTTCATTTTCGCATTTGTTGATATTTTCGCCGTTTTTCCATATTTTCGAAATTTTCGATATTTCCACAATCATCTAAATTTCCTCAACCATACATTTTTGCAATTGTTGATATTTTCGAAATTTACCACATTTTCGCAGTTTCCTGTATTTCCTTAATCGTCCATTTTCGCAATTCTCTAGGTTTTCACGATTTTCGAAATTTTAAATATTTTCCACATCTTTGTAGTTTTGAAGTGTTTGCAAATTTTTACATTTTTCATATTTGCTCAATCGTCCATTATCGCAATTTTCAATATTTTCGCATTTAACTGTTTCAGAATTTTCTATATTTTTCATATTTTATCAATAGTAAATTTTCGCAAATGTTGATATTTTCAATATTTTCGCAATTTGCCACATTTTTGAAAATTTCTTTATTTTTCGTAATTTCTCGATCGTCCATTTTCGCAATTTTTGACATTTTCGCAATTTTCGCATTCAACTGTTTCAGAATTTTCTATATTTTTCATATTTTATTAATAGTATATTTTCGCAAATGTTGACATTTTCACAATTTTCTGTTTTAATAATTGTCTATATTTTCTCAATCTTCCATTTTCGCAATTGTTGATATTTTCGCCGTTTTTCCATATTTTCGAAATTTTCGATATTTCCACAATCATCTAAATTTCCTCAACCATACATTTTCGCAATTGTTGATATTTTCGAAATTTACCACATTTTCGCAGTTTTCTGTATTTCCTTAATCGTCCATTTTCGCAATTCTCTAGTTTTTCACAATTTTCGAAATTTTAAATATTTTCCACATCTTTGTAGTTTTGAAGTGTTTGCAAATTTTTACATTTTTCATATTTGCTCAATCGTCCATTTTCGCAATTTTCAATATTTTCGCATTTAACTGTTTCAGAATTTTCTATATTTTATCAATAGTAAATTTTCGCAAATGTTGATATTTTCAATATTTTCGCAATTTGCCACATTTTTGAAAATTTCTTTATTTTTCGTAATTTCTCGATCGTCCATTTTCGCAATTTTCGCATTTAACTGTTTCGGAATTTTCTATATTTTTCATATTTTATTAATAGTATATTTTCGCAAATGTTGACATTTTCGAATTTTTTATTTTTCGCAATTTTCCACATTTTCGCAGTTTTCTATATTTTCGCAGTTTTTGAAATTTTCATATTTGCTCAATCGTCCATTTTCGCAATTTTCAACATTTTCACAATTTTCTGTTTTAATAATTGTCTATAATTTCTCAATCTTTCATTTTCGCATTTGTTGATATTTTCGCCGTTTTTCCATATTTTCGAAATTTTCGATATTTCCACAATCATCTAAATTTCCTCAACCATACATTTTTGCAATTGTTGATATTTTCGAAATTTACCACATTTTCGCAGTTTCCTGTATTTCCTTAATCGTCCATTTTCGCAATTCTCTAGGTTTTCACAATTTTCGAAATTTTAAATATTTTCCACATCTTTGTAGTTCTGAAGTGTTTGCAAATTTTTACATTTTTCATATTTGCTCAATCGTCCATTATCGCAATTTTCAATATTTTCGCATTTAACTGTTTCAGAATTTTCTATATTTTTCATATTTTACCAATAGTAAATATTCGCAAATGTTGATATTTTCAATATTTTCGCAATTTGCCACATTTTTGAAAATTTCTTTATTTTTCGTAATTTCTCGATCGTCCATTTTCGCAATTTTCGACATTTTCGCATTTAACTGTTTCAGAATTTTCTATATTTTTCATATTTTATTAATAGTATATTTTCGCAAATGTTGACATTTTCGAATTTTTTATTTTTCGCAATTTTCCACATTTTCGCAGTTTTCTATATTTTCGCAGTTTTTGAAATTTTCATATTAGCTCAATCGTCCATTTTCGCAATTTTCAACATTTTCACAATTTTCTGTTTTAATAATTGTCTATAATTTCTCAATCTTTCATTTTCGCATTTGTTGATATTTTCGCCGTTTTTCCATATTTTCGAAATTTTCGATATTTCCACAATCATCTAAATTTCCTCAACCATACATTTTTGCAATTGTTGATATTTTCGAAATTTACCACATTTTCGCAGTTTCCTGTATTTCCTTAATCGTCCATTTTCGCAATTCTCTAGGTTTTCACAATTTTCGAAATTTTAAATATTTTCCACATCTTTGTAGTTTTGAAGTGTTTGCAAATTTTTACATTTTTCATATTTGCTCAATCATCCATTATCGCAATTTTCAATATTTTCGCATTTAACTGTTTCAGAATTTTCTATATTTTTCATATTTTACCAATAGTAAATATTCGCAAATGTTGATATTTTCAATATTTTCGCAATTTGCCACATTTTTGAAAATTTCTTTATTTTTCGTAATTTCTCGATCGTCCATTTTCGCAATTTTCGACATTTTCGCATTTAACTGTTTCAGAATTTTCTATATTTTTCATATTTTATTAATAGTATATTTTCGCAAATGTTGACATTTTCGAATTTTTTATTTTTCGCAATTTTCCACATTTTCGCAGTTTTCTATATTTTCGCAGTTTTTGAAATTTTCATATTTGCTCAATCGTCCATTTTCGCCATTTTCAACATTTTCACAATTTTCTGTTTTAATAATTGTCTATAATTTCTCAATCTTTCATTTTCGCATTTGTTGATATTTTCGCCGTTTTTCCATATTTTCGAAATTTTCGATATTTCCACAATCATCTAAATTTCCTCAACCATACATTTTTGCAATTGTTGATATTTTCGAAATTTACCACATTTTCGCAGTTTCCTGTATTTCCTTAATCGTCCATTTTCGCAATTCTCTAGGTTTTCACGATTTTCGAAATTTTAAATATTTTCCACATCTTTGTAGTTTTGAAGTGTTTGCAAATTTTTACATTTTTCATATTTGCTCAATCGTCCATTATCGCAATTTTCAATATTTTCGCATTTAACTGTTTCAGAATTTTCTATATTTTTCATATTTTATCAATAGTAAATTTTCGCAAATGTTGATATTTTCACAATTTTCTGTTTTAATAATTGTCTATATTTTCTCAATCTTCCATTTTCGCAATTGTTGATATTTTCGCCGTTTTTCCATATTTTCGAAATTTTCGATATTTCCACAATCATCTAAATTTCCTCAACCATACATTTTCGCAATTGTTGATATTTTCGAAATTTACCACATTTTCGCAGTTTTCTGTATTTCCTTAATCGTCCATTTTCGCAATTCTCTAGTTTTTCACAATTTTCGAAATTTTAAATATTTTCCACATCTTTGTAGTTTTGAAGTGTTTGCAAATTTTTACATTTTTCATATTTGCTCAATCGTCCATTTTCGCAATTTTCAATATTTTCGCATTTAACTGTTTCAGAATTTTCTATATTTTATCAATAGTAAATTTTCGCAAATGTTGATATTTTCAATATTTTCGCAATTTGCCACATTTTTGAAAATTTCTTTATTTTTCGTAATTTCTCGATCGTCCATTTTCGCAATTTTCGCATTTAACTGTTTCGGAATTTTCTATATTTTTCATATTTTATTAATAGTATATTTTCGCAAATGTTGACATTTTCGAATTTTTTATTTTTCGCAATTTTCCACATTTTCGCAGTTTTCTATATTTTCGCAGTTTTTGAAATTTTCATATTTGCTCAATCGTCCATTTTCGCAATTTTCAACATTTTCACAATTTTCTGTTTTAATAATTGTCTATAATTTCTCAATCTTTCATTTTCGCATTTGTTGATATTTTCGCCGTTTTTCCATATTTTCGAAATTTTCGATATTTCCACAATCATCTAAATTTCCTCAACCATACATTTTTGCAATTGTTGATATTTTCGAAATTTACCACATTTTCGCAGTTTCCTGTATTTCCTTAATCGTCCATTTTCGCAATTCTCTAGGTTTTCACAATTTTCGAAATTTTAAATATTTTCCACATCTTTGTAGTTCTGAAGTGTTTGCAAATTTTTACATTTTTCATATTTGCTCAATCGTCCATTATCGCAATTTTCAATATTTTCGCATTTAACTGTTTCAGAATTTTCTATATTTTTCATATTTTACCAATAGTAAATATTCGCAAATGTTGATATTTTCAATATTTTCGCAATTTGCCACATTTTTGAAAATTTCTTTATTTTTCGTAATTTCTCGATCGTCCATTTTCGCAATTTTCGCATTTAACTGTTTCAGAATTTTCTATATTTTTCATATTTTATTAATAGTATATTTTCGCAAATGTTGACATTTTCGAATTTTTTATTTTTCGCAATTTTCCACATTTTCGCAGTTTTCTATATTTTCGCAGTTTTTGAAATTTTCATATTTGCTCAATCGTCCATTTTCGCAATTTTCAACATTTTCACAATTTTCTGTTTTAATAATTGTCTATAATTTCTCAATCTTTCATTTTCGAATTTTTTATTTTTCGCAATTTTCCACATTTTCGCAGTTTTCTATATTTTCGCAGTTTTTGAAAATTTTTTTTTCTTAATTTTTTTTTTTTTATTCGTCCATTTTCGCAATTCTCTAGGTTTTCACAATTTTCGAAATTTTAAATATTTTCCACATCTTTGTAGTTTTGAAGTGTTTGCAAATTTTTACATTTTTCATATTTGCTCAATCGTCCATTATCGCAATTTTCAATATTTTCGCATTTAACTGTTTCAGAATTTTCTATATTTTTCATATTTTATCAATAGTAAATTTTCGCAAATGTTGATATTTTCAATATTTTCGCAATTTGCCACATTTTTGAAAATTTCTTTATTTTTCGTAATTTCTCGATCGTCCATTTTCGCAATTTTCGACATTTTCGCAATTTTTGCATTCAACTGTTTCAGAATTTTCTATATTTTTCATATTTTATTAATAGTATATTTTCGCAAATGTTGACATTTTCGAATTTTTTATTTTTCGCAATTTTCCACATTTTCGCAGTTTTCTATATTTTCGCAGTTTTTGAAAAATTTTTTTTCTTAATTTTTTTTTTTTAATCGTCCATTTTCGCAATTCTCTAGGTTTTCACAATTTTCGAAATTTTAAATATTTTCCACATCTTTGTAGTTTTGAAGTGTTTGCAAATTTTTACATTTTACATATTTGCTCAATCGTCCATTATCGCAATTTTCAATATTTTCGCATTTAACTGTTTTAGAATTTTCTATATTTTATCAATAGTAAATTTTCGCAAAAGTTGATATTTTCAATATTTTCGCAATTTGCCACATTTTTGAAAATTTCTTTATTTTTCGTAATTTCTCGATCGTCCATTTTCGCATTTAACTGTTTCGGAATTTTCTATATTTTTCATATTTTATTAATAGTATATTTTCGCAAATGTTGACATTTTCGAATTTTTTATTTTTCGCAATTTTCCACATTTTCGCAGTTTTCTATATTTTCGCAGTTTTTGAAATTTTCATATTTGCTCAATCGTCCATTTTCGCAATTTTCAAAATTTTCACAATTTTCTGTTTTAATAATTGTCTATAATTTCTCAATCTTTCATTTTCGCATTTGTTGATATTTTCGCCGTTTTTCCATATTTTCGAAATTTTCGATATTTCCACAATCATCTAAATTTCCTCAACCATACATTTTTGCAATTGTTGATATTTTCGAAATTTACCACATTTTCGCAGTTTCCTGTATTTCCTTAATAGTCCATTTTCGCAATTCTCTAGGTTTTCACAATTTTCGAAATTTTAAATATTTTCCACATCTTTGCAAATTTTTACATTTTTCATATTTGCTCAATCGTCCATTATCGCAATTCTCTGTTTTCACAATTTTCGCAGTTTTTGAAATTTTCATTTTTGCTCAATCGTCCATTTTCGCAATTTTCAATATTTTCGACATTTTCGCATTTAACTGTTTCAGAATTTTCTATATTTTATCAATAGTAAATTTTCGCAAATGTTGATATTTTCAATATTTTCGCAATTTGCCACATTTTTGAAAATTTCTTTATTTTTCGTAATTTCTCGATCGTCCATTTTCGCAATTTTTGACATTTTCGCAATTTTCGCATTCAACTGTTTCAGAATTTTCTATATTTTTCATATTTTATTAATAGTATATTTTCGCAAATGTTGACATTTTCACAATTTTCTGTTTTAATAATTGTCTATATTTTCTCAATCTTCCATTTTCGCAATTGTTGATATTTTCGCCGTTTTTCCATATTTTCGAAATTTTCGATATTTCCACAATCATCTAAATTTCCTCAACCATACATTTTCGCAATTGTTGATATTTTCGAAATTTACCACATTTTCGCAGTTTTCTGTATTTCCTTAATCGTCCATTTTCGCAATTCTCTAGTTTTTCACAATTTTCGAAATTTTAAATATTTTCCACATCTTTGTAGTTTTGAAGTGTTTGCAAATTTTTACATTTTTCATATTTGCTCAATCGTCCATTTTCGCAATTTTCAATATTTTCGCATTTAACTGTTTCAGAATTTTCTATATTTTATCAATAGTAAATTTTCGCAAATGTTGATATTTTCAATATTTTCGCAATTTGCCACATTTTTGAAAATTTCTTTATTTTTCGTAATTTCTCGATCGTCCATTTTCGCAATTTTCGCATTTAACTGTTTCGGAATTTTCTATATTTTTCATATTTTATTAATAGTAAATTTTCGCAAATGTTGATATTTTCAATATTTTCGCAATTTGCCACATTTTTGAAAATTTCTTTATTTTTCGTAATTTCTCGATCGTCCATTTTCGCATTTAACTGTTTCGGAATTTTCTATATTTTTCATATTTTATTAATAGTATATTTTCGCAAATGTTGACATTTTCGAATTTTTTATTTTTCGCAATTTTCCACATTTTCGCAGTTTTCTATATTTTCGCAGTTTTTGAAATTTTCATATTTGCTCAATCGTCCATTTTCGCAATTTTCAAAATTTTCACAATTTTCTGTTTTAATAATTGTCTATAATTTCTCAATCTTTCATTTTCGCATTTGTTGATATTTTCGCCGTTTTTCCATATTTTCGAAATTTTCGATATTTCCACAATCATCTAAATTTCCTCAACCATACATTTTTGCAATTGTTGATATTTTCGAAATTTACCACATTTTCGCAGTTTCCTGTATTTCCTTAATCGTCCATTTTCGCAATTCTCTAGGTTTTCACAATTTTCGAAATTTTAAATATTTTCCACATCTTTGTAGTTCTGAAGTGTTTGCAAATTTTTACATTTTTCATATTTGCTCAATCGTCCATTATCGCAATTTTCAATATTTTCGCATTTAACTGTTTCAGAATTTTCTATATTTTTCATATTTTACCAATAGTAAATATTCGCAAATGTTGATATTTTCAATATTTTCGCAATTTGCCACATTTTTGAAAATTTCTTTATTTTTCGTAATTTCTCGATCGTCCATTTTCGCAATTTTCGACATTTTCGCATTTAACTGTTTCAGAATTTTCTATATTTTTCATATTTTATTAATAGTATATTTTCGCAAATGTTGACATTTTCGAATTTTTTATTTTTCGCAATTTTCCACATTTTCGCAGTTTTCTATATTTTCGCAGTTTTTGAAATTTTCATATTAGCTCAATCGTCCATTTTCGCAATTTTCAACATTTTCACAATTTTCTGTTTTAATAATTGTCTATAATTTCTCAATCTTTCATTTTCGCATTTGTTGATATTTTCGCCGTTTTTCCATATTTTCGAAATTTTCGATATTTCCACAATCATCTAAATTTCCTCAACCATACATTTTTGCAATTGTTGATATTTTCGAAATTTACCACATTTTCGCAGTTTCCTGTATTTCCTTAATCGTCCATTTTCGCAATTCTCTAGGTTTTCACAATTTTCGAAATTTTAAATATTTTCCACATCTTTGTAGTTTTGAAGTGTTTGCAAATTTTTACATTTTTCATATTTGCTCAATCGTCCATTTTCGCAATTTTCAATATTTTCGCATTTAACTGTTTCAGAATTTTCTATATTTTTCATATTTTACCAATAGTAAATATTCGCAAATGTTGATATTTTCAATATTTTCGCAATTTGCCACATTTTTGAAAATTTCTTTATTTTTCGTAATTTCTCGATCGTCCATTTTCGCAATTTTCGACATTTTCGCATTTAACTGTTTCAGAATTTTCTATATTTTTCATATTTTATTAATAGTATATTTTCGCAAATGTTGACATTTTCGAATTTTTTATTTTTCGCAATTTTCCACATTTTCGCAGTTTTCTATATTTTCGCAGTTTTTGAAATTTTCATATTTGCTCAATCGTCCATTTTCGCCATTTTCAACATTTTCACAATTTTCTGTTTTAATAATTGTCTATAATTTCTCAATCTTTCATTTTCGCATTTGTTGATATTTTCGCCGTTTTTCCATATTTTCGAAATTTTCGATATTTCCACAATCATCTAAATTTCCTCAACCATACATTTTTGCAATTGTTGATATTTTCGAAATTTACCACATTTTCGCAGTTTCCTGTATTTCCTTAATCGTCCATTTTCGCAATTCTCTAGGTTTTCACGATTTTCGAAATTTTAAATATTTTCCACATCTTTGTAGTTTTGAAGTGTTTGCAAATTTTTACATTTTTCATATTTGCTCAATCGTCCATTATCGCAATTTTCAATATTTTCGCATTTAACTGTTTCAGAATTTTCTATATTTTTCATATTTTACCAATAGTAAATATTCGCAAATGTTGATATTTTCAATATTTTCGCAATTTGCCACATTTTTGAAAATTTCTTTATTTTTCGTAATTTCTCGATCGTCCATTTTCGCAATTTTCGACATTTTCGCATTTAACTGTTTCAGAATTTTCTATATTTTTCATATTTTATTAATAGTATATTTTCGCAAATGTTGACATTTTCGAATTTTTTATTTTTCGCAATTTTCCACATTTTCGCAGTTTTCTATATTTTCGCAGTTTTTGAAATTTTCATATTAGCTCAATCGTCCATTTTCGCAATTTTCAACATTTTCACAATTTTCTGTTTTAATAATTGTCTATAATTTCTCAATCTTTCATTTTCGCATTTGTTGATATTTTCGCCGTTTTTCCATATTTTCGAAATTTTCGATATTTCCACAATCATCTAAATTTCCTCAACCATACATTTTTGCAATTGTTGATATTTTCGAAATTTACCACATTTTCGCAGTTTCCTGTATTTCCTTAATCGTCCATTTTCGCAATTCTCTAGGTTTTCACAATTTTCGAAATTTTAAATATTTTCCACATCTTTGTAGTTTTGAAGTGTTTGCAAATTTTTACATTTTTCATATTTGCTCAATCATCCATTATCGCAATTTTCAATATTTTCGCATTTAACTGTTTCAGAATTTTCTATATTTTTCATATTTTACCAATAGTAAATATTCGCAAATGTTGATATTTTCAATATTTTCGCAATTTGCCACATTTTTGAAAATTTCTTTATTTTTCGTAATTTCTCGATCGTCCATTTTCGCAATTTTCGACATTTTCGCATTTAACTGTTTCAGAATTTTCTATATTTTTCATATTTTATTAATAGTATATTTTCGCAAATGTTGACATTTTCGAATTTTTTATTTTTCGCAATTTTCCACATTTTCGCAGTTTTCTATATTTTCGCAGTTTTTGAAATTTTCATATTTGCTCAATCGTCCATTTTCGCCATTTTCAACATTTTCACAATTTTCTGTTTTAATAATTGTCTATAATTTCTCAATCTTTCATTTTCGCATTTGTTGATATTTTCGCCGTTTTTCCATATTTTCGAAATTTTCGATATTTCCACAATCATCTAAATTTCCTCAACCATACATTTTTGCAATTGTTGATATTTTCGAAATTTACCACATTTTCGCAGTTTCCTGTATTTCCTTAATCGTCCATTTTCGCAATTCTCTAGGTTTTCACGATTTTCGAAATTTTAAATATTTTCCACATCTTTGTAGTTTTGAAGTGTTTGCAAATTTTTACATTTTTCATATTTGCTCAATCGTCCATTATCGCAATTTTCAATATTTTCGCATTTAACTGTTTCAGAATTTTCTATATTTTTCATATTTTATCAATAGTAAATTTTCGCAAATGTTGATATTTTCAATATTTTCGCAATTTGCCACATTTTTGAAAATTTCTTTATTTTTCGTAATTTCTCGATCGTCCATTTTCGCAATTTTCGACATTTTCGCAATTTTCGCATTCAACTGTTTCAGAATTTTCTATATTTTTCATATTTTATTAATAGTATATTTTCGCAAATGTTGACATTTTCACAATTTTCTGTTTTAATAATTGTCTATAATTTCTCAATCTTTCATTTTCGAATTTTTTATTTTTCGCAATTTTCCACATTTTCGCAGTTTTCTATATTTTCGCAGTTTTTGAAAATTTTTTTTTCTTAATTTTTTTTTTTTAATCGTCCATTTTCACAATTCTCTAGGTTTTCACAATTTTCGAAATTTTAAATATTTTCCACATCTTTGTAGTTTTGAAGTGTTTGCAAATTTTTACATTTTTCATATTTGCTCAATCGTCCATTATCGCAATTTTCAATATTTTCGCATTTAACTGTTTCAGAATTTTCTATATTTTTCATATTTTATCAATAGTAAATTTTCGCAAATGTTGATATTTTCAATATTTTCGCAATTTGCCACATTTTTGAAAATTTCTTTATTTTTCGTAATTTCTCGATCGTCCATTTTCGCAATTTTCGACATTTTCGCAATTTTCGCATTCAACTGTTTCAGAATTTTCTATATTTTTCATATTTTATTAATAGTATATTTTCGCAAATGTTGACATTTTCGAATTTTTTATTTTTCGCAATTTTCCACATTTTCGCAGTTTTCTATATTTTCGCAGTTTTTGAAAAAATTTTTTTTCAGATTTGCTCAATCGTCCATTTTCGCAATTTTCAACATTTTCACAATTTTCTGTTTTAATAATTGTCTATATTTTCTCAATCTTCCATTTTCGCAATTGTTGACATTTTCGCCGTTTTTCCATATTTTCGAAATTTTCGATATTTCCACAATCATCTAAATTTCCTCAACCATACATTTTTGCAATTGTTGATATTTTCGAAATTTACCACATTTTCGCAGTTTCCTGTATTTCCTTAATCGTCCATTTTCGCAATTCTCTAGTTTTTCACAATTTTCGAAATTTTAAATATTTTCCACATCTTTGTAGTTTTGAAGTGTTTGCAAATTTTTACATTTTTCATATTTGCTCAATCGTCCATTTTCGCAATTTTCAATATTTTCGCATTTAACTGTTTCAGAATTTTCTATATTTTATCAATAGTAAATTTTCGCAAATGTTGATATTTTCAATATTTTCGCAATTTGCCACATTTTTGAAAATTTCTTTATTTTTCGTAATTTCTCGATCGTCCATTTTCGCAATTTTCGACATTTTCGCAATTTTCGCATTCAACTGTTTCAGAATTTTCTATATTTTTCATATTTTATTAATAGTATATTTTCGCAAATGTTGACATTTTCACAATTTTCTGTTTTAATAATTGTCTATAATTTCTCAATCTTTCATTTTCGAATTTTTTATTTTTCGCAATTTTCCACATTTTCGCAGTTTTCTATATTTTCGCAGTTTTTGAAAATTTTTTTTTCTTAATTTTTTTTTTTTAATCGTCCATTTTCGCAATTCTCTAGGTTTTCACAATTTTCGAAATTTTAAATATTTTCCACATCTTTGTAGTTTTGAAGTGTTTGCAAATTTTTACATTTTTCATATTTGCTCAATCGTCCATTATCGCAATTTTCAATATTTTCGCATTTAACTGTTTCAGAATTTTCTATATTTTTCATATTTTATCAATAGTAAATTTTCGCAAATGTTGATATTTTCAATATTTTCGCAATTTGCCACATTTTTGAAAATTTCTTTATTTTTCGTAATTTCTCGATCGTCCATTTTCGCAATTTTCGACATTTTCGCAATTTTCGCATTCAACTGTTTCAGAATTTTCTATATTTTTCATATTTTATTAATAGTATATTTTCGCAAATGTTGACATTTTCGAATTTTTTATTTTTCGCAATTTTCCACATTTTCGCAGTTTTCTATATTTTCGCAGTTTTTGAAATTTTCATATTAGCTCAATCGTCCATTTTCGCAATTTTCAACATTTTCACAATTTTCTGTTTTAATAATTGTCTATAATTTCTCAATCTTTCATTTTCGCATTTGTTGATATTTTCGCCGTTTTTCCATATTTTCGAAATTTTCGATATTTCCACAATCATCTAAATTTCCTCAACCATACATTTTTGCAATTGTTGATATTTTCGAAATTTACCACATTTTCGCAGTTTCCTGTATTTCCTTAATCGTCCATTTTCGCAATTCTCTAGGTTTTCACAATTTTCGAAATTTTAAATATTTTCCACATCTTTGTAGTTTTGAAGTGTTTGCAAATTTTTACATTTTTCATATTTGCTCAATCGTCCATTATCGCAATTTTCAATATTTTCGCATTTAACTGTTTCAGAATTTTCTATATTTTTCATATTTTACCAATAGTAAATATTCGCAAATGTTGATATTTTCAATATTTTCGCAATTTGCCACATTTTTGAAAATTTCTTTATTTTTCGTAATTTCTCGATCGTCCATTTTCGCAATTTTCGACATTTTCGCATTTAACTGTTTCAGAATTTTCTATATTTTTCATATTTTATTAATAGTATATTTTCGCAAATGTTGACATTTTCGAATTTTTTATTTTTCGCAATTTTCCACATTTTCGCAGTTTTCTATATTTTCGCAGTTTTTGAAATTTTCATATTTGCTCAATCGTCCATTTTCGCCATTTTCAACATTTTCACAATTTTCTGTTTTAATAATTGTCTATAATTTCTCAATCTTTCATTTTCGCATTTGTTGATATTTTCGCCGTTTTTCCATATTTTCGAAATTTTCGATATTTCCACAATCATCTAAATTTCCTCAACCATACATTTTTGCAATTGTTGATATTTTCGAAATTTACCACATTTTCGCAGTTTCCTGTATTTCCTTAATCGTCCATTTTCGCAATTCTCTAGGTTTTCACGATTTTCGAAATTTTAAATATTTTCCACATCTTTGTAGTTTTGAAGTGTTTGCAAATTTTTACATTTTTCATATTTGCTCAATCGTCCATTATCGCAATTTTCAATATTTTCGCATTTAACTGTTTCAGAATTTTCTATATTTTTCATATTTTATCAATAGTAAATTTTCGCAAATGTTGATATTTTCAATATTTTCGCAATTTGCCACATTTTTGAAAATTTCTTTATTTTTCGTAATTTCTCGATCGTCCATTTTCGCAATTTTCGACATTTTCGCAATTTTCGCATTCAACTGTTTCAGAATTTTCTATATTTTTCATATTTTATTAATAGTATATTTTCGCAAATGTTGACATTTTCACAATTTTCTGTTTTAATAATTGTCTATAATTTCTCAATCTTTCATTTTCGAATTTTTTATTTTTCGCAATTTTCCACATTTTCGCAGTTTTCTATATTTTCGCAGTTTTTGAAAATTTTTTTTTCTTAATTTTTTTTTTTTAATCGTCCATTTTCACAATTCTCTAGGTTTTCACAATTTTCGAAATTTTAAATATTTTCCACATCTTTGTAGTTTTGAAGTGTTTGCAAATTTTTACATTTTTCATATTTGCTCAATCGTCCATTATCGCAATTTTCAATATTTTCGCATTTAACTGTTTCAGAATTTTCTATATTTTTCATATTTTATCAATAGTAAATTTTCGCAAATGTTGATATTTTCAATATTTTCGCAATTTGCCACATTTTTGAAAATTTCTTTATTTTTCGTAATTTCTCGATCGTCCATTTTCGCAATTTTCGACATTTTCGCAATTTTCGCATTCAACTGTTTCAGAATTTTCTATATTTTTCATATTTTATTAATAGTATATTTTCGCAAATGTTGACATTTTCGAATTTTTTATTTTTCGCAATTTTCCACATTTTCGCAGTTTTCTATATTTTCGCAGTTTTTGAAAATTTTTTTTTTCAGATTTGCTCAATCGTCCATTTTCGCAATTTTCAACATTTTCACAATTTTCTGTTTTAATAATTGTCTATATTTTCTCAATCTTCCATTTTCGCAATTGTTGACATTTTCGCCGTTTTTCCATATTTTCGAAATTTTCGATATTTCCACAATCATCTAAATTTCCTCAACCATACATTTTTGCAATTGTTGATATTTTCGAAATTTACCACATTTTCGCAGTTTCCTGTATTTCCTTAATCGTCCATTTTCGCAATTCTCTAGGTTTTCACAATTTTCGAAATTTTAAATATTTTCCACATCTTTGTAGTTTTGAAGTGTTTGCAAATTTTTACATTTTTCATATTTGCTCAATCGTCCATTATCGCAATTTTCAATATTTTCGCATTTAACTGTTTCAGAATTTTCTATATTTTTCATATTTTATCAATAGTAAATTTTCGCAAATGTTGATATTTTCAATATTTTCGCAATTTGCCACATTTTTGAAAATTTCTTTATTTTTCGTAATTTCTCGATCGTCCATTTTCGCAATTTTCGACATTTTCGCAATTTTCGCATTCAACTGTTTCAGAATTTTCTATATTTTTCATATTTTATTAATAGTATATTTTCGCAAATGTTGACATTTTCGAATTTTTTATTTTTCGCAATTTTCCACATTTTCGCAGTTTTCTATATTTTCGCAGTTTTTGAAATTTTCATATTTGCTCAATCGTCCATTTTCGCAATTTTCAAAATTTTCACAATTTTCTGTTTTAATAATTGTCTATAATTTCTCAATCTTTCATTTTCGCATTTGTTGATATTTTCGCCGTTTTTCCATATTTTCGAAATTTTCGATATTTCCACAATCATCTAAATTTCCTCAACCATACATTTTTGCAATTGTTGATATTTTCGAAATTTACCACATTTTCGCAGTTTCCTGTATTTCCTTAATAGTCCATTTTCGCAATTCTCTAGGTTTTCACAATTTTCGAAATTTTAAATATTTTCCACATCTTTGCAAATTTTTACATTTTTCATATTTGCTCAATCGTCCATTATCGCAATTCTCTGTTTTCACAATTTTCGCAGTTTTTGAAATTTTCATTTTTGCTCAATCGTCCATTTTCGCAATTTTCAATATTTTCGACATTTTCGCATTTAACTGTTTCAGAATTTTCTATATTTTATCAATAGTAAATTTTCGCAAATGTTGATATTTTCAATATTTTCGCAATTTGCCACATTTTTGAAAATTTCTTTATTTTTCGTAATTTCTCGATCGTCCATTTTCGCAATTTTCGCATTTAACTGTTTCGGAATTTTCTATATTTTTCATATTTTATTAATAGTATATTTTCGCAAATGTTGACATTTTCGAATTTTTTATTTTTCGCAATTTTCCACATTTTCGCAGTTTTCTATATTTTCGCAGTTTTTGAAATTTTCATATTTGCTCAATCGTCCATTTTCGCAATTTTCAACATTTTCACAATTTTCTGTTTTAATAATTGTCTATAATTTCTCAATCTTTCATTTTCGCATTTGTTGATATTTTCGCCGTTTTTCCATATTTTCGAAATTTTCGATATTTCCACAATCATCTAAATTTCCTCAACCATACATTTTTGCAATTGTTGATATTTTCGAAATTTACCACATTTTCGCAGTTTCCTGTATTTCCTTAATCGTCCATTTTCGCAATTCTCTAGGTTTTCACAATTTTCGAAATTTTAAATATTTTCCACATCTTTGTAGTTCTGAAGTGTTTGCAAATTTTACATTTTTCATATTTGCTCAATCGTCCATTATCGCAATTTTCAATATTTTCGCATTTAACTGTTTCAGAATTTTCTATATTTTTCATATTTTACCAATAGTAAATATTCGCAAATGTTGATATTTTCAATATTTTCGCAATTTGCCACATTTTTGAAAATTTCTTTATTTTTCGTAATTTCTCGATCGTCCATTTTCGCAATTTTCGACATTTTCGCATTTAACTGTTTCAGAATTTTCTATATTTTTCATATTTTATTAATAGTATATTTTCGCAAATGTTGACATTTTCGAATTTTTTATTTTTCGCAATTTTCCACATTTTCGCAGTTTTCTATATTTTCGCAGTTTTTGAAATTTTCATATTTGCTCAATCGTCCATTTTCGCCATTTTCAACATTTTCACAATTTTCTGTTTTAATAATTGTCTATAATTTCTCAATCTTTCATTTTCGCATTTGTTGATATTTTCGCCGTTTTTCCATATTTTCGAAATTTTCGATATTTCCACAATCATCTAAATTTCCTCAACCATACATTTTTGCAATTGTTGATATTTTCGAAATTTACCACATTTTCGCAGTTTCCTGTATTTCCTTAATCGTCCATTTTCGCAATTCTCTAGGTTTTCACGATTTTCGAAATTTTAAATATTTTCCACATCTTTGTAGTTTTGAAGTGTTTGCAAATTTTTACATTTTTCATATTTGCTCAATCGTCCATTATCGCAATTTTCAATATTTTCGCATTTAACTGTTTCAGAATTTTCTATATTTTTCATATTTTATCAATAGTAAATTTTCGCAAATGTTGATATTTTCAATATTTTCGCAATTTGCCACATTTTTGAAAATTTCTTTATTTTTCGTAATTTCTCGATCGTCCATTTTCGCAATTTTCGACATTTTCGCAATTTTTGCATTCAACTGTTTCAGAATTTTCTATATTTTTCATATTTTATTAATAGTATATTTTCGCAAATGTTGACATTTTCGAATTTTTTATTTTTCGCAATTTTCCACATTTTCGCAGTTTTCTATATTTTCGCAGTTTTTGAAAAATTTTTTTTCTTAATTTTTTTTTTTTAATCGTCCATTTTCGCAATTCTCTAGGTTTTCACAATTTTCGAAATTTTAAATATTTTCCACATCTTTGTAGTTTTGAAGTGTTTGCAAATTTTTACATTTTACATATTTGCTCAATCGTCCATTATCGCAATTTTCAATATTTTCGCATTTAACTGTTTTAGAATTTTCTATATTTTATCAATAGTAAATTTTCGCAAAAGTTGATATTTTCAATATTTTCGCAATTTGCCACATTTTTGAAAATTTCTTTATTTTTCGTAATTTCTCGATCGTCCATTTTCGCATTTAACTGTTTCGGAATTTTCTATATTTTTCATATTTTATTAATAGTATATTTTCGCAAATGTTGACATTTTCGAATTTTTTATTTTTCGCAATTTTCCACATTTTCGCAGTTTTCTATATTTTCGCAGTTTTTGAAATTTTCATATTTGCTCAATCGTCCATTTTCGCAATTTTCAAAATTTTCACAATTTTCTGTTTTAATAATTGTCTATAATTTCTCAATCTTTCATTTTCGCATTTGTTGATATTTTCGCCGTTTTTCCATATTTTCGAAATTTTCGATATTTCCACAATCATCTAAATTTCCTCAACCATACATTTTTGCAATTGTTGATATTTTCGAAATTTACCACATTTTCGCAGTTTCCTGTATTTCCTTAATAGTCCATTTTCGCAATTCTCTAGGTTTTCACAATTTTCGAAATTTTAAATATTTTCCACATCTTTGCAAATTTTTACATTTTTCATATTTGCTCAATCGTCCATTATCGCAATTCTCTGTTTTCACAATTTTCGCAGTTTTTGAAATTTTCATTTTTGCTCAATCGTCCATTTTCGCAATTTTCAATATTTTCGACATTTTCGCATTTAACTGTTTCAGAATTTTCTATATTTTATCAATAGTAAATTTTCGCAAATGTTGATATTTTCAATATTTTCGCAATTTGCCACATTTTTGAAAATTTCTTTATTTTTCGTAATTTCTCGATCGTCCATTTTCGCAATTTTCGCATTTAACTGTTTCGGAATTTTCTATATTTTTCATATTTTATTAATAGTATATTTTCGCAAATGTTGACATTTTCGAATTTTTTATTTTTCGCAATTTTCCACATTTTCGCAGTTTTCTATATTTTCGCAGTTTTTGAAATTTTCATATTTGCTCAATCGTCCATTTTCGCAATTTTCAACATTTTCACAATTTTCTGTTTTAATAATTGTCTATAATTTCTCAATCTTTCATTTTCGCATTTGTTGATATTTTCGCCGTTTTTCCATATTTTCGAAATTTTCGATATTTCCACAATCATCTAAATTTCCTCAACCATACATTTTTGCAATTGTTGATATTTTCGAAATTTACCACATTTTCGCAGTTTCCTGTATTTCCTTAATCGTCCATTTTCGCAATTCTCTAGGTTTTCACAATTTTCGAAATTTTAAATATTTTCCACATCTTTGTAGTTCTGAAGTGTTTGCAAATTTTACATTTTTCATATTTGCTCAATCGTCCATTATCGCAATTTTCAATATTTTCGCATTTAACTGTTTCAGAATTTTCTATATTTTTCATATTTTACCAATAGTAAATATTCGCAAATGTTGATATTTTCAATATTTTCGCAATTTGCCACATTTTTGAAAATTTCTTTATTTTTCGTAATTTCTCGATCGTCCATTTTCGCAATTTTCGACATTTTCGCATTTAACTGTTTCAGAATTTTCTATATTTTTCATATTTTATTAATAGTATATTTTCGCAAATGTTGACATTTTCGAATTTTTTATTTTTCGCAATTTTCCACATTTTCGCAGTTTTCTATATTTTCGCAGTTTTTGAAATTTTCATATTTGCTCAATCGTCCATTTTCGCCATTTTCAACATTTTCACAATTTTCTGTTTTAATAATTGTCTATAATTTCTCAATCTTTCATTTTCGCATTTGTTGATATTTTCGCCGTTTTTCCATATTTTCGAAATTTTCGATATTTCCACAATCATCTAAATTTCCTCAACCATACATTTTTGCAATTGTTGATATTTTCGAAATTTACCACATTTTCGCAGTTTCCTGTATTTCCTTAATCGTCCATTTTCGCAATTCTCTAGGTTTTCACGATTTTCGAAATTTTAAATATTTTCCACATCTTTGTAGTTTTGAAGTGTTTGCAAATTTTTACATTTTTCATATTTGCTCAATCGTCCATTATCGCAATTTTCAATATTTTCGCATTTAACTGTTTCAGAATTTTCTATATTTTTCATATTTTATCAATAGTAAATTTTCGCAAATGTTGATATTTTCAATATTTTCGCAATTTGCCACATTTTTGAAAATTTCTTTATTTTTCGTAATTTCTCGATCGTCCATTTTCGCAATTTTTGACATTTTCGCAATTTTCGCATTCAACTGTTTCAGAATTTTCTATATTTTTCATATTTTATTAATAGTATATTTTCGCAAATGTTGACATTTTCACAATTTTCTGTTTTAATAATTGTCTATATTTTCTCAATCTTCCATTTTCGCAATTGTTGATATTTTCGCCGTTTTTCCATATTTTCGAAATTTTCGATATTTCCACAATCATCTAAATTTCCTCAACCATACATTTTCGCAATTGTTGATATTTTCGAAATTTACCACATTTTCGCAGTTTTCTGTATTTCCTTAATCGTCCATTTTCGCAATTCTCTAGTTTTTCACAATTTTCGAAATTTTAAATATTTTCCACATCTTTGTAGTTTTGAAGTGTTTGCAAATTTTTACATTTTTCATATTTGCTCAATCGTCCATTTTCGCAATTTTCAATATTTTCGCATTTAACTGTTTCAGAATTTTCTATATTTTATCAATAGTAAATTTTCGCAAATGTTGATATTTTCAATATTTTCGCAATTTGCCACATTTTTGAAAATTTCTTTATTTTTCGTAATTTCTCGATCGTCCATTTTCGCAATTTTCGCATTTAACTGTTTCGGAATTTTCTATATTTTTCATATTTTATTAATAGTATATTTTCGCAAATGTTGACATTTTCGAATTTTTTATTTTTCGCAATTTTCCACATTTTCGCAGTTTTCTATATTTTCGCAGTTTTTGAAATTTTCATATTTGCTCAATCGTCCATTTTCGCAATTTTCAACATTTTCACAATTTTCTGTTTTAATAATTGTCTATAATTTCTCAATCTTTCATTTTCGCATTTGTTGATATTTTCGCCGTTTTTCCATATTTTCGAAATTTTCGATATTTCCACAATCATCTAAATTTCCTCAACCATACATTTTTGCAATTGTTGATATTTTCGAAATTTACCACATTTTCGCAGTTTCCTGTATTTCCTTAATCGTCCATTTTCGCAATTCTCTAGGTTTTCACAATTTTCGAAATTTTAAATATTTTCCACATCTTTGTAGTTCTGAAGTGTTTGCAAATTTTTACATTTTTCATATTTGCTCAATCGTCCATTATCGCAATTTTCAATATTTTCGCATTTAACTGTTTCAGAATTTTCTATATTTTTCATATTTTACCAATAGTAAATATTCGCAAATGTTGATATTTTCAATATTTTCGCAATTTGCCACATTTTTGAAAATTTCTTTATTTTTCGTAATTTCTCGATCGTCCATTTTCGCAATTTTCGACATTTTCGCATTTAACTGTTTCAGAATTTTCTATATTTTTCATATTTTATTAATAGTATATTTTCGCAAATGTTGACATTTTCGAATTTTTTATTTTTCGCAATTTTCCACATTTTCGCAGTTTTCTATATTTTCGCAGTTTTTGAAATTTTCATATTAGCTCAATCGTCCATTTTCGCAATTTTCAACATTTTCACAATTTTCTGTTTTAATAATTGTCTATAATTTCTCAATCTTTCATTTTCGCATTTGTTGATATTTTCGCCGTTTTTCCATATTTTCGAAATTTTCGATATTTCCACAATCATCTAAATTTCCTCAACCATACATTTTTGCAATTGTTGATATTTTCGAAATTTACCACATTTTCGCAGTTTCCTGTATTTCCTTAATCGTCCATTTTCGCAATTCTCTAGGTTTTCACAATTTTCGAAATTTTAAATATTTTCCACATCTTTGTAGTTTTGAAGTGTTTGCAAATTTTTACATTTTTCATATTTGCTCAATCATCCATTATCGCAATTTTCAATATTTTCGCATTTAACTGTTTCAGAATTTTCTATATTTTTCATATTTTACCAATAGTAAATATTCGCAAATGTTGATATTTTCAATATTTTCGCAATTTGCCACATTTTTGAAAATTTCTTTATTTTTCGTAATTTCTCGATCGTCCATTTTCGCAATTTTCGACATTTTCGCATTTAACTGTTTCAGAATTTTCTATATTTTTCATATTTTATTAATAGTATATTTTCGCAAATGTTGACATTTTCGAATTTTTTATTTTTCGCAATTTTCCACATTTTCGCAGTTTTCTATATTTTCGCAGTTTTTGAAATTTTCATATTTGCTCAATCGTCCATTTTCGCCATTTTCAACATTTTCACAATTTTCTGTTTTAATAATTGTCTATAATTTCTCAATCTTTCATTTTCGCATTTGTTGATATTTTCGCCGTTTTTCCATATTTTCGAAATTTTCGATATTTCCACAATCATCTAAATTTCCTCAACCATACATTTTTGCAATTGTTGATATTTTCGAAATTTACCACATTTTCGCAGTTTCCTGTATTTCCTTAATCGTCCATTTTCGCAATTCTCTAGGTTTTCACGATTTTCGAAATTTTAAATATTTTCCACATCTTTGTAGTTTTGAAGTGTTTGCAAATTTTTACATTTTTCATATTTGCTCAATCGTCCATTATCGCAATTTTCAATATTTTCGCATTTAACTGTTTCAGAATTTTCTATATTTTTCATATTTTACCAATAGTAAATATTCGCAAATGTTGATATTTTCAATATTTTCGCAATTTGCCACATTTTTGAAAATTTCTTTATTTTTCGTAATTTCTCGATCGTCCATTTTCGCAATTTTCGACATTTTCGCATTTAACTGTTTCAGAATTTTCTATATTTTTCATATTTTATTAATAGTATATTTTCGCAAATGTTGACATTTTCGAATTTTTTATTTTTCGCAATTTTCCACATTTTCGCAGTTTTCTATATTTTCGCAGTTTTTGAAATTTTCATATTAGCTCAATCGTCCATTTTCGCAATTTTCAACATTTTCACAATTTTCTGTTTTAATAATTGTCTATAATTTCTCAATCTTTCATTTTCGCATTTGTTGATATTTTCGCCGTTTTTCCATATTTTCGAAATTTTCGATATTTCCACAATCATCTAAATTTCCTCAACCATACATTTTTGCAATTGTTGATATTTTCGAAATTTACCACATTTTCGCAGTTTCCTGTATTTCCTTAATCGTCCATTTTCGCAATTCTCTAGGTTTTCACAATTTTCGAAATTTTAAATATTTTCCACATCTTTGTAGTTTTGAAGTGTTTGCAAATTTTTACATTTTTCATATTTGCTCAATCATCCATTATCGCAATTTTCAATATTTTCGCATTTAACTGTTTCAGAATTTTCTATATTTTTCATATTTTACCAATAGTAAATATTCGCAAATGTTGATATTTTCAATATTTTCGCAATTTGCCACATTTTTGAAAATTTCTTTATTTTTCGTAATTTCTCGATCGTCCATTTTCGCAATTTTCGACATTTTCGCATTTAACTGTTTCAGAATTTTCTATATTTTTCATATTTTATTAATAGTATATTTTCGCAAATGTTGACATTTTCGAATTTTTTATTTTTCGCAATTTTCCACATTTTCGCAGTTTTCTATATTTTCGCAGTTTTTGAAATTTTCATATTTGCTCAATCGTCCATTTTCGCCATTTTCAACATTTTCACAATTTTCTGTTTTAATAATTGTCTATAATTTCTCAATCTTTCATTTTCGCATTTGTTGATATTTTCGCCGTTTTTCCATATTTTCGAAATTTTCGATATTTCCACAATCATCTAAATTTCCTCAACCATACATTTTTGCAATTGTTGATATTTTCGAAATTTACCACATTTTCGCAGTTTCCTGTATTTCCTTAATCGTCCATTTTCGCAATTCTCTAGGTTTTCACGATTTTCGAAATTTTAAATATTTTCCACATCTTTGTAGTTTTGAAGTGTTTGCAAATTTTTACATTTTTCATATTTGCTCAATCGTCCATTATCGCAATTTTCAATATTTTCGCATTTAACTGTTTCAGAATTTTCTATATTTTTCATATTTTATCAATAGTAAATTTTCGCAAATGTTGATATTTTCAATATTTTCGCAATTTGCCACATTTTTGAAAATTTCTTTATTTTTCGTAATTTCTCGATCGTCCATTTTCGCAATTTTCGACATTTTCGCAATTTTCGCATTCAACTGTTTCAGAATTTTCTATATTTTTCATATTTTATTAATAGTATATTTTCGCAAATGTTGACATTTTCACAATTTTCTGTTTTAATAATTGTCTATAATTTCTCAATCTTTCATTTTCGAATTTTTTATTTTTCGCAATTTTCCACATTTTCGCAGTTTTCTATATTTTCGCAGTTTTTGAAAATTTTTTTTTCTTAATTTTTTTTTTTTAATCGTCCATTTTCACAATTCTCTAGGTTTTCACAATTTTCGAAATTTTAAATATTTTCCACATCTTTGTAGTTTTGAAGTGTTTGCAAATTTTTACATTTTTCATATTTGCTCAATCGTCCATTATCGCAATTTTCAATATTTTCGCATTTAACTGTTTCAGAATTTTCTATATTTTTCATATTTTATCAATAGTAAATTTTCGCAAATGTTGATATTTTCAATATTTTCGCAATTTGCCACATTTTTGAAAATTTCTTTATTTTTCGTAATTTCTCGATCGTCCATTTTCGCAATTTTCGACATTTTCGCAATTTTCGCATTCAACTGTTTCAGAATTTTCTATATTTTTCATATTTTATTAATAGTATATTTTCGCAAATGTTGACATTTTCGAATTTTTTATTTTTCGCAATTTTCCACATTTTCGCAGTTTTCTATATTTTCGCAGTTTTTGAAAAATTTTTTTTTCAGATTTGCTCAATCGTCCATTTTCGCAATTTTCAACATTTTCACAATTTTCTGTTTTAATAATTGTCTATATTTTCTCAATCTTCCATTTTCGCAATTGTTGACATTTTCGCCGTTTTTCCATATTTTCGAAATTTTCGATATTTCCACAATCATCTAAATTTCCTCAACCATACATTTTTGCAATTGTTGATATTTTCGAAATTTACCACATTTTCGCAGTTTCCTGTATTTCCTTAATCGTCCATTTTCGCAATTCTCTAGTTTTTCACAATTTTCGAAATTTTAAATATTTTCCACATCTTTGTAGTTTTGAAGTGTTTGCAAATTTTTACATTTTTCATATTTGCTCAATCGTCCATTTTCGCAATTTTCAATATTTTCGCATTTAACTGTTTCAGAATTTTCTATATTTTATCAATAGTAAATTTTCGCAAATGTTGATATTTTCAATATTTTCGCAATTTGCCACATTTTTGAAAATTTCTTTATTTTTCGTAATTTCTCGATCGTCCATTTTCGCAATTTTCGACATTTTCGCAATTTTCGCATTCAACTGTTTCAGAATTTTCTATATTTTTCATATTTTATTAATAGTATATTTTCGCAAATGTTGACATTTTCACAATTTTCTGTTTTAATAATTGTCTATAATTTCTCAATCTTTCATTTTCGAATTTTTTATTTTTCGCAATTTTCCACATTTTCGCAGTTTTCTATATTTTCGCAGTTTTTGAAAATTTTTTTTTCTTAATTTTTTTTTTTTAATCGTCCATTTTCGCAATTCTCTAGGTTTTCACAATTTTCGAAATTTTAAATATTTTCCACATCTTTGTAGTTTTGAAGTGTTTGCAAATTTTTACATTTTTCATATTTGCTCAATCGTCCATTATCGCAATTTTCAATATTTTCGCATTTAACTGTTTCAGAATTTTCTATATTTTTCATATTTTATCAATAGTAAATTTTCGCAAATGTTGATATTTTCAATATTTTCGCAATTTGCCACATTTTTGAAAATTTCTTTATTTTTCGTAATTTCTCGATCGTCCATTTTCGCAATTTTCGACATTTTCGCAATTTTCGCATTCAACTGTTTCAGAATTTTCTATATTTTTCATATTTTATTAATAGTATATTTTCGCAAATGTTGACATTTTCGAATTTTTTATTTTTCGCAATTTTCCACATTTTCGCAGTTTTCTATATTTTCGCAGTTTTTGAAATTTTCATATTAGCTCAATCGTCCATTTTCGCAATTTTCAACATTTTCACAATTTTCTGTTTTAATAATTGTCTATAATTTCTCAATCTTTCATTTTCGCATTTGTTGATATTTTCGCCGTTTTTCCATATTTTCGAAATTTTCGATATTTCCACAATCATCTAAATTTCCTCAACCATACATTTTTGCAATTGTTGATATTTTCGAAATTTACCACATTTTCGCAGTTTCCTGTATTTCCTTAATCGTCCATTTTCGCAATTCTCTAGGTTTTCACAATTTTCGAAATTTTAAATATTTTCCACATCTTTGTAGTTTTGAAGTGTTTGCAAATTTTTACATTTTTCATATTTGCTCAATCGTCCATTATCGCAATTTTCAATATTTTCGCATTTAACTGTTTCAGAATTTTCTATATTTTTCATATTTTACCAATAGTAAATATTCGCAAATGTTGATATTTTCAATATTTTCGCAATTTGCCACATTTTTGAAAATTTCTTTATTTTTCGTAATTTCTCGATCGTCCATTTTCGCAATTTTCGACATTTTCGCATTTAACTGTTTCAGAATTTTCTATATTTTTCATATTTTATTAATAGTATATTTTCGCAAATGTTGACATTTTCGAATTTTTTATTTTTCGCAATTTTCCACATTTTCGCAGTTTTCTATATTTTCGCAGTTTTTGAAATTTTCATATTTGCTCAATCGTCCATTTTCGCCATTTTCAACATTTTCACAATTTTCTGTTTTAATAATTGTCTATAATTTCTCAATCTTTCATTTTCGCATTTGTTGATATTTTCG
Source organism: Troilus luridus (assembly GCA_964056705.1). Classification (NCBI taxonomy): domain Eukaryota; kingdom Metazoa; phylum Arthropoda; class Insecta; order Hemiptera; family Pentatomidae; genus Troilus; species Troilus luridus. The sequence goes on from OZ057412.1 coordinate 12,419,472, forward strand.
CCGTTTTTCCATATTTTCGAAATTTTCGATATTTCCACAATCATCTAAATTTCCTCAACCATACATTTTTGCAATTGTTGATATTTTCGAAATTTACCACATTTTCGCAGTTTCCTGTATTTCCTTAATCGTCCATTTTCGCAATTCTCTAGGTTTTCACGATTTTCGAAATTTTAAATATTTTCCACATCTTTGTAGTTTTGAAGTGTTTGCAAATTTTTACATTTTTCATATTTGCTCAATCGTCCATTATCGCAATTTTCAATATTTTCGCATTTAACTGTTTCAGAATTTTCTATATTTTTCATATTTTATCAATAGTAAATTTTCGCAAATGTTGATATTTTCAATATTTTCGCAATTTGCCACATTTTTGAAAATTTCTTTATTTTTCGTAATTTCTCGATCGTCCATTTTCGCAATTTTCGACATTTTCGCAATTTTCGCATTCAACTGTTTCAGAATTTTCTATATTTTTCATATTTTATTAATAGTATATTTTCGCAAATGTTGACATTTTCACAATTTTCTGTTTTAATAATTGTCTATAATTTCTCAATCTTTCATTTTCGAATTTTTTATTTTTCGCAATTTTCCACATTTTCGCAGTTTTCTATATTTTCGCAGTTTTTGAAAATTTTTTTTTCTTAATTTTTTTTTTTTAATCGTCCATTTTCACAATTCTCTAGGTTTTCACAATTTTCGAAATTTTAAATATTTTCCACATCTTTGTAGTTTTGAAGTGTTTGCAAATTTTTACATTTTTCATATTTGCTCAATCGTCCATTATCGCAATTTTCAATATTTTCGCATTTAACTGTTTCAGAATTTTCTATATTTTTCATATTTTATCAATAGTAAATTTTCGCAAATGTTGATATTTTCAATATTTTCGCAATTTGCCACATTTTTGAAAATTTCTTTATTTTTCGTAATTTCTCGATCGTCCATTTTCGCAATTTTCGACATTTTCGCAATTTTCGCATTCAACTGTTTCAGAATTTTCTATATTTTTCATATTTTATTAATAGTATATTTTCGCAAATGTTGACATTTTCGAATTTTTTATTTTTCGCAATTTTCCACATTTTCGCAGTTTTCTATATTTTCGCAGTTTTTGAAAATTTTTTTTTTCAGATTTGCTCAATCGTCCATTTTCGCAATTTTCAACATTTTCACAATTTTCTGTTTTAATAATTGTCTATATTTTCTCAATCTTCCATTTTCGCAATTGTTGACATTTTCGCCGTTTTTCCATATTTTCGAAATTTTCGATATTTCCACAATCATCTAAATTTCCTCAACCATACATTTTTGCAATTGTTGATATTTTCGAAATTTACCACATTTTCGCAGTTTCCTGTATTTCCTTAATCGTCCATTTTCGCAATTCTCTAGGTTTTCACAATTTTCGAAATTTTAAATATTTTCCACATCTTTGTAGTTTTGAAGTGTTTGCAAATTTTTACATTTTTCATATTTGCTCAATCGTCCATTATCGCAATTTTCAATATTTTCGCATTTAACTGTTTCAGAATTTTCTATATTTTTCATATTTTATCAATAGTAAATTTTCGCAAATGTTGATATTTTCAATATTTTCGCAATTTGCCACATTTTTGAAAATTTCTTTATTTTTCGTAATTTCTCGATCGTCCATTTTCGCAATTTTCGACATTTTCGCAATTTTCGCATTCAACTGTTTCAGAATTTTCTATATTTTTCATATTTTATTAATAGTATATTTTCGCAAATGTTGACATTTTCGAATTTTTTATTTTTCGCAATTTTCCACATTTTCGCAGTTTTCTATATTTTCGCAGTTTTTGAAAAATTTTTTTTTCATATTTGCTCAATCGTCCATTTTCGCAATTTTCAACATTTTCACAATTTTCTGTTTTAATAATTGTCTATATTTTCTCAATCTTCCATTTTCGCAATTGTTGACATTTTCGCCGTTTTTCCATATTTTCGAAATTTTCGATATTTCCACAATCATCTAAATTTCCTCAACCATACATTTTTGCAATTGTTGATATTTTCGAAATTTACCACATTTTCGCAGTTTCCTGTATTTCCTTAATCGTCCATTTTCGCAATTCTCTAGGTTTTCACAATTTTCGAAATTTTAAATATTTTCCACATCTTTGTAGTTTTGAAGTGTTTGCAAATTTTTACATTTTTCATATTTGCTCAATCGTCCATTATCGCAATTTTCAATATTTTCGCATTTAACTGTTTCAGAATTTTCTATATTTTTCATATTTTATCAATAGTAAATTTTCGCAAATGTTGATATTTTCAATATTTTCGCAATTTGCCACATTTTTGAAAATTTCTTTATTTTTCGTAATTTCTCGATCGTCCATTTTCGCAATTTTCGACATTTTCGCAATTTTCGCATTCAACTGTTTCAGAATTTTCTATATTTTATCAATAGTAAATTTTCGCAAATGTTGATATTTTCAATATTTTCGCAATTTGCCACATTTTTGAAAATTTCTTTATTTTTCGTAATTTCTCGATCGTCCATTTTCGCAATTTTCGCATTTAACTGTTTCGGAATTTTCTATATTTTTCATATTTTATTAATAGTATATTTTCGCAAATGTTGACATTTTCGAATTTTTTATTTTTCGCAATTTTCCACATTTTCGCAGTTTTTGAAATTATTTTTTTTCATATTTGCTCAATCGTCCATTTTCGCAATTTTCAACATTTTCACAATTTTCTGTTTTAATAATTGTCTATATTTTCTCAATCTTCCATTTTCGCAATTGTTGACATTTTCGCCGTTTTTCCATATTTTCGAAATTTTCGATATTTCCACAATCATCTAAGTTTCCTCAACCATACATTTTCGCAATTGTTGATATTTTCGAAATTTACCACATTTTCGCAGTTTCCTGTATTTCCTTAATCGTCCATTTTCGCAATTCTCTAGGTTTTCACAATTTTCGAAATTTTAAATATTTTCCACATCTTTGTAGTTTTGAAGTGTTTGCAAATTTTTACATTTTTCATATTTGCTCAATCGTCCATTATCGCAATTTTCAATATTTTCGCATTTAACTGTTTCAGAATTTTCTATATTTTATCAATAGTAAATTTTCGCAAATGTTGATATTTTCAATATTTTCGCAATTTGCCACATTTTTGAAAATTTCTTTATTTTTCGTAATTTCTCGATCGTCCATTTTCGCAATTTTCGCATTCAACTGTTTCAGAATTTTCTATATTTTTCATATTTTATTAATAGTATATTTTCGCAAATGTTGACATTTTCGAATTTTTTTTTTTTCGCAATTTTCCACATTTTCGCAGTTTTCTATATTTTCGCAGTTTTTGAAATTTTTTTTTTCATATTTGCTTAATCGTCCATTTTCGCAATTTTCAACATTTTCACAATTTTCTGTTTTAATAATTGTCTATATTTTCTCAATCTTCCATTTTCGCAATTGTTGATATTTTCGCCGTTTTTCCATATTTTCGAAATTTTCGATATTTCCACAATCATCTAAATTTCCTCAACCATACATTTTCGCAATTGTTGATATTTTCGAAATTTACCACATTTTCGCAGTTTTCTGTATTTCCTTAATCGTCCATTTTCGCAATTCTCTAGTTTTTCACAATTTTCGAAATTTTAAATATTTTCCACATCTTTGTAGTTTTGAAGTGTTTGCAAATTTTTACATTTTTCATATTTGCTCAATCGTCCATTTTCGCAATTTTCAATATTTTCGCATTTAACTGTTTCAGAATTTTCTATATTTTATCAATAGTAAATTTTCGCAAATGTTGATATTTTCAATATTTTCGCAATTTGCCACATTTTTGAAAATTTCTTTATTTTTCGTAATTTCTCGATCGTCCATTTTCGCAATTTTCGCATTTAACTGTTTCGGAATTTTCTATATTTTTCATATTTTATTAATAGTATATTTTCGCAAATGTTGACATTTTCGAATTTTTTATTTTTCGCAATTTTCCACATTTTCGCAGTTTTTGAAATTATTTTTTTTCATATTTGCTCAATCGTCCATTTTCGCAATTTTCAACATTTTCACAATTTTCTGTTTTAATAATTGTCTATAATTTCTCAATCTTTCATTTTCGCATTTGTTGATATTTTCGCCGTTTTTCCATATTTTCGAAATTTTCGATATTTCCACAATCATCTAAATTTCCTCAACCATACATTTTCGCAATTGTTGATATTTTCGAAATTTACCACATTTTCGCAGTTTCCTGTATTTCCTTAATCGTCCATTTTCGCAAATCTCTAGGTTTTCACAATTTTCGAAATTTTAAATATTTTCCACATCTTTGTAGTTTTGAAGTGTTTGCAAATTTTTACATTTTTCATATTTGCTCAATCGTCCATTATCGCAATTTTCAATATTTTCGCATTTAACTGTTTCAGAATTTTGTATATTTTTCATATTTTATCAATAGTAAATATTCGCAAATGTTGATATTTTCAATATTTTCGCAATTTGCCACATTTTTGAAAATTTCTTTATTTTTCGTAATTTCTCGATCGTCCATTTTCGCAATTTTCGACATTTTCGCAATTTTCGCATTCAACTGTTTCAGAATTTTCTATATTTTTCATATTTTATTAATAGTATATTTTCGCAAATGTTGACATTTTCGAATTTTTTATTTTTCGCAATTTTCCACATTTTCGCAGTTTTCTATATTTTCGCAGTTTTTGAAAATTTTTTTTTCATATTTGCTTAATCGTCCATTTTCGCAACTTTCAACATTTTCACAATTTTCTGTTTTAATAATTGTCTATATTTTCTCAATCTTCCATTTTCGCAATTGTTGATATTTTCGCCGTTTTTCCATATTTTCGAAATTTTCGATATTTCCACAATCATCTAAATTTCCTCAACCATACATTTTCGCAATTGTTGATATTTTCGAAATTTACCACATTTTCGCAGTTTTCTGTATTTCCTTAATCGTCCATTTTCGCAATTCTCTAGGTTTTCACAATTTTCGAAATTTTAAATATTTTCCACATCTTTGTAGTTTTGAAGTGTTTGCAAATTTTTACATTTTTCATATTTGCTCAATCGTCCATTTTCGCAATTTTCAATATTTTCGCATTTAACTGTTTCAGAATTTTCTATATTTTATCAATAGTAAATTTTCGCAAATGTTGATATTTTCAATATTTTCGCAATTTGCCACATTTTTGAAAATTTCTTTATTTTTCGTAATTTCTCGATCGTCCATTTTCGCAATTTTCGCATTTAACTGTTTCGGAATTTTCTATATTTTTCATATTTTATTAATAGTATATTTTCGCAAATGTTGACATTTTCGAATTTTTTATTTTTCGCAATTTTCCACATTTTCGCAGTTTTTGAAATTATTTTTTTTCATATTTGCTCAATCGTCCATTTTCGCAATTTTCAACATTTTCACAATTTTCTGTTTTAATAATTGTCTATATTTTCTCAATCTTCCATTTTCGCAATTGTTGACATTTTCGCCGTTTTTCCATATTTTCGAAATTTTCGATATTTCCACAATCATCTAAATTTCCTCAACCATACATTTTCGCAATTGTTGATATTTTCGAAATTTACCACATTTTCGCAGTTTCCTGTATTTCCTTAATCGTCCATTTTCGCAATTCTCTAGGTTTTCACAATTTTCGAAATTTTAAATATTTTCCACATCTTTGTAGTTTTGAAGTGTTTGCAAATTTTTACATTTTTCATATTTGCTCAATCGTCCATTATCGCAATTTTCAATATTTTCGCATTTAACTGTTTCAGAATTTTCTATATTTTTCATATTTTATCAATAGTAAATATTCGCAAATGTTGATATTTTCAATTTTTTCGCAATTTGCCACATTTTTGAAAATTTCTTTATTTTTCGTAATTTCTCGATCGTCCATTTTCGCAATTTTCGACATTTTCGCAATTTTCGCATTCAACTGTTTCAGAATTTTCTATATTTTTCATATTTTATTAATAGTATATTTTCGCAAATGTTGACATTTTCGAATTTTTTATTTTTCGCAATTTTCCACATTTTCGCAGTTTTCTATATTTTCGCAGTTTTTGAAATTTTTTTTTCATATTTGCTTAACCGTCCATTTTCGCAATTTTCAACATTTTCACAATTTTCTGTTTTAATAATTGTCTATATTTTCTCAATCTTCCATTTTCGCAATTGTTGATATTTTCGCCGTTTTTCCATATTTTCGAAATTTTTGATATTTCCACAATCATCTAAATTTCCTCAACCATACATTTTCGCAATTGTTGATATTTTCGAAATTTACCACATTTTCGCAGTTTTCTGTATTTCCTTAATCGTCCATTTTCGCAATTCTCTAGGTTTTCACAATTTTCGAAATTTTAAATATTTTCCACATCTTTGTAGTTTTGAAGTGTTTGCAAATTTTTACATTTTTCATATTTGATCAATCGTCCATTTTCGCAATTTTCAATATTTTCGCATTTAACTGTTTCAGAATTTTCTATATTTTATCAATAGTAAATTTTCGCAAATGTTGATATTTTCAATATTTTCGCAATTTGCCACATTTTTGAAAATTTCTTTATTTTTCGTAATTTCTCGATCGTCCATTTTCGCAATTTTCGCATTTAACTGTTTCGGAATTTTCTATATTTTTCATATTTTATTAATAGTATATTTTCGCAAATGTTGACATTTTCGAATTTTTTATTTTTCGCAATTTTCCACATTTTCGCAGTTTTTGAAATTATTTTTTTTCATATTTGCTCAATCGTCCATTTTCGCAATTTTCAACATTTTCACAATTTTCTGTTTTAATAATTGTCTATATTTTCTCAATCTTCCATTTTCGCAATTGTTGACATTTTCGCCGTTTTTCCATATTTTCGAAATTTTCGATATTTCCACAATCATCTAAGTTTCCTCAACCATACATTTTCGCAATTGTTGATATTTTCGAAATTTACCACATTTTCGCAGTTTTCTGTATTTCCTTAATCGTCCATTTTCGCAATTCTCTAGGTTTTCACAATTTTCGAAATTTTAAATATTTTCCACATCTTTGTAGTTTTGAAGTGTTTGCAAATTTTTACATTTTTCATATTTGCTCAATCGTCCATTATCGCAATTTTCAATATTTTCGCATTTAACTGTTTCAGAATTTTCTATATTTTATCAATAGTAAATTTTCGCAAATGTTGATATTTTCAATATTTTCGCAATTTGCCACATTTTTGAAAATTTCTTTATTTTTCGTAATTTCTCGATCGTCCATTTTCGCATTTAACTGTTTCGGAATTTTCTATATTTTTCATATTTTATTAATAGTATATTTTCGCAAATGTTGACATTTTCGAATTTTTTATTTTTCGCAATTTTCCACATTTTCGCAGTTTTCTATATTTTCGCAGTTTTTGAAATTTTCATATTTGCTCAATCGTCCATTTTCGCAATTTTCAACATTTTCACAATTTTCTGTTTTAATAATTGTCTATAATTTCTCAATCTTTCATTTTCGCATTTGTTGATATTTTCGCCGTTTTTCCATATTTTCGAAATTATCGATATTTCCACAATCATCTAAATTTCCTCAACCATACATTTTTGCAATTGTTGATATTTTCGAAATTTACCACATTTTCGCAGTTTCCTGTATTTCCTTAATCGTCCATTTTCGCAATTCTCTAGGTTTTCACAATTTTCGAAATTTTAAATATTTTCCACATCTTTGTAGTTTTGAAGTGTTTGCAAATTTTTACATTTTTCATATTTGCTCAATCGTCCATTATCGCAATTTTCAATATTTTCGCATTTAACTGTTTCAGAATTTTCTATATTTTTCATATTTTATCAATAGTAAATATTCGCAAATGTTGATATTTTCAATTTTTTCGCAATTTGCCACATTTTTGAAAATTTCTTTATTTTTCGTAATTTCTCGATCGTCCATTTTCGCAATTTTCGACATTTTCGCAATTTTCGCATTCAACTGTTTCAGAATTTTCTATATTTTTCATATTTTATTAATAGTATATTTTCGCAAATGTTGACATTTTCGAATTTTTTATTTTTCGCAATTTTCCACATTTTCGCAGTTTTCTATATTTTCGCAGTTTTTGAAATTTTTTTTTTCATATTTGCTTAACCGTCCATTTTCGCAATTTTCAACATTTTCACAATTTTCTGTTTTAATAATTGTCTATATTTTCTCAATCTTCCATTTTCGCAATTGTTGATATTTTCGCCGTTTTTCCATATTTTCGAAATTTTTGATATTTCCACAATCATCTAAATTTCCTCAACCATACATTTTCGCAATTGTTGATATTTTCGAAATTTACCACATTTTCGCAGTTTTCTGTATTTCCTTAATCGTCCATTTTCGCAATTCTCTAGGTTTTCACAATTTTCGAAATTTTAAATATTTTCCACATCTTTGTAGTTTTGAAGTGTTTGCAAATTTTTACATTTTTCATATTTGATCAATCGTCCATTTTCGCAATTTTCAATATTTTCGCATTTAACTGTTTCAGAATTTTCTATATTTTATCAATAGTAAATTTTCGCAAATGTTGATATTTTCAATATTTTCGCAATTTGCCACATTTTTGAAAATTTCTTTATTTTTCGTAATTTCTCGATCGTCCATTTTCGCAATTTTCGCATTTAACTGTTTCGGAATTTTCTATATTTTTCATATTTTATTAATAGTATATTTTCGCAAATGTTGACATTTTCGAATTTTTTATTTTTCGCAATTTTCCACATTTTCGCAGTTTTTGAAATTATTTTTTTTCATATTTGCTCAATCGTCCATTTTCGCAATTTTCAACATTTTCACAATTTTCTGTTTTAATAATTGTCTATATTTTCTCAATCTTCCATTTTCGCAATTGTTGACATTTTCGCCGTTTTTCCATATTTTCGAAATTTTCGATATTTCCACAATCATCTAAGTTTCCTCAACCATACATTTTCGCAATTGTTGATATTTTCGAAATTTACCACATTTTCGCAGTTTTCTGTATTTCCTTAATCGTCCATTTTCGCAATTCTCTAGGTTTTCACAATTTTCGAAATTTTAAATATTTTCCACATCTTTGTAGTTTTGAAGTGTTTGCAAATTTTTACATTTTTCATATTTGCTCAATCGTCCATTATCGCAATTTTCAATATTTTCGCATTTAACTGTTTCAGAATTTTCTATATTTTATCAATAGTAAATTTTCGCAAATGTTGATATTTTCAATATTTTCGCAATTTGCCACATTTTTGAAAATTTCTTTATTTTTCGTAATTTCTCGATCGTCCATTTTCGCATTTAACTGTTTCGGAATTTTCTATATTTTTCATATTTTATTAATAGTATATTTTCGCAAATGTTGACATTTTCGAATTTTTTATTTTTCGCAATTTTCCACATTTTCGCAGTTTTCTATATTTTCGCAGTTTTTGAAATTTTCATATTTGCTCAATCGTCCATTTTCGCAATTTTCAACATTTTCACAATTTGCTGTTTTAATAATTGTCTATATTTTCTCAATCTTCCATTTTCGCAATTGTTGACATTTTCGCCGTTTTTCCATATTTTCGAAATTTTCGATATTTCCACAATCATCTAAGTTTCCTCAACCATACATTTTCGCAATTGTTGATATTTTCGAAATTTACCACATTTTCGCAGTTTTCTGTATTTCCTTAATCGTCCATTTTCGCAATTCTCTAGGTTTTCACAATTTTCGAAATTTTAAATATTTTCCACATCTTTGTAGTTTTGAAGTGTTTGCAAATTTTTACATTTTTCATATTTGCTCAATCGTCCATTATCGCAATTTTCAATATTTTCGCATTTAACTGTTTCAGAATTTTCTATATTTTATCAATAGTAAATTTTCGCAAATGTTGATATTTTCAATATTTTCGCAATTTGCCACATTTTTGAAAATTTCTTTATTTTTCGTAATTTCTCGATCGTCCATTTTCGCATTTAACTGTTTCGGAATTTTCTATATTTTTCATATTTTATTAATAGTATATTTTCGCAAATGTTGACATTTTCGAATTTTTTATTTTTCGCAATTTTCCACATTTTCGCAGTTTTCTATATTTTCGCAGTTTTTGAAATTTTCATATTTGCTCAATCGTCCATTTTCGCAATTTTCAACATTTTCACAATTTTCTGTTTTAATAATTGTCTATAATTTCTCAATCTTTCATTTTCGCATTTGTTGATATTTTCGCCGTTTTTCCATATTTTCGAAATTATCGATATTTCCACAATCATCTAAATTTCCTCAACCATACATTTTTGCAATTGTTGATATTTTCGAAATTTACCACATTTTCGCAGTTTCCTGTATTTCCTTAATCGTCCATTTTCGCAATTCTCTAGGTTTTCACAATTTTCGAAATTTTAAATATTTTCCACATCTTTGTAGTTTTGAAGTGTTTGCAAATTTTTACATTTTTCATATTTGCTCAATCGTCCATTATCGCAATTTTCAATATTTTCGCATTTAACTGTATCAGAATTTTCTATATTTTTCATATTTTATCAATAGTAAATTTTCGCAAATGTTGATATTTTCAATATTTTCGCAATTTGCCACATTTTTGAAAATTTCTTTATTTTTCGTAATTTCTCGATCGTCCATTTTCGCAATTTTCGACATTTTCGCAATTTTCGCATTCAACTGTTTCAGAATTTTCTATATTTTTCATATTTTATTAATAGTATATTTTCGCAAATGTTGACATTTTCGAATTTTTTATTTTTCGCAATTTTCCACATTTTCGCAGTTTTCTATATTTTCGCAGTTTTTGAAATTTTTTTTTTTCATATTTGCTTAATCGTCCATTTTCGCAATTTTCAACATTTTCACAATTTTCTGTTTTAATAATTGTCTATATTTTCTCAATCTTCCATTTTCGCAATTGTTGATATTTTCGCCGTTTTTCCATATTTTCGAAATTTTCGATATTTCCACAATCATCTAAATTTCCTCAACCATACATTTTCGCAATTGTTGATATTTTCGAAATTTACCACATTTTCGCAGTTTCCTGTATTTCCTTAATCGTCCATTTTCGCAATTCTCTAGGTTTTCACAATTTTCGAAATTTTAAATATTTTCCACATCTTTGTAGTTTTGAAGTGTTTGCAAATTTTTACATTTTTCATATTTGCTCAATCGTCCATTATCGCAATTTTCAATATTTTCGCATTTAACTGTTTCAGAATTTTCTATATTTTTCATATTTTATCAATAGTAAATTTTCGCAAATGTTGATATTTTCAATATTTTCGCAATTTGCCACATTTTTGAAAATTTCTTTATTTTTCGTAATTTCTCGATCGTCCATTTTCGCAATTTTCGCATTCAACTGTTTCAGAATTTTCTATATTTTTCATATTTTATTAATAGTATATTTTCGCAAATGTTGACATTTTCGAATTTTTTTTTTTTCGCAATTTTCCACATTTTCGCAGTTTTCTATATTTTCGCAGTTTTTGAAATTTTTTTTTTCATATTTGCTTAACCGTCCATTTTCGCAATTTTCAACATTTTCACAATTTTCTGTTTTAATAATTGTCTATATTTTCTCAATCTTCCATTTTCGCAATTGTTGATATTTTCGCCGTTTTTCCATATTTTCGAAATTTTTGATATTTCCACAATCATCTAAATTTCCTCAACCATACATTTTCGCAATTGTTGATATTTTCGAAATTTACCACATTTTCGCAGTTTTCTGTATTTCCTTAATCGTCCATTTTCGCAATTCTCTAGGTTTTCACAATTTTCGAAATTTTAAATATTTTCCACATCTTTGTAGTTTTGAAGTGTTTGCAAATTTTTACATTTTTCATATTTGCTCAATCGTCCATTTTCGCAATTTTCAATATTTTCGCATTTAACTGTTTCAGAATTTTCTATATTTTATCAATAGTAAATTTTCGCAAATGTTGATATTTTCAATATTTTCGCAATTTGCCACATTTTTGAAAATTTCTTTATTTTTCGTAATTTCTCGATCGTCCATTTTCGCAATTTTCGCATTTAACTGTTTCGGAATTTTCTATATTTTTCATATTTTATTAATAGTATATTTTCGCAAATGTTGACATTTTCGAATTTTTTATTTTTCGCAATTTTCCACATTTTCGCAGTTTTTGAAATTATTTTTTTTCATATTTGCTCAATCGTCCATTTTCGCAATTTTCAACATTTTCACAATTTTCTGTTTTAATAATTGTCTATATTTTCTCAATCTTCCATTTTCGCAATTGTTGACATTTTCGCCGTTTTTCCATATTTTCGAAATTTTCGATATTTCCACAATCATCTAAGTTTCCTCAACCATACATTTTCGCAATTGTTGATATTTTCGAAATTTACCACATTTTCGCAGTTTTCTGTATTTCCTTAATCGTCCATTTTCGCAATTCTCTAGGTTTTCACAATTTTCGAAATTTTAAATATTTTCCACATCTTTGTAGTTTTGAAGTGTTTGCAAATTTTTACATTTTTCATATTTGCTCAATCGTCCATTATCGCAATTTTCAATATTTTCGCATTTAACTGTTTCAGAATTTTCTATATTTTTCATATTTTATCAATAGTAAATTTTCGCAAATGTTGATATTTTCAATATTTTCGCAATTTGCCACATTTTTGAAAATTTCTTTATTTTTCGTAATTTCTCGATCGTCCATTTTCGCATTGAACTGTTTCGGAATTTTCTATATTTTTCATATTTTATTAATAGTATATTTTCGCAAATGTTGACATTTTCGAATTTTTTATTTTTCGCAATTTTCCACATTTTCGCAGTTTTCTATATTTTCGCAGTTTTTGAAATTTTCATATTTGCTCAATCGTCCATTTTCGCAATTTTCAACATTTTCACAATTTTCTGTTTTAATAATTGTCTATAATTTCTCAATCTTTCATTTTCGCATTTGTTGATATTTTCGCCGTTTTTCCATATTTTCGAAATTTTCGATATTTCCACAATCATCTAAATTTCCTCAACCATACATTTTTGCAATTGTTGATATTTTCGAAATTTACCACATTTTCGCAGTTTTCTGTATTTCCTTAATCGTCCATTTTCGCAATTCTCTAGGTTTTCACAATTTTCGAAATTTTAAATATTTTCCACATCTTTGTAGTTTTGAAGTGTTTGCAAATTTTTACATTTTTCATATTTGCTCAATCGTCCATTATCGCAATTTTCAATATTTTCGCATTTAACTGTATCAGAATTTTCTATATTTTTCATATTTTATCAATAGTAAATTTTCGCAAATGTTGATATTTTCAATATTTTCGCAATTTGCCACATTTTTGAAAATTTCTTTATTTTTCGTAATTTCTCGATCGTCCATTTTCGCAATTTTCGACATTTTCGCAATTTTCGCATTCAACTGTTTCAGAATTTTCTATATTTTTCATATTTTATTAATAGTATATTTTCGCAAATGTTGACATTTTCGAATTTTTTATTTTTCGCAATTTTCCACATTTTCGCAGTTTTCTATATTTTCGCAGTTTTTGAAAATTTTTTTTTTCATATTTGCTTAATCGTCCATTTTCGCAATTTTCAACATTTTCACAATTTTCTGTTTTAATAATTGTCTATATTTTCTCAATCTTCCATTTTCGCAATTGTTGATATTTTCGCCGTTTTTCCATATTTTCGAAATTTTCGATATTTCCACAATCATCTAAATTTCCTCAACCATACATTTTCGCAATTGTTGATATTTTCGAAATTTACCACATTTTCGCAGTTTCCTGTATTTCCTTAATCGTCCATTTTCGCAATTCTCTAGGTTTTCACAATTTTCGAAATTTTAAATATTTTCCACATCTTTGTAGTTTTGAAGTGTTTGCAAATTTTTACATTTTTCATATTTGCTCAATCGTCCATTATCGCAATTTTCAATATTTTCGCATTTAACTGTTTCAGAATTTTCTATATTTTTCATATTTTATCAATAGTAAATTTTCGCAAATGTTGATATTTTCAATATTTTCGCAATTTGCCACATTTTTGAAAATTTCTTTATTTTTCGTAATTTCTCGATCGTCCATTTTCGCAATTTTCGCATTCAACTGTTTCAGAATTTTCTATATTTTTCATATTTTATTAATAGTATATTTTCGCAAATGTTGACATTTTCGAATTTTTTATTTTTCGCAATTTTCCACATTTTCGCAGTTTTCTATATTTTCGCAGTTTTTGAAATTTTTTTTTTCATATTTGCTTAATCGTCCATTTTCGCAATTTTCAACATTTTCACAATTTTCTGTTTTAATAATTGTCTATATTTTCTCAATCTTCCATTTTCGCAATTGTTGATATTTTCGCCGTTTTTCCATATTTTCGAAATTTTCGATATTTCCACAATCATCTAAATTTCCTCAACCATACATTTTCGCAATTGTTGATATTTTCGAAATTTACCACATTTTCGCAGTTTTCTGTATTTCCTTAATCGTCCATTTTCGCAATTCTCTAGGTTTTCACAATTTTCGAAATTTTAAATATTTTCCACATCTTTGTAGTTTTGAAGTGTTTGCAAATTTTTACATTTTTCATATTTGCTCAATCGTCCATTTTCGCAATTTTCAATATTTTCGCATTTAACTGTTTCAGAATTTTCTATATTTTATCAATAGTAAATTTTCGCAAATGTTGATATTTTCAATATTTTCGCAATTTGCCACATTTTTGAAAATTTCTTTATTTTTCGTAATTTCTCGATCGTCCATTTTCGCAATTTTCGCATTTAACTGTTTCGGAATTTTCTATATTTTTCATATTTTATTAATAGTATATTTTCGCAAATGTTGACATTTTCGAATTTTTTATTTTTCGCAATTTTCCACATTTTCGCAGTTTTTGAAATTATTTTTTTTCATATTTGCTCAATCGTCCATTTTCGCAATTTTCAACATTTTCACAATTTTCTGTTTTAATAATTGTCTATATTTTCTCAATCTTCCATTTTCGCAATTGTTGATATTTTCGCCGTTTTTCCATATTTTCGAAATTTTCGATATTTCCACAATCATCTAAATTTCCTCAACCATACATTTTCGCAATTGTTGATATTTTCGAAATTTACCACATTTTCGCAGTTTCCTGTATATCCTTAATCGTCCATTTTCGCAATTCTCTAGGTTTTCACAATTTTCGAAATTTTAAATATTTTCCACATCTTTGTAGTTTTGAAGTGTTTGCAAATTTTTACATTTTTCATATTTGCTCAATCGTCCATTTTCGCAATTTTCAATATTTTCGCATTTAACTGTTTCAGAATTTTCTATATTTTTCATATTTTATCAATAGTAAATTTTCGCAAATGTTGATATTTTCAATATTTTCGCAATTTGCCACATTTTTGAAAATTTCTTTATTTTTCGTAATTTCTCGATCGTCCATTTTCGCAATTTTCGCATTCAACTGTTTCAGAATTTTCTATATTTTTCATATTTTATTAATAGTATATTTTCGCAAATGTTGACATTTTCGAATTTTTTATTTTTCGCAATTTTCCACATTTTCGCAGTTTTCTATATTTTCGCAGTTTTTGAAATTTTTTTTTTCATATTTGCTTAATCGTCCATTTTCGCAATTTTCAACATTTTCACAATTTTCTGTTTTAATAATTGTCTATATTTTCTCAATCTTCCATTTTCGCAATTGTTGATATTTTCGCCGTTTTTCCATATTTTCGAAATTTTCGATATTTCCACAATCATCTAAATTTCCTCAACCATACATTTTCGCAATTGTTGATATTTTCGAAATTTACCACATTTTCGCAGTTTTCTGTATTTCCTTAATCGTCCATTTTCGCAATTCTCTAGGTTTTCACAATTTTCGAAATTTTAAATATTTTCCACATCTTTGTAGTTTTGAAGTGTTTGCAAATTTTTACATTTTTCATATTTGCTCAATCGTCCATTTTCGCAATTTTCAATATTTTCGCATTTAACTGTTTCAGAATTTTCTATATTTTATCAATAGTAAATTTTCGCAAATGTTGATATTTTCAATATTTTCGCAATTTGCCACATTTTTGAAAATTTCTTTATTTTTCGTAATTTCTCGATCGTCCATTTTCGCAATTTTCGCATTTAACTGTTTCGGAATTTTCTATATTTTTCATATTTTATTAATAGTATATTTTCGCAAATGTTGACATTTTCGAATTTTTTATTTTTCGCAATTTTCCACATTTTCGCAGTTTTTGAAATTATTTTTTTTCATATTTGCTCAATCGTCCATTTTCGCAATTTTCAACATTTTCACAATTTTCTGTTTTAATAATTGTCTATATTTTCTCAATCTTCCATTTTCGCAATTGTTGATATTTTCGCCGTTTTTCCATATTTTCGAAATTTTCGATATTTCCACAATCATCTAAATTTCCTCAACCATACATTTTCGCAATTGTTGATATTTTCGAAATTTACCACATTTTCGCAGTTTCCTGTATATCCTTAATCGTCCATTTTCGCAATTCTCTAGGTTTTCACAATTTTCGAAATTTTAAATATTTTCCACATCTTTGTAGTTTTGAAGTGTTTGCAAATTTTTACATTTTTCATATTTGCTCAATCGTCCATTTTCGCAATTTTCAATATTTTCGCATTTAACTGTTTCAGAATTTTCTATATTTTATCAATAGTAAATTTTCGCAAATGTTGATATTTTCAATATTTTCGCAATTTGCCACATTTTTGAAAATTTCTTTATTTTTCGTAATTTCTCGATCGTCCATTTTCGCAATTTTCGCATTTAACTGTTTCGGAATTTTCTATATTTTTCATATTTTATTAATAGTATATTTTCGCAAATGTTGACATTTTCGAATTTTTTATTTTTCGCGATTTTCCACATTTTCGCAGTTTTTGAAATTATTTTTTTTCATATTTGCTCAATCGTCCATTTTCGCAATTTTCAACATTTTCACAATTTTCTGTTTTAATAATTGTCTATATTTTCTCAATCTTCCATTTTCGCAATTGTTGATATTTTCGCCGTTTTTCCATATTTTCGAAATTTTCGATATTTCCACAATCATCTAAATTTCCTCAACCATACATTTTCGCAATTGTTGATATTTTCGAAATTTACCACATTTTCGCAGTTTTCTGTATTTCCTTAATCGTCCATTTTCGCAATTCTCTAGGTTTTCACAATTTTCGAAATTTTAAATATTTTCCACATCTTTGTAGTTTTGAAGTGTTTGCAAATTTTTACATTTTTCATATTTGCTCAATCGTCCATTTTCGCAATTTTCAATATTTTCGCATTTAACTGTTTCAGAATTTTCTATATTTTATCAATAGTAAATTTTCGCAAATGTTGATATTTTCGCAATTTACCACATTTTTGAAAATTTCTTTATTTTTCGTAATTTCTCGATCGTCCATATTCGCAATTTTCGCATTCAACTGTTTCAGAATTTTCTATATTTTTCATATTTTATTAATAGTATATTTTCGCAAATGTTGACATTTTCGAATTTTTTATTTTTCGCAATTTTCCACATTTTCGCAGTTTTCTATATTTTCGCAGTTTTTGAAAATTTTTTTTTTCATATTTGCTTAATCGTCCATTTTCGCAATTTTCAACATTTTCACAATTTTCTGTTTTAATAATTGTCTATATTTTCTCAATCTTCCATTTTCGCAATTGTTGATATTTTCGCCGTTTTTCCATATTTTCGAAATTTTCGATATTTCCACAATCATCTAAATTTCCTCAACCATACATTTTCGCAATTGTTGATATTTTCGAAATTTACCACATTTTCGCAGTTTCCTGTATTTCCTTAATCGTCCATTTTCGCAATTCTCTAGGTTTTCACAATTTTCGAAATTTTAAATATTTTCCACATCTTTGTAGTTTTGAAGTGTTTGCAAATTTTTACATTTTACATATTTGCTCAATCGTCCATTATCGCAATTTTCAATATTTTCGCATTTAACTGTTTTAGAATTTTCTATATTTTATCAATAGTAAATTTTCGCAAATGTTGATATTTTCAATATTTTCGCAATTTGCCACATTTTTGAAAATTTCTTTATTTTTCGTAATTTCTCGATCGTCCATTTTCGCAATTTTCGCATTTAACTGTTTCGGAATTTTCTATATCTTTCATATTTTATTAATAGTATATTTTCGCAAATGTTGACATTTTCGAATTTTTTATTTTTCGCAATTTTCCACATTTTCGCAGTTTTCTATATTTTCGCAGTTTTTGAAATTTTCATATTTGTTCAATCGTCCATTTTCGCAATTTTCAACATTTTCACAATTTTCTGTTTTAATAATTGTCTATAATTTCTCAATCTTTCATTTTCGCATTTGTTGATATTTTCGCCGTTTTTCCATATTTTCGAAATTTTCGATATTTCCACAATCATCTAAATTTCCTCAACCATACATTTTCGCAATTGTTGATATTTTCGAAATTTACCACATTTTCGCAGTTTTCTGTATTTCCTTAATCGTCCATTTTCGCAATTCTCTAGGTTTTCACAATTTTCGAAATTTTAAATATTTTCCACATCTTTGTAGTTTTGAAGTGTTTGCAAATTTTTACATTTTACATATTTGCTCAATCGTCCATTATCGCAATTTTCAATATTTTCGCATTTAACTGTTTTAGAATTTTCTATATTTTATCAATAGTAAATTTTCGCAAATGTTGATATTTTCAATATTTTCGCAATTTGCCACATTTTTGAAAATTTCTTTATTTTTCGTAATTTCTCGATCGTCCATTTTCGCAATTTTCGCATTTAACTGTTTCGGAATTTTCTATATTTTTCATATTTTATTAATAGTATATTTTCGCAAATGTTGACATTTTCGAATTTTTTATTTTTCGCAATTTTCCACATTTTCGCAGTTTTCTATATTTTCGCAGTTTTTGAAATTTTCATATTTGCTCAATCTTCCATTTTCGCAATTTTCAACATTTTCACAATTTTCTGTTTTAATAATTGTCTATAATTTCTCAATCTTTCATTTTCGCATTTGTTGATATTTTCGCCGTTTTTCCATATTTTCGAAATTTTCGATATTTCCACAATCATCTAAATTTCCTCAACCATACATTTTTGCAATTGTTGATATTTTCGAAATTTACCACATTTTCGCAGTTTCCTGTATTTCCTTAATAGTCCATTTTCGCAATTCTCTAGGTTTTCACAATTTTCGAAATTTTAAATATTTTCCACATCTTTGTAGTTTTGAAGTGTTTGCAAATTTTTACATTTTTCATATTTGCTCAATCGTCCATTATCGCAATTTTCAATATTTTCGTATTTAACTGTTTCAGAATTTTCTATATTTTTCATATTTTATCAATAGTAAATTTTCGCAAATGTTGATATTTTCAATATTTTCGCAATTTGCCACATTTTTGAAAATTTCTTTATTTTTCGTAATTTCTCGATCGTCCATTTTCGCAATTTTCGACATTTTCGCAATTTTCGCATTCAACTGTTTCAGAATTTTCTATATTTTTCATATTTTATTAATAGTATATTTTCGCATTTGTTGATATTTTCGCCGTTTTTCCATATTTTCGAAATTTTCGATATTTCCACAATCATCTAAATTTCCTCAACCATACATTTTTGCAATTGTTGATATTTTCGAAATTTACCACATTTTCGCAGTTTCCTATATTTCCTTAATAGTCCATTTTCGCAATTCTTTAGGTTTTCACAATTTTCGAAATTTTAAATATTTTCCACATCTTTGCAAATTTTTACATTTTTCATATTTGCTCAATCGTCCATTATCGCAATTCTCTGTTTTCACAATTTTCGCAGTTTTTGAAATTTTCATTTTTGCTCAATCGTCCATTTTCGCAATTTTCAATATTTTCGACATTTTCGCATTTAACTGTTTCAGAATTTTCAATATTTTTCATATTTTATCAATAGTAAATTTTCGCAAATGTTGATATTTTCAATATTTTCGCAATTTGCCACATTTTTGAAAGTTTCTTTATTTTTCGTAATTTCTCGATCGTCCATTTTCGCAATTTTAGCATTTAACGTTTTCAGAATTTTCTATATTTTTCATATTTTATTAATAGTATATTTTCGCAAATGTTGACATTTTCGAATTTTTTATTTTTCGCAATTTTCCACATTTTCGCAGTTTTTGAAATTATTTTTTTTCATATTTGCTCAATCGTCCATTTTCGCAATTTTCAACATTTTCACAATTTTCTGTTTTAATAATTGTCTATATTTTCTCAATCTTCCATTTTCGCAATTGTTGATATTTTCGCCGTTTTTCCATATTTTCGAAATTTTCGATATTTCCACAATCATCTAAATTTCCTCAACCATACATTTTCGCAATTGTTGATATTTTCGAAATTTACCACATTTTCGCAGTTTTCTGTATTTCTTTAATCGTCCATTTTCGCAATTCTCTAGGTTTTCACAATTTTCGAAATTTTAAATATTTTCCACATCTTTGTAGTTTTGAAGTGTTTGCAAATTTTTACATTTTTCATATTTGCTCAATCGTCCATTTTCGCAATTTTCTATATTTTCGCATTTAACTGTTTCAGAATTTTCTATATTTTATCAATAGTAAATTTTCGCAAATGTTGATATTTTCAATATTTTCGCAATTTGCCACATTTTTGAAAATTTCTTTATTTTTCGTAATTTCTCGATCGTCCATTTTCGCAATTTTCGCATTTAACTGTTTCGGAATTTTCTATATTTTTCATATTTTATTAATAGTATATTTTCGCAAATGTTGACATTTTCGAATTTTTTATTTTTCGCAATTTTCCACATTTTCGCAGTTTTCTATATTTTCGCAGTTTTTGAAATTTTCATATTTGCTCAATCGTCCATTTTCGCAATTTTCAACATTTTCACAATTTTCTGTTTTAATAATTGTCTATAATTTCTCAATCTTTCATTTTCGCATTTGTTGATATTTTCGCCGTTTTTCCATATTTTCGAAATTTTCGATATTTCCACAATCATCTAAATTTCCTCAATCATACATTTTTGCAATTGTTGATATTTTCGAAATTTACCACATTTTCGCAGTTTCCTGTATTTCCTTAATCGTCCATTTTCGCAATTCTCTAGGTTTTCACAATTTTCGAAATTTTAAATATTTTCCACATCTTTGTAGTTTTGAAGTGTTTGCAAATTTTTACATTTTTCATATTTGCTCAATCGTCCATTTTCGCAATTTTCAATATTTTCGCATTTAACTGTTTCAGAATTTTCTATATTTTATCAATAGTAAATTTTCGCAAATGTTGATATTTTCAATATTTTCGCAATTTGCCACATTTTTGAAAATTTCTTTATTTTTCGTAATTTCTCGATCGTCCATTTTCGCAATTTTCGCATTTAACTGTTTCGGAATTTTCTATATTTTTCATATTTTATTAATAGTATATTTTCGCAAATGTTGACATTTTCGAATTTTTTATTTTTCGCGATTTTCCACATTTTCGCAGTTTTTGAAATTATTTTTTTTCATATTTGCTCAATCGTCCATTTTCGCAATTTTCAACATTTTCACAATTTTCTGTTTTAATAATTGTCTATATTTTCTCAATCTTCCATTTTCGCAATTGTTGATATTTTCGCCGTTTTTCCATATTTTCGAAATTTTCGATATTTCCACAATCATCTAAATTTCCTCAACCATACATTTTCGCAATTGTTGATATTTTCGAAATTTACCACATTTTCGCAGTTTTCTGTATTTCCTTAATCGTCCATTTTCGCAATTCTCTAGGTTTTCACAATTTTCGAAATTTTAAATATTTTCCACATCTTTGTAGTTTTGAAGTGTTTGCAAATTTTTACATTTTTCATATTTGCTCAATCGTCCATTTTCGCAATTTTCAATATTTTCGCATTTAACTGTTTCAGAATTTTCTATATTTTATCAATAGTAAATTTTCGCAAATGTTGATATTTTCGCAATTTACCACATTTTTGAAAATTTCTTTATTTTTCGTAATTTCTCGATCGTCCATATTCGCAATTTTCGCATTCAACTGTTTCAGAATTTTCTATATTTTTCATATTTTATTAATAGTATATTTTCGCAAATGTTGACATTTTCGAATTTTTTATTTTTCGCAATTTTCCACATTTTCGCAGTTTTCTATATTTTCGCAGTTTTTGAAAATTTTTTTTTTCATATTTGCTTAATCGTCCATTTTCGCAATTTTCAACATTTTCACAATTTTCTGTTTTAATAATTGTCTATATTTTCTCAATCTTCCATTTTCGCAATTGTTGATATTTTCGCCGTTTTTCCATATTTTCGAAATTTTCGATATTTCCACAATCATCTAAATTTCCTCAACCATACATTTTCGCAATTGTTGATATTTTCGAAATTTACCACATTTTCGCAGTTTCCTGTATTTCCTTAATCGTCCATTTTCGCAATTCTCTAGGTTTTCACAATTTTCGAAATTTTAAATATTTTCCACATCTTTGTAGTTTTGAAGTGTTTGCAAATTTTTACATTTTACATATTTGCTCAATCGTCCATTATCGCAATTTTCAATATTTTCGCATTTAACTGTTTTAGAATTTTCTATATTTTATCAATAGTAAATTTTCGCAAATGTTGATATTTTCAATATTTTCGCAATTTGCCACATTTTTGAAAATTTCTTTATTTTTCGTAATTTCTCGATCGTCCATTTTCGCAATTTTCGCATTTAACTGTTTCGGAATTTTCTATATCTTTCATATTTTATTAATAGTATATTTTCGCAAATGTTGACATTTTCGAATTTTTTATTTTTCGCAATTTTCCACATTTTCGCAGTTTTCTATATTTTCGCAGTTTTTGAAATTTTCATATTTGTTCAATCGTCCATTTTCGCAATTTTCAACATTTTCACAATTTTCTGTTTTAATAATTGTCTATAATTTCTCAATCTTTCATTTTCGCATTTGTTGATATTTTCGCCGTTTTTCCATATTTTCGAAATTTTCGATATTTCCACAATCATCTAAATTTCCTCAACCATACATTTTCGCAATTGTTGATATTTTCGAAATTTACCACATTTTCGCAGTTTTCTGTATTTCCTTAATCGTCCATTTTCGCAATTCTCTAGGTTTTCACAATTTTCGAAATTTTAAATATTTTCCACATCTTTGTAGTTTTGAAGTGTTTGCAAATTTTTACATTTTACATATTTGCTCAATCGTCCATTATCGCAATTTTCAATATTTTCGCATTTAACTGTTTTAGAATTTTCTATATTTTATCAATAGTAAATTTTCGCAAATGTTGATATTTTCAATATTTTCGCAATTTGCCACATTTTTGAAAATTTCTTTATTTTTCGTAATTTCTCGATCGTCCATTTTCGCAATTTTCGCATTTAACTGTTTCGGAATTTTCTATATTTTTCATATTTTATTAATAGTATATTTTCGCAAATGTTGACATTTTCGAATTTTTTATTTTTCGCAATTTTCCACATTTTCGCAGTTTTCTATATTTTCGCAGTTTTTGAAATTTTCATATTTGCTCAATCGTCCATTTTCGCAATTTTCAACATTTTCACAATTTTCTGTTTTAATAATTGTCTATAATTTCTCAATCTTTCATTTTCGCATTTGTTGATATTTTCGCCGTTTTTCCATATTTTCGAAATTTTCGATATTTCCACAATCATCTAAATTTCCTCAACCATACATTTTTGCAATTGTTGATATTTTCGAAATTTACCACATTTTCGCAGTTTCCTGTATTTCCTTAATAGTCCATTTTCGCAATTCTCTAGGTTTTCACAATTTTCGAAATTTTAAATATTTTCCACATCTTTGTAGTTTTGAAGTGTTTGCAAATTTTTACATTTTTCATATTTGCTCAATCGTCCATTATCGCAATTTTCAATATTTTCGTATTTAACTATTTCAGAATTTTCTATATTTTTCATATTTTATCAATAGTAAATTTTCGCAAATGTTGATATTTTCAATATTTTCGCAATTTGCCACATTTTTGAAAATTTCTTTATTTTTCGTAATTTCTCGATCGTCCATTTTCGCAATTTTCGACATTTTCGCAATTTTCGCATTCAACTGTTTCAGAATTTTCTATATTTTTCATATTTTATTAATAGTATATTTTCGCATTTGTTGATATTTTCGCCGTTTTTCCATATTTTCGAAATTTTCGATATTTCCACAATCATCTAAATTTCCTCAACCATACATTTTTGCAATTGTTGATATTTTCGAAATTTACCACATTTTCGCAGTTTCCTATATTTCCTTAATAGTCCATTTTCGCAATTCTTTAGGTTTTCACAATTTTCGAAATTTTAAATATTTTCCACATCTTTGCAAATTTTTACATTTTTCATATTTGCTCAATCGTCCATTATCGCAATTCTCTGTTTTCACAATTTTCGCAGTTTTTGAAATTTTCATTTTTGCTCAATCGTCCATTTTCGCAATTTTCAATATTTTCGACATTTTCGCATTTAACTGTTTCAGAATTTTCAATATTTTTCATATTTTATCAATAGTAAATTTTCGCAAATGTTGATATTTTCAATATTTTCGCAATTTGCCACATTTTTGAAAGTTTCTTTATTTTTCGTAATTTCTCGATCGTCCATTTTCGCAATTTTAGCATTTAACGTTTTCAGAATTTTCTATATTTTTCATATTTTATTAATAGTATATTTTCGCAAATGTTGACATTTTCGAATTTTTTATTTTTCGCAATTTTCCACATTTTCGCAGTTTTTGAAATTATTTTTTTTCATATTTGCTCAATCGTCCATTTTCGCAATTTTCAACATTTTCACAATTTTCTGTTTTAATAATTGTCTATATTTTCTCAATCTTCCATTTTCGCAATTGTTGATATTTTCGCCGTTTTTCCATATTTTCGAAATTTTCGATATTTCCACAATCATCTAAATTTCCTCAACCATACATTTTCGCAATTGTTGATATTTTCGAAATTTACCACATTTTCGCAGTTTTCTGTATTTCTTTAATCGTCCATTTTCGCAATTCTCTAGGTTTTCACAATTTTCGAAATTTTAAATATTTTCCACATCTTTGTAGTTTTGAAGTGTTTGCAAATTTTTACATTTTTCATATTTGCTCAATCGTCCATTTTCGCAATTTTCTATATTTTCGCATTTAACTGTTTCAGAATTTTCTATATTTTATCAATAGTAAATTTTCGCAAATGTTGATATTTTCAATATTTTCGCAATTTGCCACATTTTTGAAAATTTCTTTATTTTTCGTAATTTCTCGATCGTCCATTTTCGCAATTTTCGCATTTAACTGTTTCGGAATTTTCTATATTTTTCATATTTTATTAATAGTATATTTTCGCAAATGTTGACATTTTCGAATTTTTTATTTTTCGCAATTTTCCACATTTTCGCAGTTTTCTATATTTTCGCAGTTTTTGAAATTTTCATATTTGCTCAATCGTCCATTTTCGCAATTTTCAACATTTTCACAATTTTCTGTTTTAATAATTGTCTATAATTTCTCAATCTTTCATTTTCGCATTTGTTGATATTTTCGCCGTTTTTCCATATTTTCGAAATTTTCGATATTTCCACAATCATCTAAATTTCCTCAATCATACATTTTTGCAATTGTTGATATTTTCGAAATTTACCACATTTTCGCAGTTTCCTGTATTTCCTTAATCGTCCATTTTCGCAATTCTCTAGGTTTTCACAATTTTCGAAATTTTAAATATTTTCCACATCTTTGTAGTTTTGAAGTGTTTGCAAATTTTTACATTTTTCATATTTGCTCAATCGTCCATTATCGCAATTTTCAATATTTTCGCATTTAACTGTTTCAGAATTTTCTATATTTTTCATATTTTACCAATAGTAAATATTCGCAAATGTTGATATTTTCAATATTTTCGCAATTTGCCACATTTTTGAAAATTTCTTTATTTTTCGTAATTTCTCGATCGTCCATTTTCGCAATTTTCGACATTTTCGCAATTTTCGCATTCAACTGTTTCAGAATTTTCTATATTTTTCATATTTTATTAATAGTATATTTTCGCAAATGTTGACATTTTCGAATTTTTTATTTTTCGCAATTTTCCACATTTTCGCAGTTTTTGAAATTATTTTTTTTCATATTTGCTCAATCGTCCATTTTCGCAATTTTCAACATTTTCACAATTTTCTGTTTTAATAATTGTCTATATTTTCTCAATCTTCCATTTTCGCAATTGTTGATATTTTCGCCGTTTTTCCATATTTTCGAAATTTTCGATATTTCCACAATCATCTAAATTTCCTCAACCATACATTTTCGCAATTGTTGATATTTTCGAAATTTACCACATTTTCGCAGTTTTCTGTATTTCTTTAATCGTCCATTTTCGCAATTCTCTAGGTTTTCACAATTTTCGAAATTTTAAATATTTTCCACATCTTTGTAGTT
Source organism: Troilus luridus (assembly GCA_964056705.1). Classification (NCBI taxonomy): domain Eukaryota; kingdom Metazoa; phylum Arthropoda; class Insecta; order Hemiptera; family Pentatomidae; genus Troilus; species Troilus luridus. Next base: position 12,446,000 of record OZ057412.1, read on the forward strand.
TTGAAGTGTTTGCAAATTTTTACATTTTTCATATTTGCTCAATCGTCCATTTTCGCAATTTTCTATATTTTCGCATTTAACTGTTTCAGAATTTTCTATATTTTATCAATAGTAAATTTTCGCAAATGTTGATTTTTTCAATATTTTCGCAATTTGCCACATTTTTGAAAATTTCTTTATTTTTCGTAATTTCTCGATCGTCCATTTTCGCAATTTTCGCATTTAACTGTTTCGGAATTTTCTATATTTTTCATATTTTATTAATAGTATATTTTCGCAAATGTTGACATTTTCGAATTTTTTATTTTTCGCAATTTTCCACATTTTCGCAGTTTTCTATATTTTCGCAGTTTTTGAAATTTTCATATTTGCTCAATCGTCCATTTTCGCAATTTTCAACATTTTCACAATTTTCTGTTTTAATAATTGTCTATAATTTCTCAATCTTTCATTTTCGCATTTGTTGATATTTTCGCCGTTTTTCCATATTTTCGAAATTTTCGATATTTCCACAATCATCTAAATTTCCTCAATCATACATTTTTGCAATTGTTGATATTTTCGAAATTTACCACATTTTCGCAGTTTCCTGTATTTCCTTAATCGTCCATTTTCGCAATTCTCTAGGTTTTCACAATTTTCGAAATTTTAAATATTTTCCACATCTTTGTAGTTTTGAAGTATTTGCAAATTTTTACATTTTTCATATTTGCTCAATCGTCCATTATCGCAATTTTCAATATTTTCGCATTTAACTGTTTCAGAATTTTCTATATTTTTCATATTTTACCAATAGTAAATATTCGCAAATGTTGATATTTTCAATATTTTCGCAATTTGCCACATTTTTGAAAATTTCTTTATTTTTCGTAATTTCTCGATCGTCCATTTTCGCAATTTTCGACATTTTCGCAATTTTCGCATTCAACTGTTTCAGAATTTTCTATATTTTTCATATTTTATTAATAGTATATTTTCGCAAATGTTGACATTTTCGAATTTTTTATTTTTCGCAATTTTCCACATTTTCTATATTTTCGCAGTTTTTGAAAATTTTTTTTTCATATTTGCTTAATCGTCCATTTTCGCAATTTTCAACATTTTCACAATTTTCTGTTTTAATAATTGTCTATATTTTCTCAATCTTCCATTTTCGCAATTGTTGATATTTTCGCCGTTTTTCCATATTTTCGAAATTTTCGATATTTCCACAATCATCTAAATTTCCTCAACCATACATTTTCGCAATTGTTGATATTTTCGAAATTTACCACATTTTCGCAGTTTTCTGTATTTCCTTAATCGTCCATTTTCGCAATTCTCTAGGTTTTCACAATTTTCGAAATTTTAAATATTTTCCACATCTTTGTAGTTTTGAAGTGTTTGCAAATTTTTACATTTTTCATATTTGCTCAATCGTCCATTTTCGCAATTTTCAATATTTTCGCATTTAACTGTTTCAGAATTTTCTATATTTTCATATTTTATCAATAGTAAATTTTCGCAAATGTTGATATTTTCAATATTTTCGCAATTTGCCACATTTTTGAAAATTTCTTTATTTTTCGTAATTTCTCGATCGTCCATTTTCGCAATTTTCGACATTTTCGCAATTTTCGCATTCAACTGTTTCAGAATTTTTTATATTTTTCATATTTTATTAATAGTATATTTTCGCAAATGTTGACATTTTCGAATTTTTTATTTTTCGCAATTTTCCACATTTTCGCAGTTTTCTATATTTTCGCAGTTTTTGAAAATTTTTTTTTTCATATTTGCTTAATCGTCCATTTTCGCAATTTTCAACATTTTCACAATTTTCTGTTTTAATAATTGTCTATATTTTCTCAATCTTCCATTTTCGCAATTGTTGATATTTTCGCCGTTTTTCCATATTTTCGAAATTTTCGATATTTCCACAATCATCTAAATTTCCTCAACCATACATTTTCGCAATTGTTGATATTTTCGAAATTTACCACATTTTCGCAGTTTCTTGTATTTCCTTAATCGTCCATTTTCGCAATTCTCTAGGTTTTCACAATTTTCGAAATTTTAAATATTTTCCACATCTTTGTAGTTTTGAAGTGTTTGCAAATTTTTACATTTTTCATATTTGCTCAATCGTCCATTATCGCAATTTTCAATATTTTCGCATTTAACTGTTTCAGAATATTCTATATTTTTCATATTTTAACAATAGTGAATTTTCGCAAATGTTGATATTTTCAATATTTTCGCAATTTGCCACATTTTTGAAAATTTCTTTATTTTTCGTAATTTCTCGATCGTCCATTTTCGCAATTTTCGCATTCAACTGTTTCAGAATTTTCTATATTTTTCATATTTTATTAATAGTATATTTTCGCAAATGTTGACATTTTCGATTTTTTTATTTTTCGCAATTTTCCACATTTTCGCAGTTTTCTATATTTTCGCAGTTTTTGAAATTTTTTTTTTCATATTTGCTTAATCGTCCATTTTCGCAATTTTCAACATTTTCACAATTTTCTGTTTTAATAATTGTCTATATTTTCTCAATCTTCCATTTTCGCAATTGTTGATATTTTCGCCGTTTTTCCATATTTTCGAAATTTTCGATATTTCCACAATCATCTAAATTTCCTCAACCATACATTTTCGCAATTGTTGATATTTTCGAAATTTACCACATTTTCGCAGTTTTCTGTATTTCTTTAATCGTCCATTTTCGCAATTCTCTAGGTTTTCACAATTTTCGAAATTTTAAATATTTTCCACATCTTTGTAGTTTTGAAGTGTTTGCAAATTTTTACATTTTTCATATTTGCTCAATCGTCCATTTTCGCAATTTTCTATATTTTCGCATTTAACTGTTTCAGAATTTTCTATATTTTATCAATAGTAAATTTTCGCAAATGTTGATTTTTTCAATATTTTCGCAATTTGCCACATTTTTGAAAATTTCTTTATTTTTCGTAATTTCTCGATCGTCCATTTTCGCAATTTTCGCATTTAACTGTTTCGGAATTTTCTATATTTTTCATATTTTATTAATAGTATATTTTCGCAAATGTTGACATTTTCGAATTTTTTATTTTTCGCAATTTTCCACATTTTCGCAGTTTTCTATATTTTCGCAGTTTTTGAAATTTTCATATTTGCTCAATCGTCCATTTTCGCAATTTTCAACATTTTCACAATTTTCTGTTTTAATAATTGTCTATAATTTCTCAATCTTTCATTTTCGCATTTGTTGATATTTTCGCCGTTTTTCCATATTTTCGAAATTTTCGATATTTCCACAATCATCTAAATTTCCTCAATCATACATTTTTGCAATTGTTGATATTTTCGAAATTTACCACATTTTCGCAGTTTCCTGTATTTCCTTAATCGTCCATTTTCGCAATTCTCTAGGTTTTCACAATTTTCGAAATTTTAAATATTTTCCACATCTTTGTAGTTTTGAAGTATTTGCAAATTTTTACATTTTTCATATTTGCTCAATCGTCCATTATCGCAATTTTCAATATTTTCGCATTTAACTGTTTCAGAATTTTCTATATTTTTCATATTTTACCAATAGTAAATATTCGCAAATGTTGATATTTTCAATATTTTCGCAATTTGCCACATTTTTGAAAATTTCTTTATTTTTCGTAATTTCTCGATCGTCCATTTTCGCAATTTTCGACATTTTCGCAATTTTCGCATTCAACTGTTTCAGAATTTTCTATATTTTTCATATTTTATTAATAGTATATTTTCGCAAATGTTGACATTTTCGAATTTTTTATTTTTCGCAATTTTCCACATTTTCTATATTTTCGCAGTTTTTGAAAATTTTTTTTTCATATTTGCTTAATCGTCCATTTTCGCAATTTTCAACATTTTCACAATTTTCTGTTTTAATAATTGTCTATATTTTCTCAATCTTCCATTTTCGCAATTGTTGATATTTTCGCCGTTTTTCCATATTTTCGAAATTTTCGATATTTCCACAATCATCTAAATTTCCTCAACCATACATTTTCGCAATTGTTGATATTTTCGAAATTTACCACATTTTCGCAGTTTTCTGTATTTCCTTAATCGTCCATTTTCGCAATTCTCTAGGTTTTCACAATTTTCGAAATTTTAAATATTTTCCACATCTTTGTAGTTTTGAAGTGTTTGCAAATTTTTACATTTTTCATATTTGCTCAATCGTCCATTTTCGCAATTTTCAATATTTTCGCATTTAACTGTTACAGAATTTTCTATATTTTCATATTTTATCAATAGTAAATTTTCGCAAATGTTGATATTTTCAATATTTTCGCAATTTGCCACATTTTTGAAAATTTCTTTATTTTTCGTAATTTCTCGATCGTCCATTTTCGCAATTTTCGACATTTTCGCAATTTTCGCATTCAACTGTTTCAGAATTTTTTATATTTTTCATATTTTATTAATAGTATATTTTCGCAAATGTTGACATTTTCGAATTTTTTATTTTTCGCAATTTTCCACATTTTCGCAGTTTTCTATATTTTCGCAGTTTTTGAAAATTTTTTTTTTCATATTTGCTTAATCGTCCATTTTCGCAATTTTCAACATTTTCACAATTTTCTGTTTTAATAATTGTCTATATTTTCTCAATCTTCCATTTTCGCAATTGTTGATATTTTCGCCGTTTTTCCATATTTTCGAAATTTTCGATATTTCCACAATCATCTAAATTTCCTCAACCATACATTTTCGCAATTGTTGATATTTTCGAAATTTACCACATTTTCGCAGTTTCTTGTATTTCCTTAATCGTCCATTTTCGCAATTCTCTAGGTTTTCACAATTTTCGAAATTTTAAATATTTTCCACATCTTTGTAGTTTTGAAGTGTTTGCAAATTTTTACATTTTTCATATTTGCTCAATCGTCCATTATCGCAATTTTCAATATTTTCGCATTTAACTGTTTCAGAATATTCTATATTTTTCATATTTTAACAATAGTGAATTTTCGCAAATGTTGATATTTTCAATATTTTCGCAATTTGCCACATTTTTGAAAATTTCTTTATTTTTCGTAATTTCTCGATCGTCCATTTTCGCAATTTTCGCATTCAACTGTTTCAGAATTTTCTATATTTTTCATATTTTATTAATAGTATATTTTCGCAAATGTTGACATTTTCGATTTTTTTATTTTTCGCAATTTTCCACATTTTCGCAGTTTTCTATATTTTCGCAGTTTTTGAAATTTTTTTTTTCATATTTGCTTAATCGTCCATTTTCGCAATTTTCAACATTTTCACAATTTTCTGTTTTAATAATTGTCTATATTTTCTCAATCTTCCATTTTCGCAATTGTTGATATTTTCGCCGTTTTTCCATATTTTCGAAATTTTCGATATTTCCACAATCATCTAAATTTCCTCAATCATACATTTTTGCAATTGTTGATATTTTCGAAATTTACCACATTTTCGCAGTTTCCTGTATTTCCTTAATCGTCCATTTTCGCAATTCTCTAGGTTTTCACAATTTTCGAAATTTTAAATATTTTCCACATCTTTGTAGTTTTGAAGTATTTGCAAATTTTTACATTTTTCATATTTGCTCAATCGTCCATTATCGCAATTTTCAATATTTTCGCATTTAACTGTTTCAGAATTTTCTATATTTTTCATATTTTACCAATAGTAAATATTCGCAAATGTTGATATTTTCAATATTTTCGCAATTTGCCACATTTTTGAAAATTTCTTTATTTTTCGTAATTTCTCGATCGTCCATTTTCGCAATTTTCGACATTTTCGCAATTTTCGCATTCAACTGTTTCAGAATTTTCTATATTTTTCATATTTTATTAATAGTATATTTTCGCAAATGTTGACATTTTCGAATTTTTTATTTTTCGCAATTTTCCACATTTTCTATATTTTCGCAGTTTTTGAAAATTTTTTTTTCATATTTGCTTAATCGTCCATTTTCGCAATTTTCAACATTTTCACAATTTTCTGTTTTAATAATTGTCTATATTTTCTCAATCTTCCATTTTCGCAATTGTTGATATTTTCGCCGTTTTTCCATATTTTCGAAATTTTCGATATTTCCACAATCATCTAAATTTCCTCAACCATACATTTTCGCAATTGTTGATATTTTCGAAATTTACCACATTTTCGCAGTTTTCTGTATTTCCTTAATCGTCCATTTTCGCAATTCTCTAGGTTTTCACAATTTTCGAAATTTTAAATATTTTCCACATCTTTGTAGTTTTGAAGTGTTTGCAAATTTTTACATTTTTCATATTTGCTCAATCGTCCATTTTCGCAATTTTCAATATTTTCGCATTTAACTGTTTCAGAATTTTCTATATTTTCATATTTTATCAATAGTAAATTTTCGCAAATGTTGATATTTTCAATATTTTCGCAATTTGCCACATTTTTGAAAATTTCTTTATTTTTCGTAATTTCTCGATCGTCCATTTTCGCAATTTTCGACATTTTCGCAATTTTCGCATTCAACTGTTTCAGAATTTTTTATATTTTTCATATTTTATTAATAGTATATTTTCGCAAATGTTGACATTTTCGAATTTTTTATTTTTCGCAATTTTCCACATTTTCGCAGTTTTCTATATTTTCGCAGTTTTTGAAAATTTTTTTTTTCATATTTGCTTAATCGTCCATTTTCGCAATTTTCAACATTTTCACAATTTTCTGTTTTAATAATTGTCTATATTTTCTCAATCTTCCATTTTCGCAATTGTTGATATTTTCGCCGTTTTTCCATATTTTCGAAATTTTCGATATTTCCACAATCATCTAAATTTCCTCAACCATACATTTTCGCAATTGTTGATATTTTCGAAATTTACCACATTTTCGCAGTTTCTTGTATTTCCTTAATCGTCCATTTTCGCAATTCTCTAGGTTTTCACAATTTTCGAAATTTTAAATATTTTCCACATCTTTGTAGTTTTGAAGTGTTTGCAAATTTTTACATTTTTCATATTTGCTCAATCGTCCATTATCGCAATTTTCAATATTTTCGCATTTAACTGTTTCAGAATATTCTATATTTTTCATATTTTAACAATAGTGAATTTTCGCAAATGTTGATATTTTCAATATTTTCGCAATTTGCCACATTTTTGAAAATTTCTTTATTTTTCGTAATTTCTCGATCGTCCATTTTCGCAATTTTCGCATTCAACTGTTTCAGAATTTTCTATATTTTTCATATTTTATTAATAGTATATTTTCGCAAATGTTGACATTTTCGATTTTTTTATTTTTCGCAATTTTCCACATTTTCGCAGTTTTCTATATTTTCGCAGTTTTTGAAATTTTTTTTTTCATATTTGCTTAATCGTCCATTTTCGCAATTTTCAACATTTTCACAATTTTCTGTTTTAATAATTGTCTATATTTTCTCAATCTTCCATTTTCGCAATTGTTGATATTTTCGCCGTTTTTCCATATTTTCGAAATTTTCGATATTTCCACAATCATCTAAATTTCCTCAACCATACATTTTCGCAATTGTTGATATTTTCGAAATTTACCACATTTTCGCAGTTTTCTGTATTTCCTTAATCGTCCATTTTCGCAATTCTCTAGGTTTTCACAATTTTCGAAATTTTAAATATTTTCCACATCTTTGTAGTTTTGAAGTGTTTGCAAATTTTTACATTTTTCATATTTGCTCAATCGTCCATTTTCGCAATTTTCAATATTTTCGCATTTAACTGTTTCAGAATTTTCTATATTTTATCAAAAGTAAATTTTCGCAAATGTTGATATTTTCAATATTTTCGCAATTTGCCACATTTTTGAAAATTTCTTTATTTTTCGTAATTTCTCGATCGTCCATTTTCGCAATTTTCGCATTTAACTGTTTCGGAATTTTCTATATTTTTCATATTTTATTAATAGTATATTTTCGCAAATGTTGACATTTTCGAATTTTTTATTTTTCGCAATTTTCCACATTTTCGCAGTTTTTGAAATTATTTTTTTTCATATTTGCTCAATCGTCCATTTTCGCAATTTTCAACATTTTCACAATTTTCTGTTTTAATAATTGTCTATATTTTCTCAATCTTCCATTTTCGCAATTGTTGATATTTTCGCCGTTTTTCCATATTTTCGATATTTCCACAATCATCTAAATTTCCTCAACCATACATTTTCGCAATTGTTGATATTTTCGAAATTTACCACATTTTCGCAGTTTTCTGTATTTCCTTAATCGTCCATTTTCGCAATTCTCTAGGTTTTCACAATTTTCGAAATTTTAAATATTTTCCACATCTTTGTAGTTTTGAAGTGTTTGCAAATTTTTACATTTTTCATATTTGCTCAATCGTCCATTTTCGCAATTTTCAATATTTTCGCATTTAACTGTTTCAGAATTTTCTATATTTTATCAATAGTAAATTTTCGCAAATGTTGATATTTTCGCAATTTACCACATTTTTGAAAATTTCTTTATTTTTCGTAATTTCTCGATCGTCCATTTTCGCAATTTTGGCATTTAACTGTTTCGGAATTTTCTATATTTTTCATATTTTATTAATAGTATATTTTCGCAAATGTTGACATTTTCGAATTTTTTATTTTTCGCAATTTTCCACATTTTCGCAGTTTTCTATATTTTCGCAGTTTTTGAATTTTTTTTTTTCATATTTGCTTAATCGTCCATTTTCGCAATTTTCAACATTTTCACAATTTTCTGTTTTAATAATTGTCTATATTTTCTCAATCTTCCATTTTCGCAATTGTTGATATTTTCGCCGTTTTTCCATATTTTCGAAATTTTCGATATTTCCACAATCATCTAAATTTCCTCAACCATACATTTTCGCAATTGTTGATATTTTCGAAATTTACCACATTTTCGCAGTTTTCTGTATTTCCTTAATCGTCCATTTTCGCAATTCTCTAGGTTTTCACAATTTTCGAAATTTTAAATATTTTCCACATCTTTGTAGTTTTGAAGTGTTTGCAAATTTTTACATTTTTCATATTTGCTCAATCGTCCATTTTCGCAATTTTCAATATTTTCGCATTTAACTGTTTCAGAATTTTCTATATTTTATCAATAGTAAATTTTCGCAAATGTTGATATTTTCGCAATTTACCACATTTTTGAAAATTTCTTTATTTTTCGTAATTTCTCGATCGTCCATATTCGCAATTTTCGCATTCAACTGTTTCAGAATTTTCTATATTTTTCATATTTTATTAATAGTATATTTTCGCAAATGTTGACATTTTCGAATTTTTTATTTTTCGCAATTTTCCACATTTTCGCAGTTTTCTATATTTTCGCAGTTTTTGAAAATTTTTTTTTTCATATTTGCTTAATCGTCCATTTTCGCAATTTTCAACATTTTCACAATTTTCTGTTTTAATAATTGTCTATATTTTCTCAATCTTCCATTTTCGCAATTGTTGATATTTTCGCCGTTTTTCCATATTTTCGAAATTTTCGATATTTCCACAATCATCTAAATTTCCTCAACCATACATTTTCGCAATTGTTGATATTTTCGAAATTTACCACATTTTCGCAGTTTCCTGTATTTCCTTAATCGTCCATTTTCGCAATTCTCTAGGTTTTCACAATTTTCGAAATTTTAAATATTTTCCACATCTTTGTAGTTTTGAAGTGTTTGCAAATTTTTACATTTTACATATTTGCTCAATCGTCCATTATCGCAATTTTCAATATTTTCGCATTTAACTGTTTTAGAATTTTCTATATTTTATCAATAGTAAATTTTCGCAAATGTTGATATTTTCAATATTTTCGCAATTTGCCACATTTTTGAAAATTTCTTTATTTTTCGTAATTTCTCGATCGTCCATTTTCGCAATTTTCGCATTTAACTGTTTCGGAATTTTCTATATCTTTCATATTTTATTAATAGTATATTTTCGCAAATGTTGACATTTTCGAATTTTTTATTTTTCGCAATTTTCCACATTTTCGCAGTTTTCTATATTTTCGCAGTTTTTGAAATTTTCATATTTGCTCAATCGTCCATTTTCGCAATTTTCAACATTTTCACAATTTTCTGTTTTAATAATTGTCTATAATTTCTCAATCTTTCATTTTCGCATTTGTTGATATTTTCGCCGTTTTTCCATATTTTCGAAATTTTCGATATTTCCACAATCATCTAAATTTCCTCAACCATACATTTTCGCAATTGTTGATATTTTCGAAATTTACCACATTTTCGCAGTTTTCTGTATTTCCTTAATCGTCCATTTTCGCAATTCTCTAGGTTTTCACAATTTTCGAAATTTTAAATATTTTCCACATCTTTGTAGTTTTGAAGTGTTTGCAAATTTTTACATTTTACATATTTGCTCAATCGTCCATTATCGCAATTTTCAATATTTTCGCATTTAACTGTTTTAGAATTTTCTATATTTTATCAATAGTAAATTTTCGCAAATGTTGATATTTTCAATATTTTCGCAATTTGCCACATTTTTGAAAATTTCTTTATTTTTCGTAATTTCTCGATCGTCCATTTTCGCAATTTTCGCATTTAACTGTTTCGGAATTTTCTATATTTTTCATATTTTATTAATAGTATATTTTCGCAAATGTTGACATTTTCGAATTTTTTATTTTTCGCAATTTTCCACATTTTCGCAGTTTTCTATATTTTCGCAGTTTTTGAAATTTTCATATTTGCTCAATCGTCCATTTTCGCAATTTTCAACATTTTCACAATTTTCTGTTTTAATAATTGTCTATAATTTCTCAATCTTTCATTTTCGCATTTGTTGATATTTTCGCCGTTTTTCCATATTTTCGAAATTTTCGATATTTCCACAATCATCTAAATTTCCTCAACCATACATTTTTGCAATTGTTGATATTTTCGAAATTTACCACATTTTCGCAGTTTCCTGTATTTCCTTAATAGTCCATTTTCGCAATTCTCTAGGTTTTCACAATTTTCGAAATTTTAAATATTTTCCACATCTTTGTAGTTTTGAAGTGTTTGCAAATTTTTACATTTTTCATATTTGCTCAATCGTCCATTATCGCAATTTTCAATATTTTCGTATTTAACTGTTTCAGAATTTTCTATATTTTTCATATTTTATCAATAGTAAATTTTCGCAAATGTTGATATTTTCAATATTTTCGCAATTTGCCACATTTTTGAAAATTTCTTTATTTTTCGTAATTTCTCGATCGTCCATTTTCGCAATTTTCGCATTTAACTGTTTCGGAATTTTCTATATTTTTCATATTTTATTAATAGTATATTTTCGCAAATGTTGACATTTTCGAATTTTTTATTTTTCGCAATTTTCCACATTTTCGCAGTTTTCTATATTTTCGCAGTTTTTGAAATTTTCATATTTGCTCAATCGTCCATTTTCGCAATTTTCAACATTTTCACAATTTTCTGTTTTAATAATTGTCTATAATTTCTCAATCTTTCATTTTCGCATTTGTTGATATTTTCGCCGTTTTTCCATATTTTCGAAATTTTCGATATTTCCACAATCATCTAAATTTCCTCAACCATACATTTTTGCAATTGTTGATATTTTCGAAATTTACCACATTTTCGCAGTTTCCTGTATTTCCTTAATCGTCCGTTTTCGCAATTCTCTAGGTTTTCACAATTTTCGAAATTTTAAATATTTTCCACATCTTTGTAGTTTTGAAGTGTTTGCAAATTTTTACATTTTTCATATTTGCTCAATCGTCCATTATCGTAATTTTCAATATTTTCGCATTTAACTGTTTCAGAATTTTCTATATTTTTCATATTTTATCAATAGTAAATTTTCGCAAATGTTGATATTTTCAATATTTTCGCAATTTGCCACATTTTTGAAAATTTCTTTATTTTTCGTAATTTCTCGATCGTCCATTTTCGCAATTTTCGACATTTTCGCAATTTTCGCATTCAACTGTTTCAGAATTTTCTATATTTTTCATATTTTATTAATAGTATATTTTCGCAAATGTTGACATTTTCGAATTTTTTATTTTTCGCAATTTTCCACATTTTCGCAGTTTTCTATATTTTCGCAGTTTTTGAAAATTTTTTTTTTCATATTTGCTCAATCGTCCATTTTCGCAATTTTCAACATTTTCACAATTTTCTGTTTTAATAATTGTCTATATTTTCTCAATCTTCCATTTTCGCAATTGTTGACATTTTCGCCGTTTTTCCATATTTTCGAAATTTTCGATATTTCCACAATCATCTAAATTTCCTCAACCATACATTTTTGCAATTGTTGATATTTTCGAAATTTACCACATTTTCGCAGTTTCCTGTGTTTCCTTAATCGTCCATTTTCGCAATTCTCTAGGTTTTCACAATTTTCGAAATTTTAAATATTTTCCACATCTTTGTAGTTTTGAAGTGTTTGCAAATTTTTACATTTTTCATATTTGCTCAATCGTCCATTATCGCAATTTTCAATATTTTCGCATTTAACTGTTTCAGAATTTTCTATATTTTTCATATTTTATCAATAGTAAATTTTCGCAAATGTTGATATTTTCAATATTTTCGCAATTTGCCACATTTTTGAAAATTTCTTTATTTTTCGTAATTTCTCGATCGTCCATTTTCGCAATTTTCGCATTTAACTGTTTCGGAATTTTCTATATTTTTCATATTTTATTAATAGTATATTTTCGCAAATGTTGACATTTTCGAATTTTTTATTTTTCGCAATTTTCCACATTTTCGCAGTTTTCTATATTTTCGCAGTTTTTGAAATTTTCATATTTGCTCAATCGTCCATTTTCGCAATTTTCAACATTTTCACAATTTTCTGTTTTAATAATTGTCTATAATTTCTCAATCTTTCATTTTCGCATTTGTTGATATTTTCGCCGTTTTTCCATATTTTCGAAATTTTCGATATTTCCACAATCATCTAAATTTCCTCAACCATACATTTTCGCAATTGTTGATATTTTCGAAATTTACCACATTTTCGCAGTTTTCTGTATTTCCTTAATCGTCCATTTTCGCAATTCTCTAGGTTTTCACAATTTTCGAAATTTTAAATATTTTCCACATCTTTGTAGTTTTGAAGTGTTTGCAAATTTTTACATTTTACATATTTGCTCAATCGTCCATTATCGCAATTTTCAATATTTTCGCATTTAACTGTTTTAGAATTTTCTATATTTTATCAATAGTAAATTTTCGCAAATGTTGATATTTTCAATATTTTCGCAATTTGCCACATTTTTGAAAATTTCTTTATTTTTCGTAATTTCTCGATCGTCCATTTTCGCAATTTTCGCATTTAACTGTTTCGGAATTTTCTATATTTTTCATATTTTATTAATAGTATATTTTCGCAAATGTTGACATTTTCGAATTTTTTATTTTTCGCAATTTTCCACATTTTCGCAGTTTTCTATATTTTCGCAGTTTTTGAAATTTTCATATTTGCTCAATCGTCCATTTTCGCAATTTTCAACATTTTCACAATTTTCTGTTTTAATAATTGTCTATATTTTCTCAATCTTCCATTTTCGCAATTGTTGACATTTTCGCCGTTTTTCCATATTTTCGAAATTTTCGATATTTCCACAATCATCTAAATTTCCTCAACCATACATTTTTGCAATTGTTGATATTTTCGAAATTTACCACATTTTCGCAGTTTCCTGTGTTTCCTTAATCGTCCATTTTCGCAATTCTCTAGGTTTTCACAATTTTCGAAATTTTAAATATTTTCCACATCTTTGTAGTTTTGAAGTGTTTGCAAATTTTTACATTTTTCATATTTGCTCAATCGTCCATTATCGCAATTTTCAATATTTTCGCATTTAACTGTTTCAGAATTTTCTATATTTTTCATATTTTATCAATAGTAAATATTCGCAAATGTTGATATTTTCAATATTTTCGCAATTTGCCACATTTTTGAAAATTTCTTTATTTTTCGTAATTTCTCGATCGTCCATTTTCGCAATTTTCGACATTTTCGCAATTTTCGCATTCAACTGTTTCAGAATTTTCTATATTTTTCATATTTTATTAATAGTATATTTTCGCAAATGTTGACATTTTTGAATTTTTTATTTTTCGCAATTTTCCACATTTTCTATATTTTCGCAGTTTTTGAAAAATTTTTTTTCATATTTGCTTAATCGTCCATTTTCGCAATTTTCAACATTTTCACAATTTTCTGTTTTAATAATTGTCTATATTTTCTCAATCTTCCATTTTCGCAATTGTTGATATTTTCGCCGTTTTTCCATATTTTCGAAATTTTCGATATTTCCACAATCATCTAAATTTCCTCAACCATACATTTTCGCAATTGTTGATATTTTCGAAATTTACCACATTTTCGCAGTTTTCTGTATTTCCTTAATCGTCCATTTTCGCAATTCTCTAGGTTTTCACAATTTTCGAAATTTTAAATATTTTCCACATCTTTGTAGTTTTGAAGTGTTTGCAAATTTTTACATTTTACATATTTGCTCAATCGTCCATTATCGCAATTTTCAATATTTTCGCATTTAACTGTTTTAGAATTTTCTATATTTTATCAATAGTAAATTTTCGCAAATGTTGATATTTTCAATATTTTCGCAATTTGCCACATTTTTGAAAATTTCTTTATTTTTCGTAATTTCTCGATCGTCCATTTTCGCAATTTTCGCATTTAACTGTTTCGGAATTTTCTATATTTTTCATATTTTATTAATAGTATATTTTCGCAAATGTTGACATTTTCGAATTTTTTATTTTTCGCAATTTTCCACATTTTCGCAGTTTTCTATATTTTCGCAGTTTTTGAAATTTTCATATTTGCTCAATCGTCCATTTTCGCAATTTTCAACATTTTCACAATTTTCTGTTTTAATAATTGTCTATAATTTCTCAATCTTTCATTTTCGCATTTGTTGATATTTTCGCCGTTTTTCCATATTTTCGAAATTTTCGATATTTCCACAATCATCTAAATTTCCTCAACCATACATTTTTGCAATTGTTGATATTTTCAAAATTTACCACATTTTCGCAGTTTCCTGTATTTCCTTAATAGTCCATTTTCGCAATTCTCTAGGTTTTCACAATTTTCGAAATTTTAAATATTTTCCACATCTTTGTAGTTTTGAAGTGTTTGCAAATTTTTACATTTTTCATATTTGCTCAATCGTCCATTATCGCAATTTTCAATATTTTCGTATTTAACTGTTTCAGAATTTTCTATATTTTTCATATTTTATCAATAGTAAATTTTCGCAAATGTTGATATTTTCAATATTTTCGCAATTTGCCACATTTTTGAAAATTTCTTTATTTTTCGTAATTTCTCGATCGTCCATTTTCGCAATTTTCGACATTTTCGCAATTTTCGCATTCAACTGTTTCAGAATTTTCTATATTTTTCATATTTTATTAATAGTATATTTTCGCATTTGTTGATATTTTCGCCATTTTTCCATATTTTCGAAATTTTCGATATTTCCACAATCATCTAAATTTCCTCAACCATACATTTTTGCAATTGTTGATATTTTCGAAATTTACCACATTTTCGCAGTTTCCTATATTTCCTTAATAGTCCATTTTCGCAATTCTTTAGGTTTTCACAATTTTCGAAATTTTAAATATTTTCCACATCTTTGCAAATTTTTACATTTTTCATATTTGCTCAATCGTCCATTATCGCAATTCTCTGTTTTCACAATTTTCGCAGTTTTTGAAATTTTCATTTTTGCTCAATCGTCCATTTTCGCAATTTTCAATATTTTCGACATTTTCGCATTTAACTGTTTCAGAATTTTCAATATTTTTCATATTTTATCAATAGTAAATTTTCGCAAATGTTGATATTTTCAATATTTTCGCAATTTGCCACATTTTTGAAAGTTTCTTTATTTTTCGTAATTTCTCGATCGTCCATTTTCGCAATTTTCGCATTTAACGTTTTCAGAATTTTCTATATTTTTCATATTTTATTAATAGTATATTTTCGCAAATGTTGACATTTTCAAATTTTTTATTTTTCGCAATTTTCCACATTTTCGCAGTTTTCTATATTTTCGCAGTTTTTGAAATTTTCATATTTGCTCAATCGTCCATTATCGCAATTCTCTGTTTTCACAATTTTCGCAGTTTTTGAAATTTTCATTTTTGCTCAATCGTCCATTTTCGCAATTTTCAATATTTTCGACATTTTCGCATTCAACTGTTTCAGAATTTTCTATATTTTTCATATTTTATTAATAGTATTGTAACAGACTCAGATAGTTTAAGTTAGTTATAATTTATTAGATGTTAAGGAATGTTAGTAGGGTATTGTCTGCCTGTGGCGATGCCGAATCATCACTCCAAAACGGAAATTACGTCAGCATTCCCATCAGCTACAAGTCGAGCTGGAGCGAATATTTAAAAAGTTAGATTTAATTTAAGAGATTCTCGGGATAACCATGACCACCAGGGGGCAGCATCTCACGGACTACGGGATAAGAATGTTGACGTTAGCTCGAATAAGCGTTCAAATACGAGACCGTTTTCCCCCAAAAGTCAGAGTTGAAGACTGGTGCCAGTGAGAAGCCGAGGGACCTGAGCAAGAAACCAGATGGAAGGTAGGAACTTTGCTTTATATTGCAGTCAGACTTTTATTCGGGGTGAAGCCCGCTTGTAGTGCAGTTGTAATTAGCATCACTCAACTCTGACCATTAACTATTTTCTTTGCCATTCGGCGCGTTTCGGCCACAGAGCAAATGGGAATCTTTTATTTAAGCATAATCCTTATTAGTGTATATGATTAGGGTTGTATGTGAGGGATCGAGTTCGATTAATTAGCAGTTATGATTACTGATGGGGAATAATTAGATTTGTAATTATTGTTAGTGCATAAGATTATTGTCATAGATTAAGGAAATTGTTTTATTAGTGGGTTTATCAATTATTATGATTATTGAGGGAGAATCTGGGATATGATTTCGTTCTGATCGCATGTTATTATTTAGTACTATTATTGAAGGTGAACCTTATGTGTAATTAGTTTTATTTTGACTGGGGATTCCGGTTTAAATTTGTAATTATTATTATTATTAATACCCTATTAATAATAGTGAATGTAAATTTTATTTCAATATAATAGCACTTTATTTTGATATATGAATGTTTTGGGTTCATTTCTTCCCCTAGTGTCCCTAGGTGTCCTCGACTATACCCTGTCCTCTCCCAGCCTCTTTTAGGTGTCCTCTAAGTCCTAGATACGAGACGGAGGTAACAATTTGGTGTCAGGTGTGGGGTAAAGGTTGCAAAAATACCGAATAACGCGAACCCAGTTGGAAAATGACGGAAAGGCAGAAAGAGTTGGAGGAGGCGGTAAGGAAGTTACAGAAAGCCAACGCGGACTTTGCCGCTGAGAATGATTCCCTGAAGAAAGAGAAAGAGACGTGGACCCAGCAGACCATGATGCCATCGGACGGAAATAAGGGTAGAAGGGACTTAAGCCTACAAAATATGGTTAAACCATGGTCGGGAGCTCCAGGGAGCCCTTCCATCGGCCAATTTTTCCAGAAATTAGATAAGATCGGACTACTGGGGAATTGGAGTGAAGCGGACAAACTACTTATTGCAGAACAAAAGCTGGGAGGCATGGCTGAGAAATTTCTGGAATCCAAACCCGAACTGGTAAGAGCAGGAGCCTCTTACGATTTAATGAAAACAGAATTAATTAAAAGGTTTGTGGATCCAAGAGAGAGAGAAAAACTCGAAGGAGAACTGAGTGAGGCGAGACAGGGAGCTACCGAACCAGCCATAGAGTTCGCTGACAGAATCAGGTCTATTGGGGCACGGATAATAGCCAGCATCGAAGAGGAAGAAGAAAGGGGAATATTATCTAAGCACATTGAAGGCCGGGTGCTAGCAGCCTTCAGTAGAGGATTGAGGCCAGACACCGCGCGGATGGTACAAGCCTTGGCCCCGACCACACTCGAAGAAGCCATCAGTAGGGCTGAACCCTTTGACAGGAACGAAGGGTCCACCAGAGAAAATAGATGTAGGCGGGAAATATTCGGGGTGGAAGCGCATGAGATATCGGAGATAGAGGGCAGAGAAGGAAACCTGGACCCAGATGGACGGGAAGTGAACCTGGTAAGACCCGCAGATCGAGCTCAGTGGAGGTGTTACCGTTGCGGGAGAGAAGGCCACCTAGCAAGAGGATGCCTTCAGGAACAAAAGAGTTCTTTGGTGCCTAACAGGATGCCGACCGTCACGACTAGCAGGTGTTTCTCTTGTGGTAGGGAAGGTCACTGGGCCAGGGATTGTAGGAGCCGACCACGTACTCAAGGACCTCAAAGGGGGAATACAAATCCTCGCTCCAATAACAAGGCCCCAAAAGACCAAGACCTGTCGTAAACCCCGGCTACAGGTCAAAGAGACAGATGGGGTTTCACCGCCTGGTGCCGGGGGTACAAGGCCAAGGAAATGGAACTATCTCTGTGGAAATGGATATTGAAGGAGTAGCACATGAGATGTTGGTAGATACGGGGGCTGAGGTAACTCTAATCAGATCCGCCGTCCCGAGGGTGCCTCTAGAGCCGGCAAAATTAAGAGCCAAAGGCGTGACGGGACAAGCGTTGAGAATCGAAGGGACCCAGTGGCTACGGTGCAAGTTGAGAGACAAGGAATTTAAGCATCCCATCCTTATTTCCCCGCTCGACTTACCCGGCGATGGAATTATTGGGATGGACCTACTTGCCAAAGTAGGAGCCCGAGTACTCATCAGGGAGCGGCGATTGGAAATAGATAAGGTGAATGAGGAAGCACGATTTCGGAGAGTGGAAAAGGGGGACCAGGAAATGGAAATAAGGAAACTGTACCAGGCCATTGCGGACTTGGAGAAAAAATGGTATCCCACCCGAGGACGGACCGAACTGGAAAAAGAGACACCTCAACTACAGATAGAACGGCTTCGAGCGAGGAACGTCAGGAAGAGAAAGAGAAGACGAGCAGAGAAACGACTGGCAAGAAGGGAATCATATGATAGGAAGGAAAATCGGCGCCAAGACCCTCCAACGAAGATAGAAGATCCGGAATTAGTAACTTGCATCTCACCAGTGAGAATACCGCCCTATAGTGAAAGGATAATACGGGGACAAGTGATGGGAGAGGAACATTCAGATGTGGTTATAGAGCCAATAGGTTTAAGGCAGGGAGGAGTCAGAGTCGCCCGTTGCTTGTCGGTAATCCAAGGGAGGAGCGTATGGGTTAAGGTGGTGAATGTGGGCCCTAAAGAGGTCATCTTGGACAGAAACCAAGCTTTAGGAGTGGCAGCTATATGGAAGGAGAATAGGGAAGGGGAATCCCAAGCGAATAAAGAAATTATGAATCGGAAGGGAGGCGCCGTGGAAGTAGAATTGAGAGCGATCGGGGGAACAGACCCAGGTTGGGACCTAAGCCATCTGAACACGTCGGAGAAGGCTGTGATAGAACCACTGTTACGGAGGTACGCAGAGCTATTCTCGCCACCCGGGAAGGAAGGCTGTACCCTTGGGGTCAAACATCAAATACCCACAGGGGATGCTCGCCCTGTCATGAAACGTCCTTATAGGGTACCGTTCCACCACCGCCATGTTGTTGAAGAGCACCTCAAGGAAATGATGGACAATGGGGTGATTGCTCATTCCAACAGCCCTTGGGCAGCACCGGTTGTGTTAGTGCCAAAGAAGAGCGAAGACGGGTCTATCAAGTATCGTTTATGTACCGACTTTAGGGGATTAAACGCGTTGACGCAAGTAGATGCTTACCCCCTGCCACTGATTCAGGAGACTCTAGAACAATTGGGCCGGAGCAAAATCTTTTCAACCCTCGATTTGAGTAGTGGTTATCACCAGATCCCCGTAGCTGAGGAAGATCAACCCAAGACAGCGTTCACCACATTGGGTGGACATTACGAATATAAGAAAATGCCCTTTGGACTCGCAGGAGCCCCAGCAACTTTTCAACGCACCATGGACCAGATTCTTACAGGCATTAAGGGGATCGAATGCTTCGTATATCTGGATGATATTATCATTTTCAGCGTGAGCCTCGAGCAGCATCAAGACCGGCTGCAGCATGTATTCGAAAGGCTAAAGGATGCAAACCTGAAGTTAAATGGAGCGAAATGTAAGTTCGCTGTGAGCCAGGTGAAATACTTAGGTCACTTGGTTACGGGTGAAGGAGTGAGGCCGGACGAAGATAAGATCAAGGCAGTGAAGGAGTTCCCGCTCCCCCGGACAGCCAAGGAAGTGAGAGGATTTTTGGGTTTGGCCGGTTACTACCGAAGGTTCGTGCCCCGTTTTGCAGAAAGAGCAAAACCACTTACCCTGTTGACAGGTAAAGACAGAAGATTCCAATGGGGCCCACAACAGGAAGAGGCGTTTCACGGGTTAAAGGAAGCTCTGTGCACAGAACCAGTGCTGATATATCCAGACTTTAAGGACCCATTTGTTCTAGCCACTGACGCCTCTGGTGTCGCTGTAGGAGCTGTACTATCCCAGGTTAGGAACGGGCATGAGAGACCCGTAGCATATGCCAGCCGACAACTTCACAATGCGGAACAAAATTACTCAGCCACAGAACGAGAGCTGCTTTCTGTCGTATGGGCAACAAAACACTTCCGATGTTATCTGCTTGGTCGAAAGTTTACCCTTGTTACGGACCACTCGGCTCTGCGCTGGATGCTATCCCTAAGGGACCCGTCTTCTAGGCTTACACGTTGGGCGCTAAGGTTAGAAGAGTTCGACTACGAAGTGATTCACAAACCTGGGCGGCGACACACTAATGCAGACGCGCTGAGTCGTGCAGTAACTAACATAGTCACGGGTGAAGTTACGGAGGAGACAGGAACTTACCTCCAGGACCAGAGAAAGGACGAAGAGTGTGGGAAATGGGCCGAAGAGAATCCTCAGGCGTGCCAACAGGATGAGGAGGGGCTGTTATATCGGGGTGAAGGACAGGACAGGAAACAGTGGTGAATAGTGGTGCCTCAAATAAGGAGAAGGCAATTAATTGAAGAATGCCACAGTAGCCTATGGGCCGGCCACCCGGGTATAGAGAGAACTCTGGCAATACTGAAGCAGAGGTATTTTTGGCCATCCATGAAGCAAGATGTAGAGGCATTTGTGAAAGCATGCCATTCATGCGCGACCCGTAAAACACCTGCAGGACTGACAGTACCCATAGAAAGACCATATTTCCCGACTCAACCGTTCGAGATGGTGTCGCTCGACATCGTTGGGCCCTTTCCTAGGAGCTCTAAGGGAAGCAAATATCTGCTTACCTTTATTGACCATTTCACTCGATATACAGAAGCAATAGCATTGCCCGAACAAACCGCGGAGGCAACGGCGAGGGCTTTTGTCGAAATGATTGTCACTCGCCACGGGGTGCCACATCGGCTGCTAACCGACCAGGGACGCAACTTCGTCTCCAGCTTGTTTAAGGAAATATGCAAAAGATTAGGCATCACCAAACTCCAGACGACGCCGTACCACCCACAAAGTAACGGAATGTTGGAAAGATTCCATAGAACGCTGGGCGACTCCCTAGCCCACTTTGCAAGGAAAGATGGCAGAGATTGGGATAAGTGGGTACCCTATTCTCTTATGGCCTACAGGGCGATACCTCATTCGGCCACAGGGTTCTCACCTAACTATCTCCTGTTCGGGAGAGAGCTCAGGACACCCGCGCAAATTGACACCCATTGGATGGGGGAAAGGACCGAGGAGACGGTTGATGCGGCGCAACAACTGAGGGATCGAATACAAGAAGCCCATGAAGAAGCCCGCAGGAGGATAGATCAGGAGTGGACTCGGCGAACTGAGCGAATCAACCGGACCAGAAAGGAAAGAAACTTTGAAGTTGGGGATTGGGTGTACCTCCATGTGCCTGCGGTTAAACCCGGCCATTTCTCTAAATTCCACTGCCCGTGGACCGGGCCGCACGTTGTCACAAAGAAGCTGGGAAAAGTAACCTATGAGGTTAGGAGTGAGACAGGGTACGTCCAGGTGGTACACATCAACCGCTTGAAGCCGGCCTATGGGAAGGCGACAGTGGACTCATCCGTAGGGCTCGAATACAATAACAAGTCACCTTCCAGATCCTCATCCACAAACCAGAGACAAGATCAAACCGAGTCGGAACTAGAAGAGGACGAGGATGAGCTAGGCCTCGTGCCCATAGATAGCTCTGATGAGGCGGAAGAAGAGAACGGGAATGAGCCAGAAGGAAGAACACATCCAGAGGCTTGGGCTGTTAGCTCTCCCCGAGGCAGGGCTCCGACCCCTTGGGAAGTTGTGGAAACTTCAGGAAGGCCCAGTATGATTCCTAGAAGTCCAGCACCTAGCACACCCCCTCGGGAACAGACGGTATTGGAAGCCGAGGAGTCAGATGCTACAGATCAAATTCCTCCCGAAGACCCCGGGGACACATCGTGGAAACCTGAATCCTCCCTAGAAAATCCTATAATCAGGAGTCCGTACAACCTACGGAGACCCAGAAAATGATACATCAAATTGTGTTTCAGGTGGAGTTCTGATGATATTGATGCTGTGCACTCTCGCATCCACCACCAATAGAGAAGGAAGTTTGCGGTTTTTAGAGAAACAGGAACTGCTCCTAACAAACGAACAATGGCGGGTTGTAATAGAAATGAACATTTCCAGTTTATGCTCAGATACAGAGCGGTTAATGGAATCGGTAGAAGAGGTGGAACAGACGTATTGGCAAGCCGTTTCTCGTACTCCAGAACTCCGAAGATACCGGTATGAGGTAGTTAGGGTAAAAGAAACTACCAGGGAAATCATGAATATCGCTCTCGCTGTACGAGACCTCCTTCCTACCGATCGCCATAAGAGAGGGTTAGTTGACTTAGGAGGAAAAATATTGAAGATCGCGTTTGGTACACCAGACTCTGAGGATCTGAGGGAGATACAAGAAGGACTCCAATTGGCGGAAAGCCATCATGGGCAGACGGTGCATATTTTAGAGGAACACTTAACAGTAACCAGAGAACTAGGGCAACGGGTAGCCGACAATTCACGGGGGCTACAAAAGATAGCGGAGATAGTGAAGAACACCTTGGAAACTACTAACGTCAGGATGACGGGACTGGAACAAAAACTGGACACCTTTTACTCCTTCCTAAACCTCTCCTTAGCCTTAACCACTGACCTAAGGCACCTAGAAATCACCGCCTTAGACGCCAAAATCGAGTTGCGCGAGATGTATAGGTCCTTAGAAACAATAGCTCGGGGTCACTTTAGCCATACTATTCTGTCCCCCGGGGAACTTAGCTCTATCCTTAAAACTGTAACTGCATCTCTTCCCCCTGAATTAAGTCTGATTGCAGGAACCCAAGCAGAGGATGCCTACCACCACTTCATGGCCGCCAAGTTTCACGGCGTAGTAGTTGCTGATGTTCTACACATCGTCATGGACGTACCACTAAAAGCCAGGGGACAGATTTTTGATCTCTATCGTCTACAGCCTCTACCCCTACCCAGTGAGGAATTGGACGAAGTAGTTGTCCTCCAAAAAGAGGCAGACTATCTATTGGTCGGCAGGGATCAAGAATATCACACCTTACTGAACCGAGAAGATTTAGAGTTATGTCAGCGAGCCATTGTATGGATTTGTCCAGCACGTTTTCCCATTTACCGACGGCAATATCCTACATGCACCAGCTCTCTCTTCTTCGGAGACACGGAAGAAATTCGTAACCTTTGTGAATGGCTGGTGGTTAGGAAGGAGCGCCAACCGAAGTGGATTTGGGACGAGGACCGAAGTACCTGGCTGTATAATTTACCAGACATGGAAAAAATGGTAATTCAATGTAGAGGAGGCCAAATTACCGAAAAAGCCCTAAACGGGAGTGGAGAGTTACAAGTAGGAGAAGGGTGTCTCTTGCGGGCGGCCAACTACCAGATCCTACCAGCATCAGTAGGAATTACTAAAACAAGTATAAAGAAACAGATTGCCACAGTGAAGTCCATGCTAGCTGAAACGGATCTTCTCCGACCAGCGCGGATCTCCACTGGCGAAGTGGCCGAGGCTTTGGAGGAACTGAGAAAATTAGCCCAGCATGGAAAGACCGACTGGCAGACACAGGATTCACGTCTAAACATTTTATTGTCACAGGCTCAAGAACTGAAGGAGCGAAGACGCACAGAAGAATGGTGGTGGTGGAGCGGCCTTGGCACCCTAATGGTAATCCTGGTGATGATCAGTGGGGCATGGCTAATTTACCGCTACAGGACAAGTCGCCAGCCAGGGAACGGATCACAAACAAATGAAGCCCCAATTGTGATACAGTATCCCGAGAGTCAGGAGTCACAGCCAACGACGGATGGTGCCAAAGGGTGAACAACGCAGACTTTGGTGTTGTGTAGTGGTATATATAGTGACGAACGAGTGAAAAGAGCCGACTATGGTCGCCTCTTTTAGAAAGGGGGGAGTGGTGTAACAGACTCAGATAGTTTAAGTTAGTTATAATTTATTAGATGTTAAGGAATGTTAGTAGGGTATTGTCTGCCTGTGGCGATGCCGAATCATCACTCCAAAACGGAAATTACGTCAGCATTCCCATCAGCTACAAGTCGAGCTGGAGCGAATATTTAAAAAGTTAGATTTAATTTAAGAGATTCTCGGGATAACCATGACCACCAGGGGGCAGCATCTCACGGACTACGGGATAAGAATGTTGACGTTAGCTCGAATAAGCGTTCAAATACGAGACCGTTTTCCCCCAAAAGTCAGAGTTGAAGACTGGTGCCAGTGAGAAGCCGAGGGACCTGAGCAAGAAACCAGATGGAAGGTAGGAACTTTGCTTTATATTGCAGTCAGACTTTTATTCGGGGTGAAGCCCGCTTGTAGTGCAGTTGTAATTAGCATCACTCAACTCTGACCATTAACTATTTTCTTTGCCATTCGGCGCGTTTCGGCCACAGAGCAAATGGGAATCTTTTATTTAAGCATAATCCTTATTAGTGTATATGATTAGGGTTGTATGTGAGGGATCGAGTTCGATTAATTAGCAGTTATGATTACTGATGGGGAATAATTAGATTTGTAATTATTGTTAGTGCATAAGATTATTGTCATAGATTAAGGAAATTGTTTTATTAGTGGGTTTATCAATTATTATGATTATTGAGGGAGAATCTGGGATATGATTTCGTTCTGATCGCATGTTATTATTTAGTACTATTATTGAAGGTGAACCTTATGTGTAATTAGTTTTATTTTGACTGGGGATTCCGGTTTAAATTTGTAATTATTATTATTATTAATACCCTATTAATAATAGTGAATGTAAATTTTATTTCAATATAATAGCACTTTATTTTGATATATGAATGTTTTGGGTTCATTTCTTCCCCTAGTGTCCCTAGGTGTTCTCGACTATACCCTGTCCTCTCCCAGCCTCTTTTAGGTGTCCTCTAAGTCCTAGATACGAGACGGAGGTAACAGTATATTTTCGCAAATGTTGACATTTTCGAATTTTTTATTTTTCGCAATTTTCCACATTTTCGCAGTTTTTGAAATTATTTTTTTTCATATTTGCTCAATCGTCCATTTTCGCAATTTTCAACATTTTCACAATTTTCTGTTTTAATAATTGTCTATATTTTCTCAATCTTCCATTTTCGCAATTGTTGATATTTTCGCCGTTTTTCCATATTTTCGAAATTTTCGATATTTCCACAATCATCTAAATTTCCTCAACCATACATTTTCGCAATTGTTGATATTTTCGAAATTTACCACATTTTCGCAGTTTTCTGTATTTCTTTAATCGTCCATTTTCGCAATTCTCTAGGTTTTCACAATTTTCGAAATTTTAAATATTTTCCACATCTTTGTAGTTTTGAAGTGTTTGCAAATTTTTACATTTTTCATATTTGCTCAATCGTCCATTTTCGCAATTTTCTATATTTTCGCATTTAACTGTTTCAGAATTTTCTATATTTTATCAATAGTAAATTTTCGCAAATGTTGATATTTTCAATATTTTCGCAATTTGCCACATTTTTGAAAATTTCTTTATTTTTCGTAATTTCTCGATCGTCCATTTTCGCAATTTTCGCATTTAACTGTTTCGGAATTTTCTATATTTTTCATATTTTATTAATAGTATATTTTCGCAAATGTTGACATTTTCGAATTTTTTATTTTTCGCAATTTTCCACATTTTCGCAGTTTTCTATATTTTCGCAGTTTTTGAAATTTTCATATTTGCTCAATCGTCCATTTTCGCAATTTTCAACATTTTCAAAATTTTCTGTTTTAATAATTGTCTATAATTTCTCAATCTTTCATTTTCGCATTTGTTGATATTTTCGCCGTTTTTCCATATTTTCGAAATTTTCGATATTTCCACAATCATCTAAATTTCCTCAATCATACATTTTTGCAATTGTTGATATTTTCGAAATTTACCACATTTTCGCAGTTTCCTGTATTTCCTTAATCGTCCATTTTCGCAATTCTCTAGGTTTTCACAATTTTCGAAATTTTAAATATTTTCCACATCTTTGTAGTTTTGAAGTGTTTGCAAATTTTTACATTTTTCATATTTGCTCAATCGTCCATTATCGCAATTTTCAATATTTTCGCATTTAACTGTTTCAGAATTTTCTATATTTTTCATATTTTACCAATAGTAAATATTCGCAAATGTTGATATTTTCAATATTTTCGCAATTTGCCACATTTTTGAAAATTTCTTTATTTTTCGTAATTTCTCGATCGTCCATTTTCGCAATTTTCGACATTTTCGCAATTTTCGCATTCAACTGTTTCAGAATTTTCTATATTTTTCATATTTTATTAATAGTATATTTTCGCAAATGTTGACATTTTCGAATTTTTTATTTTTCGCAATTTTCCACATTTTCTATATTTTCGCAGTTTTTGAAAAATTTTTTTTCATATTTGCTTAATCGTCCATTTTCGCAATTTTCAACATTTTCACAATTTTCTGTTTTAATAATTGTCTATATTTTCTCAATCTTCCATTTTCGCAATTGTTGATATTTTCGCCGTTTTTCCATATTTTCGAAATTTTCGATATTTCCACAATCATCTAAATTTCCTCAACCATACATTTTCGCAATTGTTGATATTTTCGAAATTTACCACATTTTCGCAGTTTTCTGTATTTCCTTAATCGTCCATTTTCGCAATTCTCTAGGTTTTCACAATTTTCGAAATTTTAAATATTTTCCACATCTTTGTAGTTTTGAAGTGTTTGCAAATTTTTACATTTTTCATATTTGCTCAATCGTCCATTTTCGCAATTTTCAATATTTTCGCATTTAACTGTTTCAGAATTTTCTATATTTTATCAATAGTAAATTTTCGCAAATGTTGATATTTTCAATATTTTCGCAATTTGCCACATTTTTGAAAATTTCTTTATTTTTCGTAATTTCTCGATCGTCCATTTTCGCAATTTTCGCATTTAACTGTTTCAGAATTTTCTATATTTTTCATATTTTATTAATAGTATATTTTCGCAAATGTTGACATTTTCGAATTTTTTATTTTTCGCAATTTTCCACATTTTCGCATTTTTTGAAATTATTTTTTTTCATATTTGCTCAATCGTCCATTCTCGCAATTTTCAACATTTTCACAATTTTCTGTTTTAATAATTGTCTATATTTTCTCAATCTTCCATTTTCGCAATTGTTGATATTTTCGCCGTTTTTCCATATTTTCGAAATTTTCGATATTTCCACAATCATCTAAATTTCCTCAACCATACATTTTCGCAATTGTTGATATTTTCGAAATTTACCACATTTCGCAGTTTTCTGTATTTCCTTAATCGTCCATTTTCGCAATTCTCTAGGTTTTCACAATTTTCGAAATTTTAAATATTTTCCACATCTTTGTAGTTTTGAAGTGTTTGCAAATTTTTACATTTTTCATATTTGCTCAATCGTCCATTTTCGCAATTTTCAATATTTTCGCATTTAACTGTTTCAGAATTTTCTATATTTTATCAATAGTAAATTTTCGCAAATGTTGATATTTTCAATATTTTCGCAATTTGCCACATTTTTGAAAATTTCTTTATTTTTCGTAATTTCTCGATCGTCCATTTTCGCAATTTTCGCATTTAACTGTTTCGGAATTTTCTATATTTTTCATATTTTATTAATAGTATATTTTCGCAAATGTTGACATTTTCGAATTTTTTATTTTTCGCAATTTTCCACATTTTCGCAGTTTTCTATATTTTCGCAGTTTTTGAAATTTTCATATTTGCTCAATCGTCCATTTTCGCAATTTTCAACATTTTCACAATTTTCTGTTTTAATAATTGTCTATAATTTCTCAATCTTTCATTTTCGCATTTGTTGATATTTTCGCCGTTTTTCCATATTTTCGAAATTTTCGATATTTCCACAATCATCTAAATTTCCTCAACCATACATTTTTGCAATTGTTGATATTTTCGAAATTTACCACATTTTCGCAGTTTCCTGTATTTCCTTAATCGTCCATTTTCGCAATTCTCTAGGTTTTCACAATTTTCGAAATTTTAAATATTTTCCACATCTTTGTAGTTTTGAAGTGTTTGCAAATTTTTACATTTTTCATATTTGCTCAATCGTCCATTATCGCAATTTTCAATATTTTCGCATTTAACTGTTTCAGAATTTTCTATATTTTTCATATTTTATCAATAGTAAATTTTCGCAAATGTTGATATTTTCAATATTTTCGCAATTTGCCACATTTTTGAAAATTTCTTTATTTTTCGTAATTTCTCGATCGTCCATTTTCGCAATTTTCGCATTCAACTGTTTCAGAATTTTCTATATTTTTCATATTTTATTAATAGTATATTTTCGCAAATGTTGACATTTTCGAATTTTTTATTTTTCGCAATTTTCCACATTTTCGCAGTTTTCTATATTTTCGCAGTTTTTGAAATTTTTTTTTTCATATTTGCTTAATCGTCCATTTTCGCAATTTTCAACATTTTCACAATTTTCTGTTTTAATAATTGTCTATATTTTCTCAATCTTCCATTTTCGCAATTGTTGATATTTTCGCCGTTTTTCCATATTTTCGAAATTTTCGATATTTCCACAATCATCTAAATTTCCTCAACCATACATTTTCGCAATTGTTGATATTTTCGAAATTTACCACATTTTCGCAGTTTTCTGTATTTCCTTAATCGTCCATTTTCGCAATTCTCTAGGTTTTCACAATTTTCGAAATTTTAAATATTTTCCACATCTTTGTAGTTTTGAAGTGTTTGCAAATTTTTACATTTTTCATATTTGCTCAATCGTCCATTTTCGCAATTTTCAATATTTTCGCATTTAACTGTTTCAGAATTTTCTATATTTTATCAATAGTAAATTTTCGCAAATGTTGATATTTTCAATATTTTCGCAATTTGCCACATTTTTGAAAATTTCTTTATTTTTCGTAATTTCTCGATCGTCCATTTTCGCAATTTTCGCATTTAACTGTTTCAGAATTTTCTATATTTTATCAATAGTAAATTTTCGCAAATGTTGATATTTTCAATATTTTCGCAATTTGCCACATTTTTGAAAATTTCTTTATTTTTCGTAATTTCTCGATCGTCCATTTTCGCAATTTTCGCATTTAACTGTTTCGGAATTTTCTATATTTTTCATATTTTATTAATAGTATATTTTCGCAAATGTTGACATTTTCGAATTTTTTATTTTTCGTAATTTTCCACATTTTCGCAGTTTTTGAAATTATTTTTTTTCATATTTGCTCAATCGTCCATTTTCGC
This sequence comes from Troilus luridus, assembly GCA_964056705.1. NCBI lineage: Eukaryota > Metazoa > Arthropoda > Insecta > Hemiptera > Pentatomidae > Troilus > Troilus luridus. The sequence continues at coordinate 12,475,805 of OZ057412.1, forward strand.
AATTTTCAACATTTTCACAATTTTCTGTTTTAATAATTGTCTATATTTTCTCAATCTTCCATTTTCGCAATTGTTGATATTTTCGCCGTTTTTCCATATTTTCGAAATTTTCGATATTTCCACAATCATCTAAATTTCCTCAACCATACATTTTCGCAATTGTTGATATTTTCGAAATTTACCACATTTTCGCAGTTTTCTGTATTTCCTTAATCGTCCATTTTCGCAATTCTCTAGGTTTTCACAATTTTCGAAATTTTAAATATTTTCCACATCTTTGTAGTTTTGAAGTGTTTGCAAATTTTTACATTTTTCATATTTGCTCAATCGTCCATTTTCGCAATTTTCAATATTTTCGCATTTAACTGTTTCAGAATTTTCTATATTTTATCAATAGTAAATTTTCGCAAATGTTGATATTTTCAATATTTTCGCAATTTGCCACATTTTTGAAAATTTCTTTATTTTTCGTAATTTCTCGATCGTCCATTTTCGCATTTAACTGTTTCGGAATTTTCTATATTTTTCATATTTTATTAATAGTATATTTTCGCAAATGTTGACATTTTCGAATTTTTTATTTTTCGCAATTTTCCACATTTTCGCAGTTTTCTATATTTTCGCAGTTTTTGAAATTTTCATATTTGCTCAATCGTCCATTTTCGCAATTTTCAACATTTTCACAATTTTCTGTTTTAATAATTGTCTATAATTTCTCAATCTTTCATTTTCGTATTTGTTGATATTTTCGCCGTTTTTCCATATTTTCGAAATTTTCGATATTTCCACAATCATCTAAATTTCCTCAACCATACATTTTCGCAATTGTTGATATTTTCGAAATTTACCACATTTTCGCAGTTTTCTGTATTTCCTTAATCGTCCATTTTCGCAATTCTCTAGGTTTTCACAATTTTCGAAATTTTAAATATTTTCCACATCTTTGTAGTTTTGAAGTGTTTGCAAATTTTTACATTTTTCATATTTGCTCAATCGTCCATTTTCGCAATTTTCAATATTTTCGCATTTAACTGTTTCAGAATTTTCTATATTTTATCAATAGTAAATTTTCGCAAATGTTGATATTTTCAATATTTTCGCAATTTGCCACATTTTTGAAAATTTCTTTATTTTTCGTAATTTCTCGATCGTCCATTTTCGCAATTTTCGACATTTTCGCATTTAACTGTTTCAGAATTTTCTATATTTTTCATATTTTATTAATAGTATATTTTCGCAAATGTTGACATTTCCGAATTTTTTATTTTTCGCAATTTTCCACATTTTCGCAGTTTTCTATATTTTCGCAGTTTTTGAAATTTTCATATTTGCTCAATCGTCCATTTTCGCAATTTTCGTCATTTTCGCATTTAACGTTTTCAGAATTTTCTATATTTTTCATATTTTATTAATAGTATATTTTCGCAAATGTTGACATTTTCAAATTTTTTATTTTTCGCAATTTTCCACATTTTCGCAGTTTTCTATATTTTCACAGTTTTTGAAATTTTCATATTTGCTCAATCGTCCATTATCGCAATTCTCTGTTTTCACAATTTTCGCAGTTTTTGAAATTTTCATTTTTGCTCAATCGTCCATTTTTGCAATTTTCAATATTTTCGACATTTTCGCATTTAACTGTTTCAGAATTTTCTATATTTTTCATATTTTATCAATAGTAAATTTTCGCAAATGTTGATATTTTCAATATTTTCGCAATTTGCCACATTTTTTAAAATTTCTTTATTTTTCGTAATTTCTCAATCGTCCATTTTCGCAATTTTCGACATTTTCGCAATTTTCGCATTCAACTGTTTCAGAATTTTCTATATTTTTCATATTTTATTAATAGTATATTTTCGCAAATGTTGACATTTTCGAATTTTTTATTTTTCGCAATTTTCCACATTTTCGCAGTTTTCTATATTTTCGCAGTTTTTGAAATTTTTTTGTTTCATATTTGCTTAATCGTCCATTTTCGCAATTTTCAACATTTTCACAATTTTCTGTTTTAATAATTGTCTATATTTTCTCAATCTTCCATTTTCGAAATTTTCGATATTTCCACAATCATCTAAATTTCCTCAACCATACATTTTCGCAATTGTTGATATTTTCGAAATTTACCACATTTTCGCAGTTTTCTGTATTTCCTTAATCGTCCATTTTCGCAATTCTCTAGGTTTTCACAATTTTCGAAATTTTAAATATTTTCCACATCTTTGTAGTTTTGAAGTGTTTGCAAATTTTTACATTTTTCATATTTGCTCAATCGTCCATTATCGCAATTTTCAATATTTTCGCATTTAACTGTTTCAGAATTTTCTATATTTTATCAATAGTAAATTTTCGCAAATGTTGATATTTTCAATATTTTCGCAATTTGCCACATTTTTGAAAATTTCTTTATTTTTCGTAATTTCTCGATCGTCCATTTTCGCATTGAACTGTTTCGGAATTTTCTATATTTTTCATATTTTATTAATAGTATATTTTCGCAAATGTTGACATTTTCGAATTTTTTATTTTTCGCAATTTTCCACATTTTCGCAGTTTTCTATATTTTCGCAGTTTTGAAATTTTCATATTTGCTCAATCGTCCATTTTCGCAATTTTCAACATTTTCACAATTTTCTGTTTTAATAATTGTCTATAATTTCTCAATCTTACATTTTCGCATTTGTTGATATTTTCGCCGTTTTTCCATATTTTCGAAATTTTCGATATTTCCACAATCATCTAAATTTCCTCAACCATACATTTTTGCAATTGTTGATATTTTCGAAATTTACCACATTTTCGCAGTTTCCCTTATTTCCTTAATCGTCCATTTCTCAATTCTCTAGGTTTTCACAATTTTCGAAATTTTAAATATTTTCCACATCTTTGCAAATTTTTACATTTTTCATATTTGCTCACTCGTCCATTATCGCAATTCTCTGTTTTCACAATTTTCGCAGTTTTTGAAATTTTCATTTTTGCACAATCGTCCATTTTCGCAATTTTCAGTATTTTCGACATTTTCGCATTTAACTGTTTCAGAATTTTCAATATTTTTCATATTTTATCAATAGTAAATTTTCGCAAATGTTGATATTTTCAATATTTTCGCAATTTGCCACATTTTTGAAAGTTTCTTTATTTTTCGTAATTTCTCGATCGTCCATTTTCGCAATTTTCGTCATTTTCGCAATTTTCGCATTTAACGTTTTCAGAATTTTCTATATTTTTCATATTTTATTAATAGTATATTTTCGCAAATGTTGACATTTTCAAATTTTTTATTTTTCGCAATTTTCCACATTTTCGCAGTTTTCTATATTTTCGCAGTTTTTGAAATTTTCATATTTGCTCAATCGTCCATTATCGCAATTCTCTGTTTTCACAATTTTCGCAGTTTTTGAAATTTTCATTTTTGCTCAATCGTCCATTTTCGCAATTTTCAATATTTTCGACATTTTCGCATTTAACTGTTTCAGAATTTTCTATATTTTTCATATTTTATCAATAGTAAATTTTCGCAAATGTTGATATTTTCAATATTTTCGCAATTTGCCACATTTTTGAAAATTTCTTTATTTTTCGTAATTTCTCGATCGTCCATTTTCGCAATTTTCGACATTTTCGCAATTTTCGCATTCAACTGTTTCAGAATTTTCTATATTTTTCATATTTTATTAATAGTATATTTTCGCAAATGTTGACATTTTCGATTTTTTATTTTTCGCAATTTTCCACATTTTCGCAGTTTTCTATATTTTCGCAGTTTTTGAAATTATTTTTTTTCATATTTGCTCAATCGTCCATTTTCGCAATTTTCAACATTTTCACAATTTTCTGTTTTAATAATTGTCTATATTTTCTCAATCTTCCATTTTCGCAATTGTTGATATTTTCGCCGTTTTTCCATATTTTCGATATTTCCACAATCATCTAAATTTCCTCAACCATACATTTTCGCAATTGTTGATATTTTCGAAATTTACCACATTTTCGCAGTTTTCTGTATTTCCTTAATCGTCCATTTTCGCAATTCTCTAGGTTTTCACAATTTTCGAAATTTTAAATATTTTCCACATCTTTGTAGTTTTGAAGTGTTTGCAAATTTTTACATTTTTCATATTTGCTCAATCGTCCATTTTCGCAATTTTCAATATTTTCGCATTTAACTGTTTCAGAATTTTCTATATTTTATCAATAGTAAATTTTCGCAAATGTTGATATTTTCAATATTTTCGCAATTTGCCACATTTTTGAAAATTTCTTTATTTTTCGTAATTTCTCGATCGTCCATTTTCGCAATTTTCGCATTTAACTGTTTCGGAATTTTCTATATTTTTCATATTTTATTAATAGTATATTTTCGCAAATGTTGACATTTTCGAATTTTTTATTTTTCGCAATTTTCCACATTTTCGCAGTTTTTGAAATTTTCATATTTGCTCAATCGTCCATTTTCGCAATTTTCAACATTTTCACAATTTTCTGTTTTAATAATTGTCTATAATTTCTCAATCTTTCATTTTCGAATTTGTTGATATTTTCGCCGTTTTTCCATATTTTCGAAATTTTCGATATTTCCACAATCATCTAAATTTCCTCAACCATACATTTTCGCAATTGTTGATATTTTCGAAATTTACCACATTTTCGCAGTTTCCTGTATTTCCTTAATCGTCCATTTTCGCAATTCTCTAGGTTTTCACAATTTTCGAAATTTTAAATATTTTCCACATCTTTGTAGTTTTGAAGTGTTTGCAAATTTTTACATTTTTCATATTTGCTCAATCGTCCATTTTCGCAATTTTCAATATTTTCGCATTTAACTGTTTCAGAATTTTCTATATTTTTCATATTTTATCAATAGTAAATTTTCGCAAATGTTGATATTTTCAATATTTTCGCAATTTGCCACATTTTTGAAAATTTCTTTATTTTTCGTAATTTCTCGATCGTCCATTTTCGCAATTTTCGACATTTTCGCAATTTTCGCATTCAACTGTTTCAGAATTTTCAACATTTTCACAATTTTCTGTTTTAATAATTGTCTATATTTTCTCAATCTTCCATTTTCGCAATTGTTGATATTTTCGCCGTTTTTCCATATTTTCGAAATTTTCGATATTTCCACAATCATCTAAATTTTCTCAACCATACATTTTCGCAATTGTTGATATTTTCGAAATTTACCACATTTTCGCAGTTTTCTGTATTTCCTTAATCGTCCATTTTCGCAATTCTCTAGGTTTTCACAATTTTCGAAATTTTAAATATTTTCCACATCTTTGTAGTTTTGAAGTGTTTGCAAATTTTTACATTTTTCATATTTGCTCAATCGTCCATTTTCGCAATTTTCAATATTTTCGCATTTAACTGTTTCAGAATTTTCTATATTTTATCAATAGTAAATTTTCGCAAATGTTGATATTTTCAATATTTTCGCAATTTGCCACATTTTTGAAAATTTCTTTATTTTTCGTAATTTCTCGATCGTCCATTTTCGCAATTTTCGCATTTAACTGTTTCGGAATTTTCTATATTTTTCATATTTTATTAATAGTATATTTTCGCAAATGTTGACATTTTCGAATTTTTTATTTTTCGCAATTTTCCACATTTTCGCAGTTTTCTATATTTTCGCAGTTTTTGAAATTTTCATATTTGCTCAATCGTCCATTTTCGCAATTTTCAACATTTTCACAATTTTCTGTTTTAATAATTGTCTATAATTTCTCAATCTTTCATTTTCGCATTTGTTGATATTTTCGCCGTTTTTCCATATTTTCGAAATTTTCGATATTTCCACAATCATCTAAATTTCCTCAACCATACATTTTTGCAATTGTTGATATTTTCGAAATTTACCACATTTTCGCAGTTTCCTGTATTTCCTTAATCGTCCATTTCTCAATTCTCTAGGTTTTCACAATTTTCAAAATTTTAAATATTTTCCACATCTTTGCAAATTTTTACATTTTTCATATTTGCTCAATCGTCCATTATCGCAATTCTCTGTTTTCACAATTTTCGCAGTTTTTGAAATTTTCATTTTTGCACAATCGTCCATTTTCGCAATTTTCAGTATTTTCGACATTTTCGCATTTAACTGTTTCAGAATTTTCAATATTTTTCATATTTTATCAATAGTAAATTTTCGCAAATGTTGATATTTTCAATATTTTCGCAATTTGCCACATTTTTGAAAGTTTCTTTATTTTTCGTAATTTCTCGATCGTCCATTTTCGCAATTTTCGTCATTTTCGCAATTTTCGCATTTAACGTTTTCAGAATTTTCTATATTTTTCATATTTTATTAATAGTATATTTTCGCAAATGTTGACATTTTCAAATTTTTTATTTTTCGCAATTTTCCACATTTTCGCAGTTTTCTATATTTTCGCAGTTTTTGAAATTTTCATATTTGCTCAATCGTCCATTATCGCAATTCTCTGTTTTCACAATTTTCGCAGTTTTTGAAATTTTCATTTTTGCTCAATCGTCCATTTTCGCAATTTTCAATATTTTCGACATTTTCGCATTTAACTGTTTCAGAATTTTCTATATTTTTCATATTTTATCAATAGTAAATTTTCGCAAATGTTGATATTTTCAATATTTTCGCAATTTGCCACATTTTTGAAAATTTCTTTATTTTTCGTAATTTCTCGATCGTCCATTTTCGCAATTTTCGACATTTTCGCAATTTTCGCATTCAACTGTTTCAGAATTTTCTATATTTTTCATATTTTATTAATAGTATATTTTCGCAAATGTTGACATTTTCGATTTTTTATTTTTCGCAATTTTCCACATTTTCGCAGTTTTCTATATTTTCGCAGTTTTTGAAATTATTTTTTTTTCATATTTGCTCAATCGTCCATTTTCGCAATTTTCAACATTTTCACAATTTTCTGTTTTAATAATTGTCTATATTTTCTCAATCTTCCATTTTCGCAATTGTTGATATTTTCGCCGTTTTTCCATATTTTCGATATTTCCACAATCATCTAAATTTCCTCAACCATACATTTTCGCAATTGTTGATATTTTCGAAATTTACCACATTTTCGCAGTTTTCTGTATTTCCTTAATCGTCCATTTTCGCAATTCTCTAGGTTTTCACAATTTTCGAAATTTTAAATATTTTCCACATCTTTGTAGTTTTGAAGTGTTTGCAAATTTTTACATTTTTCATATTTGCTCAATCGTCCATTTTCGCAATTTTCAATATTTTCGCATTTAACTGTTTCAGAATTTTCTATATTTTATCAATAGTAAATTTTCGCAAATGTTGATATTTTCAATATTTTCGCAATTTGCCACATTTTTGAAAATTTCTTTATTTTTCGTAATTTCTCGATCGTCCATTTTCGCAATTTTCGCATTTAACTGTTTCGGAATTTTCTATATTTTTCATATTTTATTAATAGTATATTTTCGCAAATGTTGACATTTTCGAATTTTTTATTTTTCGCAATTTTCCACATTTTCGCAGTTTTCTATATTTTCGCAGTTTTTGAAAATTTTTTTTTTCATATTTGCTTAATCGTCCATTTTCGCAATTTTCAACATTTTCACAATTTTCTGTTTTAATAATTGTCTATATTTTCTCAATCTTCCATTTTCGCAATTGTTGATATTTTCGCCGTTTTTCCATATTTTCGAAATTTTCGATATTTCCACAATCATCTAAATTTCCTCAACCATACATTTTCGCAATTGTTGATATTTTCGAAATTTACCACATTTTCGCAGTTTCCTGTATTTCCTTAATCGTCCATTTTCGCAATTCTCTAGGTTTTCACAATTTTCGAAATTTTAAATATTTTCCACATCTTTGTAGTTTTGAAGTGTTTGCAAATTTTTACATTTTACATATTTGCTCAATCGTCCATTATCGCAATTTTCAATATTTTCGCATTTAACTGTTTTAGAATTTTCTATATTTTATCAATAGTAAATTTTCGCAAATGTTGATATTTTCAATATTTTCGCAATTTGCCACATTTTTGAAAATTTCTTTATTTTTCGTAATTTCTCGATCGTCCATTTTCGCAATTTTCGCATTTAACTGTTTCGGAATTTTCTATATTTTTCATATTTTATTAATAGTATATTTTCGCAAATGTTGACATTTTCGAATTTTTTATTTTTCGTAATTTTCCACATTTTCGCAGTTTTTGAAATTATTTTTTTTCATATTTGCTCAATCGTCCATTTTCGCAATTTTCAACATTTTCACAATTTTCTGTTTTAATAATTGTCTATATTTTCTCAATCTTCCATTTTCGCAATTGTTGATATTTTCGCCGTTTTTCCATATTTTCGAAATTTTCGATATTTCCACAATCATCTAAATTTCCTCAACCATACATTTTCGCAATTGTTGATATTTTCGAAATTTACCACATTTTCGCAGTTTTCTGTATTTCCTTAATCGTCCATTTTCGCAATTCTCTAGGTTTTCACAATTTTCGAAATTTTAAATATTTTCCACATCTTTGTAGTTTTGAAGTGTTTGCAAATTTTTACATTTTTCATATTTGCTCAATCGTCCATTTTCGCAATTTTCAATATTTTCGCATTTAACTGTTTCAGAATTTTCTATATTTTATCAATAGTAAATTTTCGCAAATGTTGATATTTTCAATATTTTCGCAATTTGCCACATTTTTGAAAATTTCTTTATTTTTCGTAATTTCTCGATCGTCCATTTTCGCATTTAACTGTTTCGGAATTTTCTATATTTTTCATATTTTATTAATAGTATATTTTCGCAAATGTTGACATTTTCGAATTTTTTATTTTTCGCAATTTTCCACATTTTCGCAGTTTTCTATATTTTCGCAGTTTTTGAAATTTTCATATTTGCTCAATCGTCCATTTTCGCAATTTTCAACATTTTCACAATTTTCTGTTTTAATAATTGTCTATAATTTCTCAATCTTTCATTTTCGTATTTGTTGATATTTTCGCCGTTTTTCCATATTTTCGAAATTTTCGATATTTCCACAATCATCTAAATTTCCTCAACCATACATTTTCGCAATTGTTGATATTTTCGAAATTTACCACATTTTCGCAGTTTTCTGTATTTCCTTAATCGTCCATTTTCGCAATTCTCTAGGTTTTCACAATTTTCGAAATTTTAAATATTTTCCACATCTTTGTAGTTTTGAAGTGTTTGCAAATTTTTACATTTTTCATATTTGCTCAATCGTCCATTTTCGCAATTTTCAATATTTTCGCATTTAACTGTTTCAGAATTTTCTATATTTTATCAATAGTAAATTTTCGCAAATGTTGATATTTTCAATATTTTCGCAATTTGCCACATTTTTGAAAATTTCTTTATTTTTCGTAATTTCTCGATCGTCCATTTTCGCAATTTTCGACATTTTCGCATTTAACTGTTTCAGAATTTTCTATATTTTTCATATTTTATTAATAGTATATTTTCGCAAATGTTGACATTTCCGAATTTTTTATTTTTCGCAATTTTCCACATTTTCGCAGTTTTCTATATTTTCGCAGTTTTTGAAATTTTCATATTTGCTCAATCGTCCATTTTCGCAATTTTCGTCATTTTCGCATTTAACGTTTTCAGAATTTTCTATATTTTTCATATTTTATTAATAGTATATTTTCGCAAATGTTGACATTTTCAAATTTTTTATTTTTCGCAATTTTCCACATTTTCGCAGTTTTCTATATTTTCACAGTTTTTGAAATTTTCATATTTGCTCAATCGTCCATTATCGCAATTCTCTGTTTTCACAATTTTCGCAGTTTTTGAAATTTTCATTTTTGCTCAATCGTCCATTTTTGCAATTTTCAATATTTTCGACATTTTCGCATTTAACTGTTTCAGAATTTTCTATATTTTTCATATTTTATCAATAGTAAATTTTCGCAAATGTTGATATTTTCAATATTTTCGCAATTTGCCACATTTTTTAAAATTTCTTTATTTTTCGTAATTTCTCAATCGTCCATTTTCGCAATTTTCGACATTTTCGCAATTTTCGCATTCAACTGTTTCAGAATTTTCTATATTTTTCATATTTTATTAATAGTATATTTTCGCAAATGTTGACATTTTCGAATTTTTTATTTTTCGCAATTTTCCACATTTTCGCAGTTTTCTATATTTTCGCAGTTTTTGAAATTTTTTTGTTTCATATTTGCTTAATCGTCCATTTTCGCAATTTTCAACATTTTCACAATTTTCTGTTTTAATAATTGTCTATATTTTCTCAATCTTCCATTTTCGAAATTTTCGATATTTCCACAATCATCTAAATTTCCTCAACCATACATTTTCGCAATTGTTGATATTTTCGAAATTTACCACATTTTCGCAGTTTTCTGTATTTCCTTAATCGTCCATTTTCGCAATTCTCTAGGTTTTCACAATTTTCGAAATTTTAAATATTTTCCACATCTTTGTAGTTTTGAAGTGTTTGCAAATTTTTACATTTTTCATATTTGCTCAATCGTCCATTATCGCAATTTTCAATATTTTCGCATTTAACTGTTTCAGAATTTTCTATATTTTATCAATAGTAAATTTTCGCAAATGTTGATATTTTCAATATTTTCGCAATTTGCCACATTTTTGAAAATTTCTTTATTTTTCGTAATTTCTCGATCGTCCATTTTCGCATTGAACTGTTTCGGAATTTTCTATATTTTTCATATTTTATTAATAGTATATTTTCGCAAATGTTGACATTTTCGAATTTTTTATTTTTCGCAATTTTCCACATTTTCGCAGTTTTCTATATTTTCGCAGTTTTGAAATTTTCATATTTGCTCAATCGTCCATTTTCGCAATTTTCAACATTTTCACAATTTTCTGTTTTAATAATTGTCTATAATTTCTCAATCTTACATTTTCGCATTTGTTGATATTTTCGCCGTTTTTCCATATTTTCGAAATTTTCGATATTTCCACAATCATCTAAATTTCCTCAACCATACATTTTTGCAATTGTTGATATTTTCGAAATTTACCACATTTTCGCAGTTTCCCTTATTTCCTTAATCGTCCATTTCTCAATTCTCTAGGTTTTCACAATTTTCGAAATTTTAAATATTTTCCACATCTTTGCAAATTTTTACATTTTTCATATTTGCTCACTCGTCCATTATCGCAATTCTCTGTTTTCACAATTTTCGCAGTTTTTGAAATTTTCATTTTTGCACAATCGTCCATTTTCGCAATTTTCAGTATTTTCGACATTTTCGCATTTAACTGTTTCAGAATTTTCAATATTTTTCATATTTTATCAATAGTAAATTTTCGCAAATGTTGATATTTTCAATATTTTCGCAATTTGCCACATTTTTGAAAGTTTCTTTATTTTTCGTAATTTCTCGATCGTCCATTTTCGCAATTTTCGTCATTTTCGCAATTTTCGCATTTAACGTTTTCAGAATTTTCTATATTTTTCATATTTTATTAATAGTATATTTTCGCAAATGTTGACATTTTCAAATTTTTTATTTTTCGCAATTTTCCACATTTTCGCAGTTTTCTATATTTTCGCAGTTTTTGAAATTTTCATATTTGCTCAATCGTCCATTATCGCAATTCTCTGTTTTCACAATTTTCGCAGTTTTTGAAATTTTCATTTTTGCTCAATCGTCCATTTTCGCAATTTTCAATATTTTCGACATTTTCGCATTTAACTGTTTCAGAATTTTCTATATTTTTCATATTTTATCAATAGTAAATTTTCGCAAATGTTGATATTTTCAATATTTTCGCAATTTGCCACATTTTTGAAAATTTCTTTATTTTTCGTAATTTCTCGATCGTCCATTTTCGCAATTTTCGACATTTTCGCAATTTTCGCATTCAACTGTTTCAGAATTTTCTATATTTTTCATATTTTATTAATAGTATATTTTCGCAAATGTTGACATTTTCGATTTTTTATTTTTCGCAATTTTCCACATTTTCGCAGTTTTCTATATTTTCGCAGTTTTTGAAATTATTTTTTTTCATATTTGCTCAATCGTCCATTTTCGCAATTTTCAACATTTTCACAATTTTCTGTTTTAATAATTGTCTATATTTTCTCAATCTTCCATTTTCGCAATTGTTGATATTTTCGCCGTTTTTCCATATTTTCGATATTTCCACAATCATCTAAATTTCCTCAACCATACATTTTCGCAATTGTTGATATTTTCGAAATTTACCACATTTTCGCAGTTTTCTGTATTTCCTTAATCGTCCATTTTCGCAATTCTCTAGGTTTTCACAATTTTCGAAATTTTAAATATTTTCCACATCTTTGTAGTTTTGAAGTGTTTGCAAATTTTTACATTTTTCATATTTGCTCAATCGTCCATTTTCGCAATTTTCAATATTTTCGCATTTAACTGTTTCAGAATTTTCTATATTTTATCAATAGTAAATTTTCGCAAATGTTGATATTTTCAATATTTTCGCAATTTGCCACATTTTTGAAAATTTCTTTATTTTTCGTAATTTCTCGATCGTCCATTTTCGCAATTTTCGCATTTAACTGTTTCGGAATTTTCTATATTTTTCATATTTTATTAATAGTATATTTTCGCAAATGTTGACATTTTCGAATTTTTTATTTTTCGCAATTTTCCACATTTTCGCAGTTTTTGAAATTTTCATATTTGCTCAATCGTCCATTTTCGCAATTTTCAACATTTTCACAATTTTCTGTTTTAATAATTGTCTATAATTTCTCAATCTTTCATTTTCGAATTTGTTGATATTTTCGCCGTTTTTCCATATTTTCGAAATTTTCGATATTTCCACAATCATCTAAATTTCCTCAACCATACATTTTCGCAATTGTTGATATTTTCGAAATTTACCACATTTTCGCAGTTTCCTGTATTTCCTTAATCGTCCATTTTCGCAATTCTCTAGGTTTTCACAATTTTCGAAATTTTAAATATTTTCCACATCTTTGTAGTTTTGAAGTGTTTGCAAATTTTTACATTTTTCATATTTGCTCAATCGTCCATTTTCGCAATTTTCAATATTTTCGCATTTAACTGTTTCAGAATTTTCTATATTTTTCATATTTTATCAATAGTAAATTTTCGCAAATGTTGATATTTTCAATATTTTCGCAATTTGCCACATTTTTGAAAATTTCTTTATTTTTCGTAATTTCTCGATCGTCCATTTTCGCAATTTTCGACATTTTCGCAATTTTCGCATTCAACTGTTTCAGAATTTTCAACATTTTCACAATTTTCTGTTTTAATAATTGTCTATATTTTCTCAATCTTCCATTTTCGCAATTGTTGATATTTTCGCCGTTTTTCCATATTTTCGAAATTTTCGATATTTCCACAATCATCTAAATTTTCTCAACCATACATTTTCGCAATTGTTGATATTTTCGAAATTTACCACATTTTCGCAGTTTTCTGTATTTCCTTAATCGTCCATTTTCGCAATTCTCTAGGTTTTCACAATTTTCGAAATTTTAAATATTTTCCACATCTTTGTAGTTTTGAAGTGTTTGCAAATTTTTACATTTTTCATATTTGCTCAATCGTCCATTTTCGCAATTTTCAATATTTTCGCATTTAACTGTTTCAGAATTTTCTATATTTTATCAATAGTAAATTTTCGCAAATGTTGATATTTTCAATATTTTCGCAATTTGCCACATTTTTGAAAATTTCTTTATTTTTCGTAATTTCTCGATCGTCCATTTTCGCAATTTTCGCATTTAACTGTTTCGGAATTTTCTATATTTTTCATATTTTATTAATAGTATATTTTCGCAAATGTTGACATTTTCGAATTTTTTATTTTTCGCAATTTTCCACATTTTCGCAGTTTTCTATATTTTCGCAGTTTTTGAAATTTTCATATTTGCTCAATCGTCCATTTTCGCAATTTTCAACATTTTCACAATTTTCTGTTTTAATAATTGTCTATAATTTCTCAATCTTTCATTTTCGCATTTGTTGATATTTTCGCCGTTTTTCCATATTTTCGAAATTTTCGATATTTCCACAATCATCTAAATTTCCTCAACCATACATTTTTGCAATTGTTGATATTTTCGAAATTTACCACATTTTCGCAGTTTCCTGTATTTCCTTAATCGTCCATTTCTCAATTCTCTAGGTTTTCACAATTTTCAAAATTTTAAATATTTTCCACATCTTTGCAAATTTTTACATTTTTCATATTTGCTCAATCGTCCATTATCGCAATTCTCTGTTTTCACAATTTTCGCAGTTTTTGAAATTTTCATTTTTGCACAATCGTCCATTTTCGCAATTTTCAGTATTTTCGACATTTTCGCATTTAACTGTTTCAGAATTTTCAATATTTTTCATATTTTATCAATAGTAAATTTTCGCAAATGTTGATATTTTCAATATTTTCGCAATTTGCCACATTTTTGAAAGTTTCTTTATTTTTCGTAATTTCTCGATCGTCCATTTTCGCAATTTTCGTCATTTTCGCAATTTTCGCATTTAACGTTTTCAGAATTTTCTATATTTTTCATATTTTATTAATAGTATATTTTCGCAAATGTTGACATTTTCAAATTTTTTATTTTTCGCAATTTTCCACATTTTCGCAGTTTTCTATATTTTCGCAGTTTTTGAAATTTTCATATTTGCTCAATCGTCCATTATCGCAATTCTCTGTTTTCACAATTTTCGCAGTTTTTGAAATTTTCATTTTTGCTCAATCGTCCATTTTCGCAATTTTCAATATTTTCGACATTTTCGCATTTAACTGTTTCAGAATTTTCTATATTTTTCATATTTTATCAATAGTAAATTTTCGCAAATGTTGATATTTTCAATATTTTCGCAATTTGCCACATTTTTGAAAATTTCTTTATTTTTCGTAATTTCTCGATCGTCCATTTTCGCAATTTTCGACATTTTCGCAATTTTCGCATTCAACTGTTTCAGAATTTTCTATATTTTTCATATTTTATTAATAGTATATTTTCGCAAATGTTGACATTTTCGATTTTTTATTTTTCGCAATTTTCCACATTTTCGCAGTTTTCTATATTTTCGCAGTTTTTGAAATTATTTTTTTTTCATATTTGCTCAATCGTCCATTTTCGCAATTTTCAACATTTTCACAATTTTCTGTTTTAATAATTGTCTATATTTTCTCAATCTTCCATTTTCGCAATTGTTGATATTTTCGCCGTTTTTCCATATTTTCGATATTTCCACAATCATCTAAATTTCCTCAACCATACATTTTCGCAATTGTTGATATTTTCGAAATTTACCACATTTTCGCAGTTTTCTGTATTTCCTTAATCGTCCATTTTCGCAATTCTCTAGGTTTTCACAATTTTCGAAATTTTAAATATTTTCCACATCTTTGTAGTTTTGAAGTGTTTGCAAATTTTTACATTTTTCATATTTGCTCAATCGTCCATTTTCGCAATTTTCAATATTTTCGCATTTAACTGTTTCAGAATTTTCTATATTTTATCAATAGTAAATTTTCGCAAATGTTGATATTTTCAATATTTTCGCAATTTGCCACATTTTTGAAAATTTCTTTATTTTTCGTAATTTCTCGATCGTCCATTTTCGCAATTTTCGCATTTAACTGTTTCGGAATTTTCTATATTTTTCATATTTTATTAATAGTATATTTTCGCAAATGTTGACATTTTCGAATTTTTTATTTTTCGCAATTTTCCACATTTTCGCAGTTTTCTATATTTTCGCAGTTTTTGAAATTTTCATATTTGCTCAATCGTCCATTTTCGCAATTTTCAACATTTTCACAATTTTCTGTTTTAATAATTGTCTATAATTTCTCAATCTTTCATTTTCGAATTTGTTGATATTTTCGCCGTTTTTCCATATTTTCGAAATTTTCGATATTTCCACAATCATCTAAATTTCCTCAACCATACATTTTCGCAATTGTTGATATTTTCGAAATTTACCACATTTTCGCAGTTTCCTGTATTTCCTTAATCGTCCATTTTCGCAATTCTCTAGGTTTTCACAATTTTCGAAATTTTAAATATTTTCCACATCTTTGTAGTTTTGAAGTGTTTGCAAATTTTTACATTTTTCATATTTGCTCAATCGTCCATTTTCGCAATTTTCAATATTTTCGCATTTAACTGTTTCAGAATTTTCTATATTTTATCAATAGTAAATTTTCGCAAATGTTGATATTTTCAATATTTTCGCAATTTGCCACATTATTGAAAATTTCTTTATTTTTCGTAATTTCTCGATCGTCCATTTTCGCAATTTTCGACATTTTCGCAATTTTCGCATTCAACTGTTTCAGAATTTTCAACATTTTCACAATTTTCTGTTTTAATAATTGTCTATATTTTCTCAATCTTCCATTTTCGCAATTGTTGATATTTTCGCCGTTTTTCCATATTTTCGAAATTTTCGATATTTCCACAATCATCTAAATTTCCTCAATCATACATTTTCGCAATTGTTGATATTTTCGAAATTTACCACATTTTCGCAGTTTTCTGTATTTCCTTAATCGTCCATTTTCGCAATTCTCTAGGTTTTCACAATTTTCGAAATTTTAAATATTTTCCACATCTTTGTAGTTTTGAAGTGTTTGCAAATTTTTACATTTTTCATATTTGCTCAATCGTCCATTTTCGCAATTTTCAACATTTTCACAATTTTCTGTTTTAATAATTGTCTATAATTTCTCAATCTTTCATTTTCGCATTTGTTGATATTTTCGCCGTTTTTCCATATTTTCGAAATTTTCGATATTTCCACAATCATCTAAATTTCCTCAACCATACATTTTTGCAATTGTTGATATTTTCGAAATTTACCACATTTTCGCAGTTTCCTGTATTTCCTTAATCGTCCATTTTCGCAATTCTCTAGGTTTTCACAATTTTCGAAATTTTAAATATTTTCCACATCTTTGTAGTTTTGAAGTGTTTGCAAATTTTTACATTTTTCATATTTGCTCAATCGTCCATTATCGCAATTTTCAATATTTTCGCATTTAACTGTTTCAGAATTTTCTATATTTTTCATATTTTATCAATAGTAAATTTTCGCAAATGTTGATATTTTCAATATTTTCGCAATTTGCCACATTTTTGAAAATTTCTTTATTTTTCGTAATTTCTCGATCGTCCATTTTCGCAATTTTCGACATTTTCGCAATTTTCGCATTCAACTGTTTCAGAATTTTCAACATTTTCACAATTTTCTGTTTTAATAATTGTCTATATTTTCTCAATCTTCCATTTTCGCAATTGTTGATATTTTCGCCGTTTTTCCATATTTTCGAAATTTTCGATATTTCCACAATCATCTAAATTTCCTCAATCATACATTTTCGCAATTGTTGATATTTTCGAAATTTACCACATTTTCGCAGTTTTCTGTATTTCCTTAATCGTCCATTTTCGCAATTCTCTAGGTTTTCACAATTTTCGAAATTTTAAATATTTTCCACATCTTTGTAGTTTTGAAGTGTTTGCAAATTTTTACATTTTTCATATTTGCTCAATCGTCCATTTTCGCAATTTTCAACATTTTCACAATTTTCTGTTTTAATAATTGTCTATAATTTCTCAATCTTTCATTTTCGCATTTGTTGATATTTTCGCCGTTTTTCCATATTTTCGAAATTTTCGATATTTCCACAATCATCTAAATTTCCTCAACCATACATTTTTGCAATTGTTGATATTTTCGAAATTTACCACATTTTCGCAGTTTCCTGTATTTCCTTAATCGTCCATTTTCGCAATTCTCTAGGTTTTCACAATTTTCGAAATTTTAAATATTTTCCACATCTTTGTAGTTTTGAAGTGTTTGCAAATTTTTACATTTTTCATATTTGCTCAATCGTCCATTATCGCAATTTTCAATATTTTCGCATTTAACTGTTTCAGAATTTTCTATATTTTTCATATTTTATCAATAGTAAATTTTCGCAAATGTTGATATTTTCAATATTTTCGCAATTTGCCACATTTTTGAAAATTTCTTTATTTTTCGTAATTTCTCGATCGTCCATTTTCGCAATTTTCGACATTTTCGCAATTTTCGCATTCAACTGTTTCAGAATTTTCAACATTTTCACAATTTTCTGTTTTAATAATTGTCTATATTTTCTCAATCTTCCATTTTCGCAATTGTTGATATTTTCGCCGTTTTTCCATATTTTCGAAATTTTCGATATTTCCACAATCATCTAAATTTCCTCAACCATACATTTTCGCAATTGTTGATATTTTCGAAATTTACCACATTTTCGCAGTTTTCTGTATTTCCTTAATCGTCCATTTTCGCAATTCTCTAGGTTTTCACAATTTTCGAAATTTTAAATATTTTCCACATCTTTGTAGTTTTGAAGTGTTTGCAAATTTTTACATTTTTCATATTTGCTCAATCGTCCATTTTCGCAATTTTCAATATTTTCGCATTTAACTGTTTCAGAATTTTCTATATTTTATCAATAGTAAATTTTCGCAAATGTTGATATTTTCAATATTTTCGCAATTTGCCACATTTTTGAAAATTTCTTTATTTTTCGTAATTTCTCGATCGTCCATTTTCGCAATTTTCGCATTTAACTGTTTCGGAATTTTCTATATTTTTCATATTTTATTAATAGTATATTTTCGCAAATGTTGACATTTTCGAATTTTTTATTTTTCGCAATTTTCCACATTTTCGCAGTTTTCTATATTTTCGCAGTTTTTGAAATTTTCATATTTGCTCAATCGTCCATTTTCGCAATTTTCAACATTTTCACAATTTTCTGTTTTAATAATTGTCTATAATTTCTCAATCTTTCATTTTCGAATTTGTTGATATTTTCGCCGTTTTTCCATATTTTCGAAATTTTCGATATTTCCACAATCATCTAAATTTCCTCAACCATACATTTTCGCATTTGTTGATATTTTCGAAATTTACCACATTTTCGCAGTTTCCTGTATTTCCTTAATCGTCCATTTTCGCAATTCTCTAGGTTTTCACAATTTTCGAAATTTTAAATATTTTCCACATCTTTGCAAATTTTTACATTTTTCATATTTGCTCAATCGTCCATTATCGCAATTCTCTGTTTTCACAATTTTCGCAGTTTTTGAAATTTTCATTTTTGCACAATCGTCCATTTTCGCAATTTTCAGTATTTTCGACATTTTCGCATTTAACTGTTTCAGAATTTTCAATATTTTTCATATTTTATCAATAGTAAATTTTCGCAAATGTTGATATTTTCAATATTTTCGCAATTTGCCACATTTTTGAAAATTTCTTTATTTTTCGTAATTTCTCGATCGTCCATTTTCGCAATTTTCGACATTTTCGCAATTTTCGCATTCAACTGTTTCAGAATTTTCTATATTTTTCATATTTTATTAATAGTATATTTTCGCAAATGTTGACATTTTCGATTTTTTATTTTTCGCAATTTTCCACATTTTCGCAGTTTTCTATATTTTCGCAGTTTTTGAAATTATTTTTTTTTCATATTTGCTCAATCGTCCATTTTCGCAATTTTCAACATTTTCACAATTTTCTGTTTTAATAATTGTCTATATTTTCTCAATCTTCCATTTTCGCAATTGTTGATATTTTCGCCGTTTTTCCATATTTTCGATATTTCCACAATCATCTAAATTTCCTCAACCATACATTTTCGCAATTGTTGATATTTTCGAAATTTACCACATTTTCGCAGTTTTCTGTATTTCCTTAATCGTCCATTTTCGCAATTCTCTAGGTTTTCACAATTTTCGAAATTTTAAATATTTTCCACATCTTTGTAGTTTTGAAGTGTTTGCAAATTTTTACATTTTTCATATTTGCTCAATCGTCCATTTTCGCAATTTTCAATATTTTCGCATTTAACTGTTTCAGAATTTTCTATATTTTATCAATAGTAAATTTTCGCAAATGTTGATATTTTCAATATTTTCGCAATTTGCCACATTTTTGAAAATTTCTTTATTTTTCGTAATTTCTCGATCGTCCATTTTCGCAATTTTCGCATTTAACTGTTTCGGAATTTTCTATATTTTTCATATTTTATTAATAGTATATTTTCGCAAATGTTGACATTTTCGAATTTTTTATTTTTCGCAATTTTCCACGTTTTCGCAGTTTTCTATATTTTCGCAGTTTTTGAAATTTTCATATTTGCTCAATCGTCCATTTTCGCAATTTTCAACATTTTCACAATTTTCTGTTTTAATAATTGTCTATAATTTCTCAATCTTTCATTTTCGAATTTGTTGATATTTTCGCCGTTTTTCCATATTTTCGAAATTTTCGATATTTCCACAATCATCTAAATTTCCTCAACCATACATTTTCGCAATTGTTGATATTTTCGAAATTTACCACATTTTCGCAGTTTCCTGTATTTCCTTAATCGTCCATTTTCGCAATTCTCTAGGTTTTCACAATTTTCGAAATTTTAAATATTTTCCACATCTTTGTAGTTTTGAAGTGTTTGCAAATTTTTACATTTTTCATATTTGCTCAATCGTCCATTTTCGCAATTTTCAATATTTTCGCATTTAACTGTTTCAGAATTTTCTATATTTTATCAATAGTAAATTTTCGCAAATGTTGATATTTTCAATATTTTCGCAATTTGCCACATTTTTGAAAATTTCTTTATTTTTCGTAATTTCTCGATCGTCCATTTTCGCATTTAACTGTTTCGGAATTTTCTATATTTTTCATATTTTATTAATAGTATATTTTCGCAAATGTTGACATTTTCGAATTTTTTATTTTTCGCAATTTTCCACATTTTCGCAGTTTTTGAAATTTTCATATTTGCTCAATCGTCCATTTTCGCAATTTTCAACATTTTCACAATTTTCTGTTTTAATAATTGTCTATAATTTCTCAATCTTTCATTTTCGCATTTGTTGATATTTTCGCCGTTTTTCCATATTTTCGAAATTTTCGATATTTCCACAATCATCTAAATTTCCTCAACCATACATTTTCGCAATTGTTGATATTTTCGAAATTTACCACATTTTCGCAGTTTCCTGTATTTCCTTAATCGTCTATTTTGGCAATTCTCTAGGTTTTCCCAATTTTCGAAATTTTAAATATTTTCCACATCTTTGCAAATTTTTACATTTTTCATATTTGCTCAATCGTCCATTATCGCAATTCTCTGTTTTCACAATTTTCGCAGTTTTTGAAATTTTCATTTTTGCTCAATCGTCCATTTTCGCAATTTTCAGTATTTTCGACATTTTCGCATGTAACTGTTTCAGAATTTTCAATATTTTTCATATTTTATCAATAGTAAATTTTCGCAAATGTTGATATTTTCAATATTTTCGCAATTTGCCACATTTTTGAAAGTTTCTTTATTTTTCGTAATTTCTCGATCGTCCATTTTCGCAATTTTCGTCATTTTCGCAATTTTCGCATTTTACGTTTTCAGAATTTTCTATATTTTTCATATTTTATTAATAGTATATTTTCGCAAATGTTGACATTTTCAAATTTTTTATTTTTCGCAATTTTCCACATTTTCGCAGTTTTCTATATTTTCGCAGTTTTTGAAATTTTCATATTTGCTCAATCGTCCATTATCGCAATTCTCTGTTTTCACAATTTTCGCAGTTTTTGAAATTTTCATTTTTGCTCAATCGTCCATTTTCGCAATTTTCAATATTTTCGACATTTTCGCATTTAACTGTTTCAGAATTTTCTATATTTTTCATATTTTATCAATAGTAAATTTTCGCAAATGTTGATATTTTCAATATTTTCGCAATTTGCCACATTTTTGAAAATTTCTTTATTTTTCGTAATTTCTCGATCGTCCATTTTCGCAATTGTTGATATTTTCGCCGTTTTTCCATATTTTCGATATTTCCACAATCATCTAAATTTCCTCAACCATACATTTTCGCAATTGTTGATATTTTCGAAATTTACCACATTTTCGCAGTTTTCTGTATTTCCTTAATCGTCCATTTTCGCAATTCTCTAGGTTTTCACAATTTTCGAAATTTTAAATATTTTCCACATCTTTGTAGTTTTGAAGTGTTTGCAAATTTTTACATTTTTCATATTTGCTCAATCGTCCATTTTCGCAATTTTCAATATTTTCGCATTTAACTGTTTCAGAATTTTCTATATTTTATCAATAGTAAATTTTCGCAAATGTTGATATTTTCAATATTTTCGCAATTTGCCACATTTTTGAAAATTTCTTTATTTTTCGTAATTTCTCGATCGTCCATTTTCGCAATTTTCGCATTTAACTGTTTCGGAATTTTCTATATTTTATTAATAGTATATTTTCGCAAATGTTGACATTTTCGAATTTTTTATTTTTCGCAATTTTCCACATTTTCGCAGTTTTTGAAATTTTCATATTTGCTCAATCGTCCATTTTCGCAATTTTCAACATTTTCACAATTTTCTGTTTTAATAATTGTCTATAATTTCTCAATCTTTCATTTTCGCATTTGTTGATATTTTCGCCGTTTTTCCATATTTTCGAAATTTTCGATATTTCCACAATCATCTAAATTTCCTCAACCATACATTTTCGCAATTGTTGATATTTTCGAAATTTACCACATTTTCGCAGTTTCCTGTATTTCCTTAATCGTCCATTTTCGCAATTCTCTAGGTTTTCCCAATTTTCGAAATTTTAAATATTTTCCACATCTTTGCAAATTTTTACATTTTTCATATTTGCTCAATCGTCCATTATCGCAATTCTCTGTTTTCACAATTTTCGCAGTTTTTGAAATTTTCATTTTTGCTCAATCGTCCATTTTCGCAATTTTCAGTATTTTCGACATTTTCGCATTTAACTGTTTCAGAATTTTCAATATTTTTCATATTTTATCAATAGTAAATTTTCGCAAATGTTGATATTTTCAATATTTACGCAATTTGCCACATTTT
The DNA here is from genome assembly GCA_964056705.1 of Troilus luridus. Classification (NCBI taxonomy): domain Eukaryota; kingdom Metazoa; phylum Arthropoda; class Insecta; order Hemiptera; family Pentatomidae; genus Troilus; species Troilus luridus. The sequence goes on from OZ057412.1 coordinate 12,498,743, forward strand.
TGAAAGTTTCTTTATTTTTCGTAATTTCTCGATCGTCCATTTTCGCAATTTTCGTCATTTTCGCAATTTTCGCATTTAACGTTTTCAGAATTTTCTATATTTTTCATATTTTATTAATAGTATATTTTCGCAAATGTTGACATTTTCAAATTTTTTATTTTTCGCAATTTTCCACATTTTCGCAGTTTTCTATATTTTCGCAGTTTTTGAAATTTTCATATTTGCTCAATCGTCCATTTTCGCAATTTTCAATATTTTCGACATTTTCGCATTTAACTGTTTCAGAATTTTCTATATTTTTCATATTTTATCAATAGTAAATTTTCGCAAATGTTGATATTTTCAATATTTTCGCAATTTGCCACATTTTTGAAAATTTCTTTATTTTTCGTAATTTCTCGATCGTCCATTTTCGCAATTTTCGACATTTTCGCAATTTTCGCATTCAACTGTTTCAGAATTTTCTATATTTTTCATATTTTATTAATAGTATATTTTCGCAAATGTTGACATTTACGAATTTTTTATTTTTCGCAATTTTCCACATTTTCGCAGTTTTCTATATTTTCGCAGTTTTTGAAATTATTTTTTTTCATATTTGCTCAATCGTCCATTTTCGCAATTTTCAACATTTTCACAATTTTCTGTTTTAATAATTGTCTATAATTTCTCAATCTTTCATTTTCGCATTTGTTGATATTTTCGCCGTTTTTCCATATTTTCGAAATTTTCGATATTTCCACAATCATCTAAATTTCCTCAACCATACATTTTCGATATTGTTGATATTTTCGAAATTTACCACATTTTCGCAGTTTCCTGTATTTCCTTAATCGTCCATTTTCGCAATTCTCTAGGTTTTCACAATTTTCGAAATTTTAAATATTTTCCACTTCTTTGTAGTTTTGAAGTGTTTGCAAATTTTTACATTTTTCATATTTGCTCAATCGTCCATTATCGCAATTTTCAATATTTTCGCATTTAACTGTTTCAGAATTTTCTATATTTTTCATATTTTATCAATAGTAAATTTTCGCAAATGTTGATATTTTCAATATTTTCGCAATTTGCCACATTTTTGAAAATTTCTTTATTTTTCGTAATTTCTCGATCGTCCATTTTCGCAATTTTCGCATTCAACTGTTTCGGAATTTTCTATATTTTTCATATTTTATTAATAGTATATTTTCGCAAATGTTGACATTTTCGAATTTTTTATTTTTCGCAATTTTCCACATTTTCGCAGTTTTCTATATTTTCGCAGTTTTTGAAATTTTTTTTTTTCATATTTGCTTAATCGTCCATTTTCGCAATTTTCAACATTTTCACAATTTTCTGTTTTAATAATTGTCTATATTTTCTCAATCTTCCATTTTCGCAATTGTTGATATTTTCGCCGTTTTTCCATATTTTCGAAATTTTCGATATTTCCACAATCATCTAAATTTCCTCAACCATACATTTTCGCAATTGTTGATATTTTCGAAATTTACCACATTTTCGCAGTTTTCTGTATTTCCTTAATCGTCCATTTTCGCAATTCTCTAGGTTTTCACAATTTTCGAAATTTTAAATATTTTCCACATCTTTGTAGTTTTGAAGTGTTTGCAAATTTTTACATTTTTCATATTTGCTCAATCGTCCATTTTCGCAATTTTCAATATTTTCGCATTTAACTGTTTCAGAATTTTCTATATTTTATCAATAGTAAATTTTCGCAAATGTTGATATTTTCAATATTTTCGCAATTTGCCACATTTTAATTCTCTGTTTTCACAATTTTCGCAGTTTTTGAAATTTTCATATTTGCTCAATCGTCCATTTTCGCAATTTTCGCATTCAACTGTTTCAGAATTTTCTATATTTTTCATATTTTATTAATAGTATATTTTCGCAAATGTTGACCTTTTTTGAATTGTTTATTTTTCGCAATTTTTCACATTTTCGCAGTTTTTGAAATTTTCATATTTGCTCAATCGTCCATTTTCGCAATTTTCAATATTTTCGCAATTCTTCCATTTTCGCAATTGTTGATATTTTCGCTTTTTCCATATTTTCGAAATTTTCGATATTTCCACAATCATCTAAATTTCCTCAACCATACATTTTCGCAATTGTTGATATTTTCGAAATTTACCACATTTTCGCAGTTTTCTGTATTTCCTTAATCGTCCATTTTCGCAATTCTCTAGGTTTTCACAATTTTCGAAATTTTAAATACATATTTTCCACATCTTTGTAGTTTTGAAGTGTTTGTAAATTTTTACATTTTTCATATTTGCTCAATCGTCCATTATCGCAATTCTCTGTTTTCACAATTTTCGCAGTTTTTGAAATTTTCATATTTGCTCAATCGTCCATTTTCGCAATTTTCAATATTTTCGACATTTTCGCATTTAACTGTTTCAGAATTTTCTATATTTTTCATATTTTATCAATAGTAAATTTTCGCAAATGTTGATATTTTCAATATTTTCGCAATTTGCCACATTTTTGAAAATTTCTTTATTTTTCGTAATTTCTCGATCGTCCATTTTCGCAATTTTCGCATTTAACTGTTTCAGAATTTTCTATATTTTTCATATTTTATTAATAGTATATTTTCGCAAATGTTGACATTTTCGAATTTTTTATTTTTCGCAATTTTCCACATTTTCGCAGTTTTCTATATTTTCGCAGTTTTTGAAATTTTTTTTTTCATATTTGCTCAATCGTCCTTTTTCGCAATTTTCAACATTTTCACAATTTTCTGTTTTAATAATTGTCTATATTTTCTCAATCTTCCATTTTCGCAATTGTTGATATTTTCGCCGTTTTTCCATATTTTCGTAATTTTCGATATTTCTACAATCATCTAAATTTCCTCAACCATACATTTTCGCAATTGTTGATATTTTCGAAATTTACCACATTTTCGCAGTTTTCTGTATTTCCTTAATCGTCCATTTTCGCAATTCTCTAGGTTTTCACAATTTTCGAAATTTTAAATATTTTCCACATCTTTGTAGTTTTGAAGTGTTTGCAAATTTTTACATTTTTCATATTTGCTCAATCGTCCATTATCGCAATTCTCTTTTTTCTCAATTTTCGCAGTTTTTGAAATTTTCATATTTGCTCAATCGTCCATTTTCGCAATTTTCAATATTTTCGCATTTAACTGTTTCAGAATTTTCTATATTTTTCATATTTTATTAATAGTATATTTTTTGCAAATATTGACATTTTCGAATTTTTTATTTTTCGCAATTTTCCACATTTTCGCAGTTTTCTATATTTTCGCAGTTTTTGAAATTTTCATATTTGCTCAATCGTCCATTTTCGCAATTTTCAACATTTTCACAATTTTCACAAAATCTGCTATTATAACACCATTCGGTCTTTTCGAATTTAATTATATGCCGTTTGGTCTGCGGAATGCTCCTTCTACCTTTCAGCGTGTAATCCATGAAGCTTTGGGAGGACTAGAATGTTGTTTCTCATATCTTGACGATATTCTAATAGCTTCACGCAATGAACAAGAGCATAAACAACACCTTCTTGATGTTTTTGAAAGTTTACATAAATTTGGGTTCACCATTAACCTAAGTAAATCAGAATTTGGTAAGACTGAAATAATTTTCTTAGGCCATAAAATTTCCTCAGCTGGAATTCAACCTGATCCACAGAAAGTGGAGATAATACAAAACCATAAGAGACCTGAAACGATTCAAGACCTTCGATCATTTCTCGGACTCTTGAATTTTTATCGCATGCATGTTAAACAAGCAGCAGAACACCAAGCTGTACTTAATAACTATCTCAAGGACGTCAAGAAAAATGATAAAAGAAAAGTTATGTGGACAGAAGAAGCTATTTCATCGTTTGAACAATGCAAGCAGGATCTAGTGAATGCAACGTTGTTAACTTATCCTAAATCTGATTGTCAGTTAGCCTTGTTTGTGGATGCCTCAGAGATATCTGTAGGTGGAGCATTACAACAATTAGAAAATTCTACTTGGATACCTGTGGGATTTTTCTCCAAAAAGCTCAATGAAACACAAAAGAATTATAGCACTTACGATCGAGAACTGCTTAGTATTTATTTATCAATTAAATTTTTTAAACACTTAGTTGAAGGACGTCACTTTGTGGTCTACACGGATCACAAACCACTGATTTTTGCATTTAAGCAAAAAAATGACAAAGCGTCGCCTAGACAACTTAGGCACTTACAATATATTTCTCAGTTTACGACGGAGTTGCGTCATATTTCTGGCAAGGACAACGTAGTTGCTGATCATCTTTCTAGGATGGAAAACATCTCTGTTATTGACCATACTGAAATTGCCAAGGCACAAGAAAATGATATAGAGTTACAAGAACTTCTAAAAAACACTACTAATTCTCTTCAATGGAAAGCTTGTCCATTACAGAATGGTAGTATATTATGGTGTGACACATCAACATCAACAATTAGACCATATATTCCAGAAAAATTTAGGATGGCCATGTTTAACCAATATCACAATATGTCCCATCCTGGAATCAAAACTACAGTAAAATTAGTTTCCTCGAAAGTAATTTGGACTAATTTAAAAAAAGATGTCACTGAGTGGGAAAAATCATGTTTGGATTGCCAACCAAGTAAAGTTGTACGACACAATCACTCACCTATTGAAACATTTCCGATCGTCGACACTCGCTTTGCGGTAGTGCACGTGGATTTAATAGGACCACTTTCTCCCTCAGAGGACTTTGTATACTGCCTAACCTGCATCGATAGGTTCACCAATTGGACAGAGGTAGTACCGCTCAGAAATATACTTGCAGAGACAGTAGCAAGAGCGTTTTATGAAGTATGGATTAGCCGATTTGGCGTACCAATGCAAATAGTAACGGACCAAGGTCGACAATTCAAGTCAGAACTGTTCAATTCACTGGCAAAAATATGTGGAGTAAAAATGTCTCAGACAACACCGTATCACCCACAGGCTAATGGTAAAATCGAACGTTTTCATCGTTCATTAAAAAGCGCAATTCGCGCTCATGCAAAAACTACATGGACTAGTGTACTTCCTACAATATTATTAGGATTTCGATGTGTGTTTAGAGAAGATACTGAGTGCACCATAGCAGAAATGGTTTACGGCAAAACGCTGAACCTTCCAGGCGATTTCCTTGCGACTCATCCTGATGGAGCAGCCAAGGATCTCCCTTCGTTTGTAGCAGACTTAAAGTCAAGAATGAGTGCTCTTCAACCAACACTTAATCATCATAAAAGTTCAAGATCAACATTTATTTATAAAGATCTTCAACAAAGTACTCACGTATTCGTACGTGTAGACAGGGTAAAACCATCCCTGCACAGACCATATGAAGGCCCATATAAAGTATTAGAGAAACATGGTAAATATTTCACATTGTTGGTTAAAGGACAAAACACCAATATATCAATAGATCGTCTAAAGCCAGCATATTTATTAGCAGATGACATAGGTGATGGCGCTTCAACTCCCTGCCATCGGAGTGAAGAACCTCCTATAATGCCTTCAACATCAGTTCCGGACACCTACGATGACAACTCAACGAGAATCAGCAGATCTGGACGAAGAGTTCGTTTTCCAGCTCGTTATCTTAATACTTGTGTTAGTGAAAGTGATATAAAAATGTGATATTTTAATTTTTTTGTGATGAAAGGCTAGTCATTTGATTGTATAATTTCAAACTAGTCATTGTAATTTTTTTATTTTTCTGTTAGTAACGTTAGCACTTGAAGGGGTGTAATGTAGGGACAAACATATATTTTATTATTTTAATAAATATTTTATATTTATTATAATTTATATTGTGTTAATAAAAATAAACAATAATATGTTGTTGAAATAAATAATATTTAAATTTAATAGTAAAAAACTATTAAATATCGATGTATAAGATACCGCCTCTTCATGAGGAAGGTTGCAATAGGTAACCAATGTCCATGTGCGAATAGTGTGACTATTAAAAAGTACTAACTCTAATCTCTTTTTATTTAAACAATCCATTAATAATTTATACTTTGGAATCCATAGAGGTATTCCACTTATGCAGGTACCACATATCCAGGTGGTTCGTTCGACTGTATAAGGAAACAAAAAAATATCTAAACCTGGAATTACCAGTTATACAGGGTGCCCCATTTCAAGTGGATCAAACGTTTTGAACTTTTAAACGAAACAAAATTCAGAAAAATGATTCAGGTAAAAGTTGTAGTTATTCAGTACTAGTTTGAAGAAATAAAAATACAGTTTTTGTTTTTTCCCTTTAAATGGTCAATATCGACCTTCAAAAAATGTAGTTTCCTCTTGACTCCCATTTATTTTTATTTTTCTGAAATCTACAATACATGACATGGAAAAAATGTATGTAACATTTTTGTCTATCTTTCATAGGTCAAGTAGAAAAAGCATTTAAAGTTCACTACTTTAGTATACCTCCTTTACGAGGAAACGTAATGTAGCATTAAGTTATTTTATTTAACAGTTTTTAGACGTAGTTCAAGGTATTTTGAATCTTTCAGAAAATGTCTGGACATTAAAAAACCTTAATTTTAATAAAAATCTGTTTCGACGGTTTTATAGAAATTCTTTTAAATTAAAATTAAGGTTTTTAAATTTCCAGACATTTTTGAAAGATTCAAAATACCTTGATTAGTAAGTTATTACAACTAAAAACTCTTAAATAAAATAACTTAATGCTACATTACGTTTCCTCGTGAAGGAGGTACACTAAAGTAGTGAATTTCGAGTGCTTTTTTTACTTAACCTATGAAAGATAGAAAAAAATTGTACATACATTTTGCAATGTTTTGTATTGTAGATTTCAGAAAAATAAAAATAAATGGTGGTCAAGAGGAAACTACATTTTTTGAAGGTCGATATTGACTATTTAACGTGAAAAAATAAAACATTTTTTTTTATTTCTTCAAACTAGGCCTGAATAACTTCAACTTTTACCTCAATTGTTTTTCGGAATTTTGTTTGGTTTAAAAGCTTAAAACTTTTGATTTACTTGAAATAGGACACCCTGTATAATTAGATATTTACTGTCTTATGCCTACAAGATATATTTCGCGGTGGGACGTTAACAGATGGAGTAAATAAATTCAAAACTGCGAGTTTTGAACCCGTAGCCTTCGGCATAGCAACTGATCACTCTAACAAATAAATAAGAATAAATTCTAAGAAAACGAAGTGGATCGAACATAATTGCGCACTAAACCTCATCAATAGTTTAATTGTTAAGTTAATGAGTTTGAAAAATTTTAATGAACGGAAGAACAAAAAATAAATTAGTTTGCAATTTTTCATATTATGAATGTAAATTAGAAAACTTGGAAGTGACTGAAGTAAAAGCACTTATTGAAAGGACCCTGGGACCGGCGCATTTATAACTTAGAGCAAACCTCTCTCGCTAATTAGCTCCTAGCCTTAAACTCTCTTAACTTACCTAAGCCCAATTATTAGCCGTGTTATTGTTCCAACATAGCCACTTTAGTAATAACCTAAGTCAATGATAGCGACCTATTGTTAGGTCCTTAAATTCTGAAAACTCTCCTAGAACTAGAACTATATTTCATATTTTAATGAAATCAGGCGTAGAATATTCAGTCAGGAAAAGGAGAAGACAACTGGAGAATTAAGGAAATTACGCAACGCAGAATTACGAATATAATCAATATGATAGCTTTGCGAAGGTTTATAGGGCCTTGTAAAGTAGTTGGAATAATTAACAAACGAATTCCTAAAAAGTTAATAAAGTCTTGGGCGTTGGTGTAAGGATTGCGTTAATCCTCAAGTTCACTGACATAGTTTTTCCTATCACTCGTACTGACACGTTATTAAAATACGTTAATTAAAAACGTATTAATATAAACAAAATAATATATAATCATTTTATTTTTTGCTACTTACATCAACCTTCTTGCATTCCATAGAATCAATGAATATATCATTTTTCATCAAATGCCAGTAAATGTACAAATGAGATCAATAAAGGAAATTGTAACAATTAAAACTACAAGTTTTAAAAAATGTGCATTTACAACAAAATAATCGCTATCATCTTATCATATATCATGTATATTAGCTCTTCAAAATCACTTATTTTGATTTAGAAAAGTGGTTATATAAATGGCAAATCAGAATAAACGCCTCAAAATCGAGCCATGTAAGCTTCTCTCTTCGCAAAGCTTCGTGTCCAGCAGTCAAAATTGACAACGACGAAGTACCTTCCAAAAATTATGTACGTTATCTCGGACTATACTTGGACAAAAGACTTACATGGAACGTACATACAAAATTAAAAAGACAATAACTGACTAGACGGTACAAACACCTATCACATCTTCTGGACTGCAGATCTTCACTTGACTTACGAAACAAACGACTTATCTATAATAGTATACTAAAACCTATTTGGACATATGGAGCATAACTTTGGGATTCAGCAAAAAAGTCCACATATACAAGATACAAACAAAACAGTCCAAAATTCTCAGAAAAATTGTTAATGCACCATGGTATATTACGAATCACACCATACACAACGACATGAACACTTCCACTATAAAATCATATATTCATAACAAATACATAACATTCCACTCATCGACACAATACCACACAAACCCACTCGTTCTTCCGCTGTCCTACTCCCTGTTACCTGGACTTGATAAGAAAAAATTAAAAAGACATTGGCCAAGAGATCTACTCAACGATTGATATTTTTATTCCATCATCATCTAGATTATCATGAAGAATCAAATGACTCGGATCAAATTTCCTGAATGCGCAATTGCGCAGGTCCAAATGAATATTAAATAATAAATAAATAAATAATAGTATCTTATCTTGATCTTAAACAATTAAAAACTAAAAATACTTTTAAAAAGTAAAGCTGTCACTATCTCAAGTAAATGGCACTCAGTTTCCAGGAGTATATGGGTCTGTTGTATTTGTCACAAATGAACGAGGTTTTCTTCATTTTTTTTCATTATTGGGCTTACGTAACGAAGCATTGATTTATTTCTTGGAAACAAGCAAACGTCATCAACAGGAGTGATTTTTTTTCCTAATAAATCGTCGATTCGTTCGGTTCGTTGGTTTCTGTTTTGTGTACTGTTAATTTCAGAATATTGTGTGATGAAACTCAACAAGGTTCTGTTTTAGACCATTTTAATCTATCCTTTCCATAAAAATAGCCACTATTATTTCGAATCATTTCCATTTCCTCATCAGTGTCAAAAATATTTATCTTCTTTCCATCAAACAAGGATTTTATCATAAAACCTCGGATCACCATTCAAAATAAATATTTTTGATATTCGTTGAGGATCCATATTTGTAATCCAATGAAATAAATAAACAAAAAAAATTATAAATTCGAAGGGAATAAGAAACATATTTTAATAATATTTATACATTTAAAAGTATCAGTGATTAATATTAACTAATTATTATATAAAATATTAAATGAAAGCTTATATAACCATTTTACTACTTAACCTCCATTTTCACAAAAAAGAAGGTGCTGACCAGATAGGGGGTATTGAGTAACACTAGGATTTCCCATAATCCGTTGGAAATTTCAGGAAATGGCTAGGAAAGGTCCCAGAGACCATGCCTCAGTTCTTGAGGGTTAATGAAATAATACATTGAATAATCGGCAAGGAATAGGAAGAGACTATAAAATAAAAACAAAATTAAAAAAAAAACCTGTACCACTACGACCCGTGAACGAGTCTGGGGGTTCAGTACATGGTTGAAACTGTACTGTTTTATGGGCAACGGTTCTCCAAGGTGACTTGTCCAAGGTCACGCTCAACCGCCAGATTTTTCCCCTTATTTTTATAATATTTTATAGAGGCTGGGTGAGCCCCAGGAGGGTCCTCGATCCTATATGGCCCATCTCCGGCTGCAAACAGATTAAATAAAAGTAGCTGCCCGCAGCGGGATTTGAACCAGGATTTCCGGCATGGCAACTCAGTGCTTAACCACTGAGCCACTCCGCTCCCAGACTATAAATTATGCGTCCGTATAATGTAATTTCATCGATAGGATCGCGAAAACTTTATTTATTTGGGCTTAACGATGAGTGAGAATGGAAAATTAAATGAAAAAATCAATGCAAGAATTGCCACTTCGGGGAGGATGTTCTCTCCCATCAATAAAAAGTTTTTATATAAGAGAGAAGTGAACAAAATTGGCCGTTTATGATTCGACGTAGGTTCGTATATAATGATAGCGACCTATTGTAAGGTTCAGAAATTCGGAAAACTCTCCTAGAATTAGAGGTATATTTTATATGTTAGTGAAATTAAGCGTTGAATATTCGTCCTGGAAAAGGATAAGACAACAGGAGAATTTAGGAGATTGCACAACGCAGGATCTCAAAACATGCATCTGATTAATATAATTCATTTGATAGCTTTGCGAAGATTTATAGGGCCTTGTAATATGGTTGTTCGTGGTTAAAACCAAACAATTCCTAAAATGTTAATAAACGTCCACAGTGTAGTTGTAAGTATTGAGTTAACAATAAAATACATCTGATGAATTTTGGTTTGGTTTGTAATACGTAGTGTGATGTTTCCTTCTTTATAGCCCGGACCACACAGTACGAATCTCCATCATATCTCTTCTTCTATTAAATTCAATCCATTTCTAAATGGACCTGGAACACCATCTTCGCAACTATGTCAGGGTCTTCCTCTCAACCTTCGTTCATCAACGTTAGCCTCGTATGTAATCTTGGCCAGCCTGATGTTTTACATTCGCAGAACATGTTCAAACCATCTTAGAAAGTTTCCCTAAATAACTTTTTATGGCGGCTCCACTCCGAGGTTTGATCTAATGATTGAATGAATGATCTCCTCTATTTTCCCAAGGAATCTCATTTCTGAAGTTTGAATCTTACTTTTATGGCTGGTTGATAATGACCAGGATTCGGAAGAATATCTAGGAAGAGTATAACTTTTTAACAGGCATTAATGAACCATATACGGTCTGAAGACCATCTTGGGGCTCACCTAACCTCTATAAAGTGAGTATCCTTAATTTAGGGGCAAACAAGGAGGTATAACGGGATCACCAACAAGTCACCTCTCTGCACAGAAATTCTCATAGAAATAATAGAGTTTCTACAGTGTACTGAACATGGATTCATGGTTGCAAAGGTACAGATTGACTGTGGAGGGAAGCCACTAAGAAAAAACCCCAGACCCGTATAGTTTGTTTTTTGTTTATTCATTTAACGTCGCTTTGTGCCGCTATGGCTAATCGGACATGCTACAGTAGGAGTCCTAAATTTTTAAAATTTATTTATAATTAGGATAGGGGCAACATCAAGCAGGTCGGGGACCGCCATTTTACGTTCCTTCCGAAAGGTAGCACAACTACGAATTTTTAATCCCATTAAGGCTGTCTGGAACTTTAGCATGGTAGAACGCAGTATTCGTATTTGTGTATAACTGAAATCTATTATTTGAAGTTGGAATAAAATCTAGTTGTGCACCCCCTTTTTTGTTATTACATGGTCGACTATAAACATGTGACCATTACAGATGTATTGAGCCATTTTTTTATTTTTGTAAAATATATTCCAAATTGAAAACAAGGAAGCCAATGAAGATAATGGAAAATCAAATCATCCCTAATGAGACCTAGAATTTTCTGGATAAAGGGGAACGAAATAGCCGATAAACTAGGAGAAGAAGCACTTTATCTTCTACTAAATAATGTAAATTACAGCCTCTGATAAAATTTAACGGCTTTTTCATTACTTGCACCAGGAAGTAATAAGTTCTAAGGAGTTCGTAGTGATTTTATTTTTATTTTTTTGCGTAGTGATTCCTCGTTTTTCCTTCTCCTCAGCCGTGTCTGCTCGCCTATAAATTCAAAAACTACTGCACGGATTTTCATGCGGTTTTCACCAATAGATAGAGTGGTTCACCGGGAAGGTATTGGTATATTATTTGTCGTGGTTTTGTGTAAATTGGTTGGAATATAATGGTAATTGTCGGAAATGATACCGCCTAATCCCTTTGCCGTATAACGAAACAATGCATCTTGGGATATTCCTCTTTTAAAGATCTACAGAAAAGTCAGTATTAGCATATATCTATCTTTTAAGGAAGGCTAACTATATCCATTTTATCTTCTAAACAATTGATGAACAGAGGCGCTAGCGTTTGGGTGTAAGGTTAAGCAATATTAACAGTGGCACTCCTCTAACAGAAAAGTAACATGTTTCGATTTTGTTCGAAGACAATCGAAGTTTTCATATTTATAGAGGCATTGACAATGAGAAAAAGGTTGTAAATAAAAATAAAAATAATTAAAAAAAAAATAGAAAATGCAGTAATTACTCATGCCAATAGGATAGAAAGAGTAAGTCAAAACTGAGAGTGTTTTAGTTTCTATGAACAGTGGTAATTACTATTTGCCAATTGAAACAGTCATTTTTAGTTGTCCAAAAAAAGGTTTTTCCTTCTCTTGTAACTTTTTCTTTGCTTACTATCTTTCCATTTCAACGCCTCAGTTATTTTATTCAGTAAATGTCGTACTATATTAAGAACTCAGGACATTTTATCGTTTTTTTCTCTCTTTTTTTTAATATTAAAATTGTAAAATAAAATTTATAAATAAACATAAAAATAAAAAAAACAGAGTTATTAGCTTTAGAGATGGTTGATCTTAAGCATTAATTAATATTAAACATATTCAAAATTACTTAAAAGAAATATAGCCTTCCAAGGATAAAAAGTTTGGTTTTTTAATGTATTTTCTTGACCATGGAGAATAAATGATCCCCTAGAATTTTATTTAAATTAAAATTAAAATGAATTTAATTTGGAGGTATCTATACTTAATTTGTTACTAGTTATTTTGGGCATTTTATTTATTTTTTTTAATTTTTATAATTGTTGAATTACATAATTTAGTGTAGATGTTATTATTTTTTCCACAGATATTTTAGACTTGTAACTATCATAACGTTATGTAAATGATTCGTTACCGATGCAGACAAAAAAAAAAAGTGATAAGATTGAAAATGACATATTGTCGAAACGTCTCAAGAGAAAAATAAAGATCAAAGAAAATTTAACCGAAAAGAAAATTTTTCTTTTCTCTTTCCCAATATAAATTATGAACTTAGGACATTGAAATGTTAAAACCTTAAAAACTATAGTACAGCCTTATTAACGTTTCCGTAGTACCACTATACACTAATTTTTATGGCAATCCGTTAAACGGCAAAGGCGTTAATCTGTTAATCTATTGCAGAATAGTGACAAAAAAGATATCATAATGGACTTCTCAATAGGAAAAACATATATTTTAAATACATATACATTTTGAATACATTAATTTGAAACATATCATCATACATTTTTATATATGTGTGTACGGGCGTGATTAGACTGAATAGAAGGAAAATAAAAGATAATGATGAAATGAAATATAATAGCAAAATAGAATAGAGTCGGCGTTTTAAATAAATTGGCGAGATACTGAAACATGTGGTTTATTAATTTTAAATACAAACATGAAAATGAATTAGCTTACAATTAAATAAAGAAAGAAACAAACAAAGGATGACTTATATCTATGTACAAAAAAGGAGATAATGCAGTCTTTACTAAAGGAAATGATTATGAAAAGAGTTAATATATCATATAACCAAAAACATTAACACTGGGCGAAATGGCCGCATGGTGATTGAGTACTAGAGTCTTTATCTCGAACGGAGAATGTAATGAAATAGTCTTTGCTGTTATTAAATTGAATGAGAAAAAGCGGACTTACGGTGGTGGAGTCAATTTCGTCACCTCAATTCTGACTGCATCTGGTATTAGGCGATCTGGCTTGTATCGAGGTTGTACTTCTTGTCTCTTCTGGTGGTGCTAGGCGATCTAGGGCCTTGGGCGAATATATCAATGTCCTGCGGTGAACGGCGACCTTTTGGTGAATGTCCGGAGGTTTAGGATTCAGTAGAGAAGAGTAGAGAGATGTGTGCTTGCAGTCTGAATGCGGAGAGTCAAGTGAAGTGAAGATCGCGATTCTGCCGACAGATGGTGTTTCAATCTTCTTTCCTAATCTAGATGGCTATAGCCGATCATGACGGCGGTGACCGGGGAGTTTGAGTATAACAAGCTTTAAGTGTTACGCTACTGAACATCCTATTTTTTCGTCGCCATGGAAACAAAATGTGAACAAGGATCTGCGAGATTCTAATTTTAATTTATGAGATGATTCGCGACTGAACATTCCCCCCGCCATGGCACGATAGTGGCATCATAAGAGGGTTACGAAGGCATATGCGTGTGACCGGGTGTTTAGCTGACCGGAGAAGGTGAGACAGCGAACTACAATGGTGGGATGGAGGTGAGTAATGATTTGGAGAAGATGGGGTATAAGATGGTGACGTGGGTGAATATGTAGGAGGTATAGGTGTTCAATGAAGAGATGTTGGATGATAAACGGGGGAGAGCCGCGGTAGCTGGGACTTGTAGGTGAATATTGGGAATGGTAGAAATTAAGAGAGTAAGCGGGAGACGTTGGAGAATAAGAGCGAGGGTTGATGAATACGTAAGACTCGGTATTGCTTGATGAACTGGATGAATATAATGGAGAGTTAGTAGAATACAATGGGGATGTAGAAGGAATAAGTTTGAGAAATAATAGGGGGAAGTATACGAATATGAGGATGAGGTAGGAGAATGCAAGAAGCAGTATTACTTGGTGAACTTGGTGAAAAAGAGGGAAAGGCTGATGAATGTAAAGGATACGTAGGTGAATAGGAAGGAGATGTTAGGGAACAATTAGAAACAAACCTTGAGAATAATTTGTAGAAGCAGGAGAATAGTGGGAAAGATGGTGAAGTTGGCGAATATAAGAGAAATGGTGGTGAACATGAAGATGAGTTAAGGGGAATAAGATGGGAAGGTGAGTGTGAAAGCGAAGTCGGTGAGTGCGAAGGGGATGTAGAAGGAATGAGATAGTGAAGTTGAAGAATAAGAGGGAGGATTAGGCGAAAATGATGGTGAGGTAGGAGCATAAGATGAAGAGGTGGAAGAATATAAGGTGATGTGAGTGAATAGATAAGAAGCAGCAGTGATTAATGAACTGGGTGATTATGAGGAAGAAGTTGGTAGGTACAACGGGGGTGATGGAGAATAAGATGGTGAAATTGGAGAATATGAGGGAGGCGTATATAAATATGACGGTGATGTGGTGAATCGGAAGGAAACAACAGGGAATAATTGGAACTAAAGACCCAGGAGAAAAATTTGTAGAAGCGGGAGAATGGTGGGACTGAGAATGAGTAGGACTATGTAGGAGAATAGATTGGGCTACTAGGTGAATATCATGAGCTAGATGGAGAATACCAAGGACTAGTAGCGAATAGGAGTGAGGAGATTGGTGAATATGTAAGAGATGAGATTGGTGAATATGTAAGAGAAGTGACAAATTTGTGCTTCCAACATTTGAATGGCGAGCATCCCTATCGACGGTGATCGGCGAGGGTTGCTGGAAGGCGAGAGAGAGGAGAAGAGATTCGAAGGTGCAAGAGAGTCCCTTGGTAGGCCTGGTTGTACCGGCGGTTGGTGATCGGAGAGCGGTGGCTTCCTCAGGCGGACGTAAGAGAGGATACACGTCTCGAGCGGTTGATTCCTCAGGAGGACGTAAGAGGGGGTACACGCGTAGAACAGTAGTTTTCTCAGGCGGACTTAAGCGAGGATAGATGCGTCGAGCGGTTGATTCCTCAGGAGGACGTAAGAGGGGGTATACGCGTCGAACAGTAGTTTTCTCAGGCGGCCGTAAGTGAGGATAGAGGCGTCGAGCGGTGATTTCCTCAGGCGGACGCAGATGGGGGTAGAGTCGGTGACGATAAATATCTCTGGGGAAAACCCAGAGACCCGGGCGAAAGGATTGCGGGAGAGTATGGTGATTTATCGGTGTATCACGACAGGTCGGATTATATGGGGGTGAGCTTTTTAGTGATCCCTGCGAGTTTGATGATCGACGCGCGGAGGCTTTATCCGGCGAAAATAAGAGGGGGTATAAGTGGAGACGATAGACATCTCTGGAGAAAGCCCGATGAGAAGGGCGAAAAGATCGCTCAGGATTGTGGTAACCTTTCGATGGGTCAGGAAAGATAGTCTTATGAGGAGATGGATTTTTGCAGGGTACCAGCAAATGATGATTTAAGGTTGGCGACTGGCTAGGTGATTCCCGAACGGGTGGTGGAGACGAATCTTGCAAGGTGGGAACAGTTGATGAAGAACTATGTCCGGGTTCGGTGGCGCTGAGGCGTTGAGCGGAATTGTCGTGCGGCTGAGGGGGCTTACATTCCGGAGACACTGGCCGGGGGGAGCGGTGCGGTGAATTATTTGATGTTGCCGGTCGCGCTGCGGGAGCGAATTGTCGTATCGGAGATTGAGCCTTGGGCGGAAGTGACTCATCTGTTAGTTCATGAGCCGGGGCGGTGTTTAAAGGTGAAGCGGCGGTGATAGCAGCTTTAAGGCGGGAAATATAGGTCAATAAATCGGCGAGCGTTGGAAACTCTTCCGGATGCTGAAGTTTAAATTCTCTCTGGGTGACCGGATCAAGTTTCTGGAATGCGACAGTATACAATAAATAATCCCCCAGATTTGGAATGTTCGATGTTTTTAATTGTTGACATTTTGAAATAACCCCATTCAACCGGGGCAACTCAAGAGGTGGAAGGAAAATGGCCGGGGGGTTAGGTGTCGGGACAGCGGTATTACATAGATCGAATATCGTTGCTTCTAACTCCGTGGCTTCTAACTGGACCTGAATAAATTGTTCCTGAATATCGGCTGGGATAGATCGTCCCTTATATTCGATAAGTAGGGCAGTCTTGGCGGTACGCATTTTGGAAATTAATTGCTTTAATTGATCAATATAAATTTGAGCTAATGAGATTTCGTTACTGTTCACAGTTGTTTTACATTTTTTGGCGAGAAATTGGACGTCTTTTAATAAACTGATAAATATTGCCTTTTGAGATTTTCCCTTAAAATTAGATTGGCGACGATTGGCCATTTTAAACTATTAACACTTAATAAAAAACGGCTAAAAGAAATTACAATGAATAATAGTATTGAATAATGAGCCTTAAATTTAAACAATTGTAACCTAAATAGAATTGAATAGTTAGTCACATATGTGGCGGAAGTAACCGTAAACAATATGGCCGAATAACTAAGTAAACAATGAGGCAATATGGCCGTGAAACACCAATGGTTCAGTATCTGCCGAGAAAATGAATGCTCTTATTAAACTCCCGGGTTTCGGCACCAAAATGTACGGGCGTGATTAGACTGAATAGAAGGAAAATAAAAGATAATGATGAAATGAAATATAATAGCAAAATAGAATAGAGTCGGCGTTTTAAATAAATTGGCGAGATACTGAAACATGTGGTTTATTAATTTTAAATACAAACATGAAAATGAATTAGCTTACAATTAAATAAAGAAAGAAACAAACAAAGGATGACTTATATCTATGTACAAAAAAGGAGATAATGCAGTCTTTACTAAAGGAAATGATTATGAAAAGAGTTAATATATCATATAACCAAAAACATTAACACTGGGCGAAATGGCCGCATGGTGATTGAGTACTAGAGTCTTTATCTCGAACGGAGAATGTAATGAAATAGTCTTTGCTGTTATTAAATTGAATGAGAAAAAGCGGACTTACGGTGGTGGAGTCAATTTCGTCACCTCAATTCTGACTGCATCTGGTATTAGGCGATCTGGCTTGTATCGAGGTTGTACTTCTTGTCTCTTCTGGTGGTGCTAGGCGATCTAGGGCCTTGGGCGAATATATCAATGTCCTGCGGTGAACGGCGACCTTTTGGTGAATGTCCGGAGGTTTAGGATTCAGTAGAGAAGAGTAGAGAGATGTGTGCTTGCAGTCTGAATGCGGAGAGTCAAGTGAAGTGAAGATCGCGATTCTGCCGACAGATGGTGTTTCAATCTTCTTTCCTAATCTAGATGGCTATAGCCGATCATGACGGCGGTGACCGGGGAGTTTGAGTATAACAAGCTTTAAGTGTTACGCTACTGAACATCCTATTTTTTCGTCGCCATGGAAACAAAATGTGAACAAGGATCTGCGAGATTCTAATTTTAATTTATGAGATGATTCGCGACTGAACAATGTGTATGAAATATTATAAAAACTTATAAGTCTACCATTTAATATATGAAAGCTTTGAATAAATTAAGCACAAAGAATGGCCATCAAAGGTCATTTTGAACGATTTGAATGAACGCTCTCATTAAAATCTCATTTAGATTATTAAAATATATTTTTTCTTGCAGAGGGATATATTTTCCCGTATTTCTTTTGTGTGAGTGTGTGCTGTCCGAAAATAACAGTTAATGGGGACAAATGATACAAGATTACCGTTCTTCTCAATGAATGAAAAAATATCGAAATTGTAATATTTCTCTTATATTATATCTAATTTATAAGAAACAATAAATCAAAACTTTTTTTTGTAACCACTTATGGAATAATGAGCATTGGAAAACTGCTTTCATGGCGAGATATTTATAGAGATTCTCGTTGTATATATATTTGATGGAACCGTGCAAGATGGCCGAAGTGAAAGTCGATTTAAATTTGGTTCTTCAAACACTGAAGGATATTTTAGACTATAAAGCACTTAGAAAGGATCTGAAGCCTAGAGTGGGTAATGCAATCGTAGCTCTAGAAGAATATGTCAGTTAACATTAACTCTGTAACTACTAGTACCTCAGATACCCTAACTGTACCAAGACCAAATTATTCATTAGTAACAAAAACACCTTTCAAAAGTGAAAAAAACAACACCTTCCTTTAAGGCTGTTATTAATCCTTGTCAAGATTTTGAACCGCGAGAAATCAGGAAAGAATTTAAAAAGTTAGTAAATCCTAAAGAGTTAAGAATATTATTTCAAAAAGTTTCCGAAACGAAAAAAGGTTCTTTGATAGTAATTACTGACAACGAAAATGATCTAACAATAATTAAGGAAGCTATCAAAAAGTCAAACAGAATCGAATATAAAAAAATGAAGAAAAACACCCCAAGGTTAATCAAAAAAACGATTGAGGACGACATAACCTCAAACAATATTGTTGATCATATCATTGCCCGGAATGAAGATATTCCTCTCAAAAAAGAGAAAATCCCGCCAGTCATTATTCTTACTTCCAACAGGAACCGTTACAGGCACGCTGTGATCGAAGTTGATGCTGCTTCGAGGGAAATACTGCTGTATAACAGAATAAGTCTAGGGCATCAGAAAGTGACTATCCAAGCCTGTTTTAGAATCCTACGATGTGGTAAATGCCTTAAGTTTCACCACAAAAACAAGGACTGCCAAGGAAACGTAGCATGTTCCAGATGTGCCGGGGATCACGCAGCCAGCGATTGTACTTCGGATATGTTGAAGTGTGTCACCTGTCAAAATTACAACAAGCACACTACTAGCCGCAACAAGATACCTACCAACCATTTAGTTTTTGAAAAGAATTGCCCTTATTATCTTACTGAAGCTCAAAAATTGGTTTCAAATATTGACTACAACATCCCCCTTATGTAAGTTAATACTTTTTACTTAGACTATCATTAATAAAATACAAACATTTCATGAGACTCTATAATGGTGCATAAACATGTTAAAATATTACAATTGAATACACATCATTCAAAGTACACCTTGGACTTTTTAAAACATTATTCACGTTACAAAAATATCGACAACAAAATAAAATTGCAGGTTATTACAGACATAAAGTTTTCCAAATAAGTGATAACAACCCTAGATCAGTTGTTGTTATAATTAACAAACATATCGATTTTAACATAACAGCATTCCGACTCAGATCTATTGTGCATTAGTATTACATATGGTCAATTAACTTTTATCGTAGTTAGTGCTTATTTCGATATAAATAGAGACACCGAACATGATTTGAAAAAGATGGAGAATATTTTGCGGGATTTCGGGGGTGGGGGGGGGGTAATTTAATAGCTGTTGATTCCAATTCCCGTTCAAAATTTTGTTTTCATAAACGAACAAATGAAAGGAGAAGAGAATTGGAATCATTTATTATGACCCAAGATATACTGTTAGTGGACGTTCCTTCTAAAAATAACACTTTTGAAGGTGGGCAGTAGCAATATTGACCTCACTTTAGTTAATGCACAGTTTATTCGACGTAACTCAATAACTCAATAATAAATGAAACAAATTTTTCGGACCACAATTTTCTAACATGCGAACTACATTTAATCGACGCTGCAATCCTCAAAGAAAATACTGACAGATAATGCTATCTATGATAATTTTATAAATAACCTAAAATACCAGTAACAGAAACAATTCTTACAACGTGATTATGATGATACTCTTGACTCACTAACAACAGAAGATAAAATACTTACTAAATTATCTCATATGCGGACAGATATAATATCTAGTTAACTGACTCTAGCTATTCAACAAGCATTTAATATAAGCTTTGCGAAGTCAGGTAATGGAAAACCTATTAATGAAAATCATCAAACGGTCCCGGGGTAGAACTCTGATCTAACACACATTCGTAAAAAAGCTAACACTTTGCGTAGAATATATCAGCGTACTAAAGACGTAACGTTACGTGAAATATGCAGAGAAGAGTTTATCAAGAATAAATTGGTCTTCCAAAAACGGATTAGAAAGTGTTTATTGACTTGGAAATTTTGAAAAATTATGTGGAAAATACTTCCCCATGGACTTGGCCTTATAAGTGGGTTGAAAAGAAACTGAAAACTGAGCCTATCTTACAAACCATTCTAAATGAAAAAGGAGAGTATAAGACGAATACACTGACACATGATAGTCTGACCCAAATAATCAACACGATAATTAAGGATGACTTGACCAATTCTGACACAGTTGAACACAAGTAAGCGAGAATTGACCCCTTAATCCACCTCTCGCTGACCAAGATTTTAACCTCATTGACGAAGAAATACTGAATGCGATCAATAAAAAAAAACCTAAAAAAGAGCCTGGAAACGACAGAATAAACGCCAAAATTTTCAAAAAGGTTACTGAATTCTTCCCAAGTTTAATGTGCGGGATTTACAAAACATTTTTCGATAGGTGCGAATTCCCCGCTAATTGGAAAGTTGGTAAGCTAGTATTGACTCCAAAGGCGGACCAGCAGATACTTAGACCTCTCAGTATGCTTGTGTGAACAAAAAAATAACAATAGAAACACCTCAAGGATCGTGCTTGTCTCCTATCTTGTGGAACGTGTTGATGAACAGTATTTTTGATACTCAGGGACAGTTTTATCATATGGTGGCGATGTTCTACTACTTGTTAGACGACGCCATAAATGATGAATTACAGACAATGACAAAATTAGCACTAATACGACTTGCCAGTGGGCTAGACGGAACGAATTGCAATTCAACACTGATAAGACTAAATATATGATATTTACTCGAAGAAGGAATCCACCTCAATTGAACATAAAACTCAACAGGACCCTACTGACTAAACATGTTACACTTCAATACCTTGGCGTACTTTTTGATCGAAAACTCAATTGGAATGACAACATAGACAACATATATAACAAAACACTACAAACAATAAATCGAATGTCAATTGCTGCTCGAATTTAAGTTACTTGGGGTTTGAAGTCTAATGTATTAAAATTATATATGTCGATACCTCCTCGGAATATCAAGACAAGATCGAAAACCAATTAAGTGGATTAGATCAATCAGTGATCTCCCAGATATTATGGGAAAATCCATTTAAGGAAGTGGACCTGGACTGGACATGTCATCCGAAGGAATGCTGAAACATGGACCAGGCAGCTTATGGATTGGTATCCAAGAGAGCACGCAAGGAAGATAGGACGCCCACCGACAGACTAGGACAAGGAGATGAAGAAGAGCTGCGAAGGGGCGGCCTGGAAGAGAGTAGCATTGGAAAGGATAGAGTGGAAACGGATGTGACAAGTACATTATTTGGTGTGGTTGCAAGAGTGATATGAAGAAACAATGGAACTATAAAAACCTCAACTGAAGGTTGATTTTGTTTATACGTGAATAGGTATAGAAAAAAAAATAGAATGTTTTGTTTATGTTTATTATAGTTTATGAACAAATAAAGGTTATTATTATTATTATATATGAAGCAGCTTTACTCCCCAAAATAATTTATGCAGTTCATGCATGCCATACAGGTGTAAAACGTAAAGTAAATGTGACCAAACTCCAAAGGCTTCAGAGATTGGTCGCAATTAAAATTTGCAAAGGGTATAGAACACTTTCGTTTGAGGCAGCAACTATTCTTGCTGGCATAGTCCCACTCACGTTGAAAATAGAAGAAGCTGTTTCTTGTCGAAAAAATATTTTAAATCTGACCTATAACGAACCATAAAATAAAACCGACTGTTCTAATCGGTTACTTCCAGCCCCCTATTCATTGATAAACTCACATACCAATACTCCAATCACTAACTGTACTCACACATACACAAACCGAAGCAAAGATGACGACAACGTGGGGTTCGCATGGTTTGGTGAAAATAAATCTGGAATGGTTATCGAAAAACTGTATAAATTGAGCTCCTGGTACTCAAACAACCGAGAAATGCGCTGTCCGTGTGTTCATGCCCTCTTACAGTAAGTTCCCAATATCTTACCTCAAGAAACAGCTAATAGAAAAAAAAAAAAAAAAAACCTGTACCACTACGACCCGTGAACGAGTCTGGGGGTTCAGTAGATGGTTGAGACTGTACTGTTTCATGGACAACGGTTCTGCAAGGAGGTGACTTGTCGTAGGTCACGCTCAACCGCCAGGTTTTTCCCCCTTATTATGGGTGCCCTATTTTTATAATATTTTATAGAGGCTGGGTGAGCCCCGGGAGGGTCCTAGATCCTATATGATCCATCTCCGGCTGGAAACAGACTAAATAAAAGTAACTGCCCGCAGCGGAATTTTAACCAGGATTTCCGGCATGGCAACTCAGTGCTCAACCACTGAGCCACTCCGCTCCCTAGCTAACAGAAGAAACAATTAAAAAAAAAAAAAAATGGAACACTACCTGGACTTCATCGACAAAATCACACAGCCTACACAGATACATTCCTCCCATAACACTCGAAAATTACAAACAATTACACAGTTCAGACTTCAAATTAACAATATTTTTAACAGAACACGGAAACACAAAACAGTAATTGAAACAATTTAAAATTATAAGAACAGACGCGTGCGATGAAGATGGAAAGACTCACACTTTCAGACATATACTGTATGACTGTTCACTATACGACCGTCAAAGAATTAAATTGATAAAAAACATAATACTCAAACGAGGGACTTGGCCTGAGACAGAACATATAATTTTCTCTAAATTTAAAACTCAGTTATTATCATTGATAAAACTGACGTAAGTCAACAAGATCCCAATTAAAGTAATGTTCAACGAACATTTCTCCCCGTGCATACATCGCAAAAATTGGGAGAACACGGGAGTATAGGATCGGTGAAGAGAATGGATTTGCTTGACTTGGATACGACCCCTGGTAGCTCAGTGGTTAGAGCTCTGCACTAGAGATCCAGACCACCCTGATTCGAATACCGGCCAGGACAAATCTTTTCTCTTCAAAATAAAAATATTGAATGATAATAATTGACCTTGTATATGTAAGTGAAAAAAATGGTCCGGATGTAGGTCAGTAAGTTATCTCTCAAAAGTAAGGAGAAATGTTTGTTAAAGAGCCAACGTTTCGACCCACTTAGTAGGTCTTCTTCAGGGCTAAATATGTAAAATACAGACAAATGAAAATTACAAAATGATTAACAATGACTGAATTATGATAAATATTAAAGTTGAAATGAAGAATTAATTTAACAATAATTTTCCATCTCAATTATGTTTGTTGTTAAATTAATTCTTCATGTCCACCATTGCCTGTAAGTATTTTGCCATTCCTATTAGATTTATCTGTATTACTTTCTTTATTTTTGTTACCTTATTTTTACATATTTCTTCATTTTCATTTTTATTACCGTATACTTAAATTTTAATTACTTAATTTATTACTTAGTGTATTGCTTATCATTATTTTAATTTTAATATTTACCATTATTATTTTAATATAAATATTGTATTTCAAGCTGTAAAAAAAAATTGAAACAAAAATATTACAGATATTATAATAAATATTCGCATTCTCGGATTCTACAGAGGAGCGGAGTGGCTAAGTGGTAGATCACTGAGTTGCCATGCCGGAAATCCTGGTTCAAATCCCGCTGCGGGGAAGACTGTTATTTAGTCGGTTTGCAGACAGTGATGGATCATATAGGATCTAGGAACCTCCTGGGGCGCACCTAGCCTCCATAAAATATTATAAAAATAGGGTACCCAAAATAAGGGAGAAAACTCTGGCGGTTGAGCGTGATCACCTCCTTGCAGAACCTTTGTTCATGAAACAGTACAATCTCTACTATGTACTGAACCCGTTCACGGTTTGTAGTGGTGCAGGTGTTTTTTTTATTCGCATTCGAATGGATATTTCATATTTACTTTGAATCCCATTAGCAATATTTATTTCAAATTGGACTAGCTTCAAAGTATTTTGTTGTAGGAAATCTAACGAAATATTTTTGAACTTTAGAAGGCCGTTGCTTGAAAACTCTTTAGATCCCACTTGTTTATTTTACTTCGGCTAAAGAAGTAATACTTTTCTACAGACTGTTATCATATAGAAAATTCATCGCAGATTACAAAAATGGTGATAATAGCTGAGCAATATAGTGATTGTGGAGAAAAAAGTTTGATTAATTACAATTATTAAAATCACAAACATTACATAATTATGAATACAAATTAAACCTCTGGTTAACACTTTGAGCCAAGGCTAAACTGATAATGGAAGCAGTTGTGCAATAATTTTCAACAGTTAGGTACTGTTTGAAAACACATAAATTCAAGACTGGTTTAAGATAAACCGTATCGCTAGCTGTATTTCAACCTGTTCAAGTTCAGTCCCCTACGTGCTGCATTTCCGGTGAATAATCGCTGAATAATGGAATAATCGATGGTTATATTTCATTTATATACTACATAGATCAATTTTTTAATCCTTAGAAGAACATTATTTTCTTATTTACAATCTATTAATTCTTTAATTATATTTCTACTAGTACCCGGCTTTGCAAGGGTAGTAAGGCATATTATTGCTACATGTTTTGTCTGTCTAATGTATTTTAATATGTAGCTATTATAAAAACAAAACCAAATATTTCTTTATATACGAATTTAATTTCATGCGCGTTAATGTTTTGCGATAACCAGTAAGATGCTAATTTAAATTATATGGTATAAAATATTGTAATACTGTGCATAAAATGCTTAAGGTAACTAAAGTATATAAGTCGATAAGGATTAATAGTGTATTCGTCTAAATACCTTTCCAAATACCGCATTGTACGTTATCAATTTTTTATAAGATAAAATAGGTATAGTAAGCTGTCCTTAAAAGATAGATATCTCCAATCTCTGACTTTTATGTAGATCTATAAAACGGGAGTATACCGCCAAGCATTGTTTCGTTATATGTCAAAGGGCAGCGTCTTAGATGAAACCTCCCAGACGGCTATACTTTTTCCATCAATTCCAACAATTATCGTTACATTCCAAGCAATTTACACAAAACCTCGACAAATTATATACTTAAACCTTCCTGGTGAACCACTCTATCAATTGGTGAAATCCGTATGAAAATCCGTGCAGTTGTTATTGAGTTTACCGCGAACAGACTCGGCTTATATTGAGTTTACTCGGCGAACAGACTTTGTTTTATAATATGAATAGATTCTGGAAAACTTTTAGAAAGAAAAAACTTGAGAATTCTGTATACCTTTTAATTTTTATGAAGGATATAAAATCACTACGAACTCCTTAGAACTTTTTTTTTCCAATAATACTTCCTGATGCAAGTAATGAGAAACCGTTAAATTTTATCAGAGGCTGTAATTTACATTATTTAACAGAAGATGAAGTGCTTCTTCCCCTACTTTATAGGCTATTTCGTTCCCCTTTATCCAGAAAATTCTAGGTCACACAAGGAATAATTTGATTTTCCATTATCTTTTATTGGCTTCCTTATTTTCAGTTTGTAATATATTTTAAATATTAAAAAATGCCTCAATACATCTGTAATGGTCACATCTTTATAGTCGACCATGTAATAACAAAAAAGGCGATGCACAACTAGATTTTATTCCAACTCCAAATACGAAATTTCAGTAATGCGCAAATAAGAATACTACGTTCTACCATGCTCTAAATCGCAAGTTCGGGGTACCCTTAAAGGGATTAAAAATTCTTAGTTGTGCCACCTTTCGGATGGAACTTAAAATGGCGGTCCCCAACCTGCTTGATGGCGCCCCTAAGCTAATTATAACTAAATTGTACAAATGTAGGACACCTACTGTAGCATGTTCAAATAGAAATAGCGGCAAAAAGTAACTTTAAATTAATAAACAGGTAGTATCCTGGGTCCCATCCTATACACGATATATACAACTGACATCGCAATCCATCCAAGCACTGTCCTCACTACGTACGCTGATGACACATGTGTGGTATCAGTAAACAAGGATCCATTTGTTGCATCCCTATCTCTTCAATCCCATATCTCAAACCATCAAGAACGGTGTCAAAATTGGAGAACTAAAATAAATCATAACAAATCCCATCAAATTACCTTCACCCTTCGTCGTAAAACTACGAATTCCTGCCCTACTGTATCCTTTAATAATATTCCACTGAACCCTGTCAAACTGATACGTTACCTAGGACTCCATCTGGATAAACGTCTCACTTGGAATCCTCATACAAGACTGGAAAGACAAGAAACTGCTCGACGTTTTCGCCTACTTCAACATTTACTGGACAAACGCTCTAAGCTCCCAATTAATTACAAAAGACTCATTTACATGACAGTTATCAGACCTATTTGGACCTTCGGAGTTGAACTTCGGGGCTCTACTAAACCATCGAATTCATCTCGTATCCAATCCTTACAATCCAAAATCCTCAATCCTCCTTATTATGTCACAAACAAACTCATCCATCATGATCTTAATATCCTATATGTTACTGATTTGGCCCAAACTAGATACCTATCCTTCCATGACAAGCTCCATACTCACTTGAATCCGCTAGTCTCTCAACTTGGTTCCCATACTATTCCTGATAACCCTCCGAGGCGTCTGAAAAGAAGATGGCCTCGAGATCATCTACTATAGAACTTAATTGGAGTGCTACCAATGGGCAGTTTCTCCACAAGTGTTTTTCATGTCATATTGTAATTATTAGCACATTTACTTGTTATAATAGCATTATAGTTGTAAATATCATTAAATTAAATTAAAAAAAAATAAAATAAACAAAGAAACAAACTTTTCGTTTATACTAATGTTATCTAGGAAATAGTCAAATTGGACTCTGAGATTATAAAAATAGACATATCTATATATTTGATAAAATCTGACAATCGAAATATAAATTAATTGAATCTATCGATATATCGATCCTTATTAATTAATGAACATTTAAGTGAATTTGTGCGATCTGCGCATACAAATTTCAGATTTTAAACCACTAACAACCAACATGATTGACACACAAAATAGAAAAATATACATGATTCACACATAAAAGTGAAATATTATTTCTTGTTGTGTAATTGAACACTAAAGGTATAAGTAGAGTAAAAATTAAATGTTAGCAGGTTTTCATCCTGGGAGGCAGACCCAGTATAATATTTTTGTCATAAGAAATGTATTAGAAAAATCATGGGAAAGAGATAAGAACACATATTTAGCATTCCTGGACCTTAAGGCTGTTTTCGATTCGGTCCCACGTCAAGAAATATTGAACGTCCTTGCAGCAAAAAATGTACCAAGAGACCTCATTACCGCCATAAAATACACGAATTCAAAAGGAGGGGTCTTTACTAATTTCTTTAATAACGGAACAGAATCTGCTGCTTTTCCCATTGAGAGAGGAGTAAAGCAAGGAGACAGCCTGAGCCCACTTCTATTTACAGTGTTTATGGATGAGATCTATAAAATTTGTAAAAGGTGAACTGCCCGAAAAGTTATAGGTAAGTGGAACATGAGGACGATACTGAGCCAGTCACTCTTATGTGGAGATGATATCGTTCTCATTTGTGACACAAAAGAAAAACTACAGCATGCTCAACCTTGAATGACAGGAAGAACTTCCGCGAAATCAATGCTCCTAAGAGCAAGGATATTGGTCCTGTCCCAAGATTAGGAGGAGACTGTGGAGGGGATTTGTAATGGGGAGGTTCTCGAAGTAGTTGAGAAACTTCTCTACTTGGGCTCTAACATGAACATACAGGGAAAAATAGATGGAGAAATAGCAAATAGGATTACTAAAGCTGACCAGATCTATTACAGCATATGCAACAGTATTGTTGGGCATCGGGATGTGGGGCTAGAGACGAAACTCCACATTTACAAATCAGTATACTTCCGACTCTTACCTACGGGAGCGAGAGCTGGATAATGCTAGACAAATAGATAAGCCGAATAACTCGAGCTGAGATGAGATTCTTATGTAGGGTCGCAGGAAAAACGAGAAGACACCGTGTAAGAAATGAAAGGATTAGAGCGGAGCTAAAAATTACTGCGCTGAAAACCATCCTAGAAAAACGACAGCTAAAATGGTTTGGTTTTGTTTGTCGAATGACCGGGTACCGGGGAACTAGATGATGGAAACTCAACCCATTGGCAAGCGCCCATGCGGAAGGCCTGGGATTTTATATGAAGGATATGTCCAGAGGATTGGAGGAAAAACTTTCAGGAATTAAAACAGCTCTGCAGGGACCGCGAAGCCGGGCAGCGTTGGATTGAGGCCCTCCACAGAGGAGGAAGATAAAGAAGAAGAAGTTGTGTAATTGAACACTAAAGTTAAAAGTAGAGTAAAAATTAAATTTCACTTCACTAAATTAAATATATAAACATAAATATAGAATAAAAAACTGTCTTTTTTTATTAAATGCCAATCTCCAAACAATATATCTCACTTTGAAACAATATTATACCTTTTTAGCCCCTAAAGTTTACGTAAGATATGATTAGTTGCCATCCCTATAATATACATTTTTTTTTCTGAATAACCAAAATTAATCATACAATTTTTTTTTTTAACTGTTTTACTTATCATTATAGGTGAATTTACTTGAAAACAAAATGACACAGGGTTTACTTCAACGTCATAAATAGAACTGTCAGGGCGAAATTTCGTCCCGAAAATAAAGGCTTTTGAAGCTAAGTCCCTCCCTCAGAGTACGCTCGGGTAGAGTCATTACTTTTTACATGAGAGTCCTTTAAAGCGGTGGAAGGATTATTTCGAAAAGTTATTAGTCCTTAAAGGATAATTACAGTGCCCAATTACAGTCAAAAGCAGCATACCGTGCTTTATGCCATTAAATTTCTAGTTACTCCTGGCGTTTCTTTGCGTAATGAGAAACTTAACCTGGAATCAACATCGTTGTTATCTGAAGTCGACCAAGCGCCGATACAATCTGACTTTAACGATAATCCTTGAGATAGATTTGACCTAGAGACAAGGTAAAGTGATCCAGTTTTATATTTTATTGCAATATTAAAGTTCCACCACGTAATTACTTGAGTAGTAAAGTGAGTCATAAAAATCTTACTAGGTTATTGGAAAGAGTAATAAAAGACTGGATTATTGAATATGGAAAGCGTGGAATTTTTTTTTTTTTTTTAATTTGATATTTTATTACATCAATGTGAAACATAATATTATCTGATAGTAATTGTAATGGTTTTATACTAGACCGTAATGTTCCATGCTACTTTAACACTAACGAAACAAACGCTATAAGCTCCCAATTAATACATGACTTTATAAGACTTCTTTGGAATTAAGGCTTTGATCTTTAAAGCTTCGAATTGCTCTCGTATACAATCTTTAAAATCCGAAATCCTTTGTATAATCCTCAATCCTCCTTACTTTGTTACGAATAAAGTCGTCCATAATGACCTTAATGTCACATTTATTTCAGATTTGGCCCAAACCTGATACCGGAACTTTCATGGCAAACTTCATTCTCACTCAAACCCACTATTTTCAAACCTAACAATCTTTTCATTTATTGATAAACCTTCGAGGCATCTGAAAAGAATATGTCCTTGTAACCTTCTAAGTTGAATCTGTTGCTTGAGTATTTCCATAGGGTAGATTCTCTGCTTGCCTTAATGCCATACCATTATATTCCATTAATATTATTTATGGTACTCGACGTTCCAGCAGGGTCTCCGAGTTGTCGATCACATATCCTCTGCTCTTGAAAGCAAACAATACTGCACAGGCGCATTTTATTATCATTTTCGCATTTATATATTTTTATTACCGCATGTATATATTTCATAATAACTAATTATGCCTACGTTTCGCCATAATTTTAGGTCATCTTCAGGGCTGAAAATAAAAGAATAATTTACAGGAGATAATATTGACTTGTAGTATAATTATAGCACAGGTGCAATATTCAATAAATAAATAAAGTAAAAAATTGTAGTTCTAGAGCACCTAAAGCAGTAGTAATTAATTGTAAAAGTCCTGTATTCCATAAAATTTAAACAATAAAAATAGAAGAAGAGAATAAATTATATATATGTATGTACAAGATGTACTCTAAACGTCTTTCATGTCATTTGAATGACACTGATAAGGTCGCTATAGTAACAACTGAGATATTGAAACCGGGAAGGTTGAGTTTTGTTATTCATTGAGCAAGAAGAGGATTTTGTAATTAGTCTATGAAATATTAGCTTTAAATGTCATTTAATAATTCTGATAGAATCAAACATTTAATGTACTATGTTGAAATAAAATGAGTAAATTAATTTTTATTATAAAAATTTTTTTGTTTAACTGATTTTAACAACACAATTTATAATACACAACCTTAGCTGTAAAATAAGAAACGACATTAATAGATAACATTTCATACACTATTTACAAAATCCTCTTTTTTAAACTGTTCAATAACAAACACTACTCAGAGTAACCTTCCCGGTTTTTATATCCCAGTTGTTACCATAGTGTTATATCCCCAAGAGTTGCGCGCGCATGAGATGAGTTGTGATCATGTGTATATGTAACCATATATAAGTTAATAAAACAGATATTGTGCCACATTGTGTTCTTAATATTATTAATACCTAAACGGCGACACAACAGAATTGGCGACGAGGATAAAAGAAGTCAAGTGAACAGGAAAGAGGAAATAAATTAACATTATTCAATAGCCGAGAATACTGAAGGCCGCCATCGATACCAGTTAAACGCAAGTTAACCTTTCTACTACAAAATGATAACAATTAATGAATACACACTCAATAATAATATAAGAGATATTATTTTATAATAATAGAAATATTAAAAGTGATTAATTTATAGTCAACAGAAGGAATAATTTAAAATTGAAATGGATCCAACACAATTTCAACAACTCCTAACAGCATTTAACCAACAACAGGCTACACTAATCAAATCGGTACAAGCATTGTTGAAACCCCAAGTAACACCAGCACCAGCGGTGGCAACACAGATGATCTTGCCATCATTCGAATCATTCAATTCATCCAAGGAGACATTTAAAATATATAGGAAACGGTTTGAAAATTACCTCAAGATGAAATGGGGTAATAGATAATAAAATGCTCTGTACACAGATGTTTCTCAATTCAATAGGGACGGAATCTTACCAACTCATAACGTTACTGGTAGCTCCGAAAGGACCGGGCGAGATGGCGTACGAAGAGCTGGTCAATATATTAGAAAAACATTTGTACCCCAAACAAAACACACTGGTAGCTCAACATCGATTCCTGTCGCTATACCAAAAAGACGGTCAAAGGATATCGGAGTTCATCACAGATTTACGCCGGGGACTCACTGAATGTGCATTTAATTGTGCGGCAGCAGATTGCGGGAAAAGTGTTGCTGACTTATTTCTGCGAGCACAATTCATCAGGGGTATCCAAGACAACTCTATCAGGGAAAAACTCTTAGAAAACGACGGAGAAAATACAAACTTTGAGGAAATAAAAGACAAAGCTCTGGCACTCGAAGCATGTAAAATTGGCAGTCGGGAAATTGCAAATCGCAGCCACGTAACATACTCCCCATGCGTGGAAGGAAGCGACATAAATAAAATTACACAGAAAAGAGATAACAAAACACCACCACAACGTTCATCGACCTGGAACACTAAAGGCAAGGCATCCTATAATAAAAACACGACGCTGAACTACCAGCAGTTAGGAATCGAAAATCGCTGCCTACGATGCGGGCGAAGCAATCATGTGACAAGGGAATGCCTAATTGACCAATCAAAATTGAGATGCGACGATTGTAAGAAGGTAGGACACCTCGCGTCAGTATGCATCTCAAGTCGTTTGAAAAACCTTAGGCAGATCACAACACAGGACACTAATTGGACTGATTTTACTACCATTGACGAGCTAAATTCAATTAATAACGTAGTAGATATTCATCGGAACGAAACTATCCCGGGAAAATACTCTTGTGAAAAATATTTCGCAGAAATCAAGATAAACGGGACGCTACAACGATTCGAAGTTGACTCGGGGGCCGGATATACACTAATACCGGAATGTGAGTTTAAAAAACTAAAGACAGCGAAAACAAAAATAAGCAAAACGGAAGTTAGCTTTAGGTCATATACACTAGGCATTATTAAGCCAATAGGAGTAGCCGAAGTCAAAGTAGAATACAAAGGAAATGAGTCAAAGGAAATATTATTCATCGTTCCGGACCAATTGGCACCGATATTAGGAAGGACATGGATTAGGCACCTAGGCATACGGCTTGAAGAAATAGATCATGGATGTATGATGAGTTTGGAAGCGGAAACAATGGAAGATCAAACCGTAAATCAGATATCGACGGAGATCGTGCCAAGCACAAAAATCGCTGAAGAGACATTAAAAGACCCGATCCTAAAAACAATACTTCAAGACCTCATCTCCGGAAAACTGCGCGATCCAGAATATAGCACATCAAAAGGAATTATTTTCAAAAACGATCGCGTCTATATTCCAACAGCACTGAAAGAACCGGTTCTACAAGAGTTACACCACACGCATGTGGGGATTGTCAGAATGAAACAGCTCGCCAGACGACATTGTTTTTGGGTAAACATCGACAGGGACATTGAAGAGATCGTAAAAAATTGTAAGGAATGCCCCCTAGTTCAAAAAAGTCCGGCTAAGGTCCCCTTGCATCAATGGGATGAACCAAGAAACAACTTCGAACGCGTACACATCGATTACGCAGGACCACTGTTGAATCACCATTTCCTAGTTTTGGTTGATGCGAAATCAAAATGGGCCGAAGTCAAGATGACAAAAGACGCCCCAACAACAGCGGTAACCATAGAACTGCTAATGGATATTTTTAGTACACATGGGTTTCCAGAAGTAATCGTCTCAGATAACGCGACAATATTCTGCAGTGAGCAGTTCAAGGAATTTTGCAAAAACAGTGGCATAATCCAGAAGTACATAGCACCCGGACATCCGGCGACAAATGGACTGGCGGAAAGATACGTCCAGACATTAAAATCAAAGTTTCAACGCATGAACGGATCGGGGCTAATACGTCATAAATTAAGGGAAATATTATTTAGGTATCGAGCTACACCACTGCAGAACGGAAAAACACCGGCGGATATGTATTTACAGAGAAACATAAGATGCCGACTAGATAGTTTTAAACCCCCAAGAACAAGGCTCAGTAAGACGGACGTTACAATCCCTTTACCGCCAGCCAGACAATTCGACATCGGAGAAACTGTAATGGCGAGATGGTACCAAAACAACAAGCCAACATGGAAAATTGGTAAAATTACACAGAAATTCGGCCGATTACACTACCAAGTAACGTTACAAGGTGGTTACAGCCTAAAACGACACGTAAATCAGTTAAGGAAGGCTGGCTTAGCAGATGAAAAACCGGACAAAACACCAAAGGCAAATAAAGAAATAGAAGAACCAAAACAAACCGATTGGTCAACCCTGTTATGGTCGACTAACCCAGCTACAACAGAGACAACGGAGTTGCCTGAGGCACAAGAGACACAAGAGATACCACCTGAAGTACCACTCCGTCGCTCAACAAGACAGCGTCGTCCCCCAGACCGCCTAAATTTGTAAGCTCAAAAAAAAAAAAAAAAAAAAAAAGAAAAATTATTACATTTGTTTAATGTATTTCATTAATTAATTCAAGTAAAGGAATTCTTTTTTTTACTTCAAAAGTATTTAAAAAAAAAATTTGTTTAATATTTTCATTAATTAATTTCATGTCAAAGACATTTATTTCAAATGTAAATTGTCCAGCATCATCTTATGCGGGGGGAGAGTGTTATATCCCCAAGAGTTGCGCGCGCATGAGATGAGTTGTGATCATGTGTATATGTAACCATATATAAGTTAATAAAACAGATATTGTGCCACATTGTGTTCTTAATATTATTAATACCTAAACGGCGACACAACACATAGTGACCGAATTAGTAAAATTAAAGTGAAAGACGTCTGGGTGTGCGTCTTTTAAACACATATTTGAATACACACACACACACATATATATATTCAGGTCGACATCTGCTAGCTTCTCTCAACTTATCCTTGGTACCAGGAAACAGCACTCTGGAGGAAGGATAAGTAGTGATTGCGGAGAAGTGTTGACAGAAAAGCCTCAAGAGCGGAGTTGGTTCTGAGCCACTCGACAAACATTCTATATCCTCAACATCAACATCTGGTCTTCCGAGATTTATCTAACTGTGCCGAGCTGTAGCACTGTTGTTACTGACTGTAATATAACTAAGCTTTCTCAATTTGCCTCTAGAGATCATAACTCCCAACTGAGGAGGTAAATTTTATTATTTAGAAATGTATAGATACGAGTTGAATTCTTTATTAATGATAGCTAACAAAGAATAAATAAAATTCCCATAGAATAAAATGAAAGCTATAATAAGCAAAACTACATATGCCATAATTAAAAACATGTATTCTGATGATTGAGTTTTAACCCTCAAAGTCCATATATGCGTCCGAGAAAAAGCAATCGGTGGGTACTATAAACGCGTATATGCGTTTTTCATTTAATAATTACATGAAATTATGATTAAAATATAACTTTTAACTTTATGGAGAGAAGATATATGGGTATAACTTTAACTAAACCATAAAGAAAAGACAGATTATGAAACAATCAGGTTTATAGAAAAAACTAAAATTTTTAACAAATTTTATGGCAGGTATTATTGATATACTTTTCATAATGGCCAGACACATTAAATAATTGCGAAGGCACTCAAAATTATTGATACTTGAAAATAAAGTTCTGTTGTTATATAATCAGGAACAAAAGAAACACTATGAGTGAATATATGACACCAAGAGTGAAAGGTATTCAGTACCTGGAGATGGTAAGCGCTGGAGAATCCCCCGCAATTTAAGAAGTCAGTGACTGAGTAACTGGGCTCACCATTGGCCTAGTGGTTAGCATAAAAACTTCCTATCCCCAAGATCCTTGGTTCGTAGCCTGGCAGATGGATTTTTTAGAGGGAGTAAAAAATTCTGGGTTATGTCGTCCTTCGGAAGGGACCTGAAATGGGAGTCCCGAGGCTGTGTAATGTCTGATACTCGCCAAATATCCTAATTAAACTTGGATAGGTAAAGCTCAGGACTTGTAGCATCGTCTGATAAGCCGTTAAAAAAAATCGTTACTTAACATAAATTGACGTTAGGTGAATAAACAACTATGAATAACGAGAAAGTATTATCTTTGTTTAATAATTTTTATTTTTTTTTCATTAAGCAAAATTAATCTTAAGCATTTACCTATCTTATCTTAAGTGACAAGCAATTTATATAATTAAAGGAGCCTGTCAACAAACGCGAAGATAAGACACTACAATACGGTCGTCAAACCGGTGATGCTGTACGGGATGGAGACCGCTTCCCTCCCCAGCCTAAGGAAAATGTTAGGGATATAAAGAAGAATTTACGGACCAAAGAAGTCAAGGAATGGCTATAGATTGAGATCTAATAAGGAAATATACAAAGAAGTGAATGACTTGGAAACGGGCATGTGGTGAGGATGCACCCTAAGCGATTAAATAGAGAAATCTTACATAAAATGAGAGGATACAAGGATCTAAGGCCGTTCCGTAAATGAAAAAAAAGCGCAAAATTAATCTAAACGAATGATCTCTACCTGATTGCGAAAAAATTAATCTGAGATATATCATTCAGTGTTCATCGTGTGGAGCTGCCAAACCGTCACATCCGTAGAGTGGTGCGGGTAATGTATTTACTGTTCCGTTTGTATATCTGTATGGTCCCTGTGATCTGTAGAGCCTTCTGCATCTGCACAACCGTTGTCGTACACACAGTACAGACTATACCAAGTACTGAATCCAAGAACCATCATGGGTTGTAGTGGTACAGTTTTTTTTTTTAAATTATTTTTGTTTGTAACCGATTGTTTTTCAAGTGTGTAATATTAATCAATTAAGTTTCGTATTTTTCTCAGTGATTAGAATCAGCGTCATGTTCCTCGTTAATTGGTAAATTATAAAGTTCTAGAGAGTAGAAATGTATAGGGAAAGGTGGGCGTAACGATTGTACTCGCTCGCCTCAAGATCACACTTGAGATGATACCTGAGTTGCTATATATTACAATTACCTGAGCCGAATAAGGTAAATCTCACGGTGATTAGCTAAATTAAAGGAATGTATAAATTAATTAATATAATTAGTCGTTTTCCTGTAAGGTGATATTCTTTTATCGGAACTCAGGTGGGTTATAAGAAATTTCGGGACAGTCTAAAGGTGTAATGTAAGTTTTTTTTGTTGTTTTTTTCACGCAAAGGCCTTTTAGTCCAGGATCCATGGTACATTTTTTCACTTGATTAGTATCAAGCTGAATCTTCGAGAATAGTTTCGTTTCGATGAGACGCCCAACAATTTCCGAAAATTCTCGATTGTGGTAGCTAAAAGAGGTAGCAAGGATAAAATATGTCGACTTGATGATTCTCAAGAATTTATTACTAACTGTTTTTTTTTTTTGTTAAATCTCAAGATAATTATCTAAATTATTTTATAAAATATTTGTCCTACAAAATGTATGCTTTGATCAAAGAGTCTTCTAGTTCCAAAACGAAGAAGTAAAAAAAAAAACAGCTGGTTAGTAATCATTTTAGATGACTTTGTTATCGATACATGTTGGAAGGAGGGGACTCTTTCATCAAACCATACATTTTGTAGGACAAATAATTTAGATAATTACCTTGAGATATAACAAAAAAAACAGTTAGTAGTAAATTTTTGAGAATCATCAGATCGACATATTTTATCCTTGCTACCTCTGTTAGCTACCACAATCGAGAATTTTCGCACAGGAAATTATTGGGCGTCTCGTCGAAACGAAGCTATTCAACTTGATCCTAATCAAGTGCGAAAATGGACCATGGATCCTGGACTATTAGAGACCATGCGACTATCATTATTTTCACTTCTTTTCATACCCCTTCTCTCTTCCCACCTTTTCCTCATTCTTCGGTCCACGCTATTCCTTTTCTCGCATCTCTCTTACCCTCTTTTTTCGTTCTCACTAATTTCTTTTAGTCTTTTCCCATAGTCATCCCTATCGAAACAGTCCTGGTCTGTTATTTTCAGTCTCTCAGTTTCTTCCTTCATCTGTTTGATGCACCCCCCAGCACTCTTGTATCCTCTCATTTTATAGAAGATTTCTCTATTTAATCTCTATGGGTCCATCCTCATCATAAGTCCGTAGAACTTTAATCTTCTTATTCTTATGTCCGTCTCCAAATCATTTATTAGTTTGTATATTTCCTTATTAGGTATCAACCTATAGCCTTCCTGTGTGGTGTAAGTTTATTAGATATACGTTAAATAAATTAGGAATGAGATATTTTCATATACATTAGTATTTGTCTAAAAAAAATAATTTAAATTGTTTTTTTTTATTCTCTCTATTTCCAGATCGGCTATTCCTAGCCTTACATGTTTTTTTAAATAATGAATTTCAAGATTTAACACATAGTGAAAGTCTGGGTTTCGTCTCATGCAAGTGACACCCCTAACTGTACATTATCAGATTATTTACAGAGAAGAGTGTTTTTCATATAAAAGAATAATAGTAGTTTAAATATAAAACATGTAAATAAGTAAACAAAATTAAAATTAATGTAACAATAACCACCAATCTCGTTGGTATTTCAGTTTTTGGAACCACATCGTCTACTGTATCTATCTCAAACAGTATCTCAAGTTTCCTTATCGTCCAATTCGAATGTGTGTGTGAATGAGTTTATCTACGATATATACCAACATTTTATAAAACAAAAAATAGGCGATGACCTAAGGGTTTTTCGCCTTTAAACACCAACAGACAAACAATTTAAATTAGATGCGAGTTACTGTGAGGGCAGTTGCTGAAAACTTCATTCATCTCTTATCTATTATACTTAATTTACTACAAAATATTTATAAATTAGTGTGATAAGCTTTAAACTTTTTTAGTGAATATGTAATTATTAATTTAATTAAATAATTTTGCAACTTATAATCAGATTTGCAACTACTAATCAGACTGACTATAAATTATAATATAATTTGTATTGTAAATTCTATAATTCACTTTTAAATATTAAAATTTTGAAAACTAAATTGAAACACAATTAAACAACGCAAGGTCTAATCATTACATGCACTATAAAAAAAACAAAAACAAGCAATCACATTATCACGTTTATCACTTCCAAGTTTTTTCTAATTTACATTCATAATATGAAAAATTGCAAACTGATTTATTTTTGTTCTTCCGTTCATTAGAATTTTTCAAACTCATTAACTTATCAATTAAACTATTGATGAGGTTAGTGCGCAATTATGTTCGATCCACTTCGTTTGCTTAGAATTTATCCTTATTTGTTTATTTCTAGATCATTGTGGCAAGTGATCCGTTGCTATGCCAATGGCTTCATGTTCAAATCACGTCATACCATGAAATATATCTAGTAAGAACAGAACGTCTTTTGTTTCCTTATGTTTTTAATATTTTGTTAGATCGCTATCTTGAGGAAAACATCATGTGCAAGCTAAAAGAACTCTTTTAGTCTTATTCACATACAAATATTATTATTATTAGTCAAGCGCAACAACACCTTAACGCACCCAGACCTCCTCAAAAAGTATCCGACAGTAGTCTCTGGTGACAGTAGTCTCTAATTGTGGACTCTCAAGTTCCTCGCGTCTTCAGCCACACAGTCAATCCACCGCAGTCGCGTTCGGCCGACTCTCCGTCCATGGATGACCTCCGTCAGTAAACGTTTTGGTATTTCCTCTTCGATCATACTGGCCACATGTCCAGGCCATCTGAGTTGGGATCGTTTAATAATATTAACCGCATTAGGCTCAGGTATTCAAAGAGAATACTTACAAATATGAGCGAGTAAATTCAGAGCTGATCAGACTGAAGATTTGGGACCGAGAGAAGAGAGTCAGCCGAACAAAACCAACATAAATCCACCCTGAGTTATCTGAATTATATATAAATTCCAATTCTATTTTCTTTTTTAACAGACAGTTTGTAATTATTTAAATAACATTTTTTTTTTTGTTCATACATTAATACATCCCACTCAATTTTTATTGAAGATTACAAATTATTGGTATTATCCACAATTTTAACGGAATTATCTTAATTGAACACCCGGAGATGGATCATGTAGGATCTAGAACCCTCCTGGGGCTCATCCAGCCTCTATAGAATATTATAAAAATAGGGTACCAAAAATAAGGGGGAGGAATCTGGCAGTTGAGCGTGACCTAGGACAATTCACCTCCTTCCAGAACCGTAGTCCATGAAACAGTACAGTTCACTACCATGTAGTGAACCCCAGACCCGTTCACGGGTTGTAGTGGTACAGGTTTTCCATTATCTTTTGTTACAACTCGCTAAAAGTAAGGGAGGTATAGGAACCATGCCGAAAATCTTCGATTTCCATGTTTTCTTTATGCCATAAAAAAGGTTATAGATATGTTAAAGTCATAGCTTTCTACGGATACTCCCATTTTTACTATCCCTTAATCCAGTTTGATTAATTTAATGTAATAATAGTAAGTATTATTTTTTTTATATACTAACTGCTTGCCCGCCTAACGGATCAACCACAATTATACTGTTCATTTAATTGCACTATTCTAATTGCACAGGAGGTACATAAGTTTTAGTAGAGGTGCCTGATATTATTCTAGAAATTAGAGCTCATTTTATTACTTACATTATACTCCTTATGGCAAGACTATTAAACTATGAATACCCGCTTATTATTGTTTTGAGATATTGATTAATTTACATTAATTTAAATATTGATTGTTTTGTATTTTATATTCGCTTTATAACGAACCTATGGATCCTCCCAATGTATCATTTAGTAAATGAATTTCAATTTTAAAAACGTGATAATGTGATTGCTTGTTTTTTTCACATTTAAATATAATTTATTAAGTTTAGTTTCCATTAATAACAATGGACAATAAGTTCAGTATCTAATATTTTAATATTAATTCTTAAAACATAAAATAATAATAAGTAAATAATTTAAATTTTCAACCAATATAATAAAAATTTTATCAGTTCATCTTAAAGAACAAAAATAAAGGGTATCAGTTCCGCAGGTTGTCGCTTCAATTAAGTCACAACAGGTTTTAACCTTTCATTCATTTCCTACTTTTAATCTTTTTTTTTCTTATTTTTTAAATTTATTTATTGATATTTACAACTATATTACAATAATATAACAAGTAAATGGGTTTCGTGATACATAATGACATGAGTTAATGGCAAGTAGAGAAACTACCCACTGGAAGTACTCAAATCACTAGTTCAACTAAGAAGGTCACGTGACCATCATCTTATCAGACACCTCGGAGGATTATCTGGAATCGAAGAGGAAGCTAGGTTTGAAACTAGAGGGTTTGACTGGGAACGAAGTTTGTTATGAAAGGATAAATAGCGGGTTCGGGCCAAATCAGCAACAAATGGGACATTAAGGTCGTTATGGATGACTTTATTCCTAACAAAATAAGGAGCGTTGAGGATTTTACGAAGGATTTTGGATTGTAGGGATTAGATACGAGAGGAATTCGATGGCTTAGTGGAGCCCCAAACCTCTACTTCGTAAGTCCAAATAGGTCGTATGATGGTCATGTAGATGAGTCTTTTGTAGTTAATTGGGAGGTTAGAGCGTTTGTCTAATAACTGTTGAAGTAGCCTGAAACGCCGAGCGGTCTGATACCCTAATAAAAAATATAGGAATATTAAATATTATCCTAAGGACTACAAAATGAAATATCACCGCCTAATTAAGAATGATAGAAAACATTAACATCAGCTACCAATAATACCCCCAAAAATTTAATCAATAATATTTTTAATATTGGCCAACTTAAATACCGGAGGAATAGCGAAAAAGTTGGTCAGAGTCGAGAGGTAAGACTCTGGCTAACTCAGACTAGTATTCCCTTAGTATAGAGGAAAGGCCTAAACTCCTAAACTCCTAATGACAAAACAAAGAAAGAATCAAGACAATAACTATATGACGGAAACATGTATAAAAAAATTATATAGTTTTATTATCACGCTAGGAAAACGAGTAATAGTGATGGACCAGCAAACAACCAATGCTAATAAACCAGGCGAACCTGTTCGGTATTAACATAAGCACTAACGCAAAAAAAAAAATTTTAAATAGGATAATACACTAACAAATCCACCACTATACAAACAAATAAAAAACATGGAAATATTAAATACTATCCTAAGGTATACAAAATGAAACATCTTTGCCAATTTAAGAAAGATAGAAAATATAAACATCAGCTAAAAATAATTCCAACTTAAATACCGGAGGAATAGTGAAAAAGTTGGTCAGAGTCGAAAGGTAAGACTCTGGCCAACTCAGACTAATATTCCCTTAGTATAGAGGAAAGGCCGAAAATCCTAAACTCCTAATGACAAAACAAAGAATAAATCAAGACAATGGCTATATGACGAAAAAATGTATAAAAAAATTGTATAGTTTTATAATTACCCTGGGGAAACGAGTAATAGGGATGGACCCGCAAATAACCTATGCTAATAAACCACTCAATACAAAATGAAATATCACTGCCTATTTAAGAATGATAGAAAATATAAACATCAGCTAAAAATAATTCCCCCCAAAAAATAATAAATCACTCAATCTTCAATATAGACCAACATAAATACAAGAGGAATACTTGAAAAAATTGGACAGAGTTGAGAGGTAGGACTCTGGCCAACTCACACTAGCATACCTTGCGTATTTAGGAAAGGCCGAATATCCTAAACTCCTAAAAATACTACATTACAATAGACCGAACTAATCACGAGATTGGCTATTTAGATGAATACAAAAAAAAGCCTTTCTTCTATGTAACTTATGAGGCCCTATATCAGTGGTTAGTACCTCTCTTGCATGTAGATTAACAGGCCCTAGATGACTGGTTACTACCTCTCATATTAGTGATACATGTTTGATGATGATTAGTACATACATGATCATGTACCCGGAAACTAACATCATTGGTTAGTACATCCATGTAGTTTATCTGCTAAGATACCTGCATGATAAACAACATCACTGATTAGTAACTCTCTTGTATGTAGTTTATCAGTGACCAGTCCTCGATCACTGGTTAGTACCTTTCTTCTATGTAACTTATAAGGCCCTATATCAGTGGTTAGTTACTCTCTTGCATGTAGATTAACAGGCCCTAGATGACTGGTTACTACCTCTCATATTAGTGATACATGTTTGATGATAATTAGTACATACATGATCATGTACCCGGAAACTAACATTATTGGTTAGTACATCCATGTAGTTTATCTGCTAAGATACCTGCATGATAGAGAACATTTTATTTTTATTTTATTTTATTTTAATTTATTATTTTTTTTTTATTTTTTTTTTTTTTTTTAATTTATTTTTATTTCATTTTATTTTATTTTTATTTTATTTTATTTTATTTTAATTTTTTTTTTATATTAATTTATTTTTATTTTATTTTATTTTTATTTTATTTTATTCCATGTAGTTTATTTGCCAAGAGACATGCATGATAAACAACATCACTGATTAGTACATACATGTTCATGTACCCGGAAACTAACATCACTGGTTAGTAACTCTCTTGCATGTGGTTTATCAGTGACCAGTTCTCAATCACTGGTTAATACCTTTCTTCTATGTAACTTATGAGGCCCTATATCAGTGGTTAGTACCTCTCTTACATGTAGATTAACAGGCCCTAGATGACTGGTTACTACCTCTCTTATTAGTGATACATGTTTGATGATGATTAGTACATACATGTTCATGTACCCGGAAACTAACATTATTGGTTAGTAGATCCATGTAGTGTATCTGCCATGATACCAGCATGATAGACAACATCACTGAGTAATTCATACATGTTCATGTACCAGGAAACTAACATCATTGGTTAGTACATCCATGTAGTTTATCTTCTAAGGTACCTGCATGATAGAGAACATTTTATTTTTATTTAATTTAATTTAATTTTATTTTAATTTATTTATATTTTTATTGTAATTTATTTTTATTTCAATTTAATTTTATTTTATTTTATTATATAATTATTATTTATTTATTTTATTTTAATTTATTCTTATTTTATTTATTTTTTTTAATTTATTTTTATTTTATTTTAATTTATTTTTATTTTTTTTATATTATTTTTATTTTATTTTTTTTTTTTATTAGAAGAATATGTGCTCTGCGCTCTCTTCCGCTCCTGGGCAGAATGTACACGCACATTTTTTTTTTTTTTTTTTTTTGTTTATTTTATTTTTAAAAGTTTATCTGTTAAGATACCTGCATGATAAACAACATTACTAATTAGTACATACATGTTCATGTACCCGGAAACTAACATCACTGGTTTGTAACTCTCTTGCATGTAGTTTATCAGGCCCTCGATCACTGGTTAGTAACTTTCTTGCATGTAGTTTAACAGGCCCTAGATGACTGGTTAGTACCATTGCTTGGCATACGGGTTTCGGCAGTGACGGGTTGATGCGTTGGGTTTACGCACGCCCGCCACTGCCATAAAAACTCTTTTTTTTTATAAGAGATTATTTATAAAATTCTTACACATCTTGGGGGGGGTTAGTTACCATTTAATAATAAAGTGGAACATTTTTAGTATCTGTGGTGCTGCCCGGTGCACGGTTGTGCACCTTACTGTTGGGGCAGCACCTTAAGTCTCCTGGGCAGTCTCCATCCGTCCGGATGCCGTCCAGCCCTCCTGGTCCGCCGCATCCGTCCGGTCCTCTGCTCCATCTCCCTCCTCCGGGGGAGGTTCCCCGTCTGGCTCATCTGCTGGGTCCTCTTCTGGCGCCTCGTCCGGTGGCTCGCCGAGGGCCCGGACCCTGCTAATCGTGAAATGAG
This sequence comes from Troilus luridus, assembly GCA_964056705.1. Taxonomy (NCBI): domain Eukaryota; kingdom Metazoa; phylum Arthropoda; class Insecta; order Hemiptera; family Pentatomidae; genus Troilus; species Troilus luridus. The sequence continues at coordinate 12,543,494 of OZ057412.1, forward strand.
CAGGCCCGACCACTTCCTTCCACCCGTAGATGAACTCCCGGAAAAAGGGGTACTTCTCCTTCTCCATCAACCGGGGGAAGTCCTCCTCGGCGAGGACGAAGATCCCGGTTTTCCTCGACAACCTGGCTCGGTGTCCTTCCATCGCGGTGCAGGTGAGCACTACGTGCTCCGCAGTCTCAGGGACTCCACAATCCGGGCACCGGGGGTCGATCTCTCTCCTATGCTCACTGAGCTTACCCCGGAACCCGCCGTGTCCTGTAAGGATCTGCGAGACCCAGTAGTCCGGGAGGACCCACGTCGCCGCCAATCTCGACTGGACGGTGGGGAAGAACTTCCTCAAGGTCGAGCCCTTCTGGCTTCCCACCCACCGTCTGTTCCACTCGTCAATCGAGTCCTCCCTCAATATACTCTTCCATCTGTTAGGGGTCTCGCCGATCCTCTCTCGGAGTCCCTCCGGGAGCGCCGCAAGCCCCTGCCTCTTCACCTCATATTTCAGGGCGTCCTCCCTGAGGACGAGGTCCAGGGGCATAGCTCCGGTCAGCACCTGCACCGCCTCGTGCGACACCGTCCTGTAGGCCTTAGAAACTCTCAGCAGAGCCAGTCTCTGGATGGTCGCCAGCCTCCTCTTATGCGGTTGCGTGAGGTTACGGCTCCACGCAGGGGATGCGTACCTCAGGATACCCAAGACCACGCCTTTGTAAATGGTCATAGTTGCCGGGTACCTGAGGCCCCAGAATGCACCCCCTATTCTTCCCAATCCGTTGAGTGACAGGGTCACCCTATCTTTCAGGTATGCTAGGTGAGGGGTGGCGTCGAAGTTCCTCCTGAACCTAACGCCGAGGTATGTCACCTCCTCACCCAGCCTAACTCTTTCTCCCTGGATCTCTAGTGTGATAGGGTGAGCCCTGTCGGTGGAGCCTCTTAGGAGTATGGCCTGGGTCTTGCCTGCGGCCATACTCAACTTCCGCCTCACGCACCATTCCGCTACGAGGCTGGCGCATCTCTCTGCTTGAGTCTTCAATCTGGCTCTGCTGTTTTCGGCCACTAGGACTGCCAGGTCGTCGACGTAGGCCGTGGCAAGGAACCCTTCGTCTTCTAGCTCCCCCAGCAACTGATCAAACACGAGCTTCCACAGGGCCGGCCCGAGGACCGACCCTTGTGGGTACCCTCTCTCAATTCGTCTTTCCACCTCGTAGTAGCTACCTCTTACCCTGACACTCCTGTCACTCAGGTAGCTACTTACGAGGGAGTACAGGTTGCTGGGGGTGTTGAACTCCTGCAGCCGCTGGAGTACGCAGGGCCACCACACACTGTCGAAGGCGGAGGATATGTCGAACAGTAAGAGCAATACGTACTTCTCCGCCCTCTCTTCCACGTCCCTGCGCACTCTCAACAGCGCATCTGTGGTTCCCTTGCCACGGGTCGAGCCGAACTGCCGTGGATGACTAGCTGCAGTGAGGACCGGCCTTAGGCTGGTGACTATTAGGCTCTCCAGGACTTTACTGACGACCGGGAGGAGGCATATGGGCCTGTACGCCTTAGGCGACTCCTTATCCTTGCCTCCTCCTTTGTAGAGCAATCTCAGGTCCGCGATCCTCCACTTACTAGGGAAGCGAGCCTGGTCCAGACACTCATTGATGATGCCCAGAAGGTCATCCTCAATGAGGGGGGCGGTTTTTCCTCAGGATCGCGGCATCTATCCCGTCGAGTCCTGGGGATCGGCCGATCCTCTGTCTCTCCACGGCAAGACGTAGGTCCCATATATCCCATGGTGGACAAAACTCGGTACCAGGAGGGCACACCGTGGTGCGTCTTACCATTTGGTCTTCTTCCGTATCCTGGGACGGATCATCCCTGGGGTATGTATAGTCTATATACATAGATGCGGTCTCCTCCAGGGTGGTTGCCTGGGCATCTCCAACTCTGATAGCCGCCATCATTGTTAGCGGCTTCAACTTGCCCAGTGCCACCCTGTACGGAATGCCCCAGGGATTCTTCTCAGACTCCTTGACGATAAACTCGTCCCAGGATTCCTTCTTTCGGTGACGCACACCGTTTCGGTATGCCCTATACTTTACCTTCGTTTCCTGTCGGAGTGCAGATCTCCTCTCCTCGTCCCTGCACTCCTGGTACCTGCGCCTGGCCCTGTAATACTCCCTCTTGAGGAGCTTCAGGGCAGGCGTCCATCATGGAACCGGACGCGCTCTCGCTCTGCGGCGCTGGAGGGTCATATTGGCCGCTTCTGTGATGGCGCCCGTCAGCTCCGCAACTCTGCGGTCTATCACTGACTCTACTACTTCCATCGGCGCCATCTCGTCCCATTCTCTGTCGACCAATATTCCCTCCAGTTCACTGGAGAAAGCTCCCCAGTTCGCCGTACGGTTCACGAAGCCCTTCTCGACCGGAAGGACTTCGCCTTCCTCCTCTACTACACTGAAGGCTATGACCCGGTGGTCGGAGCTCGTGTCAGACCGTAGGGTCCAGTCCGCTATGCGCCTCGCCATGGTGGCCGTGGCGAGTGTCACATCGATCCAACTCTGGCCCCTGGCTCCAACGAATGTGGGACCAGAGGGCTCATTGATCACAATGAGCTGACACCTCGCCACGGTCTCGTCCACCACTCTTCCTCTGGCGTCTGTGCGCACCGAACCCCAGGCCGTGCTCCACGAATTGGTGTCGGAACAGACCACCACACTCCTGTAACGCTGTGCGATGGCCTCCACGGTGGCAACGTTCTCCTCTATCCGTTGCTTCGGCGGCATGTATGACGAAACGAGGGCGAAGGATATCCTCCCCCATCTGACATAACACGCCGCCTGATCCGCCGTGATGAATTGCTTCAGTTCCATAACGTCGAGGTTTGGAATCACTATCACAATAGCCGCCCTGGGCCTCCTCTCGCCACTGCCCATTGCGACTACCCTCGACGTGACACCGAATCCGGCGACCACATTTCCCTGACACCACGGCTCCTGTACGGCCATGATGTCGGCTTTCCTAGCGAGAGCTCTCAGCTCGTCCGCGACCACTCGTCTTCGGCCCATGTTGACCTGCAGGATCTGCAGCCTACGCATACCGGGTTCTCTTCATCTGCCTGGTCATCATCTCCAGGTACGTCGGGCACTCCCTTGTGCCCGCGCAATGCCGGAGTTCTTTCCCCTCTCCGCCGTTAGCCTTACAGTGCCTGCACGTAGGTTGGGAGTTCCTGATCTTTACCGGGCACTCCTTCATTCTATGCCAGGAATCCACACACCACCTGCACGCTATCTCCTTCGTGCAGGTCTTCGCTACGTGGCCGACCTCTAGGCACTTTAGGCAGAGTAGGGGGTCGAGGTAGTCTCTGATGACCAGGCACCACCATCCTCCGCTCACGTCCGCCATCGTAAGATTCATGAGGGCAAGCCTCATTGCCGGGTGAACCTCGGCGACCCATTTCTTCGTAAGCCCGCCCCTTGCGGGTGCGGCGAAGCAGGGTCTTAGCCACTCCCTGCTGGCACTCTCGTTCCCCGGCCTTTCTATTACCGATTTCTCCCTCAAATAGCCTTCCAGGACGGTCCCATCCCAGTGGTTGTGGACGCCACTCACCTCTAGGCGCGGCCTTCTCGCCATCGCCAACCTAGCCTCCAGGCCGTTTTGCTTAAGGGCGTCCCACTCTATTAACTTTTTAGCCTGGTCCGCCCCACCAGTCTTGACCAGGACGGCGCCAGTCTTGATTATCCTTACCATGTTCACACTGGCGCCGATCTCCTTCAATTTCTCCTGGGATAGGAGCTGCTCCAAGATCTTCCCAGCCTCCCACCCTGCTGTACTCCCCTTCAGCGTGATGTAGGTGGGGGCCTCATCCGGCTTACTCAGTACGACGGGGACGCTGGCAAGGATTCCAGCGAACGTTATCTTCTTCTTTTTCTTAACCTTCTCCTCTTCTTTCCCTGTTTCCTGGGAGGTTGGCTGCTCCTTTTTCTTTTTCTTCTTCACCACCTCCCATTGCGGTTCCTCGGTTTCGCTGGAGTCCGCCTCCACGTTCCTACCGCGGCACATCTCCCTTTCAGTCCACCTCTGTGGCATTGGGGCCGGGGCAAGGCCGTCGTGTTTGCTGCTGCTGGCTACCTCTTTCTTCTTTGGCGGGGGCACCCCGGAAGGTCCAGCCACCACCTTCTCAGGCTCATCAGGGATCCTCGCCGCCTTCCTTCTCTCCCCGGCCCTTACCTCCGCGGTATGCCTCAGGATGCCGGCCTCCTGTTCTCCGAGCTGGAGGTCCCCAATGATCCCCTGCACTCGTTTCAAGGTGGGGGAGACCCACGCCTTTTTCTTTGCGTCATACTCACCCCCTATGGCGTCACTAATTGATGTCACCACCATGGGGGCGACTATCTCCGACACCTTGCTTGCGATGACGCTATGCAAGGTGTCCCTATTTAGGGCCTCCTCGACCACCTCTCTAACTAGTGCAGGGACTATATTCCACTGGGCCTGGAGCCCAACTATTAGGTTGGTTATATCCCTCACCTGATCGTTCAGGTATTTTCTATTCTCCTGTGAGAACTTCTTCCTCACCATATATTCCCTGATTTGATCTTGTATTTTCTGGGCCTTCCCAACCGGAGAGGATTCTGCTTCTTTTGGCGGTGATCGGCTTTCCTCTCTTGCCCTCTTGGTCTTCCTCCTCTGTTCGCCCTCCATGTCAGTCGACTCTGACATGGTGACATCTTCAGAGGTCCTCAGAGGCCTGTTTCCACCATGCCCCACGTTTAACGCCTCCTGGCTACCATGGAGGGGCACTTTCTCTTCTACCCCAGCGTTAAAGTCTCTGGGGTAACTTCGTTCCGCGATGTTTTCGCTCTCTTCCGGCGCGCATTTCTCAGGATTTTTTTATTCCATTTTTGGTCCGCCAATATATAACTAGTATTGGACCAAAAAATTTTCAAAAAATTTAAAAAGAAAAAATGAGGTATTCAGGTACGTTCATTGCCCGCAGAGCATCCAGAATACAGCTCCATCTCGCTGTGTTAAAGGCGCTCCTTACATCCATCGTGACTATTGCACAATAACACTTAGCGCCTCTCCTCCATCTCTTCCCCGCTATAGCTTTCTTGGCCCTTTCCATCACCAACGCAATAGCGTCTACCGTGGATCTTGTTTTCCGGAAGCCAAATTGGTTCCTGGAGAGGCCTGCCCCTCCTTCCGTGAACTCTTGCAGTCTATTTGCTATGATCTTCTCCAAAGCCTTCCCAGTTGTATCCAACAGGCAAATCGGTCGATAGGCCGAAGCTTCTGATGGTCTTCCTTTGCTCTTCGGAATCAGGACCAGGCGTTGCCTTTTCCATGGCGGAGGAAAGGACCCCTCGCGCAAGCAAGAATTGAAGACATCCAGAAAGAGATCTGGTCGGGTATCCATTGCTGCCTTCAGTGCCAAATTCGGAATGCCATCTATGCCAGGCGCCTCTGAGTTTTATACTCCTCCTGGAATTGGTGAAACAGCGGGCTGCCCAGACAAACCCACAAGTAGGGTCTTGCGCCGTTTCAGTTATGGCCTGTCGGTTACTGTTAGTGTGTTAGTGTGTGTGTGTGTGTGTGTATGTGCGTGTGTGTGTGTCAGTGTGTGTGTGTGTGTGTGTGTGTGTGTGTGTGAGTGAGTGAGTGTCAGTGTGTGTGTGTGTGTATCCGTGTGTGGGATTTTTACCCACTAAAACCAACCTCCCTACACCTGCTTCTCACCCTCCACGGGACCGCCGTTAGGCATTACATCATGGGGGGGGAGTGGCTGAGTGCCGCCTCATTGATTTCGGCTACCTTCTGGCTCGCCTTTCCTTTTCCTCCATTCTTAGCTTTTGTAGCACCTGTGCTGCTAACCTTTGGCCTGCCATCCAATAATCCTTATTGATCAGCATAAGGTTGACAATATTATCTGCGGTGGGATCTGAGCCGCAGACGCTTCGGAACTCCATCCTCTCATCCTGAAAGCGGGGACAGAAGAAGAATATGTGCTCTGCGCTCTCATCCGCTCCTGGGCAAAATGTACATGCACCTGTATCATCGAGCTTAAACCTATGCTGATAGGCTCGAAAGCAACCATGCCCTGTGAGAAACTGAGTGATGTAATAGTCGACCTCACCGTGGTTTCTATTAACCCAAGCCTCAATGTAGGGCACCAACCTGTGCGTCCACCTTCCACTGAATGCCATATCCCAACGACGTTGCCACTCCCTAACTGTCTGCTTTCTTAATTCTTCTCTGGGAATGAAGTCAGCACTGTTATAAGACCGCCTCCTTTCCTCAGCGATAAGCTCAATTCGTGGCATCCTAGCGACCACGCAGGCCGCTTCGTATGATACCGTACGAAACGCGCTGATCACTCTTAGAGCACACCGTCGATATACCGACACCATCGGTCTTCTATAAGCCGCAGTGTCCAACGCATCCTTCCATATTGCAGCTGCGTAGAGCAGGATGGATGGGACCACACTGGATATTAGCAGCCTGCGGTTGTTCCTGGGTCCGCCTACGTTGGGCATTAAACGTGACAGTGCGGTGGTCACTCGAGCTGCTTTATCGCTAACCCGCTGGATATGTTCCTTGAACCGGAGCCTGTCATCGATTCTCACCCCGAGATAAGTCAAGGAAGGCTTGGACTGAATCTCTTGCCTACCAACTCTCAAGGTGATACCTTCCCTTCTCTTCCTGCTACTGACAAGAAGGACCTCTGTCTTAGCATCTGCTAGCTGCAAACCTACAGACGCCACCCAATCTCGAGTCAATGCGACACAATGGTTGGCCTTTAGCACGATCTCTTCTTTGTACTTTGCCTCGACTACCACAGCGATATCGTCAGCAAAGCCCACAATTTCAGCACCCTCTGGTAGTTTAAGCCTAAGGACTCCGTCATACATGACATTCCATAGAAGGGGTCCAAGCACTGAACCCTGGGGTACCCCGCCAGTCACCTTAAACCTTCTCGAGCCGTCCTGTGTCGGACATATCATGGTCCTGTCCTTGAAGTAGTCACAGAGTATACTTCTGAGGTATTCAGGTACGTTCATTGCCCGCAGAGCATCCAGAATACAGCTCCATCTCGCTGTGTTAAAGGCGTTCCTTACATCCATCGTGACTATTGCGCAATAACACTTAGCGCCTCTCCTCCATCTCTTCCCCGCTATAGCTTTCTTGGCTTTTTCCACCACCAACGCAATAGCGTCTACCGTGGATCTTGTTTTCCGGAAGCCAAATTGGTTCCTGGAGAGGCCTGCCCCTCCTTCCGTGAACTCTTGCAGTCTATTTGCTATTATCTTCTCCAAAGCCTTCCCAGTTGTATCCAACAGGCAAATCGGTCGATAGGCTGAAGCTTCTGATGGTCTTCCTTTGCTCTTCGGAATCAGGACCAGGCGTTGCCTTTTCCATGGTGAAGGAAAGGACCCCTCGCGCAAGCAAGAATTGAAGACATCCAGAAAGAGATCTGGTCGGGTATCCATTGCTGCCTTCAGTGCCAAATTCGGAATGCCATCTAGGCCAGGCGTTTTTCCCATCTGAAGGCAACGGCAGATATCGCTAAGCTCGTCAGCAGATACCGCTGGTACATCAAGTGGGTGAAGGGACGCTGTCAGCCCTAATTCCTCTTGTTCAGGAAACAGAATGGCAACGATCCTCTCCACGGTCACTGGGCACATGGGCGAGTTCGTAGCACTGCTCTTCAGCTTTTTCATAACTGTGCGGTAATGTCTTCCCCACGGGTCCTCATCCACTTCAGCACAGAGCTCTTTCCAGCATTGCCGCTTACTTATCTTGATAGCTCGCCGGAGTTCTCGCCTCTGAGTTTTATACTCCTCCTGGAATTGGTGAAACAGCGGGCTGCCTCTCGCTCGCTGGTATTTCCTCCTTGCTGCATGGCATCTTTTACGGTGGTCGGCTATAAGGTCGTTCCACCAGTAAGCTGGAAATCTACCACTACCTATATTGGAACGAACCATAGCCGCGTCGCACGCATTACTGACCAAGCCTATCACCTGGCAAGCCTTGTCCTCCGCTGTGCCTGACAGATTACATTCGGCCTCCATCATGATTTGGAACGATTCCCTGTCAAACGTCCTGGTTTTCCAGCGAACCACACCCCTGTCATGGCCAGTGAACCTTGGTTCGGGATTCCGTAGTGTGGTCAGGATAGCTTGGTGATCACTGTGAGTGTACAGGTCGCAGACCTGCCAGCTAGAATTTGGGTGGAGGCTGTCACTAACGAATGTGAGGTCGATCACCGAACTCCTACCTCCCCTCACAAACGTTGGCTCCGACCCAGTATTTGCCAAAACCAGGTTTTCTATCTGGGCAATGGCTTCTAGTAAGATTTCACCACGTCGGTTGGTTGCCTGACTACCCCACTCCGTCGCCCAGGCATTGAAATCTCCGGCAAGGACCAAAGGTCTTCTCCCACTGGCATCTTGGACTATGCGATCTATGAGACCTTCGAATACCTCAATTGTGCTGTTTGGTGGGGCATAGCAGCTATAGAGGTAAATGCCCTGTATCTTAGCCCAGACAAACCCACAATTAGGGTCTTGCGCCGTTTCAGTTATGGCCTGTCGGTTACATGCCCATATTGCAGCTCTTCCTGTGGCGTCAGATATCCAGGAGACGGTATCCAGATTTTTATACTGTTCACTAAGGATGGCAACGTCAATCCTTAAGTCTTTCACAGTCTGCCAGAGAAGGTCTTGAGCAACTTCGCAGTGATTGAGGTTGAGTTGTAAGATCCTCATTGTGAATGATTTCCCTGCCTTCTTTGCGCTTGCAATGCATGATGTAATGCCGGACATTTATTTCCGCCACAAGAGTGCCCGTTGTCGCCTGTACCAGTGCAAAGTGCACAGCTAGGACTCTGTGTACAGTCGGCGGCGAAATGCCCTTCTTTGCCACATTTCCGACAACATTTTGTTCTGTCAGGTCCCTGACATCTTCTGGCCAAGTGTCCGAATTCCCAACACCGGAAACAGCGTTGAAGGCGCACCTTCTCCCGTACACGGCTGATTACTAGCCCTACTCTGATCTTGCCTTTCGAGACAGCCTTCCGGGCCAGTAGAACTGGCAGAGCAACCACTGCAGTCTGTGTTCCAGCATACGCTAATCGCATCGATCGCACTGCGGTAGGGTGGATCACTTCTCCATCTAAAAGGGCTGTGAGAGCTTCGGCAATCTCTTCTTTTGACGTAAGCGCGTCTAAGTCCCTGATTTCAATGTCAGTGTGTGTGTGTGTGTGTGTGTGTGTGTGTGTTTTTTTTTTTTTTTTTTTTTTTTTACGAGGGTAGGTGGAAATCTTCAAAAGACGCGAATAGGACCGTACCTATCCGTGTGTGGGATTTTTACCCACTAAAACCAACCTCCCTACACCTGTTTCTCACCCTCCACAGGACCGCCGTTAGGCATTACATCATGGGGGGGGAGTGGCTGAGTGCCGCCTCATTGATTTCGGCTACCTTCTGGCTCGCCTTTCCTTTTCCTCCATTCTTAGCTTTTGTAGCACCTGTGCTGCTAACCTTTGGCCTGCCATCCAATAATCCTTATTGATCAGCATAAGGTTGACAATATTATCTGCGGTGGGATCTGAGCCGCAGACGCTTCGGAACTCCATCCTCTCATCTTGAAAGCGGGGACAGAAGAAGAATATGTGCTCTGCGCTCTCATCCGCTCCTGGGCAAAATGTACATGCACCTGTATCATCGAGCTTAAACCTATGCTGATAGGCTCGAAAGCAACCATGCCCTGTGAGAAACTGAGTGATGTAATAGTCGACCACACCGTGGTTTCTATTAACCCAAGCCTCAATGTAGGGCACCAACCTGTGCGTCCACCTTCCACTGAATGCCATATCCCAACGACGTTGCCACTCCCTAACTGTCTGCTTTCTTAATTCTTCTCTGGGAATGAAGTCAGCACTGTTATAAGACCGCCTCCTTTCCTCAGCGATAAGCTCAATTGGTGGCATCCTGGCGACCACGCAGGCCGCTTCGTATGATACCGTACGAAACGCGCTGATCACTCTTAGAGCACACCGTCGATATACCGACACCATCGGTCTTCTATAAGCCGCAGTGTCCAACGCATCCTTCCATATTGCAGCTGCGTAGAGCAGGATGGATGGGACCACACTGGATATTAGCAGCCTGCGGTTGTTCCTGGGTCCGCCTACGTTGGGCATTAAACGTGACAGTGCGGTGGTCACTCGAGCTGCTTTATCGCTAACCCGCTGGATATGTTCCTTGAACCGGAGCCGGTCATCGATTCTCACCCCGAGATAAGTCAAGGAAGGCTTGGACTGAATCTCTTGCCTACCAACTCTCAAGGTGATACCTTCCCTTCTCTTCCTGCTACTGACAAGAAGGACCTCTGTCTTAGCATCTGCTAGCTGCAAACCTACAGACGCCACCCAATCTCGAGTCAATGCGACACAATGGTTGGCCTTTAGCACGATCTCTTCTTTGTACTTTGCCTCGACTACCACAGCGATATCGTCAGCAAAGCCCACAATTTCAGCACCCTCTGGTAGTTTAAGCCTAAGGACTCCGTCATACATGACATTCCATAGAAGGGGTCCAAGCACTGAACCCTGGGGTACCCCGCCAGTCACCTTAAACCTTCTCGAGCCGTCCTGTGTCGGACATATCATGGTCCTGTCCTTGAAGTAGTCACAGAGTATACTTCTGAGGTATTCAGGTACGTTCATTGCCCGCAGAGCATCCAGAATACAGCTCCATCTCGCTGTGTTAAAGGCGTTCCTTACATCCATCGTGACTATTGCACAATAACACTTAGCGCCTCTCCTCCATCTCTTCCCCGCTATAGCTTTCTTGGCTTTTTCCACCACCAACGCAATAGCGTCTACCGTGGATCTTGTTTTCCGGAAGCCAAATTGGTTCCTGGAGAGGCCTGCCCCTCCTTCCGTGAACTCTTGCAGTCTATTTGCTATTATCTTCTCCAAAGCCTTCCCAGTTGTATCCAACAGGCAAATCGGTCGATAGGCTGAAGCTTCTGATGGTCTTCCTTTGCTCTTCGGAATCAGGACCAGGCGTTGCCTTTTCCATGGTGAAGGAAAGGACCCCTCGCGCAAGCAAGAATTGAAGACATCCAGAAAGAGATCTGGTCGGGTATCCATTGCTGCCTTCAGTGCCAAATTCGGAATGCCATCTAGGCCAGGCGTTTTTCCCATCTGAAGGCAACGGCAGATATCGCTAAGCTCGTCAGCAGATACCGCTGGTACATCAAGTGGGTGAAGGGACGCTGTCAGCCCTAATTCCTCTTGTTCAGGAAACAGAATGGCAACGATCCTCTCCACGGTCACTGGGCACATGGGCGAGTTCGTAGCACTGCTCTTCAGCTTTTTCATAACTGTGCGGTAATGTCTTCCCCACGGGTCCTCATCCACTTCAGCACAGAGCTCTTTCCAGCATTGCCGCTTACTTATCTTGATAGCTCGCCGGAGTTCTCGCCTCTGAGTTTTATACTCCTCCTGGAATTGGTGAAACAGCGGGCTGCCTCTCGCTCGCTGGTATTTCCTCCTTGCTGCATGGCATCTTTTACGGTGGTCGGCTATAAGGTCGTTCCACCAGTAAGCTGGAAATCTACCACTACCTATATTGGAACGAACCATAGCCGCGTCGCACGCATTACTGACCAAGCCTATCACCTGGCGAGCCTTGTCCTCCGCTGTGCCTGACAGATTACATTCGGCCTCCATCATGATTTGGAACGATTCCCTGTCAAACGTCCTGGTTTTCCAGCGAACCACACCCCTGTCATGGCCAGTGAACCTTGGTTCGGGATTCCGTAGTGTGGTCAGGATAGCTTGGTGATCACTGTGAGTGTACAGGTCGCAGACCTGCCAGCTAGAATTTGGGTGGAGGCTGTCACTAACGAATGTGAGGTCGATCACCGAACTCCTACCTCCCCTCACAAACGTTGGCTCCGACCCAGTATTTGCCAAAACCAGGTTTTCTATTTGGGCAATGGCTTCTAGTAAGATTACACCACGTCGGTTGGTTGCCTGACTACCCCACTCCGTCGCCCAGGCATTGAAATCTCCGGCAAGGACCAAAGGTCTTCTCCCACTGGCATCTTGGACTATGCGATCTAATGTGTGTGTGTGTGTGTGTGTGTGTGTGTGTGTGTGTGTGTGTGTGTGTGTGTGTGTGTGTCAGTGTCAGTGTGTGTGTTAGTGTTAGTGTGTGTGTGTGTGTGTGTGTGTGTGTCAGTGTCAGTGTGTAAGTGTGTGTGTGTGTCAGTCAGTGTCAGTGTGTGTGTCTGTGTGTGTGTCAGTGTCAGTGTCAGTGTGTGTGTGTGTGTGTGTCAGTGTGTGTGTGTATGTGTGTGGTTTTTTTTTTTTTTTTTTTTTTTTTTTTTTTTTTTTTTTTTTTTTTTTTTTTTACGAGGGTAGGTGGAAATCTTCAAAAGACGCGAATAGGCCCGTACCTATCCGTGTGTGGGATTTTTACCCACTAAAACCAACCTCCCTACACCTGTTTCTCACCCTCCACGGGACCGCCGTTAGGCATTACATCATGGGGGGGAGTGGCTGAGTGCCGCCTCATTGATTTCGGCTACCTTCTGGCTCGCCTTTCCTTTTCCTCCATTCTTAGCTTTTGTAGCACATGTGCTGCTAACCTTTGGCCTGCCATCCAATAATCCTTATTGATCAGCATAAGGTTGACAATATTATCTGCGGTGGGATCTGAGCCGCAGACGCTTCGGAACTCCATCCTCTCATCTTGAAAGCGGGGACAGAAGAAGAATATGTGCTCTGCGCTCTCATCCGCTCCTGGGCAGAATGTACATGCACCTGTATCATCGAGCTTAAACCTATGCTGATAGGCTCGAAAGCAACCATGCCCTGTGAGAAACTGAGTGATGTAATAGTCGACCTCACCGTGGTTTCTATTAACCCAAGCCTCAATGTAGGGCACCAACCTGTGCGTCCACCTTCCACTGAATGACATATCCCAACGACGTTGCCACTCCCTAACTGTCTGCTTTCTTAATTCTTCTCTGGGAATGAAGTCAGCACTGTAATAAGACCGCCTCCTTTCCTCAGCGATAAGCTCAATTGGTGGCATCCTGGCGACCACGCAGGCCGCTTCGTATGATACCGTACGAAACGCGCTGATCACTCTTAGAGCACACCGTCGATATACCGACACCATCGGTCTTCTATAAGCCGCAGTGTCCAACGCATCCTTCCATATTGCAGCTGCGTAGAGCAGGATGGATGGGACCACACTGGATATTAGCAGCCTGCGGTTGTTCCTGGGTCCGCCTACGTTGGGCATTAAACGTGACAGTGCGGTGGTCACTCGAGCCGCTTTATCGCTAACCCGCTGGATATGTTCCTTAACCGGAGCCGGTCATCGATTCTCTCCCCGAGATAAGTCAAGGAAGGCTTGGACTGAATCTCTTGCCTACCAACTCTCAAGGTGATACCTTCCCTTCTCTTCCTGCTACTGACAAGAAGGACCTCTGTCTTAGCATCTGCTAGCTGCAAACCTACAGACGCAACCCAATCTCGAGTCAATGCGACACAATGGTTGGCCTTTAGCACGATCTCTTCTTTGTACTTTGCCTCGACTACCACAGCGATATCGTCAGCAAAGCCCACAATTTCAGCACCCTCTGGTAGTTTAAGCCTAAGGACTCCGTCATACATGACATTCCATAGAAGGGGTCCATGTGTGTGTGTGTGTGTGAGTGTGTGTGTGTGTGTGTGTGTGTGTGAGAGTGTGTTTGTGTGTGTGTGTGTAAAATGAATATCGGTACTGATATATCGATAGTAAAATAAATATCGATACTGATATATCGATAGTAAAATAAATATCGATACCGATATATCGATAGTAAAAATTATCTACACTGATATATCGATAGTAAAAAAATATCGATACTGATATATCGATAGTAAAATGAATATCGATACTGATATATCAATAGTAATATAAATATCGTTACTGATATATCAATAGTAAAATAAATATCGATACCGATATATCGATAGTAAAAAATATCTACACTGATATATCGATAGTAAAAAAATATCGATACTGATATATCGATAGTAAAATGAATATCGATACTGATATATCAATAGTAATATAAATATCGATACTGATATATCAATAGTAATATAAATATCGATACTGATATATAGGTAGTAAAAAATATCGATACTGATATATCGGTAGTAAAATAAATATCGATACTGATATATCGATAGTAAAATAAATATCGATACTGATATATCGGTATTAAAATAAATATCGATACTGATATATCGATATTAAAATGAATATCGATACTAATATATCGATAGTAAAATAAATATCGATACTAATATATCGAGAGTAAAATAAATATTGATACTGATATATCGATAGTAAAATAAATATCGATACTGATATATCGATAGTAAAATAAATATCGATACTAATATATCGAGAGTAAAATAAATATCGATACTGTAATATAAATATCGACACTGATATATCGATAGTCAAATAAATATCGATACTGATATATCGATAGTAAAATAAATTTCGATACTAATATATCGATAGTAAAATAAGTATCGATACTGATATATCGATAGTAAAAAAAATATCGATACTGATATATCGATAGTAAAAAAATATCGATACTGATATATAGATAGTAAAATAAATATCGATACTGATATATCGATAGTAAAAAAATATCGATACTGATATACGATAATGTATCGATAGTAAAATAAGTATCGATACTGATATATCGATAGCAAAAAAATATCAATACTGATATTTCGATAGTAAAATAAATATCGATACTGATATATCGATGGTAAAATTATTACCGATACTGATATATCGATAGTAAAATAAATATCGATACTGTAATATAAATATAGATACTGATATATCGATAGTAAAATAAACATTGACACTGATATATCGATAGTCAAACAAATATCTATACTGATATATCGATAGTAAAATGAATATCGATACTAATATATCGATAGTAAAATAAGGATCGATACTCACACACACACACATACACACACACACACACATACACACTGACACTGACACACACACACACACACACACACACACACACACACACACACACACACACACACACACACACTCACACACACTAACACACACACTGACACTGATATTTATTTTACTATCGATATATCAGTATCGATATTTATTTTACTATCGATATATCAGTATCGATATTTATTTTACTATCGATATATCAGTATCGATATTTATTTTACTATCGATATATCAGTATCGATATTTATTTTAATATCGATATATCAGTATCGATATTTATTTTACTATCGATATATCAGTATCGATATTTATTTTACTAGTGACATTTCTTATAGAATCCATATTTCTTTTTCTATCTATATTTCTTTTAATTTCTTTGATTTTCAATATATATTTTACTCTCGATATTTCATTTATATTCAATTTTTCCGGTAGTTCCAGCATTTCTTCTATAACTGATAATCATTTTACTATTGATATTTCATCTACTATCGATGTTTCTGTCTGCTTCGATATTTATTTAACTATCGAAACGTCATATAGAATCGATATTTCTTTTACCATTTGTATTTCATTTAAAATCGATATTTCATTTCTAATCCATTTTCTTGTGATCTCGACATCTCTTCTACTAATGATAATAACTTTACTATCGATATTTTTGTTACAATCGACATTCGTTTTACCTATGGATATATCAGTATCGATACTTATTTTACTATCGATATATCAGTATCGATATTTATTTTACTATCGAAATATCAGTATCGATATTTTTTTACTATCAATATATCAGTATCGTTACTTATTATACTATCGATACATTAGTACATTTTAAGTTTATTTAATTTAATTTTATTTATTTATTATTTTAATTTCTATAGTTTATCTGCCAAGATACCTGCATGATAAACAACATCACTGATTAGTACATACATGTTCATGTACCCGGAAACTAACATCACTGGTTAGTAACTCTCTTGCATCTAGTTTATCAGGCCCTCGATCAATGGTTAGTACCTCTGTTCTATGGATCTTATGAGGCCCTAGATCACTAGTTAGTACCTCTCTTGCATGTGGTTTATCTGGCCCTAGATTACTGGTTAGTACCTCTCTTGCATGTCGTTTATCAGGCCCTAGATGACTGGTTAGTACCTCTCATATTAGTGATACATGTTTGATGATAAGTAGTACATACATGTTCATGTACCCGGAAACTAACATTATTGGTTAGTTCATCCATGTAGCGTATCTGCCAAGATACCAGCTTCATAGTAAACATCACTGATTAGTACATACATGTTCATGTACCCCGAAACAAACATCATTGGTTAGTACATTCATGTAGTTTATTTGCCAAGATACCTGCATGATAAACAACATCACTGATTAGTACATATATGTCCATGTACCCGGAAACTAACATCACTTCTTAGTAACTCTCTTGCATGTAGTTTATCAGGCCCTCGATCACTGGTTAGTACCTCTCTTCTATGGATCTTATGAGGCCCTAAATCACTGGTTAGTACCTCTCTTGCATGTAGTTTATCAGGCCCTAGATCACTGGTTAGTACCTTTCTTGCATGTAGTTTATCAGGCCCTAGACGACTGGTTAGTACCTCTCTTATTAGTGATACATGTTTGATGATGATTGGTATTTTTATTTTAATTTTTTTATATTAATTTATTTTAATTTTTTTTTTTTTTTGTTTATTTTAATTTTATTTTATTTTATAAAGTTTATCTGCTAAGATACCTGCATGATAAACAACATAACTAATTAGTACATACATGTTCATGTACCCAGAAACTAACATCACTGGTTAGTAACTCTGTTGCATGTAGTTTATCACGCCCTCGATCACTGGTTAGTAACTTTCTTGCATGTAGTTTATCAGGCCCTAGATGACTGGTTAGTACCTCTCTTATTAGTGATACATGTTTGATGATGATTAGTATTTTTATTTCAATTTTTTTTATTTTATTGAATTTATTTTTATTTATTTATTTATTTTATTTTTTTATTATATTTTATTTTATTTAGTTTATCATGATAAACAACATCATTAATTAGTACATACATGTTCATGTACCCGGAAACTAACATCACTGGTTAGTAACTATCTTGCATGTAGTTTATCAGGCCCTCGATCACTGGTTAGTACCTCTGTTCTATGAATCTTATGAGGCCCTAGATCACTTGTTAGTACCTCTCTTGCATGTGGTTTATCAGGCCCTCGATCACTGGTTAGTACCTCTGTTCTATGGATCTTATGAGGCCCTAGATCACTTGTTAGTACCTCTCTTGCATGTGGTTTATCAGGCACTAGATCACTGGTTAGTACCTCTCTTGCATGTCGTTTATCAGGCCCTAGATGACTGGTTAGTATCTCTCATATTAGTGATACATGTTTGATGATGATTGGTATTTTTATTTTAATTTTTTTTATATTAATTTGTATTTTAGTTTATTTTAATTTATTTTTTTATTTTATATTATTTTATGTAGTTTATCTGCCAAGATACCTGCATGATAAACAACATCACTGATTAGTACATACATGTTCATGTACCCGGAAACTAACATCACTGGTTAGTAACTCTGTTGCATGTAGTTTATCAGGCCCTCGATCATTGGTTAGTACCTCTGTTCTATGGATCTTATGAGGCCCTAGATCACTGGTTAGTACCTCTCTTGCATGTAGTTTATCAGGCCCTTTATTTATTTATTTATTTTTTTTTTTTTTTAATTTTATTTTATTTTATGTAGTTTATCTGCCAAGATACCAGCATCATAGACAACATCACTGATTAGTACATACATGTCCATGTACCCGGAAACTAACATCAGTGGTTAGTAACTCTCTTGCATGTAGTTTATCAGGCCCTCGATCACTGGTTAGTACCTCTGTTCTATGAATCTTATGAGGCCCTAGATCACTTGTTAGTACCTCTCTTGCATGTGGTTTATCAGGCACTAGATCACTGGTTAGTACCTCTCTTGCATGTCGTTTATCAGGCCCTAGATGACTGGTTAGTATCTCTCATATTAGTGATACATGTTTGATGATGATTGGTATTTTTATTATAATTTTTTTTATATTAATTTGTATTTTAGTTTATTTTAATTTATTTTATATTATTTTATGTAGTTTATCTGCCAAGATACCTGCATGATAAACAAGATCACTGATTAGTACATACATGTTCATGTACCCGGAAACTAACATCACTGGTTAGTAACTCACTTGCATGTAGTTTATCAGGCCCTCAATCATTGGTTAGTACCTCTGTTCTATGGATCTTATGAGGCCCTAGATCAGTGGTTAGTACCTCTCTTACATGTCGTTTATCAGGCCCTAGATCACTGGTTAGTACCTCTCATATTAGTGATACATGTTTGATGATAAGTAGTACATACATGTTCATGTACCCGGAAACTAACATTATTGGTTAGTTCATCCATGTTGCGTATCTGCCAAGATACCAGCATCATAGACAACATCACTGATTAGTACATACATGTCCATGTCCCCGGAAACTAACATCACTGGTTAGTAACTCTCTTGCATGCAGTTTATCAGGGCCTCGAGCACTGGTTAGTACCTCTCTTATTAGTGACACATGTTTGATGATGATTATTTTTTTCATTTTTCTTGAATTTATTTTTATTTTATTTTATTTTTATTTTATTTTATTTTTTTTTATTTTTAATTTTATTTTATTTTATTTTATGTAGTTTATCTGGCAAGATACCTGCATGATAAACAACATCACTGATTAGTACTTACATATTCATGTCCCCGGAAACTAACATCACTGGTTAGTAACTCTCGTGCATGTAGTTTATCAGGCCCTCGATCACTGGTTAGTACCTCTCTTATTAGTGATACATGTTTGATGATGATTGGTATATTTATTTTAATTTATTAATTTTTTTTTAATTTAATTTATTTTATTTTATATATTTTTATTTTATTTTATTTTAATTTATTTTTATTTTATTTTATTAATTTTTTTTTATTTTTTTTTGTTTATTTTTATTTAATTTTTTTTTATTATATTTCATATTATGTAGTTTATCTGCCAAGATACCTGCATGATAAACAACATCACTAATTAGTACATACATGTTCATGTACCCGGAAACTAACATTATTGGTTAGTTCATCCATGTAGTGTATCTGCCAAGATACCTGCATCATAGACAACATCACTGATTAGTACATACATGTTCATGTACCCCGAAACAAACATCATTGGTTAGTACATTCATGTAGTTTATCTGCCAAGATACCTGCATGATAAACAACATCATTGATTAGTACATACATGTCCTTGTACCCAGAAACTAACATCACTGGTTAGTAACTCTCTTGCATGTAGTTTATCAGGCCCTCGATCACTGGTTAGTATTTCTCTTCTATGGATCTTATGAGGCCTTAGATTACTTGTTAGTACCTCTCTTGCATGTAGTTTATCAGGCCCTAGATCACTGGTTAGTACCTCTCTTGCATGTAGTTTATCAGGCCCTAGATGACTGGTTAGTACCTCTCTTATTAGTGAAACATGTTTGATGATGATTGGTATTTTTATTTTAATTTTTTTTTTTTTAATTTATTTTCATTTAATTTAATTTATTTTTATTATTTTTTTATTTTTATTTTAATTTATAAAGTTTATCTGCCAAGATACATGCATGATAGACAACATCACTGATTAGTACATACATGTCCATGTACCCGGAAACTAACATCACTGGTTAGTAACTCTCTTGCATGTAGTTTATCAGGCCCTCGATCACTGGTTAGTACCTCTGTTCTATGGATCTTATGAGGCCCTCGATCACTGGTTAGTACTTCTCTTCTGTGGATCTTATGAGGCCTTAGATTACTGGTTAGTACCTCTCTTGCATGTAGTTTATCAGGCCCTAGATGACTGGTTAGTACCTCTCTTGCATGTAGTTTATCAGGCCCTCGATCACTGGTTAGTACCTCTGTTCTATGAATCTTATGAGGCCCTAGATCACTTGTTAGTACCTCTCTTGCATGTGGTTTATCAGGCACTAGATCACTGGTTAGTACCTCTCTTGTATATCGATAGTAAAATGAATATCGATACTAATATATCGATAGTAAAATAAATATCGATACTAATATATCGAGAGTAAAATAAATATCGATACTGATATATCGATAGTAAAATAAATATCGATACTGATATATCGATAGTAAAATAAATATCGATACTAATATATCGAGAGTAAAATAAATATCGATACTGTAATATAAATATCGACACTGATATACCGATAGTCAAATAAATATCGATACTGATATATCGATAGTAAAATAAATATCGATACTAATATATCGATAGTAAAATAAGTATCGATACTGATATATCGATATTAAAAAAAATATCGATACTGATATATCGATAGTAAAAAATATCGATACTGATATATCGATAGTAAAATAAACATTGATACTGATATATCGATAGTAAAAAAATATCGATACTTATATACGATAATGTATCGATAGTAAAATAAGTATCGATACTGATATATCGATAGCAAAAAATATCGATACTGATATTTCGATAGTAAAATAAATATCGATACTGATATATCGATGGTAAAATTATTACCGATACTGATATATCGATAATGAAATAAATATCGATACTGATATATCGATAATGAAATAAATATCGATACTGATATATCGATAGTAAAATAAATATCGATACTGTAATATAAATATAGATACTGATATATCGATAGTAAAATAAACATCGACACTGATATATCGATAGTCAAACAAATATCTATACTGATATATCGATAGTAAAATGAATATCGATACTAATATATCGATAGTAAAATAAGGATCGATACAGATATATCGACAGTAAAATAATTATCGATACTGATATATCGATAGTAAAATAAATATCGATACTAATATATCGATAGTAAAATAAGTATCGATAGTAAAAAAATATCGATACTGATATATCGATAGTAACATAAATATCGATACACACACACACACACACACACACACACACACACACACACACACACACACACACACACACACACACACACACACACACACACACTAACACTCACACACACACACACATACACACACACACACACATACACACTGACACTGACACACACACACACACACACACACACACACACACACACACACACACACACACACACACACACACACACACACACACACACACACACACTCACACACACTAACACAGATATTTATTTTACTATCGATATATCAGTAACGATATTTATTTTACTATCGATATATCATTATCGATATTTATTTTACTATCGATATATCAGTATCGATATTTATTTTACTATCGATATATCAGTATCGATATTTATTTTACTAGTGACATTTCTTATAGAATCCATATTTCTTTTTCTATCTATATTTCTTTTAATTTCTTTGATTTTCAATATATATTTTACTCTCGATATTTCATTTATATTCAATTTTTCCGGTAGTTCCAGCATTTCTTCTATAACTGATAATCATTTTACTATTGATATTTCATCTACTATCGATGTTTCTGTCTGCTTCGATATTTATTTAACTATCGACACGTCATATAGAATCGATATTTCTTTTACCATTTGTATTTCATTTAAAATCGATATTTCATTTCTAATCCATTTTCTTGTGATCTCGACATCTCTTCTACTAATGATAATAACTTTACTATCGATATTTTTGTTACAATCGACATTCGTTTTACCTATGGATATATCAGTATCGATACTTATTTTACTATCGATATATCAGTATCGATATTTATTTTACTATCGAAATATCAGTATCGATATTTTTTTACTATCGATATATCAGTATCGATACTTATTATACTATCGATACATTAGTACATTTTAAGTTTATTTAATTTAATTTTATTTATTTATTATTTTAATTTCTATAGTTTATCTGCCAAGATACCTGCATGATAAACAACATCACTGATTAGTACATACATGTTCATGTACCCGGAAACTAACATCACTGGTTAGTAACTCTCTTGCATCTAGTTTATCAGGCCCTCGATCAATGGTTAGTACCTCTGTTCTATGGATCTTATGAGGCCCTAGATCACTGGTTAGTACATCTCTTGCATGTGGTTTATCAGGCCCTAGATTACTGGTTAGTACCTCTCTTGCATGTCGTTTATCAGGCCCTAGATGACTGGTTAGTACCTCTCATATTAGTGATACATGTTTGATGATAAGTAGTACATACATGTTCATGTACCCGGAAACTAACATTATTGGTTAGTTCATCCATGTAGCGTATCTGCCAAGATACCAGCTTCATAGTAAACATCACTGATTAGTACATACATGTTCATGTACCTCGAAACAAACATCATTGGTTAGTACATTCATGTAGTTTATTTGCCAAGATACCTGCATGATAAACAACATCACTGATTAGTACATACATGTCCATGTACCCGGAAACTAACATCACTGCTTAGTAACTCTCTTGCATGTAGTTTATCAGGCCCTCGATCACTGGTTAGTACCTCTCTTCTATGGATCTTATGAGGCCCTAAATCACTGGTTAGTACCTCTCTTGCATGTAGTTTATCAGGCCCTAGATCACTGGTTAGTACCTTTCTTGCATGTAGTTTATCAGGCCCTAGACGACTGGTTAGTACCTCTCTTATTAGTGATACATGTTTGATGATGATTGGTATTTTTATTTTTATTTTTTTATATTAATTTATTTTAATTTTTTTTTTTTTTTTGTTTATTTTAATTTTATTTTATTTTATAAAGTTTATCTGCTAAGATACCTGCATGATAAACAACATAACTAATTAGTACATACATGTTCATGTACCCAGAAACTAACATCACTGGTTAGTAACTCTCTTGCATGTAGTTTTTTCAGGCCCTCGATCACTGGTTAGTACCTCTCTTCTATGGATCTTATGAGGCCCTAAATCACTGATTAGTACCTCTCTTGCATGTAGTTTATCAGGCCCTAGATCACTGGTTAGTACCTCTCTTGCATGTAGTTTATCAGGCCCTAGATGACTGGTTAGTACCTCTCTTATTAGTGAAACATGTTTGATGATGATTGGTATTTTTATTTTAATTTTTTTTTTTTTTAATTTATTTTCATTTAATTTAATTTATTTTTATTATTTTTTTATTTTTATTTTAATTTATAAAGTTTATCTGCCAAGATACATGCATGATAAACAACATAACTAATTAGTAGATACATGTTCATGTACCCGGAAACTAACATCAGTGGTTAGTAACTCTCTTGTATGTAATTTATTAGGCCCTCGATCACTGGTTAGTAACTCTCTTGCATGTAGTTTATCAGGCCCTAGATGACTAGTTAGTACCTCTCTTATTAGTGATACATGTTTGATGATGATTATTATTTTTATTTTATTTGAATTTTTTTTTTTTAATTTAATTTAATTTTTTATTTTTATTTTATGTAGTTAATCTGCCAAGATACCTGCATGATAAACAACATCACTGATTTGTACATACATGTTCATGTACCCGGAAACTAACATTATTGGTTAGTTCATCCATGTAGTGTATCTGCCAAGATACCTGCATCATAGACAACATCACTGATTAGTACATACATGTTCATGTACCCGGAAACTAACATTATTGGTTAGTTCATCCATGTAGTTTATCTGCCAAGATACCTGCATGATAAACAACATAACTAATTAGTACATACATGTTCATGTACCCAGAAACTAACATCACTGGTTAGTAACTCTCTTGCATGTAGTTTATCAGGCCCTCGATCACTGGTTAGTACCTCTCTTCTATGGATCTTATGAGGCCCTAAATCACTGATTAGTACCTCTCTTGCATGTAGTTTATCAGGCCCTAGATCACTGGTTAGTACCTCTCTTGCATGTAGTTTATCAGGCCCTAGATGACTGGTTAGTACCTCTCTTATTAGTGAAACATGTTTGATGATGATTGGTATTTTTATTTTAATTTTTTTTTTTTTTAATTTATTTTCATTTAATTTAATTTATTTTTATTATTTTTTTATTTTTATTTTAATTTATAAAGTTTATCTGCCAAGATACATGCATGATAAACAACATAACTAATTAGTAGATACATGTTCATGTACCCGGAAACTAACATCAGTGGTTAGTAACTCTCTTGCATGTAGTTTATCAGGCCCTCGATCACTGGTTAGTACCTCTGTTCTATGAATCTTATGAGGCCCTAGATCACTTGTTAGTACCTCTCTTGCATGTGGTTTATCAGGCACTAGATCACTGGTTAGTACCTCTCATGCATGTCGTTTATCAGGCCCTAGATGACTGGTTAGTATCTCTCATATTAGTGATACATGTTTGATGATGATTGGTATTTTTATTATAATTTTTTTTATATTAATTTGTATTTTAATTTATTTTTTTATTTTATATTATTTTATGTAGTTAATCTGCCAAGATACCTGCATGATAAACAACATCACTGATTAGTACATACATGTTCATGTACCCGGAAACTAACATTATTGGTTAGTTCATCCATGTAGTTTATCTGCCAAGATACCTGCATGATAAACAACATCACTGATTAGTACATACATGTCCATGTACCCGGAAACTAACATCACTGGTTAGTAACTCTCTTGCATGTAGTTTATCAGGCCCTCGATCACTGGTTAGTACTTCTCTTCTATGGATCTTATGAGGCCTTAGATTACTGGTTAGTACCTCTCTTGCATGTAGTTTATCAGGCCCTAGATCACTGGTTAGTACCTCTCTTGCATGTAGTTTATCAGGCCCTAGATGACTGGTTAGTACCTCTCTTATTAGTGATACATGTTTGATGATGATTGGTCTTTTTATTTTAATTTTTTTTTTTTTTTAATTTATTTTCATTTAATTTAATTTATTTTTATTATTTTTATTTTAATTTATAAAGTTTATCTGCCAAGATACATGCATGATAAACAACATAACTAATTAGTAGATACATGTTCATGTACCCGGAAACTAACATCAGTGGTTAGTAACTCTCTTGCATGTAGTTTATCAGGCCCTCGATCACTGGTTAGTACCTCTGTTCTATGAATCTTATGAGGCCCTAGATCACTTGTTAGTACCTCTCTTGCATGTGGTTTATCAGGCACTAGATCACTGGTTAGTACCTCTCTTGCATGTCGTTTATCAGGCCCTAGATGACTGGTTAGTATCTCTCATATTAGTGATACATGTTTGATGATGATTGGTATTTTTATTATAATTTTTTTTATATTAATTTGTATTTTAGTTTATTTTAATTTATTTTTTTATTTTATATTATTTTATGTAGTTTATCTGCCAAGATACCTGCATGATAAACAACATCACTGATTAGTACATACATGTCCATGTACCCGGAAACTAACATCACTGGTTAGTAACTATCTTGCATGTAGTTTATCAGGCCCTCGATCACTGGTTAGTACCTCTGTTCTATGGATCTTATGAGGCCCTCGATCACTGGTTAGTACTTCTCTTCTGTGGATCTTATGAGGCCTTAGATTACTGGTTAGTACCTCTCTTGCATGTAGTTTATCAGGCCCTAGATGACTGGTTAGTACCTCTCTTGCATGTAGTTTATCAGGCCCTCGATCACTGGTTAGTACCTCTGTTCTATGAATCTTATGAGGCCCTAGATCACTTGTTAGTACCTCTCTTGCATGTGGTTTATCAGGCACTAGATCACTGGTTAGTACCTCTCTTGCATGTCGTTTATCAGGCCCTAGATGACTGGTTAGTATCTCTCATATTAGTGATACATGTTTGATGATGATTGGTATTTTTATTATAATTTTTTTTATATTAATTTGTATTTTAGTTTATTTTAATTTATTTTTTTATTTTATA
This sequence comes from Troilus luridus, assembly GCA_964056705.1. Classification (NCBI taxonomy): domain Eukaryota; kingdom Metazoa; phylum Arthropoda; class Insecta; order Hemiptera; family Pentatomidae; genus Troilus; species Troilus luridus. The sequence continues at coordinate 12,569,521 of OZ057412.1, forward strand.
TTATTTTATGTAGTTTATCTGCCAAGATACCTGCATGATAAACAACATCACTGATTAGTACATACATGTTCATGTACCCGGAAACTAACATCACTGGTTAGTAACTCACTTGCATGTATTTTATCAGGCCCTCGATCATTGGTTAGTACCTCTGTTGTATGGATCTTATGAGGCCCTAGATCAGTGGTTAGTACCTCTCTTACATGTCGTTTATCAGGCCCTAGATGACTGGTTAGTACCTCTCATATTAGTGATACATGTTTGATGATAAGTAGTACATACATGTTCATGTACCCGGAAACTAACATTATTGGTTAGTTCATCCATGTAGCGTATCTGCCAAGATACCAGCATCATAGACAACATCACTGATTAGTACATACATGTCCATGTACCCGGAAACTAACATCACTGGTTAGTAACTCTCTTGCATGTAGTTTATCAGGCCCTCGATCACTGGTTAGTACCTCTGTTCTATGGATCTTATGAGGCCCTCGATCACTGGTTAGTACTTCTCTTCTGTGGATCTTATGAGGCCTTAGATTACTGGTTAGTACCTCTCTTGCATGTAGTTTATCAGGCCCTAGATGACTGGTTAGTACCTCTCTTGCATGTAGTTTATCAGGCCCTAGATGACTGGTTAGTACCTCTCTTATTACTGATACATGTTTGATGATGATTGGTATTTTAATTTTAATTTTTTTAATTTAATTTAATTTAATTATTATTATTATTTTTTTTTTTTTTAATTTTATAAAGTTTATCTGCCAAGATACATGCATGATAAACAACATAACTAATTAGTAGATACATGTTCATGTACCCGGAAACTAACATCAGTGGTTAGTAACTCTCTTGCATGTAATTTATTGAAAGAAAGAAAGAAAATAAATTTTATTCTGGGACATTTAGTCCCCTAAGAATAATTACAATGTACAATAAAGAGACATTTGTCTGGCATTTAAAGACAGTCAGGAATTAATTATGTAACATGGTTATTAATCCTAAAATTAATACAACTGGTGAACATTTAAAATATGTATATATGAGTGTGCTAAAATATATAATATACAAGAATCTGTATAAAAAAGAAGAATAAATGAAAAAAATAGTTGAATGAAGCTCAAAGCTCTGAGTTGCGAAAATCTTAATCTTACATATATTCGGGAGATTGATTGCTGAGGAGATGGAAAAATAAATGGTGTTTAAATGAGGTGAAGGATGAGGATTTGCGTATGGAAATAGGTAGGGAATTCCAAAACAAGGTAGCACGCATGACAAAGGATTTTTTAAAGGAGGCAGTTCTGTGAGAAGGGATGAATAGGTTTATGGGCTGGGATCTCGTATTAAACCAATGGACCGAGGAACAAGGAGTAAACAAATCAAGAAGGTAAGAAGGTTTTTTGGTTGTAAAAGTTCGGAAAAGGTGTACACCTAGGAAATATTGCCGCCGGAAAACTGGATAGAGCCACTTCAATTCGGCATACCAACTGGAGACGTGGGAGCGCCTGGAAACTCCAAAGATGAATCTAATGAAACAATTCATTAGTCTTCTCAGTCTGATCTCAAGCCCGCCAGACAGTCCACCGTATACAAGGCAGCCATAATCGAAGTGAGGAAAAATGAGAGAGGAGACAAGGAGCTGGCGGATTTTAAGGGGCATAGAATCGCGGAATCTCAGGAACTGTTTGAGGGTAGCAATGGATTTTCGGATAATTTGGGAAATATGATTATTCCAGGACAGGTATTGATCAAAGATTACCCCAAGGTTTCTAACGGAAGTGTGGAAACGAATAGGTAGCCCACTGAGATAGAGTAGGGGATAATAAGGAACGGAATTAATAAGATGCTTGGAACCGATTAGAATAGCTTTCTAATCTAATATTAGGCCCTCGATCACTGGTTAGTAACTCTCTTGCATGTAGTTTATCAGGCCCTAGATGACTAGTTAGTACCTCTCTTATTAGTGATACATGTTTGATGATGATTATTATTTTTATTTTATATTATGTAGTTTATCTGCCAAGATACCTTCATGATAAACAACATCATTAATTAGTACATACATGTTCATGTACCCGGAAACTAACATCACTGGTTAGTAACTCTCTTGCATGTAGTTTATCAGGCCCTCGATCACTGGTTAGTACCTCTGTTCTATGGATCTTATGAGGCCCTAGATAACTTGTTAGTACCTCTCTTGCATGTGGTTTATCAGGCACTAGATCACTGGTTAGTACCTCTCTTGCATGTCGTTTATCAGGCCCTAGATGACTGGTTAGTATCTCTCATATTAGTGATAAATGTTTGATGATGATTGGTATTTTTATTTTAATTTTTTTTATATTAATTTGTATTTTGGTTTATTTTTTTATTTTATATTATTTTATGTAGTTTATCTGCCAAGATACCTGCATGATAAACAACATCACTGATTAGTACATACATGTTCATGTACCCGGAAACTAACATCACTGGTTAGTAACTCTCTTGCATGTAGTTTATCAGGCCCTCGATCATTGGTAAGTACCTCTGTTCTATGGATCTTATGAGGCCCTAGATCACTGGTTAGTACTTCTCTTCTGTGGATCTTATGAGGCCTTAGATTACTGGTTAGTACCTCTCTTGCATGTAGTTTATCAGGCCCTAGATGACTGGTTAGTACCTCTCATATTAGTGATACATGTTTGATGATAAGTAGTACATACATGTTCATGTACCCGGAAACTAACATTATTGGTTAGTTCATCCATGTAGCGTATCTGTCAAGATACCAGCATCATAGACAACATCACTGGTTAGTAACTCTCTTGCATGTAGTTTATCAGGCCCTCGATCACTGGTTAGTACCTCTGTTCTATGGATCTTATGAGGCCCTCGATCACTGGTTAGTACTTCTCTTGCATGTAGTTTATCAGGCCCTAGATGACTGGTTAGTACCTCTCTTATTAGTGATACATGTTTGATGATGATTGGTATTTTTATTTTTATTTTTTAATTTAATTTAATTTAATTTTTTATTTTATATTATTTTATGTAGTTTATCTGCCAAGATACCTGCATGATAAACAACATCACTGATTAGTACATACATGTTCATCTACCCGGAAACTAACATCACTGGTTAGTACCTCTCTTGCATGTAATTTATCAGGCTCTAGATCACTGGTTAGTACCTCTCTTGCATGTAGTTTATCAGGCCCTAGATGACTTGTTAGTACCTCTCTTATTAGTGATACATGTTTGATGATGATTGGTATTTTTATTTTAATTTTTATTCTATTAATTTATTTTTATTATTTTTGTTTATTTTTATTTTATATTATTTTATGTAGTTTATCTGCCAAGATACCTGCATGATAAACAACATCACTGATTAGTACATACATGTTCATCTACCCGGAAACTAACATCACTGGTTAGTACCTCTCTTGCATGTAATTTATCAGGCTCTAGATCACTGGTTAGTACCTCTCTTGCATGTAGTTTATCAGGCCCTAGATGACTTGTTAGTACCTCTCTTATTAGTGATAAATGTTTGATGATGATTGGTATTTTAATTTTAATTTTTATTCTATTAATTTATTTTTATTATTTTTGTTTATTTTTATTTTATTTTATTTTAAAAAGGTTATCTGCTAAGATACCTGTATGATAAACAACATAACTAATTAGTACATACATGTCCATGTACCCGGAAACTAACATCACTGGTTTGTAACTCTCTTGCATGTAGTTTATCAGGCCCTCGATCACTGGTTAGTAACTTTCTTACATGTAGTTTAACAGGCCCTAGATGACTGGTTAGCACCTCTCTTATTAGTGATACATGTTTGATGATGATTAGTATTTTTATTTTAATTTTTTTTATTTTATTTAAATTTATTTTTATTTATTTATTTATTTTTTTTAATTTTTTTTTTATTTTATGTATTTTATCTGCCAAGATACCTGCATGATAAACAACATCACTGATTAGTACATACATGTTCATGTACCCGGAAACTAACATCACTGGTTAGTAACTCTCTTGCATGTAGTTTATCAGGCCCTAGATCACCGGTTAGTAACTCTCTTGCATGTAGTTTATCAGGCCCTCGATCACGTGTTAGTACCTCTGTTCTATGGATCTTATGAGGCCCTAGATGACTGGTTAGTACCTCTCATATTAGTGATACATGTTTGAAGATGATTAGTTAATTTATTTTATATATTTTTATTTTATTTTAATTTATTTTTATTATTTTTTTTTGTTTATTTTAATTTAATTTAATTTTAATTATATTTTATATTATGTAGTTTATCTGCTAAGATACCTGCATGATAAACAACATCACTGATTAGTACATACATGTTCATGTACCCGGAAACTAACATCACTGGTTAGTAACTCTCTTGCATATAGTTTATCAGGCCCTCGATCACTGGTTAGTAACTCTCTTGCATGTAGTTTATCAGGCCCTCGATCATTGGTTAGTACCTCTCTTCTATGGATCTTATTAGGCCCTAGATCACTGGTTAGTACCTCTCTTGTATGTAGTTTATCAGGCCCTAGATGACTTGTTAGTACCTCTCTTATTAGTGATACATGTTTGATGATGATTGGTATTTTTATTTTAATTTTTTTTATATTAATTTATTTTTATTATTTTTTTTTATTTTTGTTTATTTTAATTTTATTTTATTTTATAAAGTTTATCTGCCAAGATACCTGGATGATAAACAACATCACTGATTAGTACATACATGTTCATGTACCCGAAATCTAACATCACTGGTTAGTAACTCTCTTGCATGTAGTTTATCAGGCCCTCGATCACTGGCTAGTACCTCTGTTCTATGGATCTTATGAGGCCCTAGATCACTGGTTAGTACCTCTCTTGTATGTGGTTTATCAGGCCCTAGATGACTGGTTAGTACCTCTCTTATTAGTGATACATGTTTGATGATAATTAGTTAATTTATTTTAAAAAAATCTATTTTAATTTATTTTTTATTTTGTTTGAATTTATTTTTTTTTAATTTAATTTAATTTTATATTTTTTTATTTTATTTTTATTTAATTTTATTTAATTTTATAAAGTTTATCTGCCAAGATACCTGCATGATAAACAACATAACTATTTAGTACATATATGTTCATGTACCCGGAAACTAACATCACTGGTAGGTAACTCTCTTTCATGTGGTTTATCAGGCCATCAATCACTGGTTAGTACCTCTCTTCTTTGGATCTTATGAGGCCCTAGATCTCTTAGCAGATTGAAGGCTATAACATTGAGACTATTTAGTTGAAAAGAAAAAAAAGCATACCTATTTTAAAATCAGTATAGGGAAACGAGTAATATAGATGGAGCTATAGAAAAGTACTGATACCCTAATGAAAAATACAGGAATATTAAAAACTATCCTAAGGACTACACAATGAAATATCACTGCCTATTTAAGAATGATAGAAAATATTAACATCAGCTAACAATAATAACCCCAAAAATTTAATAAATAATATTTTTAATAATGACCAACTTAAATACAAGAGGAATACTTGAATAAGTTGGTCAGAGTTGTGAGGTCTGACTCTTGCAAACTCAGACTAGTATTCCCTTAGTATTTAGGAAAGGCCGAATATCCTAAACTCCTAAAAATACTACATTACATTAGACAGAAAAAATCACGAGATATGCTATAAGCTTGAAACTATTTAGATGAAAACCAAAACAAAGCACATCTATTTTAGAATCACTATAGGGAAACAAGTAATACAGATGGAGCTACAGAAAAGTACTGATACCCTAATGAAAAATATAGGAATATTAAATACTATCCTAAGGACTATAAAATAAAATATCACTGCCTATTAAAGAAGCGTAGAAAATATAAACATCAGCTAAAAATAATTTCTACCAAAAAATAATAAATTACTCAATCTTCAATATTGACCAACTTTAATACAAGAGGAATACTTGAAAAAGTTGGACAGAGTTGAGAGGTAGGACTCTGGCCAACTCAGACTAGTATTCCCTTAGTATTTAGGAAAGGCAGAATATCCTAAACTCATAAAAATACTACATTACATTAGACAGAACAAATCACGAGATTGGCTATAAGATTGAAACTATTTAGATGAAAACAAAAAAAAAGCACACCTAATTTAAAATCAGTATAGGGAAACGAGTAATACAGATGGAGCTATAGAAAAATACTGATACCCTACTGAAAAATATAGGAATATTTAATACTATCCTAAGGACTACAAAATGAAATATCACTGCCTATTTAAGAATGATAGAAAATATTAACATCAGCTAACAATAATACCCCCAAAAATTCAATTAAAAAAATTTTTAATGATGACCTACTTAAATACAAGAGGAGTACTTGAAAAAGTTGGACAGAGTTGAGAGGTAGGACTTTGGCCAACTCAGACTAGTATTCCCTTAGTATTTAGGAATGGCCGAATACCTTAAACTCCTAAAAATACTACATTACATTAGACAAAACAAATCACGAGATATGCTATAAGCTTGAAACTATTTAGATGAAAACCAAAACAAAGCACATCTATTTTAGAATCACTATAGGGAAACGAGTAATACAGATGGACCTACAGAAAAGTCCTGATACCCTAATGAAAAATATAGGAATATTAAATACTATCCTAAGGACTATAAAATGAAATATCACTGCCTATTAAAGATGCGTTGAAAATATAAACATCAGCTAAAAATAATTTCTACCAAAAAATAATAAATTACTCAATCTTCAATATTGACCAACTTTAATACAAGAGGAATACTTGAAAAAGTTGGACAGAGTTGAGAGGTAGGACTCTGGCCAACTCAGACTAGTATTCCCTTAGTATTTAGGAAAGGCCAAATATCCTTAACTCCAAAAAATACTACATTACATTAGACAAAACAAATCACGAGATTGGCTATAAACTTGAAACTGTTTAGATGAAAACCAAAACGAAGCACACCTATTTTAGAATCACTATAGGGAAAGGAGTAATACAGATGGAGCTATAGAAAAATACTGATACCCTACTGAAAAATATAGGAATATTAAATACTATCCTAAGGACTACAAAATGAAATATCACTGCCTATTTAAGAATGATAGAAAATATTAACATCAGCTAATAATAATACCCCCAAAAATTTAATAAATCAAATTTTTAATAGTGACCTACTTAAATACAAGAGGAATACTTGAAAAAGTTGTACATTGTTGAGAGGAAGGGCTCTGGCCAACTCAGACTACTATTCCCTTAGTATTTAGGAAAGGCCGAATATCCTAAACACCTAAAAATACTACATTACATTAGACAGAAAAAATCACGAGATATGCTATAAGCTTGAAACTATTTAGATGAAAACCAAAACAAAGCACATCTATTTTAGAATCACTATAGGGAAAGGAGTAATACAGATGGAGCTACAGAAAAGTACTGATACCCTACTGAAAAATATAGGAATATTAAATACTATCCTAAGGACTATAAAATGAAATATCACAGGCTATTAAAGAAGTGTAGAAAATATAAACATCAGCTAAAAATAATTTCTACCAAAAAATAATAAATTACTTAATCTTCAATATTGACCAACTTAAATACAAGAGGAATACTTGAAAAAGTTGGACAGAGTTGAGAGGTAGGACTCTGGCCAACTCAGACTAGTATTCCCTTAGTATTTAGAAAAGGCCGAATATCCTAAACTCCTAAAAATACTACATTACATTAGACAGAAAAAATCACGAGATAAGCTATAAACTATTTAGATGAAAACCAAAACAAAGCACATCTATTTTAGAATCACTATAGGGAAAGGAGTAATATAGATGGAGCTATAGAAAAGTACTGATACCCTACTGAAAAATATAGGAATATTAAATACTATCCTAAGGACTACAAAATGAAATATCACTGCCTATTTAAGAATGATAGAAAATATTAACATCAGCTAATAATAATACCCCCAAAAATTTAATAAATCAAATTTTTAATAATGACCTACTTAAATACATGAGGAATACTTGAAAAAGTTGTACATTGTTGAGAGGAAGGGCTCTGGCCAACTCAGACTAGTATTCCCTTAGTATTTAGGAAAGGCCGAATATCCTAAACTGTTGAATATCTACACATTTAAGATGATTTTTGTGAGTACACAAAAATAATAAACATATTCGTTTCACTACCAATTTATTAATTAACACATAAAAGGTACAACTTAGAACTCACATGTTACACTTTCATAGAACAAGAATAGGAAGGTAACGAGCAGTCATACCAACTCAATATTTATATATGTCTATTATCCCTGACACCCCCTCTCAACTAGATGTGGTTACTACATCTAATTGAATATACTGAAAATACACATTTAAATGAACTGAAATAGTTGATAAAACACACAAAAAAAAATTTAAATACCAACTAATTAAAAGGAATAACAAATATAATAATCAGTTAATAAGCAGATAGCTTCTAAATAATTGAAATTTGTCAGCTCCTAGAGCTTTGGTAAAAAGATCAGCAATATTATTCTTAGAACCAACATATTCAATTTTTATGACATTATTTAGGCACAGATGTTTGATGAAATGAAATTTAATTTCTATATGTTTTCCTCGTTTTGTATTTGAAAAGGTATTTGCTAAAGATATTGCACTAGCATTATCTATTTTAAGAATTACTTTCATTTCATCAAGCTCTTGCGTTTTCTCATTTAGCACATTTTTAACTGAATTTAATACACTTTCACTTATCACCTCACTGCTCGGCCTATTCACTAGGCTCAGATCACTTAACACACCACGAAGATTCACTAATTCTTGAGCAGCAAATCCAGCAGCAATGTATTCAGCTTCCATTGTGGATTGGGCAACACATCTCTGCTTCTTCGAATACCATGCGATAGGATTTCCAGCATGAAAACATATAAATCCGCTGACACTTCTTCTTGAGTCATTTTGATCAGCTCCCCAGTCTGCATCACTCATACCTTCCAAGCCTCCTTTGCCTTTAATAATAGGAAGTCCTAGATCTTTTGAAGAATTTAGATATCGTAGAACTCTTAGGCCAGCTTTCCATGTCTGACTTGTTGGTTTGTCCAAATATCTACTTAAATATGACACAGAGAATGCAATGTCTGGTCTTGTTGTTATAGACAGGTACATTAGACTACAGATCAGTCTCCTATATGGCACATCCTTTATAATATCCTGACTTTCATCTACTTTGAAATTAACTTCCATTGGTGTTGATATCGTTCTACACACCTCCATTCCAAACTCTTTCAACAAACGTTCAATCATTTTAGTCTGAGATAAATGTAATCCATTTCTTATATGTTTAATTTCCATTCCTAAAAACGATTTGGGACAACCCAAATTTTTGATGTTAAAATTCTTCTGCAGGTCCATTAATAATGAATTCACATTTTCTTCTGTCCCGGCCAGTATTGCATCGTCTACGAATAGAACCATGTAAATATTATCTTTGTAGTAGAGACAATAATCATAATCTGATCGATTAAATCCTAGATTTTTCATCACATTGGAAAATTTATTGTTCCAACATTTTGGAGCGGAGGGGAGGCCATAAAGTGATCTATTAAGAATAAGAGTACTTTCTTGGCATTCTACTCCTTTAGGTGTTTTAATATAGACCTCCGAGTCCAAATCTCCATTCAAAAAGGCGGTGGGAACATCAATTTGAGTTAAAATCCAGTTACACTGGACTGCTACTGACAACAAAAGTCGAACAGTAGGGATCCTACATACAGGTGCATAGAAAAACTCCCATTCTTCTTGAGGAACTTGAAAACCACGAGCCACAAGCCTAGCTTTCTTCGTGCCATCTTCTTTGATTTTAAACACCCAACGTGTTTCTACAGCTTTCGTTCCTTCAGGTAATTTTGCAGGTGTCCATGTTTTGAGTTTCTCGTGCGACTCCAATTCCGAATTTATTGCACTTTTCCATTCTTCTGATTCTATAGCCTGCTCGAATGTCTTTGGCTCTTCATTCGTCGATGATAGAAAACAGTATGCTGTGTACAGCTCGTAGTCATCCAAATACCCGGGTTTCTTGCTTCTTCTTTTTGTGGTAATTATTTCCTCTTGTCCATTGGTATCTGTAAAACTTTCTTGCAAATTATTCTCCACCACATGTTCACTGTCTTCATTAGTTTCTACAATCGTTTTTTCTTCGCCAACAGTCATAACTGGATTATTCACCTGGACTGGCTCTACACTTTCTTGAGAATTGTCTTCAATTGCATTTTTATCTTTGTATTCCATTATAGACTCATCAAATCTTACATCTCTTGACTTAATTATTTTTCTTTGTTGTGGCAGCCACAACCTGTAGCCACCTCCACAGTAGCCAACCATTACCGCACGAACTGCTCGGGGCTCCAACTTCCCAGGCTTAGGTGTCAATGTATGCCATGCTCGACAGCCAAATATTTTTAGTTTGGATAGATCATTTCGTCCATTCCAGAGATCCGAGGGAGTTTTACCTTTAGGTAAAACTGAGGTTGGAGATCTATTTGTCTCATAAACTGTACATTTTAATGCTTCTCCCCATAAAAATTTGGGGACTCCAGAGTCGATTAATTTGGTTCTTAATTTTGACAGAAGAACCCCGTTCATCCTTTCACATCTGCCATTCATTTGGGGGGAATGGCTTATAGTGTACTCCATTCGAATGCCATTTCTTTCAATAAAATTTAAGAAATATTTAGATTTTGCTTCACCACCGTTGTCGAATCTAATGCGCTTGACGCTTAAACCATAACGAGTTTTTATTTCCCTGACATAGGATATCAAATTTTCAGCTGCTTCACTCTTATGTTTCAACAGTTTGACAACAACAAAATGAGAATAATCGTCCAATATAACTTGGAAATATCTCTCCCCGTTGAGTGTACTCGGTGTGATGGGACCAACTAAATCACTAGAAATAAGACTACCTATTTCTGTTGCACGCTTTCTGTTCTCATAAAATGGTCTCCTTTTTGCCTTTCCTTCAGCACATGATTCACATAATTTGCTCGGTTTAGGTAAGCTCAATTGTGTGAGTCCATCATTTGAAATATGTCCCATTCTTCTATGCCACAAGTCCCCTTTATCGATAGTTAATAAGCACTGTTCATTAAATTTGTCTGCTTCAAAATAATAGAGACCATTATGGGGTTTGAAAAACAAAACAGGATTATTCTTAATGTAAACTGTGGTACCTGATTTATCTGTAAGTATTTTTGCCCCGCGGCTAGCGATTTTTGAAGATGAAAGTAAATTATGTTTCATTCCTGGTACAATCAATGCGTCAATTATGAATTTTTGTCCTTTGACATAAAGATTTAACTCACCCTTTTCATTTGCAGTCAACAGCCGGCCATCTGCTTCAACAATTTTCACTGTGGTTTCTAATTTTGTGATGTTCTTCATGAAACCTTTTAATTCTCCTTTGACAAAATGATTTGAAGCACCGCTGTCATAGATAAAAGATTTTTCTTCGAGGATCATGCTTGAATTACAAGTTTCAGTTGTCAATAGAGTAATTTCACCCTCACTTTGTGCATGATTTGCATGACTATTCTTATCTGTTGAATTTTTTTCACGATTCTGTTTTGAAAGGAAATTGCCTCCTGAGTTCCTCCTGTTTCCATTGTGAGAATTGTATCGCCATCTGCTTGGTCTACCTCCTCTGGTTTGGCCGCGCCCCCTAAAATTTTTGGGACAGTTTGCTTGGAAGTGTGAATTATCCCCACATCGAAAGCAACCATTATTGTGGGCTTTAAGACCTGTCTCAGAATTATCTTGACACTTGATTTTCAATTCATGGTCCAAAAGACGTGCTTTTACAAAGTCCATTTTAATGTTTTCAACTGTTTCTAAAGCAGTTACCACTGTATTGTAATCTTCAGGAAGTGAAAGAAGCAAATGACATATTTTGTCACTTTCGTCCAATGTAGAACCTAAATCATTCAATTCTCTGATAATTTTATCAAAGTTAAGGAAATGATCTTCCAAATTTTCATATCGTTCACTTTTTAAATTTACAAGTTTTCTCCACAACGTTAATTTAGAAAAAGAACTAGATCTGGCAAATACGTCCTTTAAAGCTTGAAGCATTTGTTTTGATGTTTGACACTCTTGAATAATATCAAGATGTTTATCGGACAGTCCTTGAATAATAATGGCTTTTCCTTTTGCATCATTAACAAGAAAAGTTTTCTTTTCTGTCGAATCCGTTGGTAGGTCTTTTTCGATTACCTCAGCTAATTGTTCCTTTTCAAAGATTGCTTTGATTCTAAACTTCCAATTTGAGAAATTATTCGACGAAAGTAAAGGGACAGTAAACACCGACATTTTTAATCACCACGAGACACTAGGGCCGTTTTTGATCGATTTTCACGCACGTTTGAGTTCTGGGCCCATAACCTGTTGAATATCTACACATTTAAGATGATTTTTGTGAGTACACAAAAATAATAAACATATTCGTTTCACTACCAATTTATTAATTAACACATAAAAGGTACAACTTAGAACTCACATGTTACACTTTCATAGAACAAGAATAGGAAGGTAACGAGCAGTCATACCAACTCAATATTTATATATGTCTATTATCCCTGACATAAACACCTAAAAATACTACATTACATTAGAGAGAACAAATCACGAGATAGGCTGTAAGATTGAAACTATTTAGATGAAAACAAAAAAAAGCACAACTATTTTAGAATCAATATAGGAAAACGAGTAATACAGATGGAGCTACAGAAAAGTAATGATACCCTACTGAAAAATATAGGAATATTAAATACTATCCTAAGGACTACAAAATGAAATATCACTGCCTATTTAAGAATGATTAAAAATATTAACATCAGCTAACAACAACACCCCCAAAAATTTAATTAAAAAAATATTGAATGATGACCTACTTAAATGCAAAAGGAATACTTGAAAAAGTTTGAGAGAGTTGAGAGGTAGGACTCTGGCCAACTCAGACTAGTATTCCCTTAGTATTTAGGAAAGGCCGAATACCCTAAACTCCTAAAAATACTACATTACATTAGACAGAACAAATCACGAGATTGGCTATAAGATTGAAACTATTTAGATGAAAACAAAAACAAAGCACACCTATTTTAAAATCAGTAAAGGGAAACGAGTAATACAGATGGAACTACAGAAAAGTACTGATACCCTACTGAAAAATATAGGAATATTAAATACTATCCTAAGGACTACAAAATGAAATATCACTGCCTATTTAAGAATGATAGAAAATATTAACATCAGCTAATAATAATACCCCCAAAAATTTAATAAATCAAATTTTTAATAATGACCTACTTAAATACATGAGGAATACTTAAAAAAGTTGTACATTGTTGAGAGGAAGGACTCTGGTCAACTCAGACTAGTATTCCCTTAGTATTTAGGAAAGGCCGAATATCCTAAACACCTAAAAATACTACATTACATTAGAGAGAACAAATCACGAGATTGGCTATAAGATTGAAACTATTTAGATGAAAACAAAAAAAAGCACACCTATTTTAGAATCAGTATAGGGAAACGAGTAATACAGATGGAGCTACAGAAAAGTAATGATACCCTACTGAAAAATATAGGAATATTAAATACTATCCTAAGGACTATAAAATAAAATATCACTGCCTATTAAAGAAGCGTAGAAAATATAAACATCAGCTAAAAATTATTTTTACCAAAAAATAATAAATTACTCAATCTTCAATATTGACCAACTTTAATACAAGAGGAATACTTGAAAAAGTTGGACAGAGTTGAGAGGTAGGACTCTGGCCAACTCAGACTAGTATTCCCTTAGTATTTAGGAAAGGCCGAATATCCTTAACTCCAAAAAATACTACATTACATTAGACAAAACAAATCACGAGATTGGCTATAAGCTTGAAACTATTTAGATGAAAACCAAAACGAAGCACACCTATTTTAGAATGACTATAGGGAAAGGAGTAATACAGATGGAGCTATAGAAAAATACTGATACCCTACTGAAAAATATAGGAATATTAAATACTATCCTAAGGACTACAAAATGAAATATCACTGCCTATTTAAGAAAGATTAAAAATATTAACATCAGCTAACAATAATACCCCCAAAAATTTAATTAAAAAAATTTTTAATGATGACCTACTTAAATACAAGAGGAGTACTTGAAAAAGTTGGACAGAGTTGAGAGGTAGGACTTTGGCCAACTCAGACTAGTATTCCCTTAGTATTTAGGAAAGGCCGAATACCTTAAACTCCTAAAAATACTACATTACATTAGACAGAAGAAATCACGAGATTGGCTATAAGATTGAAACTATCTAGATGAAAAAAAAAAAGCACACCTATTTTAAAATCAGTATAGGGAAACGAGTAATAAAGATGGACCTACAGAAAAGTACTGATACCCTAATGAAAAATATAGGAATATTAAATACTATCCTAAGGACTATAAAATGAAATATCACTGGCTATTAAAGAAGCGTAGAAGATATAAACATCAGCTAAAAATAATTTCTACCAAAAAATAATAAATTACTCAATCTTCAATATTGACCAACTTTAATACAAGAGGAATACTTGAAAAAGTTGGACAGAGTTGAGAGGTAGGACTCTGGCCAACTCAGACTAGTATTCCCTTAGTATTTAGGAAAGGCCGAATACCCTAAACTCCTAAAAATACTACATTACATTAGACAGAACAAATCACGAGATTGGCTATAAGATTGAAACTATTTAGATGAAAACAAAAAAAAAGCACACCTAATTTAAAATCAGTATAGGGAAACGAGTAATACAGATGGAGCTATAGAAAAATACTGATACCCTACTGAAAAATATAGGAATATTTAATACTATCCTAAGGACTACAAAATGAAATATCACTGCCTATTTAAGAATGATAGAAAATATTAACATCAGCTAACAATAATACCCCCAAAAATTCAATTAAAAAAATTTTTAATGATGACCTACTTAAATACAAGAGGAGTACTTGAAAAAGTTGGACAGAGTTGAGAGGTAGGACTTTGGCCAACTCAGACTAGTATTCCCTTAGTATTTAGGAATGGCCGAATACCTTAAACTCCTAAAAATACTACATTACATTAGACAAAACAAATCACGAGATTGGCTATAAGCTTGAAACTATTTAGATGAAAACCAAAACGAAGCACACCTATTTTAGAATCACTATAGGGAAAGGAGTAATACAGATGGAGCTATAGAAAAATACTGATACCCTACTGAAAAATATAGGAATATTAAATACTATCCTAAGGACTACAAAATGAAATATCACTGCCTATTTAAGAATGATAGAAAATATTAACATCAGCTAATAATAATACCCCCAAAAATTTAATAAATCAAATTTTTAATAATGACCTACTTAAATACAAGAGGAATACTTGAAAAAGTTGTACATTGTTGAGAGGAAGGACTCTGGCCAACTCAGACTAGTATTCCCTTAGTATTTAGGAAAGGCCGATTATCCTAAACTCCTAAAAATACTACATTACATTAGACAGAAAAAATCACGAGATATGCTATAAGCTTGAAACTATTAAGATGAAAACAAAAACAAAGCACATCTATTTTAGAATCACTATAGGGAAACGAGTAATACAGATGGACCTACAGAAAAGTACTGATACCCTACTGAAAAATATAGGAATATTAAATACTATCCTAAGGACTACAAAATGAAATATCACTGCCTATTTAAGAATGATAGAAAATATTAACATCAGCTAAAAATAATTTCTACCAAAAAATAATAAATTACTCAATCTTCAATATTGACCAACTTTAATACAAGAGGAATACTTGAAAAAGTTGGACAGAGTTGAGAGGTAGGACTCTGGCCAACTCAGACTAGTATTCCCTTAGTATTTAGGAAAGGCCAAATATCCTTAACTCCAAAAAATACTACATTACATTAGACAAAACAAATCACGAGATTGGCTATAAACTTGAAACTGTTTAGATGAAAACCAAAACGAAGCACACCTATTTTAGAATCACTATAGGGGAAGGAGTAATACAGATGGAGCTATAGAAAAATACTGATACCCTAATGAAATATATAGGAATATGAAATACTATCCTAAGGACTATAAAATGAAATATCACTGGCTATTAAAGAAGCGTAGAAAATATAAACATCAGCTAAAAATAATTTCTACCAAAAAATAATAAATTACTCAATCTTCAATATTGACCAACTTTAATACAAGAGGAATACTTGAAAAAGTTGGACAGAGTTGAGAGGTAGGACTCTGGCCAACTCAGACTAGTATTCCCTTAGTATTTAGGAAAGGCAGAATATCCTTAACTCCAAAAAATACTACATTACATTAGACAAAACAAATCACGAGATTGGCTATAAGCTTGAAACTATTTAGATGAAAACCAAAACGAAGCACACCTATTTTAGAATCACTATAGGGAAAGGAGTAATACAGATGGAGTTATAGAAAAATACTGATACCCTACTGAAAAATAGAGAAATTTAAATACTATCCTAAGTACTACAAAATGAAATATCATTGCCTATTTATGAATGATAGAAAATATTAACATCAGCTAATAATAATACCCCCAAAAATTTAATAAATCAAATTTTTAATAATGACCTACTTAAATACAAGGGAATACTTGAAAAAGTTGGACAGAGTTGAGAGGTAGGACTCTGGCCAACTCAGACTAGTATTCCCTTAGTATTTAGGAAAGGCCGAATATCCTAAACACCTAAAAATACAACATTCCATTAGACAGAACAAATCACGAGATTGGCTATTAGATTGAAACTATTTAGATGAAAACAAAAAAAAACACACCTATTTTAAAATCAGTATAGGGAAACGAGTAATACAGATGGAGCTACAGAAAAGTACTGATACCCTAATGAAAAATATAGGAATATTAAATACTATCCTAAGGACTATAAAATGAAATATCACTGGCTATTAAAGAAGCGTAGAAAATATAAACATCAGCTAAAAATAATTTCTACCAAAAATGAATAAATTACTCAATCCTCAATATTGACCAACTTAAATACAAAAGGAATACTTGAAAAAGTTGGAGAGAGTTGAGAGGTAGGACTCTGGCCAACTCAGACTAGTATTCCCTTAGTATTTAGGAAAGGCCGAATATCCTAAACTCCAAAAAATACTACATTACATTAGACAAAACAAATCACGAGATTGGCTATAAACTTGAAACTGTTTAGATGAAAACCAAAACGAAGCACACCTATTTTAGAATCACTATAGGGAAAGGAGTAATACAGATGGAGCTATAGAAAAATACTGATACCCTAATGAAATATATAGGAATATGAAATACTATCCTAAGGACTATAAAATGAAATATCACTGGCTATTAAAGAAGCGTAGAAAATATAAACATCAGCTAAAAATAATTTCTACCAAAAAATAATAAATTACTCAATCTTCAATATTGACCAACTTTAATACAAGAGGAATACTTGAAAAAGTTGGACAGAGTTGAGAGGTAGGACTCTGGCCAACTCAGACTAGTATTCCCTTAGTATTTAGGAAAGGCCAAATATCCTTAACTCCAAAAAATACTACATTACATTAGACAAAACAAATCACGAGATTGGCTATAAACTTGAAACTGTTTAGATGAAAACCAAAACGAAGCACACCTATTTTAGAATCACTATAGGGAAAGGAGTAATACAGATGGAGCTATAGAAAAATACTGATACCCTAATGAAATATATAGGAATATGAAATACTATCCTAAGGACTATAAAATGAAATATCACTGGCTATTAAAGAAGCGTAGAAAATATAAACATCAGCTAAAAATAATTTCTACCAAAAAATAATAAATTACTCAATCTTCAATATTGACCAACTTTAATACAAGAGGAATACTTGAAAAAGTTGGACAGAGTTGAGAGGTAGGACTCTGGCCAACTCAGACTAGTATTCCCTTAGTATTTAGGAAAGGCCAAATATCCTTAACTCCAAAAAATACTACATTACATTAGACAAAACAAATCACGAGATTGGCTATAAACTTGAAACTGTTTAGATGAAAACCAAAACGAAGCACACCTATTTTAGAATCACTATAGGGAAAGGAGTAATACAGATGGAGCTATAGAAAAATACTGATACCCTAATGAAATATATAGGAATATGAAATACTATCCTAAGGACTATAAAATGAAATATCACTGGCTATTAAAGAAGCGTAGAAAATATAAACATCAGCTAAAAATAATTTCTACCAAAAAATAATAAATTACTCAATCTTCAATATTGACCAACTTTAATACAAGAGGAATACTTGAAAAAGTTGGACAGAGTTGAGAGGTAGGACTCTGGCCAACTCAGACTAGTATTCCCTTAGTATTTAGGAAAGGCCAAATATCCTTAACTCCAAAAAATACTACATTACATTAGACAAAACAAATCACGAGATTGGCTATAAGCTTGAAACTATTTAGATGAAAACCAAAACGAAGCACACCTATTTTAGAATCACTATAGGGAAAGGAGTAATACAGATGGAGCGATAGAAAAATACTGATACCCTACTGAAAAATATAGGAATATTAAATACTATCCTAAGGACTACAAAATGAAATATCACTGCCTATTTAAGAATGATAGAAAATATTAACATCAGCTAATAATAATACCCCCAAAAATTTAATAAATCAAATTTTTAATAATGACCTACTTAAATACAAGAGGAATACTTGAAAAAGTTGTACATTGTTGAGAGGAAGGGCTCTGGCCAACTCAGACTACTATTCCCTTAGTATTTAGGAAAGGCCGAATATCCTAAACACCTAAAAATACTACATTACATTAGACAGAAAAAATCACGAGATATGCTATAAGCTTGAAACTATTTAGATGAAAACCAAAACAAAGCACATCTATTTTAGAATCACTATAGGGAAAGGAGTAATACAGATGGAGCTACAGAAAAGTACTGATACCCTACTGAAAAATATAGGAATATTAAATACTATCCTAAGGACTATAAAATGAAATATCACAGGCTATTAAAGAAGTGTAGAAAATATAAACATCAGCTAAAAATAATTTCTACCAAAAAATAATAAATTACTTAATCTTCAATATTGACCAACTTAAATACAAGAGGAATACTTGAAAAAGTTGGACAGAGTTGAGAGGTAGGACTCTGGCCAACTCAGACTAGTATTCCCTTAGTATTTAGAAAAGGCCGAATATCCTAAACTCCTAAAAATACTACATTACATTAGACAGAAAAAATCACGAGATAAGCTATAAACTATTTAGATGAAAACCAAAACAAAGCACATCTATTTTAGAATCACTATAGGGAAAGGAGTAATATAGATGGAGCTATAGAAAAGTACTGATACCCTACTGAAAAATATAGGAATATTAAATACTATCCTAAGGACTACAAAATGAAATATCACTGCCTATTTAAGAATGATAGAAAATATTAACATCAGCTAATAATAATACCCCCAAAAATTTAATAAATCAAATTTTTAATAATGACCTACTTAAATACATGAGGAATACTTGAAAAAGTTGTACATTGTTGAGAGGAAGGACTCTGGCCAACTCAGACTAGTATTCCCTTAGTATTTAGGAAAGGCCGAATATCCTAAACACCTAAAAATACTACATTACATTAGACAGAACAAATCACGAGATAGGCTATAAGATTGAAACTATTTAGATGAAAACAAAAAAAAGCACACCTATTTTAGAATCAATATAGGAAAACGAGTAATACAGATGGAGCTACAGAAAAGTAATGATACCCTACTGAAAAATATAGGAATATTAAATACTATCCTAAGGACTACAAAATGAAATATCACTGCCTATTTAAGAATGATTAAAAATATTAACATCAGCTAACAATGACACCCCCAAAAATTTAATTAAAAAAATTTTGAATGATGACCTACTTAAATGCAAAAGGAATACTTGAAAAAGTTGGACAGAGTTGAGAGGTAGGACTCTGGCCAACTCAGACTAGTATTCCCTTAGTATTTAGGAAAGGCCGAATACCCTAAACTCCTAAAAATACTACATTACATTAGACAGAACAAATCACGAGATTGGCTATAAGATTGAAACTATTTAGATGAAAACAAAAACAAAGCACACCTATTTTAAAATCAGTATAGGGAAACGAGTAATACAGATGGAGCTACAGAAAAGTACTGATACCCTACTGAAAAATATAGGAATATTAAATACTATCCTAAGGACTACAAAATGAAATATCACTGCCTATTTAAGAATGATAGAAAATATTAACATCAGCTAATAATAATGTTAAGGCCAGATAAAGTAGTAACCTTATAAAGTATTAATAGTTTCAATCATAACAAATTAAATAATTTTTTTCTTAAAAGAAAGAACATTATCTTTTCTTATTTTTCACATTTTATTTAATATAATAATTTAAACGTTTAATTTCATAATTCTTTAGAATAATTTAATTTAAAAAGTAATTTTATTTGTTTAGTTATAAGTGTAATATTTGTAGAAAGTGTGAAAACATATGTTACAAATGAAGAAAGAAAAACAAAAGAGAGTCGAGCGGCTTTTGTTCGCCCGGCTAGACCGAGCAAGACAGTGTTGACGCGAGCCCTTAGCCGTGCACATCGTATGCTCTTTAGGAGCCCAAAGTTGTGTTTTGTGAATTTGGAGACAGTGTCGCCACGAGCCCTTAGCCGTGCACATCGTATGCTCTATAGGAGCCCAAACTTGTGTTTTGTTAATTTGAAGACAGTGTTGACGCGAGCCCTTAGACGTGCACATCGTATGCTCTTTAGGAGCCCAAAGTTGTGTTTTGTGAATTTGGAGACAGTGTCGCCACGAGCCCTTAGCCGTGCACATCGTATGCTCTATAGGAGCCCAAACTTGTGTTTTGTTAATTTGAAGACAGTGTTGACGCGAGCCCTTAGCCGTGCACATCGTATGCTCTCTAGGAGCCCAAAGTTGTTTTTGTGAATTTTAAGACAGTGTTGCCACGAGCCTCTTGACGTGCACATCGTATGCTCTATAGGAGCCCAAAATTGTTTTGTGTGAATTTGAAGACATTGTTGACGCGAGCCCTTAGCCGTGCACATCGTATGCTCTATAGGAGCCCAAAGTTGTGTTTTGTGAATTTGAAGACAGTGTTGACGCGAGCCCTTAGCCGTGCACATCGTATGCTCTTTAGGAGCCCAAAGTTGTTTTTGTGAATTTTAAGACAGTGTTGATGCGAGCCCTTAGCCGTGCACATCGTATGCTCTAGAGGAGCCCAAAGTTGTGTTTTGTGAATTTTAAGACAGTGTCGCCACGAGCCCTTAGCCGTGCACATCGTATGCTCTATAGGAGCCCAAACTTGTGTTTTGTTAATTTTAAGTGAGTGTTGACGCGAGCCCTTAGCCGTGCACATCGTATGCTCTAGAGGAGCCCAAAGTTGTTTTTGTGAATTTTAAGACAGTGTTGCCACGAGCCTCTTGACGTGCACATCGTATGCTCTTTAGGAGCCCAAAATTGTTTTGTGTGAATTTGAAGAAGATACTAATTTGCTGCCCACCTGCAGGCGTAATTAGTTTAAACTTCGTCATAGATTCGACCAATTCGAATTGACCCAGTCGATCATCTCAACCTCTATTGTTTCACCATCTTCGCTCGCCCTGCCGACGAAAATCCTCTGTCGTCTCAACATCCAGCTCGCCCTGCCGAGAATCTACCATCTACTGAAACTACTTCGACAGACAGATAAGAGTTTTCATTATTATATCATTGCAATCAGAAAACCGCATAAACATTCATTATTTTGTAATAGATTTTATTTGTAATTTAATAGAGTTAAATTTACTATCGTAAGATTAAATAATATTTGTTTTCTTTTTGTTATTAATTAGTTGTTGATAATTTAGTTAATATTAGTAACTTCATTTCTCATTATAAAAGCGTTTAAATTGTTCTTTAATTTAATTAATTGTTTTCATTCTCAAAATTATTAGTTATTTAAGTTATGAAAATTGATTTATGGTATTAGTTAATAAAAGGTTACAATCAAAATGACATGCGATCTGGTATAATTGAATCAGACATTTATTTTCCTTATCCATTTCGGAGCTCTCATCGAAAGGTCCAATAACTATTTCGAGGTTGCTCAAACATAAAATTTGGTCCTCCGGCGGCCGGATCGCACGTCATATCTGGAACCGTTCCTAAATTGATATTATAATTTCTATTTTCTTTTACATTTCATTTTATTTGTTCTAATATTTACTCTTTATAGGCTTTGTTCGTTTTGTATCAAACAAAATAATGACCCCTAAATCAGACCAAAGAAAAAATGAAACTAAATTATTCGATCTTGAATACGAGCTCAATGATTTAGCTGAAGACATATTAGAAACGCGAACCATTGGGTCCAATATCACAACCCGACCCCAAGATAGAAATTTATTAACAGCGCGATTATCACGATTGGATGACACCTTTCATACATTTTTAGAAAAAATTAAAGAGTCCCACTCACTTGCCAAAATTCTTGAAGATAAATCGATAGATCGTTTCAATACTCTTCGTACTGAAACCAGGAAAAATTATTACGAAGCATTGTCTTTTGTGATTGCGGGGGAAGGCGAAATTCCCGCCAACCAATCCGGAAGTGGTGACCACAGTCAGCACTGTGTCGATTCTCACATTAAATTGCCAACCATTAACCTGCCCTCTTTTAGTGGTCTTATTTCTAATTGGGTGTCCTTCAAGGACACGTATTTATCATTAATTCACAATAATGCAAATTTGAGCAATATTCAAAAGTTTCATTATCTGAAGTCAGCCTTAAAAGCTCAGGCACTTCAAACCATCTCGACAATATATTGACCTCCGAAGGTTACGAACAGGCCTGGGATGCTTTACAAAAGAAATATGATAATAAGCGAATCCAAGCCACACACTACCTAGTCAATATGTTCAATTACAAACCTGGTGCCAAATTCGATCTACGTTCCTTAGAAAATTTCTCCGAAGTTGTTTTGGAAAGTGCAGTCGCTTTCCGAAAATTGAATCTTCCGGACCCTTCCGGATTCATATTGTTCACATATTGCTTGAGGCTCCTCGATGCGAAAACTCGCGAGCGATTTGAAACCGACTTTGGATCCAAATCTGAAGTCCCAACTTTCGATGATTTCTCTTCATTTATTCACCGACAATGCTTTCAACTTCAAGCAGATTCGATAACCTCAAATTTCGGGCATAACTCGCAAGGCTCATCAGTCAGTAGGCCCCAAAATATTGCCAAACATGTTTTTATGTCAACGGGTAGTTCTAGCCCGGAAAATATTTGTCCTCTGTGTCAGGAAAAACACCGTTTATATAGATGTCCTCGCTTTCGCTCCCTAGAGCCCAAAGAACGTTTTAATAAAATAAAGCAACTTAAGGTTTGTTCTAATTGCTTGTCGCCAAACCATTATGTTGGTAAATGCACCTCCCCTAGGTCATGCTACCACTGTAAAAAACGGCATCACTCCCTCTTGCATTTTCCTACATCAACAACTAGGTCGACAGGTGGGTCCGATTGTCATTCTTCAGACCGCATTCACTATCCAGAGAACAACGATAAGGTTAAAACGAGTGCGTTAACCGACGAAAAATTAGGTATCAAAACCGACAATAACGAACCCCTGAACGGCTCGGTTTTATCTTCGTCATCCGAGACCGATGTCTCCATCCTTTTGGGGACAGCAATGGCTAGAATAGAAGACAGTAATGGGCAGTTGGTCCCAATCCGTATTTTGATAGATAGTGGGTCACAAAGATCATTTATTTCTTCGGCTTGCGTACGAAGATTAGGACTTGGGACAAGACTTAATTCTCACTCTATGAGGGGTTTCGCGGATAGCCCGATACAGGGAGGGAAGTACGAAACCTCGTGTGTTATAGTGCCTAGAGATCGCAAACAGCCTCGGCTTAAAAGTAACGCTGTAATAATTTCCAAAATTACAGAAAAGGCACCCGTCTGTCCAGTACCGGCCTATATAAATGACCACTTCAAACAATACCCATTAGCGGATAACTCATTTGCGAAACCGGGTCCAATCGATTTCCTATTAGGAGCTGATTTGTTCGGACATATCTTAATGGGTAAATGCGTGAGACGGGACGGATATCCTAGCGCTTTCAAAACTATTTTCGGTTGGGTCATCATGGGACCTATACGATCTTCATCTTCAGTACAAAATACATCCATTTCGCTCTTTTCATCTTACGACCAATCGAAAGAGAGAGCATTGGACAAACCAACGAAAACATTTCAGGAAATCGAAATGATTGCTCCAGTTGTCGAACCAAATCCTCCAAATGTTAAGGCAGAGAGACCTTTTAGTTTAACTCACGCTCGGGAGAACAGCGGGCCTTACAAGGTCCAATCACCATTTAAAAGAGTTTTCTCCACCAGATCTGAGTTGCTCTTATTACACTCCATTACATCGGTTCCCAAAATTAGAACACCGGTTATACAGATTTCCTCTAATGAAAGGAAACCTTTCAAAATTGATTGACGACTACCATGTTTCACCAGCTACATGTGAGTGTCGATATTCTTTACCACTTTTGTATAATTGAAGACAACTCCTACGCAAAACTTCGATTGGAATACGGACGCATCGTCGCCCTTGGAGCTTGGAATTCTAAATGACCATTCCCTGATTGGGCCTAAGTTTCAATTGGATATTAGGCACGCGTCCCTTAATTCCAGACGCTTTCGTTTTATTCTGCCCTCGGACTTATGTCAAATGTTTTTTCGGGTAGTGGTGCATCACAATGCCCTACCTTACCACCAATTTCTATTTTGCAACGGTACTTCACAACCTATTGAGGAGTATCAATTGAATAGATTCCGGCCTTCCGGAATAAATTTCGTTCAGGTAGTGCATACAAATGCCCTACCTTACCAACAATTTTTATATCGTTGCGGTACTTTTCAACCCACTGAGAAGTATCATTTGAATAGACTCCAGTCTTCTGGAATAAATTGCGCCCAGCACCATTATTTCGATACGGATTCCCCATCCGTTACAATGCATGTCCGTTCCTCATCGCCATCCTTAGATCTCCAAGGGATACTCAGGGTGGGCGGTCACTTTAGCAACGGTCCTTTGCCCAGCAACGCAAGACTATTAACAATTCTGACTGTAATAAAACCAATATTACTTCCTCAGTTCCGATACTACATTGAACATTTAGCTGATCAGTTAATTTACCATTACTCTAGAATGTATCTCCACCCCACTCCCCAACTTTTGCATTCACATCAGAACGACATGACTGGGTTGTTTGGGATGTTTCAGCTTGTAGAACTATTCGACATAAATTTGTCCACAAATGTAAAGATGGGACGTACCGATATCGTTCGGAGAATTTCGTTCCTCCAATTGCCAATCTCCCGCCGTCGAGATTTGAGCAAGGATGTCCGTATGCCATTACTAGCGTAGAATATTGTGGTCGTTTTCTTTTAAAATCGTTTTAGCAACCCAATGGCAATTGGCCAAATTCTGACATTTGCATGTTCGTGTCCTTGAGCAGCAGAGCACTAACAAATGTGGAGGTTGATTCATCAACACATTCATCACCTGCCTCCCAATCAATCTAATATCTTGTTTCCCGACTAGGGTTGTCAATCAAACTTCTATGCAAATATCTTTCTTTTGAATTTTTGTGCACAGACAAAAATTGGTGGGCGGTGTGTTAAGGCCAGATAAAGTAGTAACCTTATAAAGTATTAATAGTTTTAATCATAACAAATTAAATAATTTTTTTCTTAAAAGAAAGAACATTATCTTTTCTTATTTTTCACATTTTATTTAATATAATAATTTAAACGTTTAATTTCATAATTCTTTAGAATAATTTAATTTAAAAAGTAATTTTATTTGTTTAGTTATAAGTGTAATATTTGTAGAAAGTGTGAAAACATATGTTACAAATGAAGAGAGAAAAACAAAAGAGAGTCGAGCGGCTTTTGTTCGCCCGGCTAGACCGAGCAAGACAGTGTTGACGCGAGCCCTTAGCCGTGCACATCGTATGCTCTTTAGGAGCCCAAAGTTGTGTTTTGTGAATTTGGAGACAGTGTCGCCACGAGCCCTTAGCCGTGCACATCGTATGCTCTATAGGAGCCCAAACTTGTGTTTTGTTAATTTGAAGACAGTGTTGACGCGAGCCCTTAGCCGTGCACATCGTATGCTCTTTAGGAGCCCAAAGTTGTGTTTTGTGAATTTGGAGACAGTGTCGCCACGAGCCCTTAGCCGTGCACATCGTATGCTCTATAGGAGCCCAAACTTGTGTTTTGTTAATTTGAAGACAGTGTTGACGCGAGCCCTTAGCCGTGCACATCGTATGCTCTCTAGGAGCCCAAAGTTGTTTTTGTGAATTTTAAGACAGTGTTGCCACGAGCCTCTTGACGTGCACATCGTATGCTCTATAGGAGCCCAAAATTGTTTTGTGTGAATTTGAAGACATTGTTGACGCGAGCCCTTAGCCGTGCACATCGTATGCTCTATAGGAGCCCAAAGTTGTGTTTTGTGAATTTGAAGACAGTGTTGACGCGAGCCCTTAGCCGTGCACATCGTATGCTCTTTAGGAGCCCAAAGTTGTTTTTGTGAATTTTAAGACAGTGTTGATGCGAGCCCTTAGCCGTGCACATCGTATGCTCTAGAGGAGCCCAAAGTTGTGTTTTGTGAATTTTAAGACAGTGTCGCCACGAGCCCTTAGCCGTGCACATCGTATGCTCTATAGGAGCCCAAACTTGTGTTTTGTTAATTTTAAGTGAGTGTTGACGCGAGCCCTTAGCCGTGCACATCGTATGCTCTAGAGGAGCCCAAAGTTGTTTTTGTGAATTTTAAGACAGTGTTGCCACGAGCCTCTTGACGTGCACATCGTATGCTCTTTAGGAGCCCAAAATTGTTTTGTGTGAATTTGAAGAAGATACTAATTTGCTGCCCACCTGCAGGCGTAATTAGTTTAAACTTCGTCATAGATTCGACCAATTCGAATTGACCCAGTCGATCATCTCAACCTCTATTGTTTCACCATCTTCGCTCGCCCTGCCGACGAAAATCCTCTGTCGTCTCAACATCCAGCTCGCCCTGCCGAGAATCTACCATCTACTGAAACTACTTCGACAGACAGATAAGAGTTTTCATTATTATATTATTGCAATCAGAAAACCGCATAAACATTCATTATTTTGTAATAGATTTTATTTGTAATTTAATAGAGTTAAATTTACTATCGTAAGATTAAATAATATTTGTTTTCTTTTTGTTATTAATTAGTTGTTGATAATTTAGTTAATATTAGTAACTTCATTTCTCATTATAAAAGCGTTTAAATTGTTCTTTAATTTAATTAATTGTTTTCATTCTCAAAATTATTAGTTATTTAAGTTATGAAAATTGATTTATGGTATTAGTTAATAAAAGGTTACAATCAAAATGACATGCGATCTGGTATAATTGAATCAGACATTTATTTTCCTTATCCATTTCGGAGCTCTCATCGAAAGGTCCAATAACTATTTCGAGGTTGCTCAAACAAATAATACCCCCAAAAATTTAATAAATCAAATTTTTAATAATGACCTACTTAAATACATGAGGAATACTTGAAAAAGTTGTACATTGTTGAGAGGAAGGACTCTGGTCAACTCAGACTAGTATTCCCTTAGTATTTAGGAAAGGCCGAATATCCTAAACACCTAAAAATACTACATTACATTAGACAGAAAAAATCACGAGATAAGCTATAAACTATTTAGATGAAAACCAAAACAAAGCACATCTATTTTAGAATCACTATAGGGAAAGGAGTAATACAGATGGAGCTTTAGAAAAATACTGATACCCTACTGAAAAATATAGGAATATTAAATACTATCCTAAGTACTACAAAATGAAATATCACTGCCTATTTATGAATGATAGAAAATATTAACATCAGCTAATAATAATACCCCCAAAAATTTAATAAATCAAATTTTTAATAATGACCTACTTAAATACATGAGGAATACTTGAAAAAGTTGTACATTGTTGAGAGGAAGGACTCTGGCCAACTCAGACTAGTATTCCCTTAGTATTTAGGAAAGGCAGAATATCCTTAACTCCAAAAAATACTACATTACATTGGACAAAACAAATCACGAGATTGGCTATAAGCTTGAAAGTATTTAGATGAAAACCAAAACGAAGCACAGCTATTTTAGAATCACTATAGGGAAAGGAGTAATACAGATGGAGTTATAGAAAAATACTGATACCCTACTGAAAAATATAGGAATTTAAATACTATCCTAAGGACTATAAAATGAAATATCACTGCCTATTAAAGAAGCGTTGAAAATATAAACATCAGCTAAAAATAATTTCTACCAAAAAATAATAAATTACTCAATCTTCAATATTGACCAACTTTAATACAAGAGGAATACTTGAAAAAGTTGGACAGAGTTGAGAGGTAGGACTCTGGCCAACTCAGACTAGTATTCCCTTAGTATTTAGGAAAGGCAGAATATCCTTAACTCCAAAAAATACTACATTACATTGGACAAAACAAATCACGAGATTGGCTATAAGCTTGAAAGTATTTAGATGAAAACCAAAACGAAGCACAGCTATTTTAGAATCACTATAGGGAAAGGAGTAATACAGATGGAGTTATAGAAAAATACTGATACCCTACTGAAAAATATAGGAATTTAAATACTATCCTAAGGACTATAAAATGAAATATCACTGCCTATTAAAGAAGCGTTGAAAATATAAACATCAGCTAAAAATAATTTCTACCAAAAAATAATAAATTACTCAATCTTCAATATTGACCAACTTTAATACAAGAGGAATACTTGAAAAAGTTGGACAGAGTTGAGAGGTAGGACTCTGGCCAACTCAGACTAGTATTCCCTTAGTATTTAGGAAAGGCCAAATATCCTTAACTCCAAAAAATACTACATTACATTAGACAAAACAAATCACGAGATTGGCTATAAACTTGAAACTGTTTAGATGAAAACCAAAACGAAGCACACCTATTTTAGAATCACTATAGGGAAAGGAGTAATACAGATGGAGCTATAGAAAAATACTGATACCCTAATGAAAAATATAGGAATATGAAATACTATCCTAAGGACTATAAAATGAAATATCACTGGCTATTAAAGAAGCGTAGAAAATATAAACATCAGCTAAAAATAATTTCTACCAAAAAATAATAAATTACTCAATCTTCAATATTGACCAACTTTAATACAAGAGGAATACTTGAAAAAGTTGGACAGAGTTGAGAGGTAGGACTCTGGCCAACTCAGACTAGTATTCCCTTAGTATTTAGGAAAGGCCGAATATCCTAAACACCTAAAAATACTACATTACATTAGAGAGAACAAATCACGAGATAGGCTATAAGATTGAAACTATTTAGATGAAAACAAAAAAAAGCACACCTATTTTAGAATCAATATAGGAAAACGAGTAATACAGATGGAGCTACAGAAAAGTAATGATACCCTACTGAAAAATATAGGAATATTAAATACTATCCTAAGGACTACAAAATGAAATATCACTGCCTATTTAAGAATGATTAAAAATATTAACATCAGCTAACAATGACACCCCCAAAAATTTAATTAAAAAAATTTTGAATGATGACCTACTTAAATGCAAAAGGAATACTTGAAAAAGTTGGAGAGAGTTGAGAGGTAGGACTCTGGCCAACTCAGACTAGTATTCCCTTAGTATTTAGGAAAGGCCGAATACCCTAAACTCCTAAAAATACTACATTACATTAGACAGAACAAATCACGAGATTGGCTATAAGATTGAAACTATTTAGATGAAAACAAAAACAAAGCACACCTATTTTAAAATCAGTATAGGGAAACGAGTAATACAGATGGAGCTACAGAAAAGTACTGATACCCTACTGAAAAATATAGGAATATTAAATACTATCCTAAGGACTACAAAATGAAATATCACTGCCTATTTAAGAATGATAGAAAATATTAACATCAGCTAATAATAATACCCCCAAAAATTTAATAAATCAAATTTTTAATAATGACCTACTTAAATACATGAGGAATACTTGAAAAAGTTGTACATTGTTGAGAGGAAGGACTCTGGTCAACTCAGACTAGTATTCCCTTAGTATTTAGGAAAGGCCGAATATCCTAAACACCTAAAAATACTACATTACATTAGAGAGAACAAATCACGAGATTGGCTATAAGATTAAAACTATTTAGATGAAAACAAAAAAAAGCACACCTATTTTAGAATCAGTATAGGGAAACGAGTAATACAGATGGAGCTACAGAAAAGTAATGATACCCTACTGAAAAATATAGGAATATTAAATACTATCCTAAGGACTATAAAATGAAATATCACTGGCTATTAAAGAAGCGTAGAAAATATAAACATCAGCTAAAAATAATTTCTACCAAAAAATAATAAATTACTCAATCTTCAATATTGACCAACTTTAATACAAGAGGAATACTTGAAAAAGTTGGACAGAGTTGAGAGGTAGGACTCTGGCCAACTCAGACTAGTATTCCCTTAGTATTTAGGAAAGGCCAAATATCCTTAACTCCAAAAAATACTACATTACATTAGACAAAACAAATCACGAGATTGGCTATAAACTTGAAACTGTTTAGATGAAAACCAAAACGAAGCACACCTATTTTAGAATCACTATAGGGAAAGGAGTAATACAGATGGAGCTATAGAAAAATACTGATACCCTAATGAAATATATAGGAATATGAAATACTATCCTAAGGACTATAAAATGAAATATCACTGGCTATTCAAGAAGCGTAGAAAATATAAACATCAGCTAAAAATAATTTCTACCAAAAAATAATAAATTACTCAATCTTCAATATTGACCAACTTTAATACAAGAGGAATACTTGAAAAAGTTGGACAGAGTTGAGAGGTAGGACTCTGGCCAACTCAGAGTAGTATTCCCTTAGTATTTAGGAAAGGCCAAATATCCTTAACTCCAAAAAATACTACATTACATTAGAGAGAACAAATCACGAGATTGGCTATAAGATTAAAACTATTTAGATGAAAACAAAAAAAAGCACACCTATTTTAGAATCAGTATAGGGAAACGAGTAATACAGATGGAGCTACAGAAAAGTAATGATACCCTACTGAAAAATATAGGAATATTAAATACTATCCTAAGGACTATAAAATGAAATATCACAGGCTATTAAAGAAGCGTAGATAATATAAACATCAGCTAAAAATAATTTCTACCAAAAAATAATAAATTACTCAATCTTCAATATTGACCAACTTTAATACAAGAGGAATACTTGAAAAAGTTGGACAGAGTTGAGAGGTAGGACTCTGGCCAACTCAGACTAGTATTCCCTTAGTATTTAGGAAAGGCAGAATATCCTTAACTCCAAAAAATACTACATTACATTAGACAAAACAAATCACGAGATTGGCTATAAGCTTGAAACTATTTAGATGAAAACCAAAACGAAGCACACCTATTTTAGAATCACTATAGGGAAAGGAGTAATACAGATGGAGTTATAGAAAAATACTGATACCCTACTGAAAAATAGAGAAATTTAAATACTATCCTAAGTACTACAAAATGAAATATCATTGCCTATTTATGAATGATAGAAAATATTAACATCAGCTAATAATAATACCCCCAAAAATTTAATAAATCAAATTTTTAATAATGACCTACTTAAATACAAGGGAATACTTGAAAAAGTTGGACAGAGTTGAGAGGTAGGACTCTGGCCAACTCAGACTAGTATTCCCTTAGTATTTAGGAAAGGCCGAATATCCTAAACACCTAAAAATACAACATTCCATTAGACAGAACAAATCACGAGATTGGCTATTAGATTGAAACTATTTAGATGAAAACAAAAAAAAACACACCTATTTTAAAATCAGTATAGGGAAACGAGTAATACAGATGGAGCTACAGAAAAGTACTGATACCCTAATGAAAAATATAGGAATATTAAATACTATCCTAAGGACTATAAAATGAAATATCACTGGCTATTAAAGAAGCGTAGAAAATATAAACATCAGCTAAAAATAATTTCTACCAAAAAAGAATAAATTACTCAATCCTCAATATTGACCAACTTAAATACAAAAGGAATACTTGAAAAAGTTGGAGAGAGTTGAGAGGTAGGACTCTGGCCAACTCAGACTAGTATTCCCTTAGTATTTAGGAAAGGCCGAATATCCTAAACTCCAAAAAATACTACATTACATTAGACAAAACAAATCACGAGATTGGCTATAAACTTGAAACTGTTTAGATGAAAACCAAAACGAAGCACACCTATTTTAGAATCACTATAGGGAAAGGAGTAATACAGATGGAGCTATAGAAAAATACTGATACCCTAATGAAATATATAGGAATATGAAATACTATCCTAAGGACTATAAAATGAAATATCACTGGCTATTAAAGAAGCGTAGAAAATATAAACATCAGCTAAAAATAATTTCTACCAAAAAATAATAAATTACTCAATCTTCAATATTGACCAACTTTAATACAAGAGGAATACTTGAAAAAGTTGGACAGAGTTGAGAGGTAGGACTCTGGCCAACTCAGACTAGTATTCCCTTAGTATTTAGGAAAGGCCAAATATCCTTAACTCCAAAAAATACTACATTACATTAGACAAAACAAATCACGAGATTGGCTATAAACTTGAAACTGTTTAGATGAAAACCAAAACGAAGCACACCTATTTTAGAATCACTATAGGGAAAGGAGTAATACAGATGGAGCTATAGAAAAATACTGATACCCTAATGAAATATATAGGAATATGAAATACTATCCTAAGGACTATAAAATGAAATATCACTGGCTATTAAAGAAGCGTAGAAAATATAAACATCAGCTAAAAATAATTTCTACCAAAAAATAATAAATTACTCAATCTTCAATATTGACCAACTTTAATACAAGAGGAATACTTGAAAAAGTTGGACAGAGTTGAGAGGTAGGACTCTGGCCAACTCAGACTAGTATTCCCTTAGTATTTAGGAAAGGCCAAATATCCTTAACTCCAAAAAATACTACATTACATTAGACAAAACAAATCACGAGATTGGCTATAAACTTGAAACTGTTTAGATGAAAACCAAAACGAAGCACACCTATTTTAGAATCACTATAGGGAAAGGAGTAATACAGATGGAGCTATAGAAAAATACTGATACCCTAATGAAATATATAGGAATATGAAATACTATCCTAAGGACTATAAAATGAAATATCACTGGCTATTAAAGAAGCGTAGAAAATATAAACATCAGCTAAAAATAATTTCTACCAAAAAATAATAAATTACTCAATCTTCAATATTGACCAACTTTAATACAAGAGGAATACTTGAAAAAGTTGGACAGAGTTGAGAGGTAGGACTCTGGCCAACTCAGACTAGTATTCCCTTAGTATTTAGGAAAGGCCGAATATCCTAAACACCTAAAAATACTACATTACATTAGAGAGAACAAATCACGAGATAGGCTATAAGATTGAAACTATTTAGATGAAAACAAAAAAAAGCACACCTATTTTAGAATCAATATAGGAAAACGAGTAATACAGATGGAGCTACAGAAAAGTAATGATACCCTACTGAAAAATATAGGAATATTAAATACTATCCTAAGGACTACAAAATGAAATATCACTGCCTATTTAAGAATGATTAAAAATATTAACATCAGCTAACAATGACACCCCCAAAAATTTAATTAAAAAAATTTTGAATGATGACCTACTTAAATGCAAAAGGAATACTTGAAAAAGTTGGAGAGAGTTGAGAGGTAGGACTCTGGCCAACTCAGACTAGTATTCCCTTAGTATTTAGGAAAGGCCGAATACCCTAAACTCCTAAAAATACTACATTACATTAGACAGAACAAATCACGAGATTGGCTATAAGATTGAAACTATTTAGATGAAAACAAAAACAAAGCACACCTATTTTAAAATCAGTATAGGGAAACGAGTAATACAGATGGAGCTACAGAAAAGTACTGATACCCTACTGAAAAATATAGGAATATTAAATACTATCCTAAGGACTACAAAATGAAATATCACTGCCTATTTAAGAATGATAGAAAATATTAACATCAGCTAATAATAATACCCCCAAAAATTTAATAAATCAAATTTTTAATAATGACCTACTTAAATACATGAGGAATACTTGAAAAAGTTGTACATTGTTGAGAGGAAGGACTCTGGTCAACTCAGACTAGTATTCCCTTAGTATTTAGGAAAGGCCGAATATCCTAAACACCTAAAAATACTACATTACATTAGAGAGAACAAATCACGAGATTGGCTATAAGATTAAAACTATTTAGATGAAAACAAAAAAAAGCACACCTATTTTAGAATCAGTATAGGGAAACGAGTAATACAGATGGAGCTACAGAAAAGTAATGATACCCTACTGAAAAATATAGGAATATTAAATACTATCCTAAGGACTATAAAATGAAATATCACAGGCTATTAAAGAAGCGTAGATAATATAAACATCAGCTAAAAATAGTTTCTACCAAAAAATAATAAATTACTCAATCTTCAATATTGACCAACTTTAATACAAGAGGAATACTTGAAAAAGTTGGACAGAGTTGAGAGGTAGGACTCTGGCCAACTCAGACTAGTATTCCCTTAGTATTTAGGAAAGACAGAATATCCTTAACTCCAAAAAATACTACATTACATTAGACAAAACAAATCACGAGATTGGCTATAAGCTTGAAACTATTTAGATGAAAACCAAAACGAAGCACACCTATTTTAGAATCACTATAGGGAAAGGAGTAATACAGATGGAGTTATAGAAAAATACTGATACCCTACTGAAAAATAGAGAAATTTAAATACTATCCTAAGTACTACAAAATGAAATATCATTGCCTATTTATGAATGATAGAAAATATTAACATCAGCTAATAATAATACCCCCAAAAATTTAATAAATCAAATTTTTAATAATGACCTACTTAAATACAAGGGAATACTTGAAAAAGTTGGACAGAGTTGAGAGGTAGGACTCTGGCCAACTCAGACTAGTATTCCCTTAGTATTTAGGAAAGGCCGAATATCCTAAACACCTAAAAATACAACATTCCATTAGACAGAACAAATCACGAGATTGGCTATTAGATTGAAACTATTTAGATGAAAACAAAAAAAAACACACCTATTTTAAAATCAGTATAGGGAAACGAGTAATACAGATGGAGCTACAGAAAAGTACTGATACCCTAATGAAAAATATAGGAATATTAAATACTATCCTAAGGACTATAAAATGAAATATCACTGGCTATTAAAGAAGCGTAGAAAATATAAACATCAGCTAAAAATAATTTCTACCAAAAAAGAATAAATTACTCAATCCTCAATATTGACCAACTTAAATACAAAAGGAATACTTGAAAAAGTTGGAGAGAGTTGAGAGGTAGGACTCTGGCCAACTCAGACTAGTATTCCCTTAGTATTTAGGAAAGGCCGAATATCCTAAACTCCAAAAAATACTACATTACATTAGACAAAACAAATCACGAGATTGGCTATAAACTTGAAACTGTTTAGATGAAAACCAAAACGAAGCACACCTATTTTAGAATCACTATAGGGAAAGGAGTAATACAGATGGAGCTATAGAAAAATACTGATACCCTAATGAAATATATAGGAATATGAAATACTATCCTAAGGACTATAAAATGAAATATCACTGGCTATTAAAGAAGCGTAGAAAATATAAACATCAGCTAAAAATAATTTCTACCAAAAAATAATAAATTACTCAATCTTCAATATTGACCAACTTTAATACAAGAGGAATACTTGAAAAAGTTGGACAGAGTTGAGAGGTAGGACTCTGGCCAACTCAGACTAGTATTCCCTTAGTATTTAGGAAAGGCCAAATATCCTTAACTCCAAAAAATACTACATTACATTAGACAAAACAAATCACGAGATTGGCTATAAACTTGAAACTGTTTAGATGAAAACCAAAACGAAGCACACCTATTTTAGAATCACTATAGGGAAAGGAGTAATACAGATGGAGCTATAGAAAAATACTGATACCCTAATGAAATATATAGGAATATGAAATACTATCCTAAGGACTATAAAATGAAATATCACTGGCTATTAAAGAAGCGTAGAAAATATAAACATCAGCTAAAAATAATTTCTACCAAAAAATAATAAATTACTCAATCTTCAATATTGACCAACTTTAATACAAGAGGAATACTTGAAAAAGTTGGACAGAGTTGAGAGGTAGGACTCTGGCCAACTCAGAGTAGTATTCCCTTAGTATTTAGGAAAGGCCAAATATCCTTAACTCCAAAAAATACTACATTACATTAGAGAGAACAAATCACGAGATTGGCTATAAGATTAAAACTATTTAGATGAAAACAAAAAAAAGCACACCTATTTTAGAATCAGTATAGGGAAACGAGTAATACAGATGGAGCTACAGAAAAGTAATGATACCCTACTGAAAAATATAGGAATATTAAATACTATCCTAAGGACTATAAAATGAAATATCACTGGCTATTAAAGAAGCGTAGAAAATATAAACATCAGCTAAAAATAATTTCTACCAAAAAAGAATAAATTACTCAATCCTCAATATTGACCAACTTAAATACAAAAGGAATACTTGAAAAAGTTGGAGAGAGTTGAGAGGTAGGACTCTGGCCAACTCAGACTAGTATTCCCTTAGTATTTAGGAAAGGCCGAATATCCTAAACTCCAAAAAATACTACATTACATTAGACAAAACAAATCACGAGATTGGCTATAAACTTGAAACTGTTTAGATGAAAACCAAAACGAAGCACACCTATTTTAGAATCACTATAGGGAAAGGAGTAATACAGATGGAGCTATAGAAAAATACTGATACCCTAATGAAATATATAGGAATATGAAATACTATCCTAAGGACTATAAAATGAAATATCACTGGCTATTAAAGAAGCGTAGAAAATATAAACATCAGCTAAAAATAATTTCTACCAAAAAATAATAAATTACTCAATCTTCAATATTGACCAACTTTAATACAAGAGGAATACTTGAAAAAGTTGGACAGAGTTGAGAGGTAGGACTCTGGCCAACTCAGACTAGTATTCCCTTAGTATTTAGGAAAGGCCGAATATCCTAAACACCTAAAAATACTACATTACATTAGAGAGAACAAATCACGAGATAGGCTATAAGATTGAAACTATTTAGATGAAAACAAAAAAAAGCACACCTATTTTAGAATCAATATAGGAAAACGAGTAATACAGATGGAGCTACAGAAAAGTAATGATACCCTACTGAAAAATATAGGAATATTAAATACTATCCTAAGGACTACAAAATGAAATATCACTGCCTATTTAAGAATGATTAAAAATATTAACATCAGCTAACAATGACACCCCCAAAAATTTAATTAAAAAAATTTTGAATGATGACCTACTTAAATGCAAAAGGAATACTTGAAAAAGTTGGAGAGAGTTGAGAGGTAGGACTCTGGCCAACTCAGACTAGTATTCCCTTAGTATTTAGGAAAGGCCGAATACCCTAAACTCCTAAAAATACTACATTACATTAGACAGAACAAATCACGAGATTGGCTATAAGATTGAAACTATTTAGATGAAAACAAAAACAAAGCACACCTATTTTAAAATCAGTATAGGGAAACGAGTAATACAGATGGAGCTACAGAAAAGTACTGATACCCTACTGAAAAATATAGGAATATTAAATACTATCCTAAGGACTACAAAATGAAATATCACTGCCTATTTAAGAATGATAGAAAATATTAACATCAGCTAATAATAATACCCCCAAAAATTTAATAAATCAAATTTTTAATAATGACCTACTTAAATACATGAGGAATACTTGAAAAAGTTGTACATTGTTGAGAGGAAGGACTCTGGTCAACTCAGACTAGTATTCCCTTAGTATTTAGGAAAGGCCGAATATCCTAAACACCTAAAAATACTACATTACATTAGAGAGAACAAATCACGAGATTGGCTATAAGATTAAAACTATTTAGATGAAAACAAAAAAAAGCACACCTATTTTAGAATCAGTATAGGGAAACGAGTAATACAGATGGAGCTACAGAAAAGTAATGATACCCTACTGAAAAATATAGGAATATTAAATACTATCCTAAGGACTATAAAATGAAATATCACAGGCTATTAAAGAAGCGTAGATAATATAAACATCAGCTAAAAATAGTTTCTACCAAAAAATAATAAATTACTCAATCTTCAATATTGACCAACTTTAATACAAGAGGAATACTTGAAAAAGTTGGACAGAGTTGAGAGGTAGGACTCTGGCCAACTCAGACTAGTATTCCCTTAGTATTTAGGAAAGACAGAATATCCTTAACTCCAAAAAATACTACATTACATTAGACAAAACAAATCACGAGATTGGCTATAAGCTTGAAACTATTTAGATGAAAACCAAAACGAAGCACACCTATTTTAGAATCACTATAGGGAAAGGAGTAATACAGATGGAGTTATAGAAAAATACTGATACCCTACTGAAAAATAGAGAAATTTAAATACTATCCTAAGTACTACAAAATGAAATATCATTGCCTATTTATGAATGATAGAAAATATTAACATCAGCTAATAATAATACCCCCAAAAATTTAATAAATCAAATTTTTAATAATGACCTACTTAAATACAAGGGAATACTTGAAAAAGTTGGACAGAGTTGAGAGGTAGGACTCTGGCCAACTCAGACTAGTATTCCCTTAGTATTTAGGAAAGGCCGAATATCCTAAACACCTAAAAATACAACATTCCATTAGACAGAACAAATCACGAGATTGGCTATTAGATTGAAACTATTTAGATGAAAACAAAAAAAAACACACCTATTTTAAAATCAGTATAGGGAAACGAGTAATACAGATGGAGCTACAGAAAAGTACTGATACCCTAATGAAAAATATAGGAATATTAAATACTATCCTAAGGACTATAAAATGAAATATCACTGGCTATTAAAGAAGCGTAGAAAATATAAACATCAGCTAAAAATAATTTCTACCAAAAAAGAATAAATTACTCAATCCTCAATATTGACCAACTTAAATACAAAAGGAATACTTGAAAAAGTTGGAGAGAGTTGAGAGGTAGGACTCTGGCCAACTCAGACTAGTATTCCCTTAGTATTTAGGAAAGGCCGAATATCCTAAACTCCAAAAAATACTACATTACATTAGACAAAACAAATCACGAGATTGGCTATAAACTTGAAACTGTTTAGATGAAAACCAAAACGAAGCACACCTATTTTAGAATCACTATAGGGAAAGGAGTAATACAGATGGAGCTATAGAAAAATACTGATACCCTAATGAAATATATAGGAATATGAAATACTATCCTAAGGACTATAAAATGAAATATCACTGGCTATTAAAGAAGCGTAGAAAATATAAACATCAGCTAAAAATAATTTCTACCAAAAAATAATAAATTACTCAATCTTCAATATTGACCAACTTTAATACAAGAGGAATACTTGAAAAAGTTGGACAGAGTTGAGAGGTAGGACTCTGGCCAACTCAGACTAGTATTCCCTTAGTATTTAGGAAAGGCCAAATATCCTTAACTCCAAAAAATACTACATTACATTAGACAAAACAAATCACGAGATTGGCTATAAACTTGAAACTGTTTAGATGAAAACCAAAACGAAGCACACCTATTTTAGAATCACTATAGGGAAAGGAGTAATACAGATGGAGCTATAGAAAAATACTGATACCCTAATGAAATATATAGGAATATGAAATACTATCCTAAGGACTATAAAATGAAATATCACTGGCTATTAAAGAAGCGTAGAAAATATAAACATCAGCTAAAAATAATTTCTACCAAAAAATAATAAATTACTCAATCTTCAATATTGACCAACTTTAATACAAGAGGAATACTTGAAAAAGTTGGACAGAGTTGAGAGGTAGGACTCTGGCCAACTCAGAGTAGTATTCCCTTAGTATTTAGGAAAGGCCAAATATCCTTAACTCCAAAAAATACTACATTACATTAGAGAGAACAAATCACGAGATTGGCTATAAGATTAAAACTATTTAGATGAAAACAAAAAAAAGCACACCTATTTTAGAATCAGTATAGGGAAACGAGTAATACAGATGGAGCTACAGAAAAGTAATGATACCCTACTGAAAAATATAGGAATATTAAATACTATCCTAAGGACTATAAAATGAAATATCACAGGCTATTAAAGAAGCGTAGATAATATAAACATCAGCTAAAAATAATTTCTACCAAAAAATAATAAATTACTCAATCTTCAATATTGACCAACTTTAATACAAGAGGAATACTTGAAAAAGTTGGACAGAGTTGAGAGGTAGGACTCTGGCCAACTCAGACTAGTATTCCCTTAGTATTTAGGAAAGGCAGAATATCCTTAACTCCAAAAAATACTACATTACATTAGACAAAACAAATCACGAGATTGGCTATAAGCTTGAAACTATTTAGATGAAAACCAAAACGAAGCACACCTATTTTAGAATCACTATAGGGAAAGGAGTAATACAGATGGAGTTATAGAAAAATACTGATACCCTACTGAAAAATAGAGAAATTTAAATACTATCCTAAGTACTACAAAATGAAATATCATTGCCTATTTATGAATGATAGAAAATATTAACATCAGCTAATAATAATACCCCCAAAAATTTAATAAATCAAATTTTTAATAATGACCTACTTAAATACAAGGGAATACTTGAAAAAGTTGGACAGAGTTGAGAGGTAGGACTCTGGCCAACTCAGACTAGTATTCCCTTAGTATTTAGGAAAGGCCGAATATCCTAAACACCTAAAAATACAACATTCCATTAGACAGAACAAATCACGAGATTGGCTATTAGATTGAAACTATTTAGATGAAAACAAAAAAAAACACACCTATTTTAAAATCAGTATAGGGAAACGAGTAATACAGATGGAGCTACAGAAAAGTACTGATACCCTAATGAAAAATATAGGAATATTAAATACTATCCTAAGGACTATAAAATGAAATATCACTGGCTATTAAAGAAGCGTAGAAAATATAAACATCAGCTAAAAATAATTTCTACCAAAAAAGAATAAATTACTCAATCCTCAATATTGACCAACTTAAATACAAAAGGAATACTTGAAAAAGTTGGACAGAGTTGAGAGGTAGGACTCTGGCCAACTCAGACTAGTATTCCCTTAGTATTTAGGAAAGGCCAAATATCCTTAACTCCAAAAAATACTACATTACATTAGACAAAACAAATCACGAGATTGGCTATAAACTTGAAACTGTTTAGATGAAAACCAAAACGAAGCACACCTATTTTAGAATCACTATAGGGAAAGGAGTAATACAGATGGAGCTATAGAAAAATACTGATACCCTAATGAAATATATAGGAATATGAAATACTATCCTAAGGACTATAAAATGAAATATCACTGGCTATTCAAGAAGCGTAGAAAATATAAACATCAGCTAAAAATAATTTCTACCAAAAAATAATAAATTACTCAATCTTCAATATTGACCAACTTTAATACAAGAGGAATACTTGAAAAAGTTGGACAGAGTTGAGAGGTAGGACTCTGGCCAACTCAGAGTAGTATTCCCTTAGTATTTAGGAAAGGCCAAATATCCTTAACTCCAAAAAATACTACATTACATTAGAGAGAACAAATCACGAGATTGGCTATAAGATTAAAACTATTTAGATGAAAACAAAAAAAAGCACACCTATTTTAGAATCAGTATAGGGAAACGAGTAATACAGATGGAGCTACAGAAAAGTAATGATACCCTACTGAAAAATATAGGAATATTAAATACTATCCTAAGGACTATAAAATGAAATATCACAGGCTATTAAAGAAGCGTAGATAATATAAACATCAGCTAAAAATAATTTCTACCAAAAAATAATAAATTACTCAATCTTCAATATTGACCAACTTTAATAAAAGAGGAATACTTGAAAAAGTTGGACAGAGTTGAGAGGTAGGACTCTGGCCAACTCAGACTAGTATTCCCTTAGTATTTAGGAAAGGCAGAATATCCTTAACTCCAAAAAATACTACATTACATTAGACAAAACAAATCACGAGATTGGCTATAAGCTTGAAACTATTTAGATGAAAACCAAAACGAAGCACACCTATTTTAGAATCACTATAGGGAAAGGAGTAATACAGATGGAGTTATAGAAAAATACTGATACCCTACTGAAAAATAGAGAAATTTAAATACTATCCTAAGTACTACAAAATGAAATATCATTGCCTATTTATGAATGATAGAAAATATTAACATCAGCTAATAATAATACCCCCAAAAATTTAATAAATCAAATTTTTAATAATGACCTACTTAAATACAAGGGAATACTTGAAAAAGTTGGACAGAGTTGAGAGGTAGGACTCTGGCCAACTCAGAGTAGTATTCCCTTAGTATTTAGGAAAGGCCGAATATCCTAAACACCTAAAAATACAACATTCCATTAGACAGAACAAATCACGAGATTGGCTATTAGATTGAAACTATTTAGATGAAAACAAAAAAAAACACACCTATTTTAAAATCAGTATAGGGAAACGAGTAATACAGATGGAGCTACAGAAAAGTACTGATACCCTAATGAAAAATATAGGAATATTAAATACTATCCTAAGGACTATAAAATGAAATATCACTGGCTATTAAAGAAGCGTAGAAAATATAAACATCAGCTAAAAATAATTTCTACCAAAAAAGAATAAATTACTCAATCCTCAATATTGACCAACTTAAATACAAAAGGAATACTTGAAAAAGTTGTACATTGTTGAGAGGAAGGACTCTGGCCAACTCAGACTAGTATTCCCTTAGTATTTAGGAAAGGCCAAATATCCTTAACTCCAAAAAATACTACATTACATTAGACAAAACAAATCACGAGATTGGCTATAAACTTGAAACTGTTTAGATGAAAACCAAAACGAAGCACACCTATTTTAGAATCACTATAGGGAAAGGAGTAATACAGATGGAGCTATAGAAAAATACTGATACCCTAATGAAATATATAGGAATATGAAATACTATCCTAAGGACTATAAAATGAAATATCACTGGCTATTAAAGAAGCGTAGAAAATATAAACATCAGCTAAAAATAATTTCTACCAAAAAATAATAAATTACTCAATCTTCAATATTGACCAACTTTAATACAAGAGGAATACTTGAAAAAGTTGGACAGAGTTGAGAGGTAGGACTCTGGCCAACTCAGACTAGTATTCCCTTAGTATTTAGGAAAGGCCAAATATCCTTAACTCCAAAAAATACTACATTACATTAGACAAAACAAATCACGAGATTGGCTATAAACTTGAAACTGTTTAGATGAAAACCAAAACGAAGCACACCTATTTTAGAATCACTATAGGGAAAGGAGTAATACAGATGGAGCTATAGAAAAATACTGATACCCTAATGAAATATATAGGAATATGAAATACTATCCTAAGGACTATAAAATGAAATATCACTGGCTATTAAAGAAGCGTAGAAAATATAAACATCAGCTAAAAATAATTTCTACCAAAAAATAATAAATTACTCAATCTTCAATATTGACCAACTTTAATACAAGAGGAATACTTGAAAAAGTTGGACAGAGTTGAGAGGTAGGACTCTGGCCAACTCAGACTAGTATTCCCTTAGTATTTAGAAAAGGCCGAATATCCTAAACTCCTAAAAATACTACATTACATTAGACAGAAAAAATCACGAGATAAGCTATAAACTATTTAGATGAAAACCAAAACAAAGCACATCTATTTTAGAATCACTATAGGGAAAGGAGTAATATAGATGGAGCTATAGAAAAGTACTGATACCCTACTGAAAAATATAGGAATATTAAATACTATCCTAAGGACTACAAAATGAAATATCACTGCCTATTTAAGAATGATAGAAAATATTAACATCAGCTAATAATAATACCCCCAAAAATTTAATAAATCAAATTTTTAATAATGACCTACTTAAATACATGAGGAATACTTGAAAAAGTTGGACAGAGTTGAGAGGTAGGACTCTGGCCAACTCAGACTAGTATTCCCTTAGTATTTAGGAAAGGCCGAATACCCTAAACTCCTAAAAATACTACATTACATTAGAGAGAACAAA
The DNA here is from genome assembly GCA_964056705.1 of Troilus luridus. Lineage (NCBI taxonomy): Eukaryota > Metazoa > Arthropoda > Insecta > Hemiptera > Pentatomidae > Troilus > Troilus luridus. Next base: position 12,614,025 of record OZ057412.1, read on the forward strand.
TCACGAGATAGGCTATAAGATTGAAACTATTTAGATGAAAACAAAAAAAAGCACACCTATTTTAGAATCAATATAGGAAAACGAGTAATACAGATGGAGCTACAGAAAAGTAATGATACCCTACTGAAAAATATAGGAATATTAAATACTATCCTAAGGACTACAAAATGAAATATCACTGCCTATTTAAGAATGATTAAAAATATTAACATCAGCTAACAATGACACCCCCAAAAATTTAATTAAAAAAATTTTGAATGATGACCTACTTAAATGCAAAAGGAATACTTGAAAAAGTTGGACAGAGTTGAGAGGTAGGACTCTGGCCAACTCAGACTAGTATTCCCTTAGTATTTAGGAAAGGCCGAATACCCTAAACTCCTTAAAATACTACATTACATTAGACAGAACAAATCACGAGATTGGCTATAAGATTGAAACTATTTAGATGAAAACAAAAACAAAGCACACCTATTTTAAAATCAGTATAGGGAAACGAGTAATACAGATGGAGCTACAGAAAAGTACTGATACCCTACTGAAAAATATAGGAATATTAAATACTATCCTAAGGACTACAAAATGAAATATCACTGCCTATTTAAGAATGATAGAAAATATTAACATCAGCTAATAATAATGTTAAGGCCAGATAAAGTAGTAACCTTATAAAGTATTAATAGTTTCAATCATAACAAATTAAATAATTTTTTTCTTAAAAGAAAGAACATTATCTTTTCTTATTTTTCACATTTTATTTAATATAATAATTTAAACGTTTAATTTCATAATTCTTTAGAATAATTTAATTTAAAAAGTAATTTTATTTGTTTAGTTATAAGTGTAATATTTGTAGAAAGTGTGAAAACATATGTTACAAATGAAGAAAGAAAAACAAAAGAGAGTCGAGCGGCTTTTGTTCGCCCGGCTAGACCGAGCAAGACAGTGTTGACGCGAGCCCTTAGCCGTGCACATCGTATGCTCTTTAGGAGCCCAAAGTTGTGTTTTGTGAATTTGGAGACAGTGTCGCCACGAGCCCTTAGCCGTGCACATCGTATGCTCTATAGGAGCCCAAACTTGTGTTTTGTTAATTTGAAGACAGTGTTGACGCGAGCCCTTAGACGTGCACATCGTATGCTCTTTAGGAGCCCAAAGTTGTGTTTTGTGAATTTGGAGACAGTGTCGCCACGAGCCCTTAGCCGTGCACATCGTATGCTCTATAGGAGCCCAAACTTGTGTTTTGTTAATTTGAAGACAGTGTTGACGCGAGCCCTTAGCCGTGCACATCGTATGCTCTCTAGGAGCCCAAAGTTGTTTTTGTGAATTTTAAGACAGTGTTGCCACGAGCCTCTTGACATGCACATCGTATGCTCTATAGGAGCCCAAAATTGTTTTGTGTGAATTTGAAGACATTGTTGACGCGAGCCCTTAGCCGTGCACATCGTATGCTCTATAGGAGCCCAAAGTTGTGTTTTGTGAATTTGAAGACAGTGTTGACGCGAGCCCTTAGCCGTGCACATCGTATGCTCTTTAGGAGCCCAAAGTTGTTTTTGTGAATTTTAAGACAGTGTTGATGCGAGCCCTTAGCCGTGCACATCGTATGCTCTAGAGGAGCCCAAAGTTGTGTTTTGTGAATTTTAAGACAGTGTCGCCACGAGCCCTTAGCCGTGCACATCGTATGCTCTATAGGAGCCCAAACTTGTGTTTTGTTAATTTTAAGTGAGTGTTGACGCGAGCCCTTAGCCGTGCACATCGTATGCTCTAGAGGAGCCCAAAGTTGTTTTTGTGAATTTTAAGACAGTGTTGCCACGAGCCTCTTGACGTGCACATCGTATGCTCTTTAGGAGCCCAAAATTGTTTTGTGTGAATTTGAAGAAGATACTAATTTGCTGCCCACCTGCAGGCGTAATTAGTTTAAACTTCGTCATAGATTCGACCAATTCGAATTGACCCAGTCGATCATCTCAACCTCTATTGTTTCACCATCTTCGCTCGCCCTGCCGACGAAAATCCTCTGTCGTCTCAACATCCAGCTCGCCCTGCCGAGAATCTACCATCTACTGAAACTACTTCGACAGACAGATAAGAGTTTTCATTATTATATCATTGCAATCAGAAAACCGCATAAACATTCATTATTTTGTAATAGATTTTATTTGTAATTTAATAGAGTTAAATTTACTATCGTAAGATTAAATAATATTTGTTTTCTTTTTGTTATTAATTAGTTGTTGATAATTTAGTTAATATTAGTAACTTCATTTCTCATTATAAAAGCGTTTAAATTGTTCTTTAATTTAATTAATTGTTTTCATTCTCAAAATTATTAGTTATTTAAGTTATGAAAATTGATTTATGGTATTAGTTAATAAAAGGTTACAATCAAAATGACATGCGATCTGGTATAATTGAATCAGACATTTATTTTCCTTATCCATTTCGGAGCTCTCATCGAAAGGTCCAATAACTATTTCGAGGTTGCTCAAACATAAAATTTGGTCCTCCGGCGGCCGGATCGCACGTCATATCTGGAACCGTTCCTAAATTGATATTATAATTTCTATTTTCTTTTACATTTCATTTTATTTGTTCTAATATTTACTCTTTATAGGCTTTGTTCGTTTTGTATCAAACAAAATAATGACCCCTAAATCAGACCAAAGAAAAAATGAAACTAAATTATTCGATCTTGAATACGAGCTCAATGATTTAGCTGAAGACATATTAGAAACGCGAACCATTGGGTCCAATATCACAACCCGACCCCAAGATAGAAATTTATTAACAGCGCGATTATCACGATTGGATGACACCTTTCATACATTTTTAGAAAAAATTAAAGAGTCCCACTCACTTGCCAAAATTCTTGAAGATAAATCGATAGATCGTTTCAATACTCTTCGTACTGAAACCAGGAAAAATTATTACGAAGCATTGTCTTTTGTGATTGCGGGGGAAGGCGAAATTCCCGCCAACCAATCCGGAAGTGGTGACCACAGTCAGCACTGTGTCGATTCTCACATTAAATTGCCAACCATTAACCTGCCCTCTTTTAGTGGTCTTATTTCTAATTGGGTGTCCTTCAAGGACACGTATTTATCATTAATTCACAATAATGCAAATTTGAGCAATATTCAAAAGTTTCATTATCTGAAGTCAGCCTTAAAAGCTCAGGCACTTCAAACCATCTCGACAATATATTGACCTCCGAAGGTTACGAACAGGCCTGGGATGCTTTACAAAAGAAATATGATAATAAGCGAATCCAAGCCACACACTACCTAGTCAATATGTTCAATTACAAACCTGGTGCCAAATTCGATCTACGTTCCTTAGAAAATTTCTCCGAAGTTGTTTTGGAAAGTGCAGTCGCTTTCCGAAAATTGAATCTTCCGGACCCTTCCGGATTCATATTGTTCACATATTGCTTGAGGCTCCTCGATGCGAAAACTCGCGAGCGATTTGAAACCGACTTTGGATCCAAATCTGAAGTCCCAACTTTCGATGATTTCTCTTCATTTATTCACCGACAATGCTTTCAACTTCAAGCAGATTCGATAACCTCAAATTTCGGGCATAACTCGCAAGGCTCATCAGTCAGTAGGCCCCAAAATATTGCCAAACATGTTTTTATGTCAACGGGTAGTTCTAGCCCGGAAAATATTTGTCCTCTGTGTCAGGAAAAACACCGTTTATATAGATGTCCTCGCTTTCGCTCCCTAGAGCCCAAAGAACGTTTTAATAAAATAAAGCAACTTAAGGTTTGTTCTAATTGCTTGTCGCCAAACCATTATGTTGGTAAATGCACCTCCCCTAGGTCATGCTACCACTGTAAAAAACGGCATCACTCCCTCTTGCATTTTCCTACATCAACAACTAGGTCGACAGGTGGGTCCGATTGTCATTCTTCAGACCGCATTCACTATCCAGAGAACAACGATAAGGTTAAAACGAGTGCGTTAACCGACGAAAAATTAGGTATCAAAACCGACAATAACGAACCCCTGAACGGCTCGGTTTTATCTTCGTCATCCGAGACCGATGTCTCCATCCTTTTGGGGACAGCAATGGCTAGAATAGAAGACAGTAATGGGCAGTTGGTCCCAATCCGTATTTTGATAGATAGTGGGTCACAAAGATCATTTATTTCTTCGGCTTGCGTACGAAGATTAGGACTTGGGACAAGACTTAATTCTCACTCTATGAGGGGTTTCGCGGATAGCCCGATACAGGGAGGGAAGTACGAAACCTCGTGTGTTATAGTGCCTAGAGATCGCAAACAGCCTCGGCTTAAAAGTAACGCTGTAATAATTTCCAAAATTACAGAAAAGGCACCCGTCTGTCCAGTACCGGCCTATATAAATGACCACTTCAAACAATACCCATTAGCGGATAACTCATTTGCGAAACCGGGTCCAATCGATTTCCTATTAGGAGCTGATTTGTTCGGACATATCTTAATGGGTAAATGCGTGAGACGGGACGGATATCCTAGCGCTTTCAAAACTATTTTCGGTTGGGTCATCATGGGACCTATACGATCTTCATCTTCAGTACAAAATACATCCATTTCGCTCTTTTCATCTTACGACCAATCGAAAGAGAGAGCATTGGACAAACCAACGAAAACATTTCAGGAAATCGAAATGATTGCTCCAGTTGTCGAACCAAATCCTCCAAATGTTAAGGCAGAGAGACCTTTTAGTTTAACTCACGCTCGGGAGAACAGCGGGCCTTACAAGGTCCAATCACCATTTAAAAGAGTTTTCTCCACCAGATCTGAGTTGCTCTTATTACACTCCATTACATCGGTTCCCAAAATTAGAACACCGGTTATACAGATTTCCTCTAATGAAAGGAAACCTTTCAAAATTGATTGACGACTACCATGTTTCACCAGCTACATGTGAGTGTCGATATTCTTTACCACTTTTGTATAATTGAAGACAACTCCTACGCAAAACTTCGATTGGAATACGGACGCATCGTCGCCCTTGGAGCTTGGAATTCTAAATGACCATTCCCTGATTGGGCCTAAGTTTCAATTGGATATTAGGCACGCGTCCCTTAATTCCAGGCGCTTTCGTTTTATTCTGCCCTCGGACTTATGTCAAATGTTTTTTCGGGTAGTGGTGCATCACAATGCCCTACCTTACCACCAATTTCTATTTTGCAACGGTACTTCACAACCTATTGAGGAGTATCAATTGAATAGATTCCGGCCTTCCGGAATAAATTTCGTTCAGGTAGTGCATACAAATGCCCTACCTTACCAACAATTTTTATATCGTTGCGGTACTTTTCAACCCACTGAGAAGTATCATTTGAATAGACTCCAGCCTTCTGGAATAAATTGCGCCCAGCACCATTATTTCGATACGGATTCCCCATCCGTTACAATGCATGTCCGTTCCTCATCGCCATCCTTAGATCTCCAAGGGATACTCAGGGTGGGCGGTCACTTTAGCAACGGTCCTTTGCCCAGCAACGCAAGACTATTAACAATTCTGACTGTAATAAAACCAATATTACTTCCTCAGTTCCGATACTACATTGAACATTGAACAACTCCAAAAAATACTACATTACATTAGGCAGAACAAATCACGAGATTGGCTATAAGCTTGAAACTATTTAGATGAAAACCAAAACGAAGCACATCTATTTTAGAATCACTATAGGGAAAGGAGTAATATAGATGGAGCTATAGAAAAGTACTGATACCCTACTGAAAAATATAGGAATATTAAATACTATCCTAAGGACTACAAAATGAAATATCACTGCCTATTTAAGAATGATAGAAAATATTAACATCAGCTAATAATAATACCCCCAAAAATTTAATAAATCAAATTTTTAATAATGACCTACTTAAATACATGAGGAATACTTGAAAAAGTTGTACATTGTTAAGAGGAAGGACTCTGGCCAACTCAGACTAGTATTCCCTTAGTATTGTTACGGTCAGAGCGGGAAGTAGGACCGGCTTCTGATCTGCCTAGAGCGGATTAGGCAAACAATGGGATTAAGCGGAAGGGATTATAGAATGGCGTAGAGCCTTCTAGATCAGTCTAGGTGGTCCTCGTCCGTGTTCCGAGTAATGCCCCACCACGACCTACCTTGCCTATATAAAAAGGACAGCGTTTTCGGCCGCGGCAGTCAGTATTAAGACGAGTAGTAATAAGCAGTGAAGTAATAAGCCAGTGAGTAGCAGTCGTTAACTAGTGATAGTGCGTGAGTTACAGTGAGTTAGTATCAGTCTGTAATAAGTGCTTAGTGAGCAACAGTGACAATTAGTGGCCGTGTAATAAGTGTAATAAACTGTGTGGCAGTTTGTCATATTTGGAGAGTCTTACGGTCGGTGGACTTTAGTTAGCGAACTGTAAGTGTTAATTTGTAATTGTAAACTATAGTGTAATATTATTGTATTTGTACAAATAGATATATAAATAGTTTAGTTATTTATTATTAACAATATCTTATATTGTTTGTATATTATCTTAGAAATTAGATAACATTTAGTAGAATATTGTTATTGAAAATTGATATTAGTTTAATAATTTAACTGTTTTAAATAATCTCATTGTATTCTTGTTAATTTGTTAATAAATATTAGATTCTTGAATTAAGTAATAGTTTAGTCCATTTTACACCTAGTAGCCCGTAACAAATTGGTGTCAGAAGTGGGATATTTTGTGTAATTGTTATTATTTTGTAATTATTGGGCTACTGTATGAAAAATGGCTTCTCAAAGTCTTAAATTAATGGATTTAAAAGTTGCAGATTTAAAACGGGAATTAGAAGAACGAGATCTGGATTCTTCCGGAAATAAAAGTGTACTGCAACATCGCTTGCGTCAATTTTTTGTAGAGTTAGGGGAAAATCCAGATGACGTTCTGTTGGAAACTGATTTAAGCAAGTTGTCTGCAACTTTTAAAAATGAATTAAGCACTGTTAAAAATGAGCTAGGTAATGAGTTAAGCAATGTAGAAAATAAGCTAGGTAATTTACAAAATGAGTTAAGCAATGTAGAAAATAAACTAGAGTCTAAATTAGGCACATTAGAGACTAAGTTAATGGAAAGTGTTGAGAATAAGTTAGCCGATGTAGATAATAAAGTAGCTGATGTAGAATCTAGGTTAGGAGAAAAATTGAATTCAATTGAAAGCAAACTTAGGCAAAGAGTAGAGGCTCTAGAGGGACGTATGAGCAACCCACCGACGAACGACACCGACCGTTCCCCCGAGGCCAGTCTTCATAAAACTATTCTGCCCGCCAATAATGGGACGCCACCAGCTCACAACACCATTCCAGTATTCGACGGAAAGACGCCGTGGGAGGACTACATGACTCTCTTCGAGACAGCGGCTTCGATCCACGGGTGGTCACAGGAGACCCAAGCTTCAGCGTTGTGCCTGGCCTTGCGTGGAGACGCCTTGGGAGTTCTGCAGGGGATACCCATGTCGGAGCGGTCCAACTACGGGGAGCTGATCAGAAGACTGGAGATGCGTTTCGGCCACCGCCACATGGACCAGCTGTATCGCTCACAGCTGAGAAGCAGGGTCCAGAAGACCAACGAGACGCTGCAGGAATTTGAAGCGGATATTGCCCGGCTGGTGAGGAACGCCTACCCATCGGTCACCGACTATGTCTACGAGAGTTTGGCTGTCGACAAATTCCTGGATGGACTTCGGGACCCAGAGACACAACAAGCAGTGAAGCTCGCTCGGCCGAAAACTTTGGGAGACGCATTATCCCAGGCCATGGAGTTCGAGGCTGTTAGGCAGTCTGTACGGGGTCATGGGCGAGTTAGAGCAGCAGAAGCGGTGCCTAATGTGATCCCTAGCATCGAAGACATAGTGACGAAAGTTTTGGAGGCTCTCAGGACCCATAAGAAGGAGATACGCTGTTGGGGCTGCGGCCAGCTTGGACATCCTAGAAGCAAATGTCCAACCCGTAACGTCAAAGCCCCCAGGAAGGCCATCAGAGTTGCGTCGATAGGAAGCAGAACGAACAGCTTCTACGTTGATGGGATGGTGAACGGGCGGCTGCGAAGCCTTCTAGTGGATACCGGCGCGAGCATGACAATCGTGAACTCCAAGACACTTCCAGCTGAGAAGATCTTACCAACAACTTGGGCATTACGGACTGCCACGGGACAGCCAGCCAAGGTCTACGGGGAGACAGTTGCCACCTTCATCATCGGGGGTCAACATCTGAAGCACCGCGCTCTCGTGGCAGAGATCGATGAAGATGTCATATTGGGCATGGACTTCCTGATGGCATACGGGATCAAGCTGGACATGTCGAGAGGTGTGCTGACGATGGGAGACGAAGAAGTCATCCTTCGGCAGGTTCGTGCAAACATCCAGGGAGCCAGTGACAGAATGAAGGAGCGTTACGACATCAGGGCAGAGAAAGGTGGATTCCAACCTGGAGATTTGGTCTGGCTACATGATCCTCGAAGAAGGCGAGGCTACACACCTAAACTTCAGAACTCCTGGGATGGCCCGTTTGAGATCATCAATAGGATAAACGACGTCATCTATAGGATCAGAAAGCAGCCAAAAGGAAAACCTAGGGTAGTCCATTTTAATAGACTGGCCCCATACAAAGGAGACCATGGCCCGACAAAAGACCAGCAAGTCAGGTACCTCAACAACGTGGAGGCCAGTAAGGTATCAGTTGCACAACCTAAGGTACAAGGTTCCCGTGGAGTAACTCAGGCAGTATACAGAGATATCTTCTCGTTACCCGCGGACTATTCTCTGGCCCATTGTGTAGCCGAAGATCTGAGGACTTCCCGAGGGATTGCAACCGTCTTCAGGAAGAAGTTTGCTGGAACTGAGGAACTGGAACGCCAAGGACCACGCGTCGGGAAAGCACTCCACCATACGCACGAAGGGCGACACCTGTTCTACTTAGTTACCAAGTGTGCTACTGATCAGAAGCCCACATATGACGCACTGCGGCGAAGCCTCGACGACCTGCGGAGTAAGCTTCTGAGACTACGTGTCACCAAGCTCGCGATCCCTAAGTTGGGCTGTGGATATGACGGCCTGGAGTGGAAGGTTGTCAGGAACATGCTTGAACAGATATTCGCCAACACTGGAGTCGCCATATTGGTGTGCACGTTCAACCCCTGGAAAGGAAATGCGTCTCCATCGAGGGAAGCTCATGACCGCCCGATTTCTCCGGACTATGCTCTGGGGCAGAGCACTTTTAAGGAGGGGGCAGTGTTACGGTCAGAGCGGGAAGTAGGACCGGCTTCTGATCTGCCTAGAGCGGATTAGGCAAACAATGGGATTAAGCGGAAGGGATTATAGAATGGCGTAGAGCCTTCTAGATCAGTCTAGGTGGTCCTCGTCCGTGTTCCGAGTAATGCCCCACCACGACCTACCTTGCCTATATAAAAAGGACAGCGTTTTCGGCCGCGGCAGTCAGTATTAAGACGAGTAGTAATAAGCAGTGAAGTAATAAGCCAGTGAGTAGCAGTCGTTAACTAGTGATAGTGCGTGAGTTACAGTGAGTTAGTATCAGTCTGTAATAAGTGCTTAGTGAGCAACAGTGACAATTAGTGGCCGTGTAATAAGTGTAATAAACTGTGTGGCAGTTTGTCATATTTGGAGAGTCTTACGGTCGGTGGACTTTAGTTAGCGAACTGTAAGTGTTAATTTGTAATTGTAAACTATAGTGTAATATTATTGTATTTGTACAAATAGATATATAAATAGTTTAGTTATTTATTATTAACAATATCTTATATTGTTTGTATATTATCTTAGAAATTAGATAACATTTAGTAGAATATTGTTATTGAAAATTGATATTAGTTTAATAATTTAACTGTTTTAAATAATCTCATTGTATTCTTGTTAATTTGTTAATAAATATTAGATTCTTGAATTAAGTAATAGTTTAGTCCATTTTACACCTAGTAGCCCGTAACAGTATTTAGGAAAGGCCGAATATCCTAAACACCTAAAAATACTACATTACATTAGAGAGAACAAATCACGAGATAGGCTATAAGATTGAAACTATTTAGATGAAAACAAAAAAAAGCACACCTATTTTAGAATCAATATAGGAAAACGAGTAATACAGATGGAGCTACAGAAAAGTAATGATACCCTACTGAAAAATATAGGAATATTAAATACTATCCTAAGGACTACAAAATGAAATATCACTGCCTATTTAAGAATGATTAAAAATATTAACATCAGCTAACAATGACACCCCCAAAAATTTAATTAAAAAAATTTTGAATGATGACCTACTTAAATGCAAAAGGAATACTTGAAAAAGTTGGAGAGAGTTGAGAGGTAGGACTCTGGCCAACTCAGACTAGTATTCCCTTAGTATTTAGGAAAGGCCGAATACCCTAAACTCCTAAAAATACTACATTACATTAGACAGAACAAATCACGAGATTGGCTATAAGATTGAAACTATTTAGATGAAAACAAAAACAAAGCACACCTATTTTAAAATCAGTATAGGGAAACGAGTAATACAGATGGAGCTACAGAAAAGTACTGATACCCTACTGAAAAATATAGGAATATTAAATACTATCCTAAGGACTACAAAATGAAATATCACTGCCTATTTAAGAATGATAGAAAATATTAACATCAGCTAATAATAATACCCCCAAAAATTTAATAAATCAAATTTTTAATAATGACCTACTTAAATACATGAGGAATACTTGAAAAAGTTGTACATTGTTGAGAGGAAGGACTCTGGTCAACTCAGACTACTATTCCCTTAGTATTTAGGAAAGGCAGAATATCCTTAACTCCAAAAAATACTACATTACATTAGACAAAACAAATCACGAGATTGGCTATAAGCTTGAAACTATTTAGATGAAAACCAAAACGAAGCACACCTATTTTAGAATCACTATAGGGAAAGGAGTAATACAGATGGAGTTATAGAAAAATACTGATACCCTACTGAAAAATATAGGAATATTAAATACTATCCTAAGTACTACAAAATGAAATATCACTGCCTATTTATGAATGATAGAAAATATTAACATCAGCTAATAATAATACCCCCAAAAATTTAATAAATCAAATTTTTAATAATGACCTACTTAAATACAAGAGGAATACTTGAAAAAGTTGGACAGAGTTGAGAGGTAGGACTCTGGCCAACTCAGACTAGTATTCCCTTAGTATTTAAGAAAGGCCGAATATCCTAAACACCTAAAAATACTACATTCCATTAGACAGAACAAATCACGAGATTGGCTATTAGATTGAAACTATTTAGATGAAAACAAAAAAAAACACACCTATTTTAAAATCAGTATAGGGAAACGAGTAATACAGATGGAGCTACAGAAAAGTACTGATACCCTAATGAAAAATATAGGAATATTAAATACTATCCTAAGGACTATAAAATGAAATATCACTGCCTATTAAAGAAGCGTAGAAAATATAAACATCAGCTAAAAATAATTTCTACCAAAAAAGAATAAATTACTCAATCCTCAATATTGACCAACTTAAATACACAAGGAATACTTGAAAAAGTTGGAGAGAGTTGAGAGGTAGGACTCTGGCCAACTCAGACTAGTATTCCCTTACTATTTAGGAAAGGCAGAATATCCTTAACTCCAAAAAATACTACATTACATTAGACAAAACAAATCACGAGATTGGCTATAAGCTTGAAACTATTTAGATGAAAACCAAAACGAAGCACACCTATTTTAGAATCACTATAGGGAAAGGAGTAATACAGATGGAGTTATAGAAAAATACTGATACCCTACTGAAAAATATAGGAATATTAAATACTATCCTAAGTACTACAAAATGAAATATCACTGCCTATTTATGAATGATAGAAAATATTAACATCAGCTAATAATAATACCCCCAAAAATTTAATAAATCAAATTTTTAATAATGACCTACTTAAATACAAGAGGAATACTTGAAAAAGTTGGACAGAGTTGAGAGGTAGGACTCTGGCCAACTCAGACTAGTATTCCCTTAGTATTTAAGAAAGGCCGAATATCCTAAACACCTAAAAATACTACATTCCATTAGACAGAACAAATCACGAGATTGGCTATTAGATTGAAACTATTTAGATGAAAACAAAAAAAAACACACCTATTTTAAAATCAGTATAGGGAAACGAGTAATACAGATGGAGCTACAGAAAAGTACTGATACCCTAATGAAAAATATAGGAATATTAAATACTATCCTAAGGACTATAAAATGAAATATCACTGGCTATTAAAGAAGCGTAGAAAATATAAACATCAGCTAAAAATAATTTCTACCAAAAAAGAATAAATTACTCAATCCTCAATATTGACCAACTTAAATACACAAGGAATACTTGAAAAAGTTGGAGAGAGTTGAGAGGTAGGACTCTGGCCAACTCAGACTAGTATTCCCTTACTATTTAGGAAAGGCAGAATATCCTTAACTCCAAAAAATACTACATTACATTAGACAAAACAAATCACGAGATTGGCTATAAGCTTGAAACTATTTAGATGAAAACCAAAACGAAGCACACCTATTTTAGAATCACTATAGGGAAAGGAGTAATACAGATGGAGTTATAGAAAAATACTGATACCCTACTGAAAAATATAGGAATATTAAATACTATCCTAAGTACTACAAAATGAAATATCACTGCCTATTTATGAATGATAGAAAATATTAACATCAGCTAATAATAATACCCCCAAAAATTTAATAAATCAAATTTTTAATAATGACCTACTTAAATACAAGAGGAATACTTGAAAAAGTTGGACAGAGTTGAGAGGTAGGACTCTGGCCAACTCAGACTAGTATTCCCTTAGTATTTAAGAAAGGCCGAATATCCTAAACACCTAAAAATACTACATTCCATTAGACAGAACAAATCACGAGATTGGCTATTAGATTGAAACTATTTAGATGAAAACAAAAAAAAACACACCTATTTTAAAATCAGTATAGGGAAACGAGTAATACAGATGGAGCTACAGAAAAGTACTGATACCCTAATGAAAAATATAGGAATATTAAATACTATCCTAAGGACTATAAAATGAAATATCACTGGCTATTAAAGAAGCGTAGAAAATATAAACATCAGCTAAAAATAATTTCTACCAAAAAAGAATAAATTACTCAATCCTCAATATTGACCAACTTAAATACACAAGGAATACTTGAAAAAGTTGGAGAGAGTTGAGAGGTAGGACTCTGGCCAACTCAGACTAGTATTCCCTTAGTATTTAGGAAAGGCCGAATATCCTAAACTCCTAAAAATACTACATTACATTAGACAGAACAAATCACGAGATTGGCTATAAGCTTGAAACTATTTAGATGAAAACAAAAACAAAGCACACCTATTTTAGAATCACTATAGGGAAAGGACTAATACAGATGGAGCTATAGAAAAATACTGATACCCTACTGAAAAATATAGGAATATTAAATACTATCCTAAGGACTATAAAATGAAATATCACTGCCTATTAAAGAAGCGTTGAAAATATAAACATCAGCTAAAAATAATTTCTACCAAAAAATAATAAATTACTCAATCTTCAATATTGACCAACTTTAATACAAGAGGAATACTTGAAAAAGTTGGACAGAGTTGAGAGGTAGGACTCTGGCCAACTCAGACTAGTATTCCCTTAGTATTTAGGAAAGGCCAAATATCCTTAACTCCAAAAAATACTACATTACATTAGACAAAACAAATCACGAGATTGGCTATAAACTTGAAACTGTTTAGATGAAAACCAAAACGAAGCACACCTATTTTAGAATCACTATAGGGAAAGGAGTAATAAAGATGGAGCTATAGAAAAATACTGATACCCTAATGAAAAATATAGGAATATTAAATACTATCCTAAGGACTATAAAATGAAATATCACTGGCTATTAAAGAAGCGTAGAAAATATAAACATCAGCTAAAAATAATTTCTACCAAAAAATAATAAATTACTCAATCCTCAATATTGACCAACTTAAATACACAAGGAATACTTGAAAAAGTTGTACATTGTTGAGAGGAAGGGCTCTGGCCAACTCAGACTGCTATTCCCTTAGTATTTAGGAAAGGCCGAATATCCTAAACACCTAAAAATACTACATTACATTAGACAGAAAAAATCACGAGATATGCTATAAGCTTGAAACTATTTAGATGAAAACCAAAACAAAGCACATCTATTTTAGAATCACTATAGGGAAAGGAGTAATACAGATGGAGCTACAGAAAAGTACTGATACCCTACTGAAAAATATAGGAATATTAAATACTATCCTAAGGACTATAAAATGAAATATCACAGGCTATTAAAGAAGTGTAGAAAATATAAACATCAGCTAAAAATAATTTCTACCAAAAAATAATAAATTACTTAATCTTCAATATTGACCAACTTAAATACAAGAGGAATACTTGAAAAAGTTGGACAGAGTTGAGAGGTAGGACTCTGGCCAACTCAGACTAGTATTCCCTTAGTATTTAGAAAAGGCCGAATATCCTAAACTCCTAAAAATACTACATTACATTAGACAGAAAAAATCACGAGATAAGCTATAAACTATTTAGATGAAAACCAAAACAAAGCACATCTATTTAAGAATCACTATAGGGAAAGGAGTAATATAGATGGAGCTATAGAAAAGTACTGATACCCTACTGAAAAATATAGGAATATTAAATACTATCCTAAGGACTACAAAATGAAATATCACTGCCTATTTAAGAATGATAGAAAATATTAACATCAGCTAATAATAATACCCCCAAAAATTTAATAAATCAAATTTTTAATAATGACCTACTTAAATACATGAGGAATACTTGAAAAAGTTGTACATTGTTGAGAGGAAGGACTCTGGCCAACTCAGACTAGTATTCCCTTAGTATTTAGGAAAGGCCGAATATCCTAAACACCTAAAAATACTACATTACATTAGAGAGAACAAATCACGAGATAGGCTATAAGATTGAAACTATTTAGATGAAAACAAAAAAAAGCACACCTATTTTAGAATCAATATAGGAAAACGAGTAATACAGATGGAGCTACAGAAAAGTAATGATACCCTACTGAAAAATATAGGAATATTAAATACTATCCTAAGGACTACAAAATGAAATATCACTGCCTATTTAAGAATGATTAAAAATATTAACATCAGCTAACAATGACACCCCCAAAAATTTAATTAAAAAAATTTTGAATGATGACCTACTTAAATGCAAAAGGAATACTTGAAAAAGTTGGAGAGAGTTGAGAGGTAGGACTCTGGCCAACTCAGACTCGTATTCTCTTAGTATTTAGGAAAGGCCGAATACCCTAAACTCCTAAAAATACTACATTACATTAGACAGAACAAATCACGAGATTGGCTATAAGATTGAAACTATTTAGATGAAAACAAAAACAAAGCACACCTATTTTAAAATCAGTATAGGGAAACGAGTAATACAGATGGAGCTACAGAAAAGTACTGATACCCTACTGAAAAATATAGGAATATTAAATACTATCCTAAGGACTACAAAATGAAATATCACTGCCTATTTAAGAATGATAGAAAATATTAACATCAGCTAATAATAATACCCCCAAAAATTTAATAAATCAAATTTTTAATAATGACCTACTTAAATACATGAGGAATACTTGAAAAAGTTGTACATTGTTGAGAGGAAGGACTCTGGTCAACTCAGACTAGTATTCCCTTAGTATTTAGGAAAGGCCGAATATCCTAAACACCTAAAAATACTATTGATGTAATTACGCATTAATTAAATATTGTATTTATTTATTTATATATATCAAGTAAGTCACGCCTGTCTCTATTATGGTGGCAGTTGTGTGTGTAATGTGAGAACAAGAATGGCCGTTTGTAAGTAACCATTGTGTAAGAAGTTTATCCAATATAATCCGTTGTTTACTTATATATTTTGACTTATTTATTCTTCCCAGGGTACTCTGCTAAGAGGTTATGGGCCCAGTGTACCCATTTTGAGTTGTTTGCTTGGGATTTTGATAGTAAAATCGGATTTCGGTATTTTGAAGTGAGACCACGTGTTGTCATTGAGTGAAATTTTTGTTAATTATGGCAACTACAAGTTTTGGAAACGTTGTCTACGGTATTAAACCGTTCGATGGAATAAATTTCACCAATTGGAATTTCCGAATGAAGTTACTTTTGGAGCAGAATGGAGTACTTGACGTACTCTCACAGGAACCTCCAACAACGTCAGCCGAGCTCAAGGCTTTCAACGTAGATGATGTTAAGGCTCGGAATATCATAGTTCAAGGACTTGCCGACAACATTCTGCCTACGATAAAGGACAAGAAAACAGCTAAACTGATTATGGAAGCTCTCGAGAAAACGTACGAGAAGCGCGGCATGAAATCGCTTGTAAATGCACAAAAGGTGTGGAGGAAGCTGGAATACAGAAATGAACGACCGCTTCAAGAATTTTTCCAGGAGTTCGAGACATTGTCATCAGAAGTAAAAATTGCTGGAGGGAAATTAGAAGAAGACGAAATTGTCAGTCAGTTGTTGGTCGCAATGCCACCTGACTTTGATGCAGTGGTATCAGCAATGGATATTCTCTTCAATCAAAATGAATCTTCTGTCAGTTTGGAGTATGTAAAGAATACCCTTTTGGCTGAGTACGAGAGATCCAAGAAGAGAGAGGACCAGTCCCAAAATGTATTTGCTGCCTACAAAAATAGAGGCAAGTGGTCTAACAATTTTAGTAAATTTCCTTCCACTTCTAGAAATTACAAGCCAAATAGTAGTGAACCATCCAATAACAAGTCCAGTGTTATTTGTTATTATTGTAAAGAACGAGGGCACATGAAGAATTTTTGTCCTAAGTTGAAAAATAAAACTTTTGGCGCTACATCTGGTGATAACACTTTAGATGAGACTGATAACGAATTTACCTTCATAGGTAACAGTGGTGAAACATCTCATGTTTGTAAACATTCATCGGATTTGATGTACTTTGTGGTGGACTCAGGGGCTACAAGTCATCTTTTGAAAGTTGATTATATCGACTATTTAAGAGATTCCACTAAAGTTAATTTGAATATTAGTGTTGCCAAAAAGGGAGAGTGTGTCAGTGCTATAAATAAGGGTAACCTGGTTTGCTTGTCTGAGAGTGGGGACAAGGTAAATATTTGTGATGTTTTGGTTTGTGACAATTTATCAATGAATCTCCTATCTGTGAGGAAATTGGAAGAAAAAGGATGTAAGGTGTTATTTGAAAATTCAAGTGTCAAAATTATTTCTGGGAATAAAGTGTTAAGGGGAGAACTTTTTGGAAAACTTTATATTGTGAAACTACATCTGATTCAAGAGCATGCTAATTTGGTTTCAGCAAGTAATAAATTGATGCATCAGAAGATGGCACACAGCTCGCTCTTCCCAGTCGGACTTTGCGACATTTGTTTGAAAGGTAAACAAACCAAATTACCATACATGAAATTAAGTGATCGATCTAAAAAATTATATATGGTGGTATACTGTGATAATGGGTATCACCTTTGGAACCCCAATACTAGGAAGATCGAATGTGGGAGAAATGTTGTATTTGACGAGAAAATTGAAACCCTGCATAATTCTGATCAAGAATGTGACTTTCACGGTTTCCCCGATGTTGAAGAAGAAAAATCAAAGCCTAAAAGAACCAGAGTTAAGCCAAATTGTCTCGATGATTTTGTAACATTTGCTTTTGATGAGGTAGCTTTGTCTGCTCATTATGATTGTGACGTCCCTAAAACTTATTCTGAAGCAATTAGTGATCCTGGTTGGCGTGAAGCCATCAACGATGAATTAAATTCACTTGAAGCTAATAAAACATGGGAAGAAGTTGACACACCACCTGACAAGGCGATAGTTGACTGCAAATGTATTTTCACTGTGAAGTCTTCAGAAGACGATATGAAGAAGAACACCAGGCTTGTGGAGCGAGGGTATCAACAAACCGACAATCAGCCCGATGACCTCTATGGTCCAGTTGCCCGCTTCACAACCCTTCGGGTGCTCCTAGCTGCTGTAGCAGAGAAAAATATAATTATCGACCAACTCGATGTGAGAAGTGCGTTCCTTAAGTGCTATCTAAAAGTGCCTGCTTTTATTAAGCCACCGGAAGGCTATCAAAGTGTCAGTGGAAAAGTGCTTAGATTAAGGAAAGCATTGTATGGTTTGAAACAAAGCCCTAAGGCTTGGAACGCCCACTTAAATGAAATTTTTATAAAATTTGGTTTTAATAGATCTAAAGTAGATCCATGTCTTTATTTTAATGATAATAATGTTTATGTACTTATCTGGGTAGATAATTTCCTTGTTGTGGCCAGTTCCAAGTTTGATTTGGATTTTGTAAAGAATTTGTTTATGTCTAATTTAGAATGTAAGGATTTAGGTAATAATAATTCATTTCAATTTCTGGGTTTACATATTGTAAAAGAAGATCAAGGTAATATTATTATTAACCAAGAAGTTTTAATTAAAAGAATCATTAATAAATTTAACATGACAAATGCTAAGGGTAGAAAGGTACCTATTGAACCTAAATTGAATCTTGAAAAAGGACCAGTTAATGACTGTCCTAATGTTCCATACAAAGAATTATTGGGTAGTTTAATGTACCTTATGATAGGATCTCGCCCTGATTTGTGTTATTCAATTTCATATTTTGGACGCTTTCAGAATTGTTACACAAATGCCCGTTGGAAACATCACAAAAATGCCATTAAGTATCTAATATGTACAGCATGGTTTAGTTTAAGTTTCAAAATTTCAGGTTGTAACTATGTATTATTTATTGTTGATCCTTTGTTGTGTAAATATTTAGAAATTAAATTATTTCTAATCTGTTTCAAAAAAAAAAAAAAAAGTGAAAATTTTAGTTTTGATGATGTAATACAAATTTATGAAGATAATCAAGGTGCAATTAAAATTTCAGGGACAGTGGAAACCAAAAGGTCAAAACATTTTGATATAAAATACTATTTTGTGAAAGATTTGGTAGCTAATGGTACAATTAAAATAAATTATATTGAATCTTCTGAACAACTAGGGGACATTATGACTAAGTCTTTACCCGCAACTAAGTTTAATGACTTTTGTAAAAGATTAAATCTTGTCTGTACCTAATGCGCAATTAAGAGGGAGTATTGATGTAATTACGCATTAATTAAATATTGTATTTATTTATTTATATATATCAAGTAAGTCACGCCTGTCTCTATTATGGTGGCAGTTGTGTGTGTAATGTGAGAACAAGAATGGCCGTTTGTAAGTAACCATTGTGTAAGAAGTTTATCCAATATAATCCGTTGTTTACTTATATATTTTGACTTATTTATTCTTCCCAGGGTACTCTGCTAAGAAATACTACATTACATTAGAGAGAACAAATCACGAGATTGGCTATAAGATTAAAACTATTTAGATGAAAACAAAAAAAAGCACACCTATTTTAGAATCAGTATAGGGAAACGAGTAATACAGACGGAGCTACAGAAAAGTAATGATACCCTACTGAAAAATATAGGAATATTAAATACTATCCTAAGGACTATAAAATGAAATATCACAGGCTATTAAAGAAGCGTAGATAATATAAACATCAGCTAAAAATAATTTCTACCAAAAAATAATAAATTACTCAATCTTCAATATTGACCAACTTTAATACAAGAGGAATACTTGAAAAAGTTGGACAGAGTTGAGAGGTAGGACTCTGGCCAACTCAGACTAGTATTCCCTTAGTATTTAGGAAAGGCCGAATATCCTTAACTCCAAAAAATACTACATTACATTAGACCAAACCAATCACGAGATTGTCTATAAGCTTGAAACTATTTAGATGAAAACCAAAACGAAGCACACCTATTTTAGAACCACTATAGGGAAAGGAGTAATACAGATGGAGCTATAGAAAAATACTGATACCCTACTGAAAAATAAAGGAATATTAAATACTATCCTAAGGACTACAAAATGAAATATCACTGCCTATTTAAGAATGATTAAAAATATTAACATCAGCTAACAATAATACCCCCAAAAATTTAATTAAAAAAATTTTTAATGATGACCTACTTAAATACAAGAGGAATACTTGAAAAAGTTGTACATTGTTGAGAGGAAGGACTCTGGCCAACTCAGACTAGTATTCCCTTAGTATTTAGGAAAGGCCGATTATCCTAAACTCCTAAAAATACTACATTACATTAGACAGAAAAAATCACGAGATATGCTATAAGCTTGAAACTATTTAGATGAAAACCAAAACAAAGTACATCTATTTTACAATCACTATAGGGAAACGAGTAATACAGATGGAGCTACAGAAAAGTACTGATACCCTAATGAAAAATATAGGAATATTAAATACTATCCTAAGGACTATAAAATGAAATATCACTGCCTATTAAAGAAGCGTTGAAAATATAAACATCAGCTAAAAATAATTTCTACCAAAAAATAATAAATTACTCAATCTTCAATATTGACCAACTTTAATACAAGAGGAATACTTGAAAAAGTTGGACAGAGTTGAGAGGTAGGACTCTGGCCAACTCAGACTAGTATTCCCTTAGTATTTAGGAAAGGCCGATTATCCTAAACTCCTAAAAATACTACATTACATTAGACAGAAAAAATCACGAGATATGCTATAAGCTTGAAACTATTTAGATGAAAACCAAAACAAAGTACATCTATTTTAGAATCACTATAGGGAAACGAGTAATACAGATGGAGCTACAGAAAAGTACTGATACCCTAATGAAAAATATAGGAATATTAAATACTATCCTAAGGACTATAAAATGAAATATCACTGCCTATTAAAGAAGCGTTGAAAATATAAACATCAGCTAAAAATAATTTCTACCAAAAAATAATAAATTACTCAATCTTCAATATTGACCAACTTTAATACAAGAGGAATACTTGAAAAAGTTGGACAGAGTTGAGAGGTAGGACTCTGGCCAACTCAGACTAGTATTCCCTTAGTATTTAGGAAAGGCCGATTATCCTAAACTCCTAAAAATACTACATTACATTAGACAGAAAAAATCACGAGATATGCTATAAGCTTGAAACTATTTAGATGAAAACCAAAACAAAGTACATCTATTTTAGAATCACTATAGGGAAACGAGTAATACAGATGGAGCTACAGAAAAGTACTGATACCCTACTGAAAAATATAGGAATATTAAATACTATCCTAAGGACTATAAAATGAAATATCACTGCCTATTAAAGAAGCGTTGAAAATATAAACATCAGCTAAAAATAATTTCTACCAAAAAATAATAAATTACTCAATCTTCAATATTGACCAACTTTAATACAAGAGGAATACTTGAAAAAGTTGGACAGAGTTGAGAGGTAGGACTCTGGCCAACTCAGACTAGTATTCCCTTAGTATTTAGGAAAGGCCAAATATCCTTAACTCCAAAAAATACTACATTACATTAGACAAAACAAATCACGAGATTGGCTATAAACTTGAAACTGTTTAGATGAAAACCAAAACGAAGCACACCTATTTTAGAATCACTATAGGGAAAGGAGTAATACAGATGGAGCTATAGAAAAATACTGATACCCTAATGAAAAATATAGGAATATGAAATACTATCCTAAGGACTATAAAATGAAATATCACTGGCTATTAAAGAAGCGTAGAAAATATAAACATCAGCTAAAAATAATTTCTACCAAAAAATAATAAATTACTCAATCCTCAATATTGACCAACTTAAATACACAAGGAATACTTGAAAAAGTTGTACATTGTTGAGAGGAAGGGCTCTGTCCAACTCAGACTGCTATTCCCTTAGTATTTAGGAAAGGCCGAATATCCTAAACACCTAAAAATACTACATTACATTAGAGAGAACAAATCACGAGATATGCTATAAGCTTGAAACTATTTACATGAAAACCAAAACAAAGCACATCTATTTTAGAATCACTATAGGGAAAGGAGTAATACAGATGGAGCTACAGAAAAGTACTGATACCCTACTGAAAAATATAGGAATATTAAATACTATCCTAAGGACTATAAAATGAAATATCACAGGCTATTAAAGAAGTGTAGAAAATATAAACATCAGCTAAAAATAATTTCTACCAAAAAATAATAAATTACTTAATCTTCAATATTGACCAACTTAAATACAAGAGGAATACTTGAAAAAGTTGGACAGAGTTGAGAGGTAGGACTCTGGCCAACTCAGACTAGTATTCCCTTAGTATTTAGAAAAGGCCGAATATCCTAAACTCCTAAAAATACTACATTACATTAGACAGAAAAAATCACGAGATAAGCTATAAACTATTTAGATGAAAACCAAAACAAAGCACATCTATTTAAGAATCACTATAGGGAAAGGAGTAATATAGATGGAGCTATAGAAAAGTACTGATACCCTACTGAAAAATATAGGAATATTAAATACTATCCTAAGGACTACAAAATGAAATATCACTGCCTATTTAAGAATGATAGAAAATATTAACATCAGCTAATAATAATACCCCCAAAAATTTAATAAATCAAATTTTTAATAATGACCTACTTAAATACATGAGGAATACTTGAAAAAGTTGTACATTGTTGAGAGGAAGGACTCTGGCCAACTCAGACTAGTATTCCCTTAGTATTTAGGAAAGGCCGAATATCCTAAACACCTAAAAATACTACATTACATTAGAGAGAACAAATCACGAGATAGGCTATAAGATTGAAACTATTTAGATGAAAACAAAAAAAAGCACACCTATTTTAGAATCAATATAGGAAAACGAGTAATACAGATGGAGCTACAGAAAAGTAATGATACCCTACTGAAAAATATAGGAATATTAAATACTATCCTAAGGACTACAAAATGAAATATCACTGCCTATTTAAGAATGATTAAAAATATTAACATCAGCTAACAATGACACCCCCAAAAATTTAATTAAAAAAATTTTGAATGATGACCTACTTAAATGCAAAAGGAATACTTGAAAAAGTTGGAGAGAGTTGAGAGGTAGGACTCTGGCCAACTCAGACTAGTATTCTCTTAGTATTTAGGAAAGGCCGAATACCCTAAACTCCTAAAAATACTACATTACATTAGACAGAACAAATCACGAGATTGGCTATAAGATTGAAACTATTTAGATGAAAACAAAAACAAAGCACACCTATTTTAAAATCAGTATAGGGAAACGAGTAATACAGATGGAGCTACAGAAAAGTACTGATACCCTACTGAAAAATATAGGAATATTAAATACTATCCTAAGGACTACAAAATGAAATATCACTGCCTATTTAAGAATGATAGAAAATATTAACATCAGCTAATAATAATACCCCCAAAAATTTAATAAATCAAATTTTTAATAATGACCTACTTAAATACATGAGGAATACTTGAAAAAGTTGTACATTGTTGAGAGGAAGGACTCTGGTCAACTCAGACTAGTATTCCCTTAGTATTTAGGAAAGGCCGAATATCCTAAACACCTAAAAATACTACATTACATTAGAGAGAACAAATCACGAGATTGGCTATAAGATTGAAACTATTTAGATGAAAACAAAAAAAAGCACACCTATTTTAGAATCAGTATAGGGAAACGAGTAATACAGACGGAGCTACAGAAAAGTAATGATACCCTACTGAAAAATATAGGAATATTAAATACTATCCTAAGGACTATAAAATGAAATATCACAGGCTATTAAAGAAGCGTAGATAATATAAACATCAGCTAAAAATAATTTCTACCAAAAAATAATAAATTACTCAATCTTCAATATTGACCAACTTTAATACAAGAGGAATACTTGAAAAAGTTGGACAGAGTTGAGAGGTAGGACTCTGGCCAACTCAGACTAGTATTCCCTTAGTATTTAGGAAAGGCCGATTATCCTAAACTCCTAAAAATACTACATTACATTAGACAGAAAAAATCACGAGATATGCTATAAGCTTGAAACTATTTAGATGAAAACCAAAACAAAGTACATCTATTTAAGAATCACTATAGGGAAACGAGTAATACAGATGGAGCTACAGAAAAGTACTGATACCCTAATGAAAAATATAGGAATATTAAATACTATCCTAAGGACTATAAAATGAAATATCACTGCCTATTAAAGAAGCGTTGAAAATATAAACATCAGCTAAAAATAATTTCTACCAAAAAATAATAAATTACTCAATCTTCAATATTGACCAACTTTAATACAAGAGGAATACTTGAAAAAGTTGGACAGAGTTGAGAGGTAGGACTCTGGCCAACTCAGACTAGTATTCCCTTAGTATTTAGGAAAGGCCGATTATCCTAAACTCCTAAAAATACTACATTACATTAGACAGAAAAAATCACGAGATATGCTATAAGCTTGAAACTATTTAGATGAAAACCAAAACAAAGTACATCTATTTTAGAATCACTATAGGGAAACGAGTAATACAGATGGAGCTACAGAAAAGTACTGATACCCTAATGAAAAATATAGGAATATTAAATACTATCCTAAGGACTATAAAATGAAATATCACTGCCTATTAAAGAAGCGTTGAAAATATAAACATCAGCTAAAAATAATTTCTACCAAAAAATAATAAATTACTCAATCTTCAATATTGACCAACTTTAATACAAGAGGAATACTTGAAAAAGTTGGACAGAGTTGAGAGGTAGGACTCTGGCCAACTCAGACTAGTATTCCCTTAGTATTTAGGAAAGGCCGAATACCCTAAACTCCTAAAAATACTACATTACATTAGACAGAACAAATCACGAGATTGGCTATAAGCTTGAAACTATTTAGATGAAAACCAAAACGAAGCACACCTATTTTAGAATCACTATAGGGAAAGGAGTAATACAGATGGAGTTATAGAAAAATACTGATACCCTATTGAAAAATATAGGAATATTAAATACTATCCTAAGTACTACAAAATGAAATATCACTGCCTATTTATGAATGATAGAAAATATTAACATCAGCTAATAATAATACCCCCAAAAATTTAATAAATCAAATTTTTAATAATGACCTACTTAAATACAAGAGGAATACTTGAAAAAGTTGGACAGAGTTGAGAGGTAGGACTCTGGCCAACTCAGACTAGTATTCCCTTAGTATTTAGGAAAGGCCAAATATCCTTAACTTCAAAAAATACTACATTACATTAGACAAAACAAATCACGAGATTGGCTATAAGCTTGAAACTATTTAGATGAAAACCAAAACGAAGCACACCTATTTTAGAATCACTATAGGGAAAGGAGTAATACAGATGGAGTTATAGAAAAATACTGATACCCTATTGAAAAATATAGGAATATTAAATACTATCCTAAGTACTACAAAATGAAATATCACTGCCTATTTATGAATGATAGAAAATATTAACATCAGCTAATAATAATACCCCCAAAAATTTAATAAATCAAATTTTTAATAATGACCTACTTAAATACAAGAGGAATACTTGAAAAAGTTGGACAGAGTTGAGAGGTAGGACTCTGGCCAACTCAGACTAGTATTCCCTTAGTATTTAGGAAAGGCCGAATATCCTAAGCACCTAAAAATACTACATTACATTAGACAGAACAAATCACGAGATTGGCTATTAGATTGAAACTATTTAGATGAAAACAAAAAAAAACACAACTATTTTAAAATCAGTATAGGGAAACGAGTAATACAGATGGAGCTACAGAAAAGTACTGATACCCTAATGAAAAATATAGGAATATTAAATACTATCCTAAGGACTATAAAATGAAATATCACTGGCTATTAAAGAAGCGTAGAAAATATAAACATCAGCTAAAAATAATTTCTACCAAAAAAGAATAAATTACTCAATCCTCAATATTGACCAACTTAAATACAAAAGGAATACTTGAAAAAGTTGGAGAGAGTTGAGAGGTAGGACTCTGGCCAACTCAGACTAGTATTCCCTTAGTATTTAGGAAAGGCCGAATATCCTAAACTCCTAAAAATACTACATTACATTAGGCAGAACAAATCACGAGATTGGCTATAAGCTTGAAACTATTTAGATGAAAACAAAAATAAAGCACACCTATTTTAGAATCACTATAGGGAAAGGACTAATACAGATGGAGCTATAGAAAAATACTGATACCCTACTGAAAAATATAGGAATATTAAATACTATCCTAAGGACTACAAAATGAAATATCACTGCCTATTTAAGAATGATTAAAAATATTAACATCAGCTAACAATAATACCCCCAAAAATTTAAAAAAAAAATTTTTTTATGATGACCTACTTAAATACAAGAGGAGTACTTGAAAAAGTTGGACAGAGTTGAGAGTTAGGACTCTGGCCAACTCAGACTAGTATTCCCTTAGTATTTAGGAAAGGCCGAATACCTTAAACTCCTAAAAATACTACATTACATTAGACAGAAGAAATCACGAGATTGGCTATAAGATTGAAACTATCTAGATGAAAAAAAAAAAGCACACCTATTTTAAAATCAGTATAGGGAAACGAGTAATAAAGATGGACCTACAGAAAAGTACTGATACCCTAATGAAAAATATAGGAATATTAAATACTATCCTAAGGACTATAAAATGAAATATCACTGCCTATTTAAGAATGATTAAAAATATTAACATCAGCTAACAATAATACCCCCAAATATTTAATTAAAACAATTTTTTATGATGACCTACTTAAATACAAGAGGAGTACTTGAAAAAGTTGGACAGAGTTGAGAGTTAGGACTCTGGCCAACTCAGACTAGTATTCCCTTAGTATTTAGGAAAGGCCGAATACCTTAAACTCCTAAAAATACTACATTACATTAGACAGAAGAAATCACGAGATTGGCTATAAGATTGAAACTATCTAGATGAAAAAAAAAAAGCACACCTATTTTAAAATCAGTATAGGGAAACGAGTAATAAAGATGGACCTACAGAAAAGTACTGATACCCTAATGAAAAATATAGGAATATTAAATACTATCCTAAGGACTATAAAATGAAATATCACTGCCTATTTAAGAATGATTAAAAATATTAACATCAGCTAACAATAATACCCCCAAATATTTAATTAAAACAATTTTTTATGATGACCTACTTAAATACAAGAGGAGTACTTGAAAAAGTTGGACAGAGTTGAGAGTTAGGACTCTGGCCAACTCAGACTAGTATTCCCTTAGTATTTAGGAAAGGCCGAATACCTTAAACTCCTAAAAATACTACATTACATTAACAAAACAAATCACGAGATTGGCTATAAGCTTGAAACTATTTAGATGAAAACCAAAACGAAGCACACCTATTTTAGAATCACTATAGGGAAAGGAGTAATACAGATGGAGCTATAGAAAAATACTGATACCCTACTGAAAAATATAGGAATATTAAATACTATCCTAAGGACTACAAAATGAAATATCACTGCCTATTTAAGAATGATAGAAAATATTAACATCAGCTAATAATAATACCCCCAAAAATTTAATAAATCAAATTTTTAATAATGACCTACTTAAATACATGAGGAATACTTGAAAAAGTTGTACATTGTTGAGAGGAAGGACTCTGGCCAACTCAGACTAGTATTCCCTTAGTATTTAGGAAAGGCCGAATATCCTAAACTCCTAAAAATACTACATTACATTAGACAGAAAAAAACAGGAGATTGGCTATAAGCTTGAAACTATTTAGATGAAAACAAAAACAAAGCACATCTATTTTAGAAACACTATAGGGAAAGGAGTAATACAGATGGAGCTTTAGAAAAATACTGATACCCTAATGAAAAATATAGGAATATTAAATACTATCCTAAGGACTACAAAATGAAATATCACTGTCTATTTAAGAATGATTGAAAATATTAACATCAGCTAACAATAATACCCCCAAAAATTTAATTAAAAAATTTTTAATGATGACCTACTTAAATACAAGAGGAATACTTGAAAAAGTTGGACAGAGTTGAGAGGTAGGACTCTGGCCAACTCAGACTAGTATTCCTTTAGTATTTAGGAAAGGCCGAATATCCTAAACTCCTAATGACAAAACAAAGAATATATCAAGACAATGGCTATATGATGGAAAAATGTATAAAAAAATTATATAGTTTTATAATCACGCTAGAAAACGAGTAATAGAGATGGACCCCCAAGCAACCTATGCTAATAAACCAGGCGAACATATTAAGTATTAAATACCAGCTTAAATACCAGAGGAATACTGAAAAAGTTGGTCTGAGTCGAGAGGTAAGACTATGGCCAACTCAGACTAGTGTTCCCTTAGTATTTACGAAAGGCCGAATATCCTAAACTCCTAAAAATACTACATTACAATAGACAGAACAAATCACCAGATTGGCTATAAGATGGGAACTATTTAGGTGAAAACAAAAAAAAAGCACACCTATTTTAGAATCAGTATAGGGGAACGAGTAATACAGATGGAGCTATAGAAAAATACAGATACCATAATGAAAAATATAGGAATATTAAATACTGATGCCAAGCAGTTATGAAGAACAGTAAATTAAAAAATTATCGCTTAAAAAATGAAAAGAATAAACCTGATTATGAAGAGTGACATTGAAGAAATGAGCAAAGATGTAGAGCACCATTGTTGAATGCAAAAAATACTGAGGCCTTTTGGAATTCACCAACTTTTTTGAAGAGGTCGATTCTTTATTCATCTTCAATTCATGACTGAAAAAGCATTAACATTTTAAAAGCAAAAAACTATGTTAATATTCACCCCAATTAGTTTTGAGGCGCTATTTAAGTTAATACAATTAATTTAGTTTGTTCCATTTTTAGCTTTGTAATTCATGTTTAAATCAAACTTATTACTTTTTATTTTTAATGCATAAATGATGATGAGCAATTAGATTAATATTTAAAATTATACAGTAATGATTTAAAAAATTAAAAATTCAATATTCAATCTTATAATTATAATTCTCGTAACATAATAATAATAATGAAGCAAAGTATTGTCAGCCTACTGAACAAATATTAAATTAATACCTACTTAAGACTATAATCCGAATCTAGTGAATAGCAATATCGACTTCAATAATAATTAGCCATTTAGTGATGGAAGATTCTGGAAATTACAACATATATCAAGACAAGCAGTATGAAAACAGAACTGTCATAAAAATTAATAAATAAATATTAACTAACTACATATTAAATATTAGTTAAATACTGTCTACCCAAGTAGAAGTAGAAGATGACCCAGGAAGAATAGGTGAAGAAGGATTTCGAGAAGAGAAGACTCCAGTGGTACAGAAATGCACAATTGGTGGAAGACTGGCAGAACTGGAGAGGGCTGTGCATAATTCCGTCCCATTCATCCACAGGACAGAATATGAGGATGGTGACGATAATTTTCTCCACACTATGGGAACTTGGTCTGGATAGGATGACTAGATATGAGCACTGTGGTCCTCGATAGCCCTGAACTACAAAACAAGAATTAAACTGTAACAGACTCAGATAGTTTAAGTTAGTTATAATTTATTAGATGTTAAGGAATGTTAGTAGGGTATTGTCTGCCTGTGGCGATGCCGAATCATCACTCCAAAACGGAAATTACGTCAGCATTCCCATCAGCTACAAGTCGAGCTGGAGCGAATATTTAAAAAGTTAGATTTAATTTAAGAGATTCTCGGGATAACCATGACCACCAGGGGGCAGCACCTCACGGACTACGGGATAAGAATGTTGACGTTAGCTCGAATAAGCGTTCAAATACGAGACCGTTTTCCCCCAAAAGTCAGAGTTGAAGACTGGTGCCAGTGAGAAGCCGAGGGACCTGAGCAAGAAACCAGATGGAAGGTAGGAACTTTGCTTTATATTGCAGTCAGACTTTTATTCGGGGTGAAGCCTAGTTGTAGTTCAGTTGTAATTAGCATCACTCAACTCTGACAATTAACTATTTTCTTTGCCATTCGGCGCGTTTCGGCCACAGAGCAAATGGGAATCTTTTATTTAAGCATAGTCCTTATTAGTGTATATGATTAGGGTTGTATGTGAGGGATCGAGTTCGATTAATTAGCAGTTATGATTACTGATGGGGAATAATTAGATTTGTAATTATTGTTAGTGCATAAGATTATTGTCATAGATTAAGGAAATTGTTTTATTAGTGGGTTTATCAATTATTATGATTATTGAGGGAGAATCAGGGATATGATTACTGTTATAGAGGATAGATCGAGTTTTGTTTGTAAATTATTATTTTGTTAGTGCTGTTATTGACGGTGCATCTTATGTTACATTAAAAGTTTTAGTTTTCCAGTTGACTGAGAATTTCTGTTTAAATTGTAATAATTATTTTATTAATCCCTTACTAATGAATGAATCTGTAATTGTTATTTTATTAATACCTTATCAAGAATAGATGAATGTAATTTTTATTTCAATATAATAGCACTTTATTTTGATATATGAATGTTTTGGGTTCATTTCTTCCCCTAGTGTCCCTAGGTGTCCTCGACTATACCCTGTCCTCTCCCAGCCTCTTTTAGGTGTCCTCTAAGTCCTAGATACGAGACGGAGGTAACAATTTGGTGTCAGGTGTGGGGTAGAGGTTGCAAAAATACCGAATAACGCGAACCCAGTTGGAAAATGACGGAAAGGCAGAAAGAGTTGGAGGAGGCGGTAAGGAAGTTACAGAAAGCCAACGCGGACTTTGCCGCTGAGAATGATTCCCTGAAGAAAGAGAAAGAGACGTGGACCCAGCAGACCATGATGCCATCGGACGGAAATAAGGGTAGAAGGGACTTAAGCCTACAAAATATGGTTAAACCATGGTCGGGAGCTCCAGGGAGCCCTTCCATCGGCCAATTTTTCCAGAAATTAGATAAGATCGGACTACTGGGGAATTGGAGTGAAGCGGACAAACTACTTATTGCAGAACAAAAGCTGGGAGGCATGGCTGAGAAATTTCTGGAATCCAAACCCGAACTGGTAAGAGCAGGAGCCTCTTACGATTTAATGAAAACAGAATTAATTAAAAGGTTTGTGGATCCAAGAGAGAGAGAAAAACTCGAAGGAGAACTGAGTGAGGCGAGACAGGGAGCTACCGAACCAGCCATAGAGTTCGCTGACAGAATCAGGTCTATTGGGGCACGGATAATAGCCAGCATCGAAGAGGAAGAAGAAAGGGGAATATTATCTAAGCACATTGAAGGCCGGGTGCTAGCAGCCTTCAGGAGAGGATTGAGGCCAGACACCGCGCGGATGGTACAAGCCTTGGCCCCGACCACACTCGAAGAAGCCATCAGTAGGGCTGAACCCTTTGACAGGAACGAAGGGTCCACCAGAGAAAATAGAGGTAGGCGGGAAATATTCGGGGTGGAAGCGCATGAGATATCGGAGATAGAGGGCAGAGAAGGAAACCTGGACCCAGATGGACGGGAAGTGAACCTGGTAAGACCCGCAGATCGAGCTCAGTGGAGGTGTTACCGTTGCGGGAGAGAAGGCCACCTAGCAAGAGGATGCCTTCAGGAACAAAAGAGTTCTTTGGTGCCTAACAGGATGCCGACCGTCACGACTAGCAGGTGTTTCTCTTGTGGTAGGGAAGGTCACTGGGCCAGGGATTGTAGGAGCCGACCACGTACTCAAGGACCTCAAAGGGGGAATACAAATCCTCGCTCCAATAACAGGGCCCCAAAAGACCAAGACCTGTCGTAAACCCCGGCTACAGGTCAAAGAGACAGATGGGGTTTCACCGCCTGGTGCCGGGGGTACAAGGCCAAGGAAATGGAACTATCTCTGTGGAAATGGATATTGAAGGAGTAGCACATGAGATGTTGGTAGATACGGGGGCTGAGGTAACTCTAATCAGATCCGCCGTCCCGAGGGTGCCTCTAGAGCCGGCAAAATTAAGAGCCAAAGGCGTGACGGGACAAGCGTTGAGAATCGAAGGGACCCAGTGGCTACGGTGCAAGTTGAGAGACAAGGAATTTAAGCATCCCATCCTTATTTCCCCGCTCGACTTACCCGGCGATGGAATTATTGGGATGGACCTACTTGCCAAAGTAGGAGCCCGAGTACTCATCAGGGAGCGGCGATTGGAAATAGATAAGGTGAATGAGGAAGCACGATTTCGGAGAGTGGAAAAGCGGGACCAGGAAATGGAAATAAGGAAACTGTACCAGGCCATTGCGGACTTGGAGAAAAAATGGTATCCCACCCGAGGACGGACCGAACTGGAAAAAGGGACACCTCAACTACAGATAGAACGGCTTTGAGGTAGGAACGTCAGGAAGAGAAAGAGAAGACGAGCGGAGAAACGACTGGCAAGAAGGGAATCATATGATAGGAAGGAAAATCGGCGCCAAGACCCTCCAACGAAGATAGAAGATCTGGAATTAGTAACTTGCATCTCACCAGTGAGAATACCGCCCTATAGTGAAAGGATAATACGGGGACAAGTGATGGGAGAGGAACATTCAGATGTGGTTATAGAGCCAATAGGTTTAAGGCAGGGAGGAGTCAGAGTCGCCCGTTGCTTGTCGGTAATCCAAGGGAGGAGCGTATGGGTTAAGGTGGTGAATGTGGGCCCTAAAGAGGTCATCTTGGACAGAAACCAAGCTTTAGGAGTGGCAGCTATATGGAAGGAGAATAGGGAAGGGGAATCCCAAGCGAATAAAGAAATTATGAATCGGAAGGGAGGCGCCGTGGAAGTAGAATTGAGAGCGATCGAGGGAACAGACCCAGGTTGGGACCTAAGCCATCTGAACACGTCGGAGAAGGCTGTGATAGAACCACTGTTACGGAGGTACGCAGAGCTATTCTCGCCACCCGGGAAGGAAGGCTGTACCCTTGGGGTCAAACATCAAATACCCACAGGGGATGCTCGCCCTGTCATGAAACGTCCTTATAGGGTACCGTTCCACCACCGCCATGTTGTTGAAGAGCACCTCAAGGAAATGATGGACAATGGCGTGATTGCTCATTCCAACAGCCCTTGGGCAGCACCGGTTGTGTTAGTGCCAAAGAAGAGCGAAGACGGGTCTATCAAGTATCGTTTCTGTACCGACTTTAGGGGATTAAACGCGTTGACGCAAGTAGATGCTTACCCCCTGCCACTGATTCAGGAGACTCTAGAACAATTGGGCCGGAGCAAAATCTTTTCAACCCTCGATTTGAGTAGTGGTTATCACCAGATCCCCGTAGCTGAGGAAGATCAACCCAAGACAGCGTTCACCACATTGGGTGGACATTACGAATATAAGAAAATGCCCTTTGGACTCGCAGGAGCCCCAGCAACTTTTCAACGCACCATGGACCAGATTCTTACAGGCATTAAGGGGATCGAATGCTTCGTATATCTGGATGATATTATCATTTTCAGCGTGAGCCTCGAGCAGCATCAAGACCGGCTGCAGCATGTATTCGAAAGGCTAAAGGATGCAAACCTGAAGTTAAATGGAGCGAAATGTAAGTTCGCTGTGAGCCAGGTGAAATACTTAGGTCACTTGGTTACGGGTGAAGGAGTGAGGCCGGACGAAGATAAGATCAAGGCAGTGAAGGAGTTCCCGCTCCCCCGGACAGCCAAGGAAGTGAGAGGATTTTTGGGTTTGGCCGGTTACTACCGAAGGTTCGTGCCCCGTTTTGCAGAAAGAGCAAAACCACTTACCCTGTTGACAGGTAAAGACAGAAGATTCCAATGGGGCCCACAACAGGAAGAGGCGTTTCACGGGTTAAAGGAAGCTCTGTGCACAGAACCAGTGCTGATATATCCAGACTTTAAGGACCCATTTGTTCTAGCCACTGACGCCTCTGGTGTCGCTGTAGGAGCTGTACTATCCCAGGTTAGGAACGGGCATGAGAGACCCGTAGCATATGCCAGCCGACAACTTCACAATGCGGAACAAAATTACTCAGCCACAGAACGAGAGCTGCTTTCTGTCGTATGGGCAACAAAACACTTCCGATGTTATCTGCTTGGTCGAAAGTTTACCCTTGTTACGGACCACTCGGCTCTGCGCTGGATGCTATCCCTAAGGGACCCGTCTTCTAGGCTTATACGTTGGGCGCTAAGGTTAGAAGAGTTCGACTACGAAGTGATTCACAAACCTGGGCGGCGACACACTAATGCAGACGCGCTGAGTCGTGCAGTAACTAACATAGTCACGGGTGAAGTTACGGAGGAGACAGGAACTTACCTCCAGGACCAGAGAAAGGACGAAGAGTGTGGGAAATGGGCCGAAGAGAATCCTCAGGTGTGCCAACAGGATGAGGAGGGGCTGTTATATCGGGGTGAAGGACAGAACAGGAAACAGTGGAGAATAGTGGTGCCTCAAATAAGGAGAAGGCAATTAATTGAAGAATGCCACAGTAGCCTATGGGCCGGCCACCCGGGTATAGAGAGAACTCTGGCAATACTGAAGCAGAGGTATTTTTGGCCATCCATGAAGCAAGATGTAGAGGCATTTGTGAAAGCATGCCATTCATGCGCGACCCGTAAAACACCTGCAGGACTGACAGTACCCATAGAAAGACCATATTTCCCGACTCAACCGTTCGAGATGGTGTCGCTCGACATCGTTGGGCCCTTTCCTAGGAGCTCTAAGGGAAGCAAATATCTGCTTACCTTTATTGACCATTTCACTCGATATACAGAAGCAATAGCATTGCCCGAACAAACCGCGGAGGCAACGGCGAGGGCTTTTGTCGAAATGATTGTCACTCGCCACGGGAGGCCACATCGGCTGCTAACCGACCAGGGACGCAACTTCGTCTCCAGCTTGTTTAAGGAAATATGCAAAAGATTAGGCATCACCAAACTCCAGACGACGCCGTACCACCCACAAAGTAACGGAATGTTGGAAAGATTCCATAGAACGCTGGGCGACTCCCTAGCCCACTTTGCAAGGAAAGATGGCAGAGATTGGGATAAGTGGGTACCCTATTCTCTTATGGCCTACAGGGCGATACCTCATTCGGCCACAGGGTTCTCACCTAACTATCTCCTGTTCGGGAGAGAGCTCAGGACACCCGCGCAAATTGACACCCATTGGATGGGGGAAAGGACCGAGGAGACGGTTGATGCGGCGCAACAACTGAGGGATCGAATACAAGAAGCCCATGAAGAAGCCCGCAGGAGGATAGATCAGGAGTGGACTCGGCGAACTGAGCGAATCAACCGGACCAGAAAGGAAAGAAACTTTGAAGTTGGGGATTGGGTGTACCTCCATGTGCCTGCGGTTAAACCCGGCCATTTCTCTAAATTCCACTGCCCGTGGACCGGGCCGCACGTTGTCACAAAGAAGCTGGGAAAAGTAACCTATGAGGTTAGGAGTGAGACAGGGTACGTCCAGGTGGTACACATCAACCGCTTGAAGCCGGCCTATGGGAAGGCGACAGTGGACTCATCCGTAGGGCTCGAATACAATAACAAGGCACCTTCCAGATCCTCATCCACAAACCAGAGACAAGATCAAACCGAGTCGGAACTAGAAGAGGACGAGGATGAGCTAGGCCTCGTGCCCATAGATAGCTCTGATGAGGCGGAAGAAGAGAACGGGAATGAGCCAGAAGGAAGAACACATCCAGAGGCTTGGGCTGTTAGCTCTCCCCGAGGCAGGGCTCCGACCCCTTGGGAAGTTGTGGAAACTTCAGGAAGGCCCAGTATGATTCCTAGAAGTCCAGCACCTAGCACACCCCCTCGGGAACAGACGGTATTGGAAGCCGAGGAGTCAGATGCTACAGATCAAATTCCTCCCGAAGACCCCGGGGACACATCGTGGAAACCTGAATCCTCCCTAGAAAATCCTATAATCAGGAGTCCGTACAACCTACGGAGACCCAGAAAATGATACATCAAATTGTGTTTCAGGTGGAGTTCTGATGATATTGATGCTGTGCACTCTCGCATCCACCACCAATAGAGAAGGAAGTTTGCGGTTTTTAGAGAAACAGGAACTGCTCCTAACAAACGAACAATGGCGGGTTGTAATAGAAATGAACATTTCCAGTTTATGCTCAGATACAGAGCGGTTAATGGAATCGGTAGAAGAGGTGGAACAGACGTATTGGCAAGCCGTTTCTCGTACTCCAGAACTCCGAAGATACCGGTATGAGGTAGTTAGGGTAAAAGAAACTACCAGGGAAATCATGAATATCGCTCTCGCTGTACGAGACCTCCTTCCTACCGATCGCCATAAGAGAGGGTTAGTTGACTTAGGAGGAAAAATATTGAAGATCGCGTTTGGTACACCAGACTCTGAGGATCTGAGGGAGATACAAGAAGGACTCCAATTGGCGGAAAGCCATCATGGGCAGACGGTGCATATTTTAGAGGAACACTTAACAGTAACCAGAGAACTAGGGCAACGGGTAGCCGACAATTCACGGGGGCTACAAAAGATAGCGGAGATAGTGAAGAGCACCTTGGAAACTACTAACGTCAGGATGACGGGACTGGAACAAAAACTGGACACCTTTTACTCCTTCCTAAACCTCTCCTTAGCCTTAACCACTGACCTAAGGCACCTAGAAATCACCGCCTTAGACGCCAAAATCGAGTTGCGCGAGATGTATAGGTCCTTAGAAACAATAGCTCGGGGTCACTTTAGCCATACTATTCTGTCCCCCGGGGAACTTAGCTCTATCCTTAAAACTGTAACTGCATCTCTTCCCCCTGAATTAAGTCTGATTGCAGGAACCCAAGCAGAGGATGCCTACCACCACTTCATGGCCGCCAAGTTTCACGGCGTAGTAGTTGCTGATGTTCTACACATCGTCATGGACGTACCACTAAAAGCCAGGGGACAGATTTTTGATCTCTATCGTCTACAGCCTCTACCCCTACCCAGTGAGGAATTGGACGAAGTAGTTGTCCTCCAAAAAGAGGCAGACTACCTATTGGTCGGCAGGGATCAAGAATATCACACCTTACTGAACCGAGAAGATTTAGAGTTATGTCAGCGAGCCATTGTATGGATTTGTCCAGCACGTTTTCCCATTTACCGACGGCAATATCCTACATGCACCAGCTCTCTCTTCTTCGGAGACACGGAAGAAATTCCTAACCTTTGTGAATGGCTGGTGGTTAGGAAGGAGCGCCAACCGAAGTGGATTTGGGACGAGGACCGAAGTACCTGGCTGTATAATTTACCAGACATGGAAAAAATGGTAATTCAATGTAGAGGAGGCCAAATTACCGAAAAAGCCCTAAACGGGAGTGGGGAGTTACAAGTAGGAGAAGGGTGTCTCTTGCGGGCGGCCAACTACCAGATCCTACCAGCATCAGTAGGAATTACTAAAACAAGTATAAAGAAACAGATTGCCACAGTGAAGTCCATGCTAGCTGAAACGGATCTTCTCCGACCAGCGCGGATCTCCACTGGCGATGTGGCCGAGGCTTTGGAGGAACTGAGAAAATTAGCCCAGCATGGAAAGACCGACTGGCAGACACAGGATTCACGTCTAGACATTTTATTGTCACAGGCTCAAGAACTGAAGGAGCGAAGACGCACAGAAGAATGGTGGTGGTGGAGCGGCCTTGGCACCCTAATGGTAATCCTGGTGATGATCAGTGGGGCATGGCTAATTTACCGCTACAGGACAAGTCGCCAGCCAGGGAACGGACCACGAACAAATGAAGCCCCAATTGTGATACAGTATCCCGAGAGTCAGGAGTCACAGCCAACGACGGATGGTGCCAAAGGGTGAACAACGCAGACTTTGGTGTTGTGTAGTGGTATATATAGTGACGAACGAGTGAAAAGAGCCGAATATGGTCGCCTCTTTTAGAAAGGGGGGAGTGGTGTAACAGACTCAGATGTTTTTCTATCATATGTCAATATGACAATAACATGTCAGATGTCATTCTATTTAAGAATGATTAAAAATATTAACATCAGCTAACAATAATACCCCCAAAAATTTAAAAAAAAAATTTTTTTATGATGACCTACTTAAATACAAGAGGAGTACTTGAAAAAGTTGGACAGAGTTGAGAGTTAGGACTCTGGCCAACTCAGACTAGTATTCCCTTAGTATTTAGGAAAGGCCGAATACCTTAAACTCCTAAAAATACTACATTACATTAGACAGAAGAAATCACGAGATTGGCTATAAGATTGAAACTATCTAGATGAAAAAAAAAAAGCACACCTATTTTAAAATCAGTATAGGGAAACGAGTAATAAAGATGGACCTACAGAAAAGTACTGATACCCTAATGAAAAATATAGGAATATTAAATACTATCCTAAGGACTATAAAATGAAATATCACTGCCTATTTAAGAATGATTAAAAATATTAACATCAGCTAACAATAATACCCCCAAATATTTAATTAAAACAATTTTTTATGATGACCTACTTAAATACAAGAGGAGTACTTGAAAAAGTTGGACAGAGTTGAGAGTTAGGACTCTGGCCAACTCAGACTAGTATTCCCTTAGTATTTAGGAAAGGCCGAATACCTTAAACTCCTAAAAATACTACATTACATTAACAAAACAAATCACGAGATTGGCTATAAGCTTGAAACTATTTAGATGAAAACCAAAACGAAGCACACCTATTTTAGAATCACTATAGGGAAAGGAGTAATACAGATGGAGCTATAGAAAAATACTGATACCCTACTGAAAAATATAGGAATATTAAATACTATCCTAAGGACTACAAAATGAAATATCACTGCCTATTTAAGAATGATAGAAAATATTAACATCAGCTAATAATAATACCCCCAAAAATTTAATAAATCAAATTTTTAATAATGACCTACTTAAATACATGAGGAATACTTGAAAAAGTTGTACATTGTTGAGAGGAAGGACTCTGGCCAACTCAGACTAGTATTCCCTTAGTATTTAGGAAAGGCCGAATATCCTAAACTCCTAAAAATACTACATTACATTAGACAGAAAAAAACAGGAGATTGGCTATAAGCTTGAAACTATTTAGATGAAAACAAAAACAAAGCACATCTATTTTAGAAACACTATAGGGAAAGGAGTAATACAGATGGAGCTTTAGAAAAATACTGATACCCTAATGAAAAATATAGGAATATTAAATACTATCCTAAGGACTACAAAATGAAATATCACTGTCTATTTAAGAATGATTGAAAATATTAACATCAGCTAACAATAATACCCCCAAAAATTTAATTAAAAAATTTTTAATGATGACCTACTTAAATACAAGAGGAATACTTGAAAAAGTTGGACAGAGTTGAGAGGTAGGACTCTGGCCAACTCAGACTAGTATTCCTTTAGTATTTAGGAAAGGCCGAATATCCTAAACTCCTAATGACAAAACAAAGAATATATCAAGACAATGGCTATATGATGGAAAAATGTATAAAAAAATTATATAGTTTTATAATCACGCTAGAAAACGAGTAATAGAGATGGACCCCCAAGCAACCTATGCTAATAAACCAGGCGAACATATTAAGTATTAAATACCAGCTTAAATACCAGAGGAATACTGAAAAAGTTGGTCTGAGTCGAGAGGTAAGACTATGGCCAACTCAGACTAGTGTTCCCTTAGTATTTACGAAAGGCCGAATATCCTAAACTCCTAAAAATACTACATTACAATAGACAGAACAAATCACCAGATTGGCTATAAGATGGGAACTATTTAGGTGAAAACAAAAAAAAAGCACACCTATTTTAGAATCAGTATAGGGAAACGAGTAATACAGATGGAGCTATAGAAAAATACAGATACCATAATGAAAAATATAGGAATATTAAATACTGATGCCAAGCAGTTATGAAGAACAGTAAATTAAAAAATTATCGCTTAAAAAATGAAAAGAATAAACCTGATTATGAAGAGTGACATTGAAGAAATGAGCAAAGATGTAGAGCACCATTGTTGAATGCAAAAAATACTGAGGCCTTTTGGAATTCACCAACTTTTTTGAAGAGGTCGATTCTTTATTCATCTTCAATTCATGACTGAAAAAGCATTAACATTTTAAAAGCAAACTATGTTAATATTCACCCCAATTAGTTTTGAGGCGCTATTTAAGTTAATACAATTAATTTAGTTTGTTCCATTTTTAGCTTTGTAATTCATGTTTAAATCAAACTTATTACTTTTTATTTTTAATGCATAAATGATGATGAGCAATTAGATTAATATTTAAAATTATACAGTAATGATTTAAAAAATTAAAAATTCAATATTCAATCTTATAATTATAATTCTCGTAACATAATAATAATAATGAAGCAAAGTATTGTCAGCCTACTGAACAAATATTAAATTAATACCTACTTAAGACTATAATCCGAATCTAGTGAATAGCAATATCGACTTCAATAATAATTAGCCATTTAGTGATGGAAGATTCTGGAAATTACAACATATATCAAGACAAGCAGTATGAAAACAGAACTGTTATAAAAATTAATAAATAAATATTAACTAACTACATATTAAATATTAGTTAAATACTGTCTACCCAAGTAGAAGTAGAAGATGACCCAGGAAGAATAGGTGAAGAAGGATTTCGAGAAGAGAAGACTCCAGTGGTACAGAAATGCACAATTGGTGGAAGACTGGCAGAACTGGAGAGGGCTGTGCATAATTCCGTCCCATTCATCCACAGGACAGAATATGAGGATGGTGACGATAATTTTCTCCACACTATGGGAACTTGGTCTGGATAGGATGACTAGATATGAGCACTGTGGTCCTCGATAGCCCTGAACTACAAAACAAGAATTAAACTGTAACAGACTCAGATAGTTTAAGTTAGTTATAATTTATTAGATGTTAAGGAATGTTAGTAGGGTATTGTCTGCCTGTGGCGATGCCGAATCATCACTCCAAAACGGAAATTACGTCAGCATTCCCATCAGCTACAAGTCGAGCTGGAGCGAATATTTAAAAAGTTAGATTTAATTTAAGAGATTCTCGGGATAACCATGACCACCAGGGGGCAGCACCTCACGGACTACGGGATAAGAATGTTGACGTTAGCTCGAATAAGCGTTCAAATACGAGACCGTTTTCCCCCAAAAGTCAGAGTTGAAGACTGGTGCCAGTGAGAAGCCGAGGGACCTGAGCAAGAAACCAGATGGAAGGTAGGAACTTTGCTTTATATTGCAGTCAGACTTTTATTCGGGGTGAAGCCTAGTTGTAGTTCAGTTGTAATTAGCATCACTCAACTCTGACAATTAACTATTTTCTTTGCCATTCGGCGCGTTTCGGCCACAGAGCAAATGGGAATCTTTTATTTAAGCATAGTCCTTATTAGTGTATATGATTAGGGTTGTATGTGAGGGATCGAGTTCGATTAATTAGCAGTTATGATTACTGATGGGGAATAATTAGATTTGTAATTATTGTTAGTGCATAAGATTATTGTCATAGATTAAGGAAATAGTTTTATTAGTGGGTTTATCAATTATTATGATTATTGAGGGAGAATCAGGGATATGATTACTGTTATAGAGGATAGATCGAGTTTTGTTTGTAAATTATTATTTTGTTAGTGCTGTTATTGACGGTGCATCTTATGTTACATTAAAAGTTTTAGTTTTCCAGTTGACTGAGAATTTCTGTTTAAATTGTAATAATTATTTTATTAATCCCTTACTAATGAATGAATCTGTAATTGTTATTTTATTAATACCTTATCAAGAATAGATGAATGTAATTTTTATTTCAATATAATAGCACTTTATTTTGATATATGAATGTTTTGGGTTCATTTCTTCCCCTAGTGTCCCTAGGTGTCCTCGACTATACCCTGTCCTCTCCCAGCCTCTTTTAGGTGTCCTCTAAGTCCTAGATACGAGACGGAGGTAACAAAACAATAGCTGAAAACTGAACAATCTTTTTCATAGCATTCTATAATATTTCCCTGCCTGATAGATTTGACAGAGAATCTTATTCTTATTATAGCAAGTTACTTAGTTAATAAGAAATTAATGAAGAAATAAATATAAAGAAAATGATCTGGTTAAAGAATT
Organism: Troilus luridus; assembly: GCA_964056705.1. Taxonomy (NCBI): domain Eukaryota; kingdom Metazoa; phylum Arthropoda; class Insecta; order Hemiptera; family Pentatomidae; genus Troilus; species Troilus luridus. The sequence continues at coordinate 12,656,121 of OZ057412.1, forward strand.
AATACCTAATATATATATATATATATATATATATATATATATATATATATATATATATATATATATATATATATATATAAAGGTTATTAAATACAAGAGGAATACTTGAAAAAGGTGGACAGAGTTGAGAGGTAGGACTCTGGCCAACTCAGACTAGTATTCCCTTAGTATATAGGAAAGGCCAAGAATCCTAAACTCCTAAAAATACTACTTGACAAATGAAAAAATGAAACATCTTCGCCTATTTAAGAATAATAGAAAATATTATCACCAGCTAACAATAATACCCCCAAAAATTTAATCAATAAAATTTTTAATATTGCCCAACTTAAATACCAGAGGAATACTAAAAAATGTTAGTCAATGTTGAGAGGTAGAACTCTGGCCAACTCAGACTAGTATTCCTTTAGTATTTAGGAAAGGCCGAATATCCTAAACTCCTAATGACAAAACAAAGAATAAATCAAGACAATGGCTATATGATGGAAAAATGTATAAAAAAATTATATAGTTTTATAATCACGCTAGAAAACGAGTAATAGAGATGGACCCCCAAGCAACCTATGCTAATAAACCAGGCGAACATATTAAGTATTAAATACCAGCTTAAATACCAGAGGAATACTGAAAAAGTTGGTCTGAGTCGAGAGGTAAGACTATGGCCAACTCAGACTAGTATTCCCTTAGTATTTAGGAAAGGCCGAATATCCTAAACTCCTAAAAATACTACATTACATTAGACAGAAAAAAACAGGAGATTGGCTATAAGCTTGAAACTATTTAGATGAAAACAAAAACAAAGCACATCTATTTTAGAAACACTATAGGGAAAGGAGTAATACAGATGGAGCTTTAGAAAAATACTGATACCCTAATGAAAAATATAGGAATATTAAATACTATCCTAAGGACTACAAAATGAAATATCACTGTCTATTTAAGAATGATTGAAAATATTAACATCAGCTAACAATAATACCCCCAAAAATTTAATTAAAAAATTTTTAATGATGACCTACTTAAATACAAGAGGAATACTTGAAAAAGTTGGACAGAGTTGAGAGGTAGGACTCTGGCCAACTCAGACTAGTATTCCTTTAGTATTTAGGAAAGGCCGAATATCCTAAACTCCTAATGACAAAACAAAGAATATATCAAGACAATGGCTATATGATGGAAAAATGTATAAAAAAATTATATAGTTTTATAATCACGCTAGAAAACGAGTAATAGAGATGGACCCCCAAGCAACCTATGCTAATAAACCAGGCGAACATATTAAGTATTAAATACCAGCTTAAATACCAGAGGAATACTGAAAAAGTTGGTCTGAGTCGAGAGGTAAGACTATGGCCAACTCAGACTAGTGTTCCCTTAGTATTTACGAAAGGCCGAATATCCTAAACTCCTAAAAATACTACATTACAATAGACAGAACAAATCACCAGATTGGCTATAAGATGGGAACTATTTAGGTGAAAACAAAAAAAAAGCACACCTATTTTAGAATCAGTATAGGGAAACGAGTAATACAGATGGAGCTATAGAAAAATACAGATACCATAATGAAAAATATAGGAATATTAAATACTGATGCCAAGCAGTTATGAAGAACAGTAAATTAAAAAATTATCGCTTAAAAAATGAAAAGAATAAACCTGATTATGAAGAGTGACATTGAAGAAATGAGCAAAGATGTAGAGCACCATTGTTGAATGCAAAAAATACTGAGGCCTTTTGGAATTCACCAACTTTTTTGAAGAGGTCGATTCTTTATTCATCTTCAATTCATGACTGAAAAAGCATTAACATTTTAAAAGCAAACTATGTTAATATTCACCCCAATTAGTTTTGAGGCGCTATTTAAGTTAATACAATTAATTTAGTTTGTTCCATTTTTAGCTTTGTAATTCATGTTTAAATCAAACTTATTACTTTTTATTTTTAATGCATAAATGATGATGAGCAATTAGATTAATATTTAAAATTATACAGTAATGATTTAAAAAATTAAAAATTCAATATTCAATCTTATAATTATAATTCTCGTAACATAATAATAATAATGAAGCAAAGTATTGTCAGCCTACTGAACAAATATTAAATTAATACCTACTTAAGACTATAATCCGAATCTAGTGAATAGCAATATCGACTTCAATAATAATTAGCCATTTAGTGATGGAAGATTCTGGAAATTACAACATATATCAAGACAAGCAGTATGAAAACAGAACTGTTATAAAAATTAATAAATAAATATTAACTAACTACATATTAAATATTAGTTAAATACTGTCTACCCAAGTAGAAGTAGAAGATGACCCAGGAAGAATAGGTGAAGAAGGATTTCGAGAAGAGAAGACTCCAGTGGTACAGAAATGCACAATTGGTGGAAGACTGGCAGAACTGGAGAGGGCTGTGCATAATTCCGTCCCATTCATCCACAGGACAGAATATGAGGATGGTGACGATAATTTTCTCCACACTATGGGAACTTGGTCTGGATAGGATGACTAGATATGAGCACTGTGGTCCTCGATAGCCCTGAACTACAAAACAAGAATTAAACTGTAACAGACTCAGATAGTTTAAGTTAGTTATAATTTATTAGATGTTAAGGAATGTTAGTAGGGTATTGTCTGCCTGTGGCGATGCTGAATCATCACTCCAAAACGGAAATTACGTCAGCATTCCCATCAGCTACAAGTCGAGCTGGAGCGAATATTTAAAAAGTTAGATTTAATTTAAGAGATTCTCGGGATAACCATGACCACCAGGGGGCAGCACCTCACGGACTACGGGATAAGAATGTTGACGTTAGCTCGAATAAGCGTTCAAATACGAGACCGTTTTCCCCCAAAAGTCAGAGTTGAAGACTGGTGCCAGTGAGAAGCCGAGGGACCTGAGCAAGAAACCAGATGGAAGGTAGGAACTTTGCTTTATATTGCAGTCAGACTTTTATTCGGGGTGAAGCCTAGTTGTAGTTCAGTTGTAATTAGCATCACTCAACTCTGACAATTAACTATTTTCTTTGCCATTCGGCGCGTTTCGGCCACAGAGCAAATGGGAATCTTTTATTTAAGCATAGTCCTTATTAGTGTATATGATTAGGGTTGTATGTGAGGGATCGAGTTCGATTAATTAGCAGTTATGATTACTGATGGGGAATAATTAGATTTGTAATTATTGTTAGTGCATAAGATTATTGTCATAGATTAAGGAAATAGTTTTATTAGTGGGTTTATCAATTATTATGATTATTGAGGGAGAATCAGGGATATGATTACTGTTATAGAGGATAGATCGAGTTTTGTTTGTAAATTATTATTTTGTTAGTGCTGTTATTGACGGTGCATCTTATGTTACATTAAAAGTTTTAGTTTTCCAGTTGACTGAGAATTTCTGTTTAAATTGTAATAATTATTTTATTAATCCCTTACTAATGAATGAATCTGTAATTGTTATTTTATTAATACCTTATCAAGAATAGATGAATGTAATTTTTATTTCAATATAATAGCACTTTATTTTGATATATGAATGTTTTGGGTTCATTTCTTCCCCTAGTGTCCCTAGGTGTCCTCGACTATACCCTGTCCTCTCCCAGCCTCTTTTAGGTGTCCTCTAAGTCCTAGATACGAGACGGAGGTAACAAAACAATAGCTGAAAACTGAACAATCTTTTTCATAGCATTCTATAATATTTCCCTGCCTGATAGATTTGACAGAGAATCTTATTCTTATTATAGCAAGTTACTTAGTTAATAAGAAATTAATGAAGAAATAAATATAAAGAAAATGATCTGGTTAAAGAATTAATACCTAATATATATATATATATATATATATATATATATATATATATATATATATATATATATATATATATATATATAAGGTTATTAAATACAAGAGGAATACTTGAAAAAGGTGGACAGAGTTGAGAGGTAGGACTCTGGCCAACTCAGACTAGTATTCCCTTAGTATATAGGAAAGGCCAAGAATCCTAAACTCCTAAAAATACTACTTGACAAATGAAAAAATGAAACATCTTCGCCTATTTAAGAATGATAGAAAATATTATCACCAGCTAACAATAATACCCCCAAAAATTTAATCAATAAAATTTTTAATATTGCCCAACTTAAATACCAGAGGAATACTAAAAAATGTTAGTCAATGTTGAGAGGTAGAACTCTGGCCAACTCAGACTAGTATTCCTTTAGTATTTAGGAAAGGCCGAATATCCTAAACTCCTAATGACAAAACAAAGAATAAATCAAGACAATGGCTATATGATGGAAAAATGTATAAAAAAATTATATAGTTTTATAATCACGCTAGAAAACGAGTAATAGAGATGGACCCCCAAGCAACCTATGCTAATAAACCAGGCGAACATATTAAGTATTAAATACCAGCTTAAATACCAGAGGAATACTGAAAAAGTTGGTCTGAGTCGAGAGGTAAGACTATGGCCAACTCAGACTAGTGTTCCCTTAGTATTTACGAAAGGCCGAATATCCTAAACTCCTAAAAATACTACATTACAATAGACAGAACAAATCACCAGATTGGCTATAAGATGGGAACTATTTAGATGAAAACAAAAAAAAAGCACACCTATTTTAGAATCAGTATAGGGAAACGAGTAATACAGATGGAGCTATAGAAAAATACAGATACCATAATGAAAAATATAGGAATATTAAATACTGATGCCAAGCAGTTATGAAGAACAGTAAATTAAAAAATTATCGCTTAAAAAATGAAAAGAATAAACCTGATTATGAAGAGTGACATTGAAGAAATGAGCAAAGATGTAGAGCACCATTGTTGAATGCAAAAAATACTGAGGCCTTTTGGAATTCACCAACTTTTTTGAACAGGTCGATTCTTTATTCATCTTCAATTCATGACTGAAAAAGCATTAACATTTTAAAAGCAAACTATGTTAATATTCGCCCCAATTAGTTTTGAGGCGCTATTTAAGTTAATACAATTAATTTAGTTTGTTCCATTTTTAGCTTTGTAATTCATGTTTAAATCAAACTTATTACTTTTAATTTTTAATGCATAAATGATGATGAGCAATTAGATTAATATTTAAAATTATACAGTAATGATTTAAAAAATTAAAAATTCAATATTCAATCTTATAATTATAATTCTCGTAACATAATAATAATAATGAAGCAAAGTATTGTCAGCCTACTGAACAAATATTAAATTAATACCTACTTAAGACTATAATCCGAATCTAGTGAATAGCAATATCGACTTCAATAATAATTAGCCATTTAGTGATGGAAGATTCTGGAAATTACAACATATATCAAGACAAGCAGTATGAAAACAGAACTGTCATAAAAATTAATAAATAAATATTAACTAACTACATATTAAATATTGTCTACCCAAGTAGAAGTAGAAGATGACCCAGGAAGAATAGGTGAAGAAGGATTTCGAGAAGAGAAGACTCCAGTGGTACAGAAATGCACAATTGGTGGAAGACTGGCAGAACTGGAGAGGGCTGTGCATAATTCCGTCCCATTCATCCACAGGACAGAATATGAGGATGGTGACGATAATTTTCTCCACACTATGTATATATACAAAGGTTATTAAATACAAGAGGAATACTTGAAAAAGGTGGACAGAGTTGAGAGGTAGGACTCTGGCCAACTCAGACTAGTATTCCCTTAGTATATAGGAAAGGCCAAGAATCCTAAACTCCTAAAAATACTACTTGACAAATGAAAAAATGAAACATCTTCGCCTATTTAAGAATGATAGAAAATATTATCACCAGCTAACAATAATACCTCCAAAAATTTAATCAATAAAATTTTTAATATTGCCCAACTTAAATACCAGAGGAATACTAAAAAATGTTAGTCAATGTTGAGAGGTAGGACTCTGGCCAACTCAGACTAGTATTCCTTTAGTATTTAGGAAAGGCCGAATATCCTAAACTCCTAATGACAAAACAAAGAATAAATCAAGACAATGGCTATATGATGGAAAAATGTATAAAAAAATTATATAGTTTTATAATCACGCTAGAAAACGAGTAATAGAGATGGACCCCCAAGCAACCTATGCTAATAAACCAGGCGAACATATTAAGTATTAAATACCAGCTTAAATACCAGAGGAATACTGAAAAAGTTGGTCTGAGTCGAGAGGTAAGACTATGGCCAACTCAGACTAGTGTTCCCTTAGTATTTACGAAAGGCCGAATATCCTAAACTCCTAAAAATACTACATTACAATAGACAGAACAAATCACCAGATTGGCTATAAGATGGGAACTATTTAGATGAAAACAAAAAAAAAGCACACCTATTTTAGAATCAGTATAGGGAAACGAATAATACAGATGGAGCTATAGAAAAATACAGATACCATAATGAAAAATATAGGAATATTAAATACTGATGCCAAGCAGTTATGAAGAACAGTAAATTAAAAAATTATCGCTTAAAAAATGAAAAGAATAAACCTGATTATGAAGAGTGACATTGAAGAAATGAGCAAAGATGTAGAGCACCATTGTTGAATGCAAAAAATACTGAGGCCTTTTGGAATTCACCAACTTTTTTGAACAGGTCGATTCTTTATTCATCTTCAATTCATGACTGAAAAAGCATTAACATTTTAAAAGCAAACTATGTTAATATTCACCCCAATTAGTTTTGAGGCGCTATTTAAGTTAATACAATTAATTTAGTTTGTTCCATTTTTAGCTTTGTAATTCATGTTTAAATCAAACTTATTACTTTTTATTTTTAATGCATAAATGATGATGAGCAATTAGATTAATATTTAAAATTATACAGTAATGATTTAAAAAATTAAAAATTCAATATTCAATCTTATAATTATAATTCTCGTAACATAATAATAATAATGAAGCAAAGTATTGTCAGCCTACTGAACAAATATTAAATTAATACCTACTTAAGACTATAATCCGAATCTAGTGAATAGCAATATCGACTTCAATAATAATTAGCCATTTAGTGATGGAAGATTCTGGAAATTACAACATATATCAAGACAAGCAGTATGAAAACAGAACTGTCATAAAAATTAATAAATAAATATTAACTAACTACATATTAAATATTAGTTAAATACTGTCTACCCAAGTAGAAGTAGAAGATGACCCAGGAAGAATAGGTGAAGAAGGATTTCGAGAAGAGAAGACTCCAGTGGTACAGAAATGCACAATTGGTGGAAGACTGGCAGAACTGGAGAGGGCTGTGCATAATTCCGTCCCATTCATCCACAGGACAGAATATGAGGATGGTGACGATAATTTTCTCCACACTATGGGAACTTGGTCTGGATAGGATGACTAGATATGAGCACTGTGGTCCTCGATAGCCCTGAACTACAAAACAAGAATTAAACAATAGCTGAAAACTGAACAATCTTTTTCATAGCATTCTATAATATTTCCCTGCCTGATAGATTTGACAGAGAATCTTATTCTTATTATAGCAAGTTACTTAGTTAATAAGAAATTAATGAAGAAATAAATATAAAGAAAATGATCTGGTTAAAGAATTAATACCTAATATATATATATATATATATATATATATATATATAAAAAGGTTATTAAATACAAGAGGAATACTTGAAAAAGGTGGACAGAGTTGAGAGGTAGGACTCTGGCCAACTCAGACTAGTATTCCCTTAGTATATAGGAAAGGCCAAGAATCCTAAACTCCTAAAAATACTACTTGACAAATGAAAAAATGAAACATCTTCGCCTATTTAAGAATGATAGAAAATATTATCACCAGCTAACAATAATACCCCCAAAAATTTAATCAATAAAATTTTTAATATTGCCCAACTTAAATACCAGAGGAATACTAAAAAATGTAAGTCAATGTTGAGAGGTAGGACTCTGGCCAACTCAGACTAGTATTCCTTTAGTATTTAGGAAAGGCCGAATATCCTAAACTCCTAATGACAAAACAAAGAATAAATCAAGACAATGGCTATATGATGGAAAAATGTATAAAAAAATTATATAGTTTTATAATCACGCTAGAAAACGAGTAATAGAGATGGACCCCCAAGCAACCTATGCTAATAAACCAGGCGAACATATTAAGTATTAAATACCAGCTTAAATACCAGAGGAATACTGAAAAAGTTGGTCTGAGTCGAGAGGTAAGACTATGGCCAACTCAGACTAGTGTTCCCTTAGTATTTACGAAAGGCCGAATATCCTAAACTCCTAAAAATACTACATTACAATAGACAGAACAAATCACCAGATTGGCTATAAGATGGGAACTATTTAGATGAAAACAAAAAAAAAGCACACCTATTTTAGAATCAGTATAGGGAAACGAGTAATACAGATGGAGCTATAGAAAAATACAGATACCATAATGAAAAATATAGGAATATTAAATACTGATGCCAAGCAGTTATGAAGAACAGTAAATTAAAAAATTATCGCTTAAAAAATGAAAAGAATAAACCTGATTATGAAGAGTGACATTGAAGAAATGAGCAAAGATGTAGAGCACCATTGTTGAATGCAAAAAATACTGAGGCCTTTTGGAATTCACCAACTTTTTTGAACAGGTCGATTCTTTATTCATCTTCAATTCATGACTGAAAAAGCATTAACATTTTAAAAGCAAACTATGTTAATATTCACCCCAATTAGTTTTGAGGCGCTATTTAAGTTAATACAATTAATTTAGTTTGTTCCATTTTTAGCTTTGTAATTCATGTTTAAATCAAACTTATTACTTTTAATTTTTAATGCATAAATGATGATGAGCAATTAGATTAATATTTAAAATTATACAGTAATGATTTAAAAAATTAAAAATTCAATATTCAATCTTATAATTATAATTCTCGTAACATAATAATAATAATGAAGCAAAGTATTGTCAGCCTACTGAACAAATATTAAATTAATACCTACTTAAGACTATAATCCGAATCTAGTGAATAGCAATATCGACTTCAATAATAATTAGCCATTTAGTGATGGAAGATTCTGGAAATTACAACATATATCAAGACAAGCAGTATGAAAACAGAACTGTCATAAAAATTAATAAATAAATATTAACTAACTACATATTAAATATTAGTTAAATACTGTCTACCCAAGTAGAAGTAGAAGATGACCCAGGAAGAATAGGTGAAGAAGGATTTCGAGAAGAGAAGACTCCAGTGGTACAGAAATGCACAATTGGTGGAAGACTGGCAGAACTGGAGAGGGCTGTGCATAATTCCGTCCCATTCATCCACAGGACAGAATATGAGGATGGTGACGATAATTTTCTCCACACTATGGGAACTTGGTCTGGATAGGATGACTAGATATGAGCACTGTGGTCCTCGATAGCCCTGAACTACAAAACAAGAATTAAACAATAGCTGAAAACTGAACAATCTTTTTCATAGCATTCTATAATATTTCCCTGCCTGATAGATTTGACAGAGAATCTTATTCTTATTATAGCAAGTTACTTAGTTAATAAGAAATTAATGAAGAAATAAATATAAAGAAAATGATCTGGTTAAAGAATTAATACCTAATATATATATATATATATATATATATATATATATATATATATATATATATATATATATATATATAAAAGGTTATTAAATACAAGAGGAATACTTGAAAAAGGTGGACAGAGTTGAGAGGTAGGACTCTGGCCAACTCAGACTAGTATTCCCTTAGTATATAGGAAAGGCCAAGAATCCTAAACTCCTAAAAATACTACTTGACAAATGAAAAAATGAAACATCTTCGCCTATTTAAGAATGATAGAAAATATTATCACCAGCTAACAATAATACCCCCAAAAATTTAATCAATAAAATTTTTAATATTGCCCAACTTAAATACCAGAGGAATACTAAAAAATGTAAGTCAATGTTGAGAGGTAGGACTCTGGCCAACTCAGACTAGTATTCCTTTAGTATTTAGGAAAGGCCGAATATCCTAAACTCCTAATGACAAAACAAAGAATAAATCAAGACAATGGCTATATGATGGAAAAATGTATAAAAAAATTATATAGTTTTATAATCACGCTAGAAAACGAGTAATAGAGATGGACCCCCAAGCAACCTATGCTAATAAACCAGGCGAACATATTAAGTATTAAATACCAGCTTAAATACCAGAGGAATACTGAAAAAGTTGGTCTGAGTCGAGAGGTAAGACTATGGCCAACTCAGACTAGTGTTCCCTTAGTATTTACGAAAGGCCGAATATCCTAAACTCCTAAAAATACTACATTACAATAGACAGAACAAATCACCAGATTGGCTATAAGATGGGAACTATTTAGATGAAAACAAAAAAAAAGCACACCTATTTTAGAATCAGTATAGGGAAACGAGTAATACAGATGGAGCTATAGAAAAATACAGATACCATAATGAAAAATATAGGAATATTAAATACTGATGCCAAGCAGTTATGAAGAACAGTAAATTAAAAAATTATCGCTTAAAAAATGAAAAGAATAAACCTGATTATGAAGAGTGACATTGAAGAAATGAGCAAAGATGTAGAGCACCATTGTTGAATGCAAAAAATACTGAGGCCTTTTGGAATTCACCAACTTTTTTGAACAGGTCGATTCTTTATTCATCTTCAATTCATGACTGAAAAAGCATTAACATTTTAAAAGCAAACTATGTTAATATTCACCCCAATTAGTTTTGAGGCGCTATTTAAGTTAATACAATTAATTTAGTTTGTTCCATTTTTAGCTTTGTAATTCATGTTTAAATCAAACTTATTACTTTTAATTTTTAATGCATAAATGATGATGAGCAATTAGATTAATATTTAAAATTATACAGTAATGATTTAAAAAATTAAAAATTCAATATTCAATCTTATAATTATAATTCTCGTAACATAATAATAATAATGAAGCAAAGTATTGTCAGCCTACTGAACAAATATTAAATTAATACCTACTTAAGACTATAATCCGAATCTAGTGAATAGCAATATCGACTTCAATAATAATTAGCCATTTAGTGATGGAAGATTCTGGAAATTACAACATATATCAAGACAAGCAGTATGAAAACAGAACTGTCATAAAAATTAATAAATAAATATTAACTAACTACATATTAAATATTAGTTAAATACTGTCTACCCAAGTAGAAGTAGAAGATGACCCAGGAAGAATAGGTGAAGAAGGATTTCGAGAAGAGAAGACTCCAGTGGTACAGAAATGCACAATTGGTGGAAGACTGGCAGAACTGGAGAGGGCTGTGCATAATTCCGTCCCATTCATCCACAGGACAGAATATGAGGATGGTGACGATAATTTTCTCCACACTATGGGAACTTGGTCTGGATAGGATGACTAGATATGAGCACTGTGGTCCTCGATAGCCCTGAACTACAAAACAAGAATTAAACAATAGCTGAAAACTGAACAATCTTTTTCATAGCATTCTATAATATTTCCCTGCCTGATAGATTTGACAGAGAATCTTATTCTTATTATAGCAAGTTACTTAGTTAATAAGAAATTAATGAAGAAATAAATATAAAGAAAATGATCTGGTTAAAGAATTAATACCTAATATATATATATATATATATATATATATATATATATATATATATATATATATATATATATATATATATAAAAGGTTATTAAATACAAGAGGAATACTTGAAAAAGGTGGACAGAGTTGAGAGGTAGGACTCTGGCCAACTCAGACTAGTATTCCCTTAGTATATAGGAAAGGCCAAGAATCCTAAACTCCTAAAAATACTACTTGACAAATGAAAAAATGAAACATCTTCGCCTATTTAAGAATGATAGAAAATATTATCACCAGCTAACAATAATACCCCCAAAAATTTAATCAATAAAATTTTTAATATTGCCCAACTTAAATACCAGAGGAATACTAAAAAATGTAAGTCAATGTTGAGAGGTAGGACTCTGGCCAACTCAGACTAGTATTCCTTTAGTATTTAGGAAAGGCCGAATATCCTAAACTCCTAATGACAAAACAAAGAATAAATCAAGACAATGGCTATATGATGGAAAAATGTATAAAAAAATTATATAGTTTTATAATCACGCTAGAAAACGAGTAATAGAGATGGACCCCCAAGCAACCTATGCTAATAAACCAGGCGAACATATTAAGTATTAAATACCAGCTTAAATACCAGAGGAATACTGAAAAAGTTGGTCTGAGTCGAGAGGTAAGACTATGGCCAACTCAGACTAGTGTTCCCTTAGTATTTACGAAAGGCCGAATATCCTAAACTCCTAAAAATACTACATTACAATAGACAGAACAAATCACCAGATTGGCTATAAGATGGGAACTATTTAGATGAAAACAAAAAAAAAGCACACCTATTTTAGAATCAGTATAGGGAAACGAGTAATACAGATGGAGCTATAGAAAAATACAGATACCATAATGAAAAATATAGGAATATTAAATACTGATGCCAAGCAGTTATGAAGAACAGTAAATTAAAAAATTATCGCTTAAAAAATGAAAAGAATAAACCTGATTATGAAGAGTGACATTGAAGAAATGAGCAAAGATGTAGAGCACCATTGTTGAATGCAAAAAATACTGAGGCCTTTTGGAATTCACCAACTTTTTTGAACAGGTCGATTCTTTATTCATCTTCAATTCATGACTGAAAAAGCATTAACATTTTAAAAGCAAACTATGTTAATATTCACCCCAATTAGTTTTGAGGCGCTATTTAAGTTAATACAATTAATTTAGTTTGTTCCATTTTTAGCTTTGTAATTCATGTTTAAATCAAACTTATTACTTTTAATTTTTAATGCATAAATGATGATGAGCAATTAGATTAATATTTAAAATTATACAGTAATGATTTAAAAAATTAAAAATTCAATATTCAATCTTATAATTATAATTCTCGTAACATAATAATAATAATGAAGCAAAGTATTGTCAGCCTACTGAACAAATATTAAATTAATACCTACTTAAGACTATAATCCGAATCTAGTGAATAGCAATATCGACTTCAATAATAATTAGCCATTTAGTGATGGAAGATTCTGGAAATTACAACATATATCAAGACAAGCAGTATGAAAACAGAACTGTCATAAAAATTAATAAATAAATATTAACTAACTACATATTAAATATTAGTTAAATACTGTCTACCCAAGTAGAAGTAGAAGATGACCCAGGAAGAATAGGTGAAGAAGGATTTCGAGAAGAGAAGACTCCAGTGGTACAGAAATGCACAATTGGTGGAAGACTGGCAGAACTGGAGAGGGCTGTGCATAATTCCGTCCCATTCATCCACAGGACAGAATATGAGGATGGTGACGATAATTTTCTCCACACTATGGGAACTTGGTCTGGATAGGATGACTAGATATGAGCACTGTGGTCCTCGATAGCCCTGAACTACAAAACAAGAATTAAACAATAGCTGAAAACTGAACAATCTTTTTCATAGCATTCTATAATATTTCCCTGCCTGATAGATTTGACAGAGAATCTTATTCTTATTATAGCAAGTTACTTAGTTAATAAGAAATTAATGAAGAAATAAATATAAAGAAAATGATCTAGTTAAAGAATTAATACCTAATATATATATATATATATATATATATATATATATATATATATATATATATATATATATATATATATATATATATATATATAAAAAGGTTATTAAATACAAGAGGAATACTTGAAAAAGGTGGACAGAGTTGAGAGGTAGGACTCTGGCCAACTCAGACTAGTATTCCCTTAGTATATAGGAAAGGCCAAGAATCCTAAACTCCTAAAAATACTACTTGACAAATGAAAAAATGAAACATCTTCGCCTATTTAAGAATGATAGAAAATATTATCACCAGCTAACAATAATACCCCCAAAAATTTAATCAATAAAATTTTTAATATTGCCCAACTTAAATACCAGAGGAATACTAAAAAATGTAAGTCAATGTTGAGAGGTAGGACTCTGGCAAACTCAGACTAGTATTCCTTTAGTATTTAGGAAAGGCCGAATATCCTAAACTCCTAATGACAAAACAAAGAATAAATCAAGACAATGGCTATATGATGGAAAAATGTATAAAAAAATTATATAGTTTTATAATCACGCTAGAAAACGAGTAATAGAGATGGACCCCCAAGCAACCTATACTAATAAACCAGGCGAACATATTAAGTATTAAATACCAGAGGAATACTGAAAAAGTTGGTCTGAGTCGAGAGGTAAGACTATGGCCAACTCAGACTAGTGTCCCCATAGTATTTACGAAAGGCCGAATATCCTAAACTCCTAAAAATACTACATTACAATAGACAGAACAAATCACCAGATTGGCTATAAGATGGGAACTATTTAGATGAAAACAAAAAAAAAGCACACCTATTTTAGAATCAGTATAGGGAAACGAGTAATACAGATGGAGCTATAGAAAAATACAGATACCATAATGAAAAATATAGGAATATTAAATACTGATGCCAAGCAGTTATGAAGAACAGTAAATTAAAAAATTATCGCTTAAAAAATGAAAAGAATAAACCTGATTATGAAGAGTGACATTGAAGAAATGAGCAAAGATGTAGAGCACCATTGTTGATTGCAAAAAATACTGAGGCCTTTTGGAATTGACCAACTTTTTTGAACAGGTCGATTCTTTATTCATCTTCAATTCATGACTGAAAAAGCATTAACATTTTAAAAGCAAACTATGTTAATATTCACCCCAATTAGTTTTGAGGCGCTATTTAAGTTAATACAATTAATTTAGTTTGTTCCATTTTTAGCTTTGTAATTCATGTTTAAATCAAACTTATTACTTTTAATTTTTAATGCATAAATGATGATGAGCAATTAGATTAATATTTAAAATTATACAGTAATGATTTAAAAAATTAAAAATTCAATATTCAATCTTATAATTATAATTCTCGTAACATAATAATAATAATGAAGCAAAGTATTGTCAGCCTACTGAACAAATATTAAATTAATACCTACTTAAGACTATAATCCGAATCTAGTGAATAGCAATATCGACTTCAATAATAATTAGCCATTTAGTGATGGAAGATTCTGGAAATTACAACATATATCAAGACAAGCAGTATGAAAACAGAACTGTTATAAAAATTAATAAATAAATATTAACTAACTACATATTAAATATTAGTTAAATACTGTCTACCCAAGTAGAAGTAGAAGATGACCCAGGAAGAATAGGTGAAGAAGGATTTCGAGAAGAGAAGACTCCAGTGGTACAGAAATGCACAATTGGTGGAAGACTGGCAGAACTGGAGAGGGCTGTGCATAATTCCGTCCCATTCATCCACAAGACAGAATATGAGGATGGTGACGATAATTTTCTCCACACTATGGGAACTTGGTCTGGATAGGATGACTAGATATGAGCACTGTGGTCCTCGATAGCCCTGAACTACAAAACAAGAATTAAACAATAGCTGAAAACTGAACAATCTTTTTCATAGCATTCTATAATATTTCCCTGCCTGATAGATTTGACAGAGAATCTTATTCTTATTATAGCAAGTTACTTAGTTAATAAGAAATTAATGAAGAAATAAATATAAAGAAAATGATCTGGTTAAAGAATTAATACCTAATATATATATATATATATATATATATATATAAAGGTTATTAAATACAAGAGGAATACTTGAAAAAGGTGGACAGAGTTGAGAGGTAGGACTCTGGCCAACTCAGACTAGTATTCCCTTAGTATATAGGAAAGGCCAAGAATCCTAAACTCCTAAAAATACTACTTGACAAATGAAAAAATGAAACATCTTCGCCTATTTAAGAATGATAGAAAATATTATCACCAGCTAACAATAATACCCCCAAAAATTTAATCAATAAAATTTTTAATATTGTCCAACTTAAATACCAGAGGAATACTAAAAAATGTTAGTCAATGTTGAGAGGTAGGACTCTGGCCAACTCAGACTAGTATTCCCTTAGTATTTAGGAAAGGCCGAATATCCTAAACTCCTAATGACAAAACAAAGAATAAATCAAGACAATGGCTATATGATGGAAAAATGTATAAAAAAATTATATAGTTTTATAATCACGCTAGAAAACGAGTAATAGAGATGGACCCCCAAGCAACCTATGCTAATAAACCAGGCGAACATATTAAGTATTAAATACCAGATTAAATACCAGAGGAATACTGAAAAAGTTGGTCTGAGTCGAGAGGTAAGACTATGGCCAACTCAGACTAGTGTTCCCTTAGTATTTACGAAAGGCCGAATATCCTAAACTCCTAAAAATACTACATTACAATAGACAGAACAAATCACCAGATTGGCTATAAGATGGGAACTATTTAGATGAAAACAAAAAAAAAGCACACCTATTTTAGAATCAGTATAGGGAAACGAGTAATACAGATGGAGCTATAGAAAAATACAGATACCATAATGAAAAATATAGGAATATTAAATACTGATGCCAAGCAGTTATGAAGAACAGTAAATTAAAAAATTATCGCTTAAAAAATGAAAAGAATAAACCTGATTATGAAGAGTGACATTGAAGAAATGAGCAAAGATGTAGAGCACCATTGTTGAATGCAAAAAATACTGAGGCCTTTTGGAATTCACCAACTTTTTTGAACAGGTCGATTCTTTATTCATCTTCAATTCATGACTGAAAAAGCATTAACATTTTAAAAGCAAACTATGTTAATATTCACCCCAATTAGTTTTGAGGCGCTATTTAAGTTAATACAATTAATTTAGTTTGTTCCATTTTTAGCTTTGTAATTCATGTTTGAATCAAACTTATTACTTTTAATTTTTAATGCATAAATGATGATGAGCAATTAGATTAATATTTAAAATTATACAGTAATGATTTAAAAAATTAAAAATTCAATATTCAATCTTATAATTATAATTCTCGTAACATAATAATAATAATGAAGCAAAGTATTGTCAGCCTACTGAACAAATATTAAATTAATACCTACTTAAGACTATAATCCGAATCTAGTGAATAGCAATATCGACTTCAATAATAATTAGCCATTTAGTGATGGAAGATTCTGGAAATTACAACATATATCAAGACAAGCAGTATGAAAACAGAACTGTCATAAAAATTAATAAATAAATATTAACTAACTACATATTAAATATTAGTTAAATACTGTCTACCCAAGTAGAAGTAGAAGATGACCCAGGAAGAATAGGTGAAGAAGGATTTCGAGAAGAGAAGACTCCAGTGGTACAGAAATGCACAATTGGTGGAAGACTGGCAGAACTGGAGAGGGCTGTGCATAATTCCGTCCCATTCATCCACAGGACAGAATATGAGGATGGTGACGATAATTTTCTCCACACTATGGGAACTTGGTCTGGATAGGATGACTAGATATGAGCACTGTGGTCCTCGATAGCCCTGAACTACAAAACAAGAATTAAACAATAGCTGAAAACTGAACAATCTTTTTCATAGCATTCTATAATATTTCCCTGCCTGATAGATTTGACAGAGAATCTTATTCTTATTATAGCAAGTTACTTAGTTAATAAGAAATTAATGAAGAAATAAATATAAAGAAAATGATCTGGTTAAAGAATTAATACCTAATATATATATATATATATATATATATATATATATATATATATATATATATATATATATATATATATATATAAAAAGGTTATTAAATACAAGAGGAATACTTGAAAAAGGTGGACAGAGTTGAGAGGTAGGACTCTGGCCAACTCAGACTAGTATTCCCTTAGTATATAGGAAAGGCCAAGAATCCTAAACTCCTAAAAATACTACTTGACAAATGAAAAAATGAAACATCTTCGCCTATTTAAGAATGATAGAAAATATTATCACCAGCTAACAATAATACCCCCAAAAATTTAATCAATAAAATTTTTAATATTGCCCAACTTAAATACCAGAGGAATACTAAAAAATGTAAGTCAATGTTGAGAGGTAGGACTCTGGCCAACTCAGACTAGTATTCCTTTAGTATTTAGGAAAGGCCGAATATCCTAAACTCCTAATGACAAAACAAAGAATAAATCAAGACAATGGCTATATGATGGAAAAATGTATAAAAAAATTATATAGTTTTATAATCACGCTAGAAAACGAGTAATAGAGATGGACCCCAAGCAACCTATGCTAATAAACCAGGCGAACATATTAAGTATTAAATACCAGCTTAAATACCAGAGGAATACTGAAAAAGTTGGTCTGAGTCGAGAGGTAAGACTATGGCCAACTCAGACTAGTGTTCCCTTAGTATTTACGAAAGGCCGAATATCCTAAACTCCTAAAAATACTACATTACAATAGACAGAACAAATCACCAGATTGGCTATAAGATGGGAACTATTTAGATGAAAACAAAAAAAAAGCACACCTATTTTAGAATCAGTATAGGGAAACGAGTAATACAGATGGAGCTATAGAAAAATACAGATACCATAATGAAAAATATAGGAATATTAAATACTGATGCCAAGCAGTTATGAAGAACAGTAAATTAAAAAATTATCGCTTAAAAAATGAAAAGAATAAACCTGATTATGAAGAGTGACATTGAAGAAATGAGCAAAGATGTAGAGCACCATTGTTGAATGCAAAAAATACTGAGGCCTTTTGGAATTCACCAACTTTTTTGAACAGGTCGATTCTTTATTCATCTTCAATTCATGACTGAAAAAGCATTAACATTTTAAAAGCAAACTATGTTAATATTCACCCCAATTAGTTTTGAGGCGCTATTTAAGTTAATACAATTAATTTAGTTTGTTCCATTTTTAGCTTTGTAATTCATGTTTGAATCAAACTTATTACTTTTAATTTTTAATGCATAAATGATGATGAGCAATTAGATTAATATTTAAAATTATACAGTAATGATTTAAAAAATTAAAAATTCAATATTCAATCTTATAATTATAATTCTCGTAACATAATAATAATAATGAAGCAAAGTATTGTCAGCCTACTGAACAAATATTAAATTAATACCTACTTAAGACTATAATCCGAATCTAGTGAATAGCAATATCGACTTCAATAATAATTAGCCATTTAGTGATGGAAGATTCTGGAAATTACAACATATATCAAGACAAGCAGTATGAAAACAGAACTGTCATAAAAATTAATAAATAAATATTAACTAACTACATATTAAATATTAGTTAAATACTGTCTACCCAAGTAGAAGTAGAAGATGACCCAGGAAGAATAGGTGAAGAAGGATTTCGAGAAGAGAAGACTCCAGTGGTACAGAAATGCACAATTGGTGGAAGACTGGCAGAACTGGAGAGGGCTGTGCATAATTCCGTCCCATTCATCCACAGGACAGAATATGAGGATGGTGACGATAATTTTCTCCACACTATGGGAACTTGGTCTGGATAGGATGACTAGATATGAGCACTGTGGTCCTCGATAGCCCTGAACTACAAAACAAGAATTAAACAATAGCTGAAAACTGAACAATCTTTTTCATAGCATTCTATAATATTTCCCTGCCTGATAGATTTGACAGAGAATCTTATTCTTATTATAGCAAGTTACTTAGTTAATAAGAAATTAATGAAGAAATAAATATAAAGAAAATGATCTGGTTAAAGAATTAATACCTAATATATATATATATATATATATATATATATATATATATATATATATATATATATATAAAAAGGTTATTAAATACAAGAGGAATACTTGAAAAAGGTGGACAGAGTTGAGAGGTAGGACTCTGGCCAACTCAGACTAGTATTCCCTTAGTATATAGGAAAGGCCAAGAATCCTAAACTCCTAAAAATACTACTTGACAAATGAAAAAATGAAACATCTTCGCCTATTTAAGAATGATAGAAAATATTATCACCAGCTAACAATAATACCCCCAAAAATTTAATCAATAAAATTTTTAATATTGCCCAACTTAAATACCAGAGGAATACTAAAAAATGTAAGTCAATGTTGAGAGGTAGGACTCTGGCAAACTCAGACTAGTATTCCTTTAGTATTTAGGAAAGGCCGAATATCCTAAACTCCTAATGACAAAACAAAGAATAAATCAAGACAATGGCTATATGATGGAAAAATGTATAAAAAAATTATATAGTTTTATAATCACGCTAGAAAACGAGTAATAGAGATGGACCCCCAAGCAACCTATGCTAATAAACCAGGCGAACATATTAAGTATTAAATACCAGCTTAAATACCAGAGGAATACTGAAAAAGTTGGTCTGAGTCGAGAGGTAAGACTATGGCCAACTCAGACTAGTGTTCCCTTAGTATTTACGAAAGGCCGAATATCCTAAACTCCTAAAAATACTACATTACAATAGACAGAACAAATCACCAGATTGGCTATAAGATGGGAACTATTTAGATGAAAACAAAAAAAAAGCACACCTATTTTAGAATCAGTATAGGGAAACGAGTAATACAGATGGAGCTATAGAAAAATACAGATACCATAATGAAAAATATAGGAATATTAAATACTGATGCCAAGCAGTTATGAAGAACAGTAAATTAAAAAATTATCGCTTAAAAAATGAAAAGAATAAACCTGATTATGAAGAGTGACATTGAAGAAATGAGCAAAGATGTAGAGCACCATTGTTGAATGCAAAAAATACTGAGGCCTTTTGGAATTCACCAACTTTTTTGAACAGGTCGATTCTTTATTCATCTTCAATTCATGACTGAAAAAGCATTAACATTTTAAAAGCAAACTATGTTAATATTCACCCCAATTAGTTTTGAGGCGCTATTTAAGTTAATACAATTAATTTAGTTTGTTCCATTTTTAGCTTTGTAATTCATGTTTAAATCAAACTTATTACTTTTAATTTTTAATGCATAAATGATGATGAGCAATTAGATTAATATTTAAAATTATACAGTAATGATTTAAAAAATTAAAAATTCAATATTCAATCTTATAATTATAATTCTCGTAACATAATAATAATAATGAAGCAAAGTATTGTCAGCCTACTGAACAAATATTAAATTAATACCTACTTAAGACTATAATCCGAATCTAGTGAATAGCAATATCGACTTCAATAATAATTAGCCATTTAGTGATGGAAGATTCTGGAAATTACAACATATATCAAGACAAGCAGTATGAAAACAGAACTGTCATAAAAATTAATAAATAAATATTAACTAACTACATATTAAATATTAGTTAAATACTGTCTACCCAAGTAGAAGTAGAAGATGATCCAGGAAGAATAGGTGAAGAAGGATTTCGAGAAGAGAAGACTCCAGTGGTACAGAAATGCACAATTGGTGGAAGACTGGCAGAACTGGAGAGGGCTGTGCATAATTCCGTCCCATTCATCCACAGGACAGAATATGAGGATGGTGACGATAATTTTCTCCACACTATGGGAACTTGGTCTGGATAGGATGACTAGATATGAGCACTGTGGTCCTCGATAGCCCTGAACTACAAAACAAGAATTAAACAATAGCTGAAAACTGAACAATCTTTTTCATAGCATTCTATAATATTTCCCTGCCTGATAGATTTGACAGAGAATCTTATTCTTATTATAGCAAGTTACTTAGTTAATAAGAAATTAATGAAGAAATAAATATAAAGAAAATGATCTGGTTAAAGAATTAATACCTAATATATATATATAAAAAGGTTATTAAATACAAGAGGAATACTTGAAAAAGGTGGACAGAGTTGAGAGGTAGGACTCTGGCCAACTCAGACTAGTATTCCCTTAGTATATAGGAAAGGCCAAGAATCCTAAACTCCTAAAAATACTACTTGACAAATGAAAAAATGAAACATCTTCGCCTATTTAAGAATGATAGAAAATATTATCACCAGCTAACAATAATACCCCCAAAAATTTAATCAATAAAATTTTTAATATTGCCCAACTTAAATACCAGAGGAATACTAAAAAATGTAAGTCAATGTTGAGAGGTAGGACTCTGGCAAACTCAGACTAGTATTCCTTTAGTATTTAGGAAAGGCCGAATATCCTAAACTCCTAATGAAAAACAAAGAATAAATCAAGACAATGGCTATATGATGGAAAAATGTATAAAAAAATTATATAGTTTTATAATCACGCTAGAAAACGAGTAATAGAGATGGACCCCCAAGCAACCTATACTAATAAACCAGGCGAACATATTAAGTATTAAATACCAGAGGAATACTGAAAAAGTTGGTCTGAGTCGAGAGGTAAGACTATGGCCAACTCAGACTAGTGTCCCCATAGTATTTACGAAAGGCCGAATATCCTAAACTCCTAAAAATACTACATTACAATAGACAGAACAAATCACCAGATTGGCTATAAGATGGGAACTATTTAGATGAAAACAAAAAAAAAGCACACCTATTTTAGAATCAGTATAGGGAAACGAGTAATACAGATGGAGCTATAGAAAAATACAGATACCATAATGAAAAATATAGGAATATTAAATACTGATGCCAAGCAGTTATGAAGAACAGTAAATTAAAAAATTATCGCTTAAAAAATGAAAAGAATAAACCTGATTATGAAGAGTGACATTGAAGAAATGAGCAAAGATGTAGAGCACCATTGTTGATTGCAAAAAATACTGAGGCCTTTTGGAATTGACCAACTTTTTTGAACAGGTCGATTCTTTATTCATCTTCAATTCATGACTGAAAAAGCATTAACATTTTAAAAGCAAACTATGTTAATATTCACCCCAATTAGTTTTGAGGCGCTATTTAAGTTAATACAATTAATTTAGTTTGTTCCATTTTTAGCTTTGTAATTCATGTTTAAATCAAACTTATTACTTTTAATTTTTAATGCATAAATGATGATGAGCAATTAGATTAATATTTAAAATTATACAGTAATGATTTAAAAAATTAAAAATTCAATATTCAATCTTATAATTATAATTCTCGTAACATAATAATAATAATGAAGCAAAGTATTGTCAGCCTACTGAACAAATATTAAATTAATACCTACTTAAGACTATAATCCGAATCTAGTGAATAGCAATATCGACTTCAATAATAATTAGCCATTTAGTGATGGAAGATTCTGGAAATTACAACATATATCAAGACAAGCAGTATGAAAACAGAACTGTCATAAAAATTAATAAATAAATATTAACTAACTACATATTAAATATTAGTTAAATACTGTCTACCCAAGTAGAAGTAGAAGATGACCCAGGAAGAATAGGTGAAGAAGGATTTCGAGAAGAGAAGACTCCAGTGGTACAGAAATGCACAATTGGTGGAAGACTGGCAGAACTGGAGAGGGCTGTGCATAATTCCGTCCCATTCATCCACAGGACAGAATATGAGGATGGTGACGATAATTTTCTCCACACTATGGGAACTTGGTCTGGATAGGATGACTAGATATGAGCACTGTGGTCCTCGATAGCCCTGAACTACAAAACAAGAATTAAACAATAGCTGAAAACTGAACAATCTTTTTCATAGCATTCTATAATTTTCCCTGCCTGATAGATTTGACAGAGAATCTTATTCTTATTATAGCAAGTTACTTAGTTAATAAGAAATTAATGAAGAAATAAATATAAAGAAAATGATCTGGTTAAAGAATTAATACCTAATATATATATATATATATATATATATATATATATATATATATATATATATATATATATAAAAAGGTTATTAAATACAAGAGGAATACTTGAAAAAGGTGGACAGAGTTGAGAGGTAGGACTCTGGCCAACTCAGACTAGTATTCCCTTAGTATATAGGAAAGGCCAAGAATCCTAAACTCCTAAAAATACTACTTGACAAATGAAAAAATGAAACATCTTCGCCTATTTAAGAATGATAGAAAATATTATCACCAGCTAACAATAATACCCCCAAAAATTTAATCAATAAAATTTTTAATATTGTCCAACTTAAATACCAGAGGAATACTAAAAAATGTTAGTCAATGTTGAGAGGTAGGACTCTGGCCAACTCAGACTAGTATTCCCTTAGTATTTAGGAAAGGCCGAATATCCTAAACTCCTAATGACAAAACAAAGAATAAATCAAGACAATGGCTATATGATGGAAAAATGTATAAAAAAATTATATAGTTTTATAATCACGCTAGAAAACGAGTAATAGAGATGGACCCCCAAGCAACCTATGCTAATAAACCAGGCGAACATATTAAGTATTAAATACCAGATTAAATACCAGAGGAATACTGAAAAAGTTGGTCTGAGTCGAGAGGTAAGACTATGGCCAACTCAGACTAGTGTTCCCTTAGTATTTACGAAAGGCCGAATATCCTAAACTCCTAAAAATACTACATTACAATAGACAGAACAAATCACCAGATTGGCTATAAGATGGGAACTATTTAGATGAAAACAAAAAAAAAGCACACCTATTTTAGAATCAGTATAGGGAAACGAGTAATACAGATGGAGCTATAGAAAAATACAGATACCATAATGAAAAATATAGGAATATTAAATACTGATGCCAAGCAGTTATGAAGAACAGTAAATTAAAAAATTATCGCTTAAAAAATGAAAAGAATAAACCTGATTATGAAGAGTGACATTGAAGAAATGAGCAAAGATGTAGAGCACCATTGTTGAATGCAAAAAATACTGAGGCCTTTTGGAATTCACCAACTTTTTTGAACAGGTCGATTCTTTATTCATCTTCAATTCATGACTGAAAAAGCATTAACATTTTAAAAGCAAACTATGTTAATATTCACCCCAATTAGTTTTGAGGCGCTATTTAAGTTAATACAATTAATTTAGTTTGTTCCATTTTTAGCTTTGTAATTCATGTTTAAATCAAACTTATTACTTTTAATTTTTAATGCATAAATGATGATGAGCAATTAGATTAATATTTAAAATTATACAGTAATGATTTAAAAAATTAAAAATTCAATATTCAATCTTATAATTATAATTCTCGTAACATAATAATAATAATGAAGCAAAGTATTGTCAGCCTACTGAACAAATATTAAATTAATACCTACTTAAGACTATAATCCGAATCTAGTGAATAGCAATATCGACTTCAATAATAATTAGCCATTTAGTGATGGAAGATTCTGGAAATTACAACATATATCAAGACAAGCAGTATGAAAACAGAACTGTCATAAAAATTAATAAATAAATATTAACTAACTACATATTAAATATTAGTTAAATACTGTCTACCCAAGTAGAAGTAGAAGATGATCCAGGAAGAATAGGTGAAGAAGGATTTCGAGAAGAGAAGACTCCAGTGGTACAGAAATGCACAATTGGTGGAAGACTGGCAGAACTGGAGAGGGCTGTGCATAATTCCGTCCCATTCATCCACAGGACAGAATATGAGGATGGTGACGATAATTTTCTCCACACTATGGGAACTTGGTCTGGATAGGATGACTAGATATGAGCACTGTGGTCCTCGATAGCCCTGAACTACAAAACAAGAATTAAACAATAGCTGAAAACTGAACAATCTTTTTCATAGCATTCTATAATATTTCCCTGCCTGATAGATTTGACAGAGAATCTTATTCTTATTATAGCAAGTTACTTAGTTAATAAGAAATTAATGAAGAAATAAATATAAAGAAAATGATCTGGTTAAAGAATTAATACCTAATATATATATATAAAAAGGTTATTAAATACAAGAGGAATACTTGAAAAAGGTGGACAGAGTTGAGAGGTAGGACTCTGGCCAACTCAGACTAGTATTCCCTTAGTATATAGGAAAGGCCAAGAATCCTAAACTCCTAAAAATACTACTTGACAAATGAAAAAATGAAACATCTTCGCCTATTTAAGAATGATAGAAAATATTATCACCAGCTAACAATAATACCCCCAAAAATTTAATCAATAAAATTTTTAATATTGCCCAACTTAAATACCAGAGGAATACTAAAAAATGTAAGTCAATGTTGAGAGGTAGGACTCTGGCAAACTCAGACTAGTATTCCTTTAGTATTTAGGAAAGGCCGAATATCCTAAACTCCTAATGAAAAACAAAGAATAAATCAAGACAATGGCTATATGATGGAAAAATGTATAAAAAAATTATATAGTTTTATAATCACGCTAGAAAACGAGTAATAGAGATGGACCCCCAAGCAACCTATACTAATAAACCAGGCGAACATATTAAGTATTAAATACCAGAGGAATACTGAAAAAGTTGGTCTGAGTCGAGAGGTAAGACTATGGCCAACTCAGACTAGTGTCCCCATAGTATTTACGAAAGGCCGAATATCCTAAACTCCTAAAAATACTACATTACAATAGACAGAACAAATCACCAGATTGGCTATAAGATGGGAACTATTTAGATGAAAACAAAAAAAAAGCACACCTATTTTAGAATCAGTATAGGGAAACGAGTAATACAGATGGAGCTATAGAAAAATACAGATACCATAATGAAAAATATAGGAATATTAAATACTGATGCCAAGCAGTTATGAAGAACAGTAAATTAAAAAATTATCGCTTAAAAAATGAAAAGAATAAACCTGATTATGAAGAGTGACATTGAAGAAATGAGCAAAGATGTAGAGCACCATTGTTGATTGCAAAAAATACTGAGGCCTTTTGGAATTGACCAACTTTTTTGAACAGGTCGATTCTTTATTCATCTTCAATTCATGACTGAAAAAGCATTAACATTTTAAAAGCAAACTATGTTAATATTCACCCCAATTAGTTTTGAGGCGCTATTTAAGTTAATACAATTAATTTAGTTTGTTCCATTTTTAGCTTTGTAATTCATGTTTAAATCAAACTTATTACTTTTAATTTTTAATGCATAAATGATGATGAGCAATTAGATTAATATTTAAAATTATACAGTAATGATTTAAAAAATTAAAAATTCAATATTCAATCTTATAATTATAATTCTCGTAACATAATAATAATAATGAAGCAAAGTATTGTCAGCCTACTGAACAAATATTAAATTAATACCTACTTAAGACTATAATCCGAATCTAGTGAATAGCAATATCGACTTCAATAATAATTAGCCATTTAGTGATGGAAGATTCTGGAAATTACAACATATATCAAGACAAGCAGTATGAAAACAGAACTGTCATAAAAATTAATAAATAAATATTAACTAACTACATATTAAATATTAGTTAAATACTGTCTACCCAAGTAGAAGTAGAAGATGACCCAGGAAGAATAGGTGAAGAAGGATTTCGAGAAGAGAAGACTCCAGTGGTACAGAAATGCACAATTGGTGGAAGACTGGCAGAACTGGAGAGGGCTGTGCATAATTCCGTCCCATTCATCCACAGGACAGAATATGAGGATGGTGACGATAATTTTCTCCACACTATGGGAACTTGGTCTGGATAGGATGACTAGATATGAGCACTGTGGTCCTCGATAGCCCTGAACTACAAAACAAGAATTAAACAATAGCTGAAAACTGAACAATCTTTTTCATAGCATTCTATAATATTTCCCTGCCTGATAGATTTGACAGAGAATCTTATTCTTATTATAGCAAGTTACTTAGTTAATAAGAAATTAATGAAGAAATAAATATAAAGAAAATGATCTGGTTAAAGAATTAATACCTAATATATATATATATATATATATATATATATATATATATAAAGGTTATTAAATACAAGAGGAATACTTGAAAATGGTGGACAGAGTTGAGAGGTAGGACTCTGGCCAACTCAGACTAGTATTCCCTTAGTATATAGGAAAGGCCAAGAATCCTAAACTCCTAAAAATACTACTTGACAAATGAAAAAATGAAACATCTTCGCCTATTTAAGAATGATAGAAAATATTATCACCAGCTAACAATAATACCCCCAAAAATTTAATCAATAAAATTTTTAATATTGTCCAACTTAAATACCAGAGGAATACTAAAAAATGTTAGTCAATGTTGAGAGGTAGGACTCTGGCCAACTCAGACTAGTATTCCCTTAGTATTTAGGAAAGGCCGAATATCCTAAACTCCTAATGACAAAACAAAGAATAAATCAAGACAATGGCTATATGATGGAAAAATGTATAAAAAAATTATATAGTTTTATAATCACGCTAGAAAACGAGTAATAGAGATGGACCCCCAAGCAACCTATGCTAATAAACCAGGCGAACATATTAAGTATTAAATACCAGATTAAATACCAGAGGAATACTGAAAAAGTTGGTCTGAGTCGAGAGGTAAGACTATGGCCAACTCAGACTAGTGTTCCCTTAGTATTTACGAAAGGCCGAATATCCTAAACTCCTAAAAATACTACATTACAATAGACAGAACAAATCACCAGATTGGCTATAAGATGGGAACTATTTAGATGAAAACAAAAAAAAAGCACACCTATTTTAGAATCAGTATAGGGAAACGAGTAATACAGATGGAGCTATAGAAAAATACAGATACCATAATGAAAAATATAGGAATATTAAATACTGATGCCAAGCAGTTATGAAGAACAGTAAATTAAAAAATTATCGCTTAAAAAATGAAAAGAATAAACCTGATTATGAAGAGTGACATTGAAGAAATGAGCAAAGATGTAGAGCACCATTGTTGAATGCAAAAAATACTGAGGCCTTTTGGAATTCACCAACTTTTTTGAACAGGTCGATTCTTTATTCATCTTCAATTCATGACTGAAAAAGCATTAACATTTTAAAAGCAAACTATGTTAATATTCACCCCAATTAGTTTTGAGGCGCTATTTAAGTTAATACAATTAATTTAGTTTGTTCCATTTTTAGCTTTGTAATTCATGTTTGAATCAAACTTATTACTTTTAATTTTTAATGCATAAATGATGATGAGCAATTAGATTAATATTTAAAATTATACAGTAATGATTTAAAAAATTAAAAATTCAATATTCAATCTTATAATTATAATTCTCGTAACATAATAATAATAATGAAGCAAAGTATTGTCAGCCTACTGAACAAATATTAAATTAATACCTACTTAAGACTATAATCCGAATCTAGTGAATAGCAATATCGACTTCAATAATAATTAGCCATTTAGTGATGGAAGATTCTGGAAATTACAACATATATCAAGACAAGCAGTATGAAAACAGAACTGTCATAAAAATTAATAAATAAATATTAACTAACTACATATTAAATATTAGTTAAATACTGTCTACCCAAGTAGAAGTAGAAGATGACCCAGGAAGAATAGGTGAAGAAGGATTTCGAGAAGAGAAGACTCCAGTGGTACAGAAATGCACAATTGGTGGAAGACTGGCAGAACTGGAGAGGGCTGTGCATAATTCCGTCCCATTCATCCACAGGACAGAATATGAGGATGGTGACGATAATTTTCTCCACACTATGGGAACTTGGTCTGGATAGGATGACTAGATATGAGCACTGTGGTCCTCGATAGCCCTGAACTACAAAACAAGAATTAAACAATAGCTGAAAACTGAACAATCTTTTTCATAGCATTCTATAATATTTCCCTGCCTGATAGATTTGACAGAGAATCTTATTCTTATTATAGCAAGTTACTTAGTTAATAAGAAATTAATGAAGAAATAAATATAAAGAAAATGATCTGGTTAAAGAATTAATACCTAATATATATATATATATATATATATATATATATATATATATATATATATATATATATATATATATATATATATATATATATATAAAAAGGTTATTAAATACAAGAGGAATACTTGAAAAAGGTGGACAGAGTTGAGAGGTAGGACTCTGGCCAACTCAGACTAGTATTCCCTTAGTATATAGGAAAGGCCAAGAATCCTAAACTCCTAAAAATACTACTTGACAAATGAAAAAATGAAACATCTTCGCCTATTTAAGAATGATAGAAAATATTATCACCAGCTAACAATAATACCCCCAAAAATTTAATCAATAAAATTTTTAATATTGCCCAACTTAAATACCAGAGGAATACTAAAAAATGTAAGTCAATGTTGAGAGGTAGGACTCTGGCCAACTCAGACTAGTATTCCTTTAGTATTTAGGAAAGGCCGAATATCCTAAACTCCTAATGACAAAACAAAGAATAAATCAAGACAATGGCTATATGATGGAAAAATGTATAAAAAAATTATATAGTTTTATAATCACGCTAGAAAACGAGTAATAGAGATGGACCCCAAGCAACCTATGCTAATAAACCAGGCGAACATATTAAGTATTAAATACCAGCTTAAATACCAGAGGAATACTGAAAAAGTTGGTCTGAGTCGAGAGGTAAGACTATGGCCAACTCAGACTAGTGTTCCCTTAGTATTTACGAAAGGCCGAATATCCTAAACTCCTAAAAATACTACATTACAATAGACAGAACAAATCACCAGATTGGCTATAAGATGGGAACTATTTAGATGAAAACAAAAAAAAAGCACACCTATTTTAGAATCAGTATAGGGAAACGAGTAATACAGATGGAGCTATAGAAAAATACAGATACCATAATGAAAAATATAGGAATATTAAATACTGATGCCAAGCAGTTATGAAGAACAGTAAATTAAAAAATTATCGCTTAAAAAATGAAAAGAATAAACCTGATTATGAAGAGTGACATTGAAGAAATGAGCAAAGATGTAGAGCACCATTGTTGAATGCAAAAAATACTGAGGCCTTTTGGAATTCACCAACTTTTTTGAACAGGTCGATTCTTTATTCATCTTCAATTCATGACTGAAAAAGCATTAACATTTTAAAAGCAAACTATGTTAATATTCACCCCAATTAGTTTTGAGGCGCTATTTAAGTTAATACAATTAATTTAGTTTGTTCCATTTTTAGCTTTGTAATTCATGTTTAAATCAAACTTATTACTTTTAATTTTTAATGCATAAATGATGATGAGCAATTAGATTAATATTTAAAATTATACAGTAATGATTTAAAAAATTAAAAATTCAATATTCAATCTTATAATTATAATTCTCGTAACATAATAATAATAATGAAGCAAAGTATTGTCAGCCTACTGAACAAATATTAAATTAATACCTACTTAAGACTATAATCCGAATCTAGTGAATAGCAATATCGACTTCAATAATAATTAGCCATTTAGTGATGGAAGATTCTGGAAATTACAACATATATCAAGACAAGCAGTATGAAAACAGAACTGTCATAAAAATTAATAAATAAATATTAACTAACTACATATTAAATATTAGTTAAATACTGTCTACCCAAGTAGAAGTAGAAGATGACCCAGGAAGAATAGGTGAAGAAGGATTTCGAGAAGAGAAGACTCCAGTGGTACAGAAATGCACAATTGGTGGAAGACTGGCAGAACTGGAGAGGGCTGTGCATAATTCCGTCCCATTCATCCACAGGACAGAATATGAGGATGGTGACGATAATTTTCTCCACACTATGGGAACTTGGTCTGGATAGGATGACTAGATATGAGCACTGTGGTCCTCGATAGCCCTGAACTACAAAACAAGAATTAAACAATAGCTGAAAACTGAACAATCTTTTTCATAGCATTCTATAATATTTCCCTGCCTGATAGATTTGACAGAGAATCTTATTCTTATTATAGCAAGTTACTTAGTTAATAAGAAATTAATGAAGAAATAAATATAAAGAAAATGATCTAGTTAAAGAATTAATACCTAATATATATATATATATATATATATATATATATATATATATATATATATATATATATATATATATATATATATATAAAAAGGTTATTAAATACAAGAGGAATACTTGAAAAAGGTGGACAGAGTTGAGAGGTAGGACTCTGGCCAACTCAGACTAGTATTCCCTTAGTATATAGGAAAGGCCAAGAATCCTAAACTCCTAAAAATACTACTTGACAAATGAAAAAATGAAACATCTTCGCCTATTTAAGAATGATAGAAAATATTATCACCAGCTAACAATAATACCCCCAAAAATTTAATCAATAAAATTTTTAATATTGCCCAACTTAAATACCAGAGGAATACTAAAAAATGTAAGTCAATGTTGAGAGGTAGGACTCTGGCCAACTCAGACTAGTATTCCTTTAGTATTTAGGAAAGGCCGAATATCCTAAACTCCTAATGACAAAACAAAGAATAAATCAAGACAATGGCTATATGATGGAAAAATGTATAAAAAAATTATATAGTTTTATAATCACGCTAGAAAACGAGTAATAGAGATGGACCCCAAGCAACCTATGCTAATAAACCAGGCGAACATATTAAGTATTAAATACCAGCTTAAATACCAGAGGAATACTGAAAAAGTTGGTCTGAGTCGAGAGGTAAGACTATGGCCAACTCAGACTAGTGTTCCCTTAGTATTTACGAAAGGCCGAATATCCTAAACTCCTAAAAATACTACATTACAATAGACAGAACAAATCACCAGATTGGCTATAAGATGGGAACTATTTAGATGAAAACAAAAAAAAAGCACACCTATTTTAGAATCAGTATAGGGAAACGAGTAATACAGATGGAGCTATAGAAAAATACAGATACCATAATGAAAAATATAGGAATATTAAATACTGATGCCAAGCAGTTATGAAGAACAGTAAATTAAAAAATTATCGCTTAAAAAATGAAAAGAATAAACCTGATTATGAAGAGTGACATTGAAGAAATGAGCAAAGATGTAGAGCACCATTGTTGAATGCAAAAAATACTGAGGCCTTTTGGAATTCACCAACTTTTTTGAACAGGTCGATTCTTTATTCATCTTCAATTCATGACTGAAAAAGCATTAACATTTTAAAAGCAAACTATGTTAATATTCACCCCAATTAGTTTTGAGGCGCTATTTAAGTTAATACAATTAATTTAGTTTGTTCCATTTTTAGCTTTGTAATTCATGTTTGAATCAAACTTATTACTTTTAATTTTTAATGCATAAATGATGATGAGCAATTAGATTAATATTTAAAATTATACAGTAATGATTTAAAAAATTAAAAATTCAATATTCAATCTTATAATTATAATTCTCGTAACATAATAATAATAATGAAGCAAAGTATTGTCAGCCTACTGAACAAATATTAAATTAATACCTACTTAAGACTATAATCCGAATCTAGTGAATAGCAATATCGACTTCAATAATAATTAGCCATTTAGTGATGGAAGATTCTGGAAATTACAACATATATCAAGACAAGCAGTATGAAAACAGAACTGTCATAAAAATTAATAAATAAATATTAACTAACTACATATTAAATATTAGTTAAATACTGTCTACCCAAGTAGAAGTAGAAGATGACCCAGGAAGAATAGGTGAAGAAGGATTTCGAGAAGAGAAGACTCCAGTGGTACAGAAATGCACAATTGGTGGAAGACTGGCAGAACTGGAGAGGGCTGTGCATAATTCCGTCCCATTCATCCACAGGACAGAATATGAGGATGGTGACGATAATTTTCTCCACACTATGGGAACTTGGTCTGGATAGGATGACTAGATATGAGCACTGTGGTCCTCGATAGCCCTGAACTACAAAACAAGAATTAAACAATAGCTGAAAACTGAACAATCTTTTTCATAGCATTCTATAATATTTCCCTGCCTGATAGATTTGACAGAGAATCTTATTCTTATTATAGCAAGTTACTTAGTTAATAAGAAATTAATGAAGAAATAAATATAAAGAAAATGATCTGGTTAAAGAATTAATACCTAATATATATATATATATATATATATATATATATATATAAAAAGGTTATTAAATACAAGAGGAATACTTGAAAAAGGTGGACAGAGTTGAGAGGTAGGACTCTGGCCAACTCAGACTAGTATTCCCTTAGTATATAGGAAAGGCCAAGAATCCTAAACTCCTAAAAATACTACTTGACAAATGAAAAAATGAAACATCTTCGCCTATTTAAGAATGATAGAAAATATTATCACCAGCTAACAATAATACCCCCAAAAATTTAATCAATAAAATTTTTAATATTGCCCAACTTAAATACCAGAGGAATACTAAAAAATGTAAGTCAATGTTGAGAGGTAGGACTCTGGCCAACTCAGACTAGTATTCCTTTAGTATTTAGGAAAGGCCGAATATCCTAAACTCCTAATGACAAAACAAAGAATAAATCAAGACAATGGCTATATGATGGAAAAATGTATAAAAAAATTATATAGTTTTATAATCACGCTAGAAAACGAGTAATAGAGATGGACCCCCAAGCAACCTATGCTAATAAACCAGGCGAACATATTAAGTATTAAATACCAGCTTAAATACCAGAGGAATACTGAAAAAGTTGGTCTGAGTCGAGAGGTAAGACTATGGCCAACTCAGACTAGTGTTCCCTTAGTATTTACGAAAGGCCGAATATCCTAAACTCCTAAAAATACTACATTACAATAGACAGAACAAATCACCAGATTGGCTATAAGATGGGAACTATTTAGATGAAAACAAAAAAAAAGCACACCTATTTTAGAATCAGTATAGGGAAACGAGTAATACAGATGGAGCTATAGAAAAATACAGATACCATAATGAAAAATATAGGAATATTAAATACTGATGCCAAGCAGTTATGAAGAACAGTAAATTAAAAAATTATCGCTTAAAAAATGAAAAGAATAAACCTGATTATGAAGAGTGACATTGAAGAAATGAGCAAAGATGTAGAGCACCATTGTTGAATGCAAAAAATACTGAGGCCTTTTGGAATTCACCAACTTTTTTGAACAGGTCGATTCTTTATTCATCTTCAATTCATGACTGAAAAAGCATTAACATTTTAAAAGCAAACTATGTTAATATTCACCCCAATTAGTTTTGAGGCGCTATTTAAGTTAATACAATTAATTTAGTTTGTTCCATTTTTAGCTTTGTAATTCATGTTTAAATCAAACTTATTACTTTTAATTTTTAATGCATAAATGATGATGAGCAATTAGATTAATATTTAAAATTATACAGTAATGATTTAAAAAATTAAAAATTCAATATTCAATCTTATAATTATAATTCTCGTAACATAATAATAATAATGAAGCAAAGTATTGTCAGCCTACTGAACAAATATTAAATTAATACCTACTTAAGACTATAATCCGAATCTAGTGAATAGCAATATCGACTTCAATAATAATTAGCCATTTAGTGATGGAAGATTCTGGAAATTACAACATATATCAAGACAAGCAGTATGAAAACAGAACTGTCATAAAAATTAATAAATAAATATTAACTAACTACATATTAAATATTAGTTAAATACTGTCTACCCAAGTAGAAGTAGAAGATGACCCAGGAAGAATAGGTGAAGAAGGATTTCGAGAAGAGAAGACTCCAGTGGTACAGAAATGCACAATTGGTGGAAGACTGGCAGAACTGGAGAGGGCTGTGCATAATTCCGTCCCATTCATCCACAGGACAGAATATGAGGATGGTGACGATAATTTTCTCCACACTATGGGAACTTGGTCTGGATAGGATGACTAGATATGAGCACTGTGGTCCTCGATAGCCCTGAACTACAAAACAAGAATTAAACAATAGCTGAAAACTGAACAATCTTTTTCATAGCATTCTATAATATTTCCCTGCCTGATAGATTTGACAGAGAATCTTATTCTTATTATAGCAAGTTACTTAGTTAATAAGAAATTAATGAAGAAATAAATATAAAGAAAATGATCTAGTTAAAGAATTAATACCTAATATATATATATATATATATAAAAAGGTTATTAAATACAAGAGGAATACTTGAAAAAGGTGGACAGAGTTGAGAGGTAGGACTCTGGCCAACTCAGACTAGTATTCCCTTAGTATATAGGAAAGGCCAAGAATCCTAAACTCCTAAAAATACTACTTGACAAATGAAAAAATGAAACATCTTCGCCTATTTAAGAATGATAGAAAATATTATCACCAGCTAACAATAATACCCCCAAAAATTTAATCAATAAAATTTTTAATATTGCCCAACTTAAATACCAGAGGAATACTAAAAAATGTAAGTCAATGTTGAGAGGTAGGACTCTGGCCAACTCAGACTAGTATTCCTTTAGTATTTAGGAAAGGCCGAATATCCTAAACTCCTAATGACAAAACAAAGAATAAATCAAGACAATGGCTATATGATGGAAAAATGTATAAAAAAATTATATAGTTTTATAATCACGCTAGAAAACGAGTAATAGAGATGGACCCCCAAGCAACCTATGCTAATAAACCAGGCGAACATATTAAGTATTAAATACCAGCTTAAATACCAGAGGAATACTGAAAAAGTTGGTCTGAGTCGAGAGGTAAGACTATGGCCAACTCAGACTAGTGTTCCCTTAGTATTTACGAAAGGCCGAATATCCTAAACTCCTAAAAATACTACATTACAATAGACAGAACAAATCACCAGATTGGCTATAAGATGGGAACTATTTAGATGAAAACAAAAAAAAAGCACACCTATTTTAGAATCAGTATAGGGAAACGAGTAATACAGATGGAGCTATAGAAAAATACAGATACCATAATGAAAAATATAGGAATATTAAATACTGATGCCAAGCAGTTATGAAGAACAGTAAATTAAAAAATTATCGCTTAAAAAATGAAAAGAATAAACCTGATTATGAAGAGTGACATTGAAGAAATGAGCAAAGATGTAGAGCACCATTGTTGAATGCAAAAAATACTGAGGCCTTTTGGAATTCACCAACTTTTTTGAACAGGTCGATTCTTTATTCATCTT
Source organism: Troilus luridus (assembly GCA_964056705.1). Taxonomy (NCBI): domain Eukaryota; kingdom Metazoa; phylum Arthropoda; class Insecta; order Hemiptera; family Pentatomidae; genus Troilus; species Troilus luridus. The sequence goes on from OZ057412.1 coordinate 12,693,005, forward strand.
CAATTCATGACTGAAAAAGCATTAACATTTTAAAAGCAAACTATGTTAATATTCACCCCAATTAGTTTTGAGGCGCTATTTAAGTTAATACAATTAATTTAGTTTGTTCCATTTTTAGCTTTGTAATTCATGTTTAAATCAAACTTATTACTTTTAATTTTTAATGCATAAATGATGATGAGCAATTAGATTAATATTTAAAATTATACAGTAATGATTTAAAAAATTAAAAATTCAATATTCAATCTTATAATTATAATTCTCGTAACATAATAATAATAATGAAGCAAAGTATTGTCAGCCTACTGAACAAATATTAAATTAATACCTACTTAAGACTATAATCCGAATCTAGTGAATAGCAATATCGACTTCAATAATAATTAGCCATTTAGTGATGGAAGATTCTGGAAATTACAACATATATCAAGACAAGCAGTATGAAAACAGAACTGTCATAAAAATTAATAAATAAATATTAACTAACTACATATTAAATATTAGTTAAATACTGTCTACCCAAGTAGAAGTAGAAGATGACCCAGGAAGAATAGGTGAAGAAGGATTTCGAGAAGAGAAGACTCCAGTGGTACAGAAATGCACAATTGGTGGAAGACTGGCAGAACTGGAGAGGGCTGTGCATAATTCCGTCCCATTCATCCACAAGACAGAATATGAGGATGGTGACGATAATTTTCTCCACACTATGGGAACTTGGTCTGGATAGGATGACTAGATATGAGCACTGTGGTCCTCGATAGCCCTGAACTACAAAACAAGAATTAAACAATAGCTGAAAACTGAACAATCTTTTTCATAGCATTCTATAATATTTCCCTGCCTGATAGATTTGACAGAGAATCTTATTCTTATTATAGCAAGTTACTTAGTTAATAAGAAATTAATGAAGAAATAAATATAAAGAAAATGATCTGGTTAAAGAATTAATACCTAATATATATATATAAAAAGGTTATTAAATACAAGAGGAATACTTGAAAAAGGTGGACAGAGTTGAGAGGTAGGACTCTGGCCAACTCAGACTAGTATTCCCTTAGTATATAGGAAAGGCCAAGAATCCTAAACTCCTAAAAATACTACTTGACAAATGAAAAAATGAAACATCTTCGCCTATTTAAGAATGATAGAAAATATTATCACCAGCTAACAATAATACCCCCAAAAATTTAATCAATAAAATTTTTAATATTGCCCAACTTAAATACCAGAGGAATACTAAAAAATGTAAGTCAATGTTGAGAGGTAGGACTCTGGCAAACTCAGACTAGTATTCCTTTAGTATTTAGGAAAGGCCGAATATCCTAAACTCCTAATGACAAAACAAAGAATAAATCAAGACAATGGCTATATGATGGAAAAATGTATAAAAAAATTATATAGTTTTATAATCACGCTAGAAAACGAGTAATAGAGATGGACCCCCAAGCAACCTATACTAATAAACCAGGCGAACATATTAAGTATTAAATACCAGAGGAATACTGAAAAAGTTGGTCTGAGTCGAGAGGTAAGACTATGGCCAACTCAGACTAGTGTCCCCATAGTATTTACGAAAGGCCGAATATCCTAAACTCCTAAAAATACTACATTACAATAGACAGAACAAATCACCAGATTGGCTATAAGATGGGAACTATTTAGATGAAAACAAAAAAAAAGCACACCTATTTTAGAATCAGTATAGGGAAACGAGTAATACAGATGGAGCTATAGAAAAATACAGATACCATAATGAAAAATATAGGAATATTAAATACTGATGCCAAGCAGTTATGAAGAACAGTAAATTAAAAAATTATCGCTTAAAAAATGAAAAGAATAAACCTGATTATGAAGAGTGACATTGAAGAAATGAGCAAAGATGTAGAGCACCATTGTTGATTGCAAAAAATACTGAGGCCTTTTGGAATTGACCAACTTTTTTGAACAGGTCGATTCTTTATTCATCTTCAATTCATGACTGAAAAAGCATTAACATTTTAAAAGCAAACTATGTTAATATTCACCCCAATTAGTTTTGAGGCGCTATTTAAGTTAATACAATTAATTTAGTTTGTTCCATTTTTAGCTTTGTAATTCATGTTTAAATCAAACTTATTACTTTTAATTTTTAATGCATAAATGATGATGAGCAATTAGATTAATATTTAAAATTATACAGTAATGATTTAAAAAATTAAAAATTCAATATTCAATCTTATAATTATAATTCTCGTAACATAATAATAATAATGAAGCAAAGTATTGTCAGCCTACTGAACAAATATTAAATTAATACCTACTTAAGACTATAATCCGAATCTAGTGAATAGCAATATCGACTTCAATAATAATTAGCCATTTAGTGATGGAAGATTCTGGAAATTACAACATATATCAAGACAAGCAGTATGAAAACAGAACTGTTATAAAAATTAATAAATAAATATTAACTAACTACATATTAAATATTAGTTAAATACTGTCTACCCAAGTAGAAGTAGAAGATGACCCAGGAAGAATAGGTGAAGAAGGATTTCGAGAAGAGAAGACTCCAGTGGTACAGAAATGCACAATTGGTGGAAGACTGGCAGAACTGGAGAGGGCTGTGCATAATTCCGTCCCATTCATCCACAAGACAGAATATGAGGATGGTGACGATAATTTTCTCCACACTATGGGAACTTGGTCTGGATAGGATGACTAGATATGAGCACTGTGGTCCTCGATAGCCCTGAACTACAAAACAAGAATTAAACAATAGCTGAAAACTGAACAATCTTTTTCATAGCATTCTATAATATTTCCCTGCCTGATAGATTTGACAGAGAATCTTATTCTTATTATAGCAAGTTACTTAGTTAATAAGAAATTAATGAAGAAATAAATATAAAGAAAATGATCTGGTTAAAGAATTAATACCTAATATATATATATATATATATATATATATATATATATATATATATAAAGGTTATTAAATACAAGAGGAATACTTGAAAAAGGTGGACAGAGTTGAGAGGTAGGACTCTGGCCAACTCAGACTAGTATTCCCTTAGTATATAGGAAAGGCCAAGAATCCTAAACTCCTAAAAATACTACTTGACAAATGAAAAAATGAAACATCTTCGCCTATTTAAGAATGATAGAAAATATTATCACCAGCTAACAATAATACCCCCAAAAATTTAATCAATAAAATTTTTAATATTGTCCAACTTAAATACCAGAGGAATACTAAAAAATGTTAGTCAATGTTGAGAGGTAGGACTCTGGCCAACTCAGACTAGTATTCCCTTAGTATTTAGGAAAGGCCGAATATCCTAAACTCCTAATGACAAAACAAAGAATAAATCAAGACAATGGCTATATGATGGAAAAATGTATAAAAAAATTATATAGTTTTATAATCACGCTAGAAAACGAGTAATAGAGATGGACCCCCAAGCAACCTATGCTAATAAACCAGGCGAACATATTAAGTATTAAATACCAGATTAAATACCAGAGGAATACTGAAAAAGTTGGTCTGAGTCGAGAGGTAAGACTATGGCCAACTCAGACTAGTGTTCCCTTAGTATTTACGAAAGGCCGAATATCCTAAACTCCTAAAAATACTACATTACAATAGACAGAACAAATCACCAGATTGGCTATAAGATGGGAACTATTTAGATGAAAACAAAAAAAAAGCACACCTATTTTAGAATCAGTATAGGGAAACGAGTAATACAGATGGAGCTATAGAAAAATACAGATACCATAATGAAAAATATAGGAATATTAAATACTGATGCCAAGCAGTTATGAAGAACAGTAAATTAAAAAATTATCGCTTAAAAAATGAAAAGAATAAACCTGATTATGAAGAGTGACATTGAAGAAATGAGCAAAGATGTAGAGCACCATTGTTGAATGCAAAAAATACTGAGGCCTTTTGGAATTCACCAACTTTTTTGAACAGGTCGATTCTTTATTCATCTTCAATTCATGACTGAAAAAGCATTAACATTTTAAAAGCAAACTATGTTAATATTCACCCCAATTAGTTTTGAGGCGCTATTTAAGTTAATACAATTAATTTAGTTTGTTCCATTTTTAGCTTTGTAATTCATGTTTGAATCAAACTTATTACTTTTAATTTTTAATGCATAAATGATGATGAGCAATTAGATTAATATTTAAAATTATACAGTAATGATTTAAAAAATTAAAAATTCAATATTCAATCTTATAATTATAATTCTCGTAACATAATAATAATAATGAAGCAAAGTATTGTCAGCCTACTGAACAAATATTAAATTAATACCTACTTAAGACTATAATCCGAATCTAGTGAATAGCAATATCGACTTCAATAATAATTAGCCATTTAGTGATGGAAGATTCTGGAAATTACAACATATATCAAGACAAGCAGTATGAAAACAGAACTGTCATAAAAATTAATAAATAAATATTAACTAACTACATATTAAATATTAGTTAAATACTGTCTACCCAAGTAGAAGTAGAAGATGACCCAGGAAGAATAGGTGAAGAAGGATTTCGAGAAGAGAAGACTCCAGTGGTACAGAAATGCACAATTGGTGGAAGACTGGCAGAACTGGAGAGGGCTGTGCATAATTCCGTCCCATTCATCCACAGGACAGAATATGAGGATGGTGACGATAATTTTCTCCACACTATGGGAACTTGGTCTGGATAGGATGACTAGATATGAGCACTGTGGTCCTCGATAGCCCTGAACTACAAAACAAGAATTAAACAATAGCTGAAAACTGAACAATCTTTTTCATAGCATTCTATAATATTTCCCTGCCTGATAGATTTGACAGAGAATCTTATTCTTATTATAGCAAGTTACTTAGTTAATAAGAAATTAATGAAGAAATAAATATAAAGAAAATGATCTGGTTAAAGAATTAATACCTAATATATATATATATATATATATATATATATATATATATATATATATATATATATATATATATAAAGGTTATTAAATACAAGAGGAATACTTGAAAAAGGTGGACAGAGTTGAGAGGTAGGACTCTGGCCAACTCAGACTAGTATTCCCTTAGTATATAGGAAAGGCCAAGAATCCTAAACTCCTAAAAATACTACTTGACAAATGAAAAAATGAAACATCTTCGCCTATTTAAGAATGATAGAAAATATTATCACCAGCTAACAATAATACCCCCAAAAATTTAATCAATAAAATTTTTAATATTGCCCAACTTAAATACCAGAGGAATACTAAAAAATGTAAGTCAATGTTGAGAGGTAGGACTCTGGCAAACTCAGACTAGTATTCCTTTAGTATTTAGGAAAGGCCGAATATCCTAAACTCCTAATGACAAAACAAAGAATAAATCAAGACAATGGCTATATGATGGAAAAATGTATAAAAAAATTATATAGTTTTATAATCACGCTAGAAAACGAGTAATAGAGATGGACCCCCAAGCAACCTATGCTAATAAACCAGGCGAACATATTAAGTATTAAATACCAGAGGAATACTGAAAAAGTTGGTCTGAGTCGAGAGGTAAGACTATGGCCAACTCAGACTAGTGTTCCCTTAGTATTTACGAAAGGCCGAATATCCTAAACTCCTAAAAATACTACATTACAATAGACAGAACAAATCACCAGATTGGCTATAAGATGGGAACTATTTAGATGAAAACAAAAAAAAAGCACACCTATTTTAGAATCAGTATAGGGAAACGAGTAATACAGATGGAGCTATAGAAAAATACAGATACCATAATGAAAAATATAGGAATATTAAATACTGATGCCAAGCAGTTATGAAGAACAGTAAATTAAAAAATTATCGCTTAAAAAATGAAAAGAATAAACCTGATTATGAAGAGTGACATTGAAGAAATGAGCAAAGATGTAGAGCACCATTGTTGAATGCAAAAAATACTGAGGCCTTTTGGAATTCACCAACATTTTTGAACAGGTCGATTCTTTATTCATCTTCAATTCATGACTGAAAAAGCATTAACATTTTAAAAGCAAACTATGTTAATATTCACCCCAATTAGTTTTGAGGCGCTATTTAAGTTAATACAATTAATTTAGTTTGTTCCATTTTTAGCTTTGTAATTCATGTTTAAATCAAACTTATTACTTTTAATTTTTAATGCATAAATGATGATGAGCAATTAGATTAATATTTAAAATTATACAGTAATGATTTAAAAAATTAAAAATTCAATATTCAATCTTATAATTATAATTCTCGTAACATAATAATAATAATGAAGCAAAGTATTGTCAGCCTACTGAACAAATATTAAATTAATACCTACTTAAGACTATAATCCGAATCTAGTGAATAGCAATATCGACTTCAATAATAATTAGCCATTTAGTGATGGAAGATTCTGGAAATTACAACATATATCAAGACAAGCAGTATGAAAACAGAACTGTCATAAAAATTAATAAATAAATATTAACTAACTACATATTAAATATTAGTTAAATACTGTCTACCCAAGTAGAAGTAGAAGATGACCCAGGAAGAATAGGTGAAGAAGGATTTCGAGAAGAGAAGACTCCAGTGGTACAGAAATGCACAATTGGTGGAAGACTGGCAGAACTGGAGAGGGCTGTGCATAATTCCGTCCCATTCATCCACAGGACAGAATATGAGGATGGTGACGATAATTTTCTCCACACTATGGGAACTTGGTCTGGATAGGATGACTAGATATGAGCACTGTGGTCCTCGATAGCCCTGAACTACAAAACAAGAATTAAACAATAGCTGAAAACTGAACAATCTTTTTCATAGCATTCTATAATATTTCCCTGCCTGATAGATTTGACAGAGAATCTTATTCTTATTATAGCAAGTTACTTAGTTAATAAGAAATTAATGAAGAAATAAATATAAAGAAAATGATCTGGTTAAAGAATTAATACCTAATATATATATATATATATATATATATATATATATATATATATATATATATATATATATATATAAAAAGGTTATTAAATACAAGAGGAATACTTGAAAAAGGTGGACAGAGTTGAGAGGTAGGACTCTGGCCAACTCAGACTAGTATTCCCTTAGTATATAGGAAAGGCCAAGAATCCTAAACTCCTAAAAATACTACTTGACAAATGAAAAAATGAAACATCTTCGCCTATTTAAGAATGATAGAAAATATTATCACCAGCTAACAATAATACCCCCAAAAATTTAATCAATAAAATTTTTAATATTGCCCAACTTAAATACCAGAGGAATACTAAAAAATGTAAGTCAATGTTGAGAGGTAGGACTCTGGCAAACTCAGACTAGTATTCCTTTAGTATTTAGGAAAGGCCGAATATCCTAAACTCCTAATGACAAAACAAAGAATAAATCAAGACAATGGCTATATGATGGAAAAATGTATAAAAAAATTATATAGTTTTATAATCACGCTAGAAAACGAGTAATAGAGATGGACCCCCAAGCAACCTATGCTAATAAACCAGGCGAACATATTAAGTATTAAATACCAGAGGAATACTGAAAAAGTTGGTCTGAGTCGAGAGGTAAGACTATGGCCAACTCAGACTAGTGTTCCCTTAGTATTTACGAAAGGCCGAATATCCTAAACTCCTAAAAATACTACATTACAATAGACAGAACAAATCACCAGATTGGCTATAAGATGGGAACTATTTAGATGAAAACAAAAAAAAAGCACACCTATTTTAGAATCAGTATAGGGAAACGAGTAATACAGATGGAGCTATAGAAAAATACAGATACCATAATGAAAAATATAGGAATATTAAATACTGATGCCAAGCAGTTATGAAGAACAGTAAATTAAAAAATTATCGCTTAAAAAATGAAAAGAATAAACCTGATTATGAAGAGTGACATTGAAGAAATGAGCGAAGATTTGGAGCACCATTGTTGATTGCAAAAAATACTGAGGCCTTTTGGAATTGACCAACTTTTTTGAACAGGTCGATTCTTTATTCATCTTCAATTCATGACTGAAAAAGCATTAACATTTTAAAAGCAAACTATGTTAATATTCACCCCAATTAGTTTTGAGGCGCTATTTAAGTTAATACAATTAATTTAGTTTGTTCCATTTTTAGCTTTGTAATTCATGTTTAAATCAAACTTATTACTTTTAATTTTTAATGCATAAATGATGATGAGCAATTAGATTAATATTTAAAATTATACAGTAATGATTTAAAAAATTAAAAATTCAATATTCAATCTTATAATTATAATTCTCGTAACATAATAATAATAATGAAGCAAAGTATTGTCAGCCTACTGAACAAATATTAAATTAATACCTACTTAAGACTATAATCCGAATCTAGTGAATAGATGTTCGGTATTACCTAAGGACTAAAGCAAACAAAATAAATCTTAAATAGGATAATAAACTAACTAGTCCACCACTATACAAAAATGAAACATATGGAAATATTACCAAATTAAACATCTTCGCCTATTTAAGAAAGATAGAAAATATAAACATCAGATAAAAATAATTCCCCCAAAAAAATAATAAATCACTCAATCTTCAATATTGATCAACTTAAATGCAAGAGGAATACTTGAAAAAGGTGGACAGAGTTGAGAGGTAGGACTCTGTCCAACTCAGACTAGTATTCCCTTAGTATATAGGAAAGGCCAAGAATCCTAAACTCCTAAAAATATTACTTGACAAATGAAAAAATGAAACATCTTCGCCTATTTAAGAATGATAGAAAATATTATCACCAGCTAACAATAATACCCCCAAAAATTTAATCAATAAAACTTTTAATATTGGCCAACTTAGATACCAGAGGAATCCTGTAAAAGTTTGTCAGAGTCGAGAAGTAAGACTCAGACCAACTCAGACTAGTATTCCCTTAGTATTTAGGAAACGCCGAATATCCTAAACTCCTAAAAATACTACTTGACAAATGAAAAAATGAAACATCTTCGCCTATTTAAGAATGGTAGAAAATATTATCACCAAAAATTTAATCAATAAAATTTTTAATATTGCCCAACTTAAATACCAGAGGAATACTAAAAAAGTTAGTCAATGTTGAGAGGTAGGACTCTGGCCAACTCAGACTAGTATTCCCTTAGTATAGAGGAAAGGCTTAAAATCCTAAACTCCTAATGACAAAACAAAGAATAAATCAAGACAATGGCTATATGATGGAAAAATGAAAAAAAGAATTATATAGTTTTATAATCACGCTAGAAAACGAGTAATAGAGATGGACCCCCAGACAACCTATGCTAATAAACCAGACGAACATGTTCGGTATTACCTAAGGACTAAAGCAAACAAAATAAATCTTAAATAGGATAATAAACTAACTAGTCCACCACTATACAAAAATGAAACATATGGAAATATTACCAAATTAAACATCTTCGCCTATTTAAGAAAGATAGAAAATATAAACATCAGATAAAAATAATTCCCCCAAAAAAATAATAAATCACTCAATCTTCAATATTGATCAACTTAAATGCAAGAGGAATACTTGAAAAAGGTGGACAGAGTTGAGAGGTAGGACTCTGTCCAACTCAGACTAGTATTCCCTTAGTATATAGGAAAGGCCAAGAATCCTAAACTCCTAAAAATATTACTTGACAAATGAAAAAATGAAACATCTTCGCCTATTTAAGAATGATAGAAAATATTATCACCAGCTAACAATAATACCCCCAAAAATTTAATCAATAAAACTTTTAATATTGGCCAACTTAGATACCAGAGGAATCCTGTAAAAGTTTGTCAGAGTCGAGAAGTAAGACTCAGACCAACTCAGACTAGTATTTAGGAAACGCCGAATATCCTAAACTCCTAAAAATACTACTTGACAAATGAAAAAATGAAACATCTTCGCCTATTTAAGAATGGTAGAAAATATTATCACCAAAAATTTAATCAATAAAATGTTTAATATTGCCCAACTTAAATACCAGAGGAATACTAAAAAAGTTAGTCAATGTTGAGAGGTAGGACTCTGGCCAACTCAGACTAGTATTCCTTTAGTATTTAGGAAAGGCCGAATATCCTAAACTCCTAATGACAAAACAAAGAATATATCAAGACAATGGCTATATGATGGAAAAATGTATAACAAAATTATATAGTTTTATAATCACGCTAGAAAACGAGTAATAGAGATGGACCCCAAAGCAACCTATGCTAATAAACCAGGCGAACATATTAAGTATTAAATACCAGCTTAAATACCAGAGGAATACTGAAAAAGTTGGTCTGAGTCGAGAGGTATGCCTATGGCCAACTCAGACTAGTATTCCCTTAGTATTTACGAAAGGCCGAAAGGGTACTACATTACAATAGACAGAACAAATCACCAGATTGGCTATAAGATGGGAACTATTTAGATGAAAACAAAAAAAATGCACACCTATTTTAGAATCAGTATAGGGAAACGAGTAATACAGATGGAGCTATAGAAAAATAAGGATACCATAATGAAAAATAAAGGAATATTAAATACTGATGCCAAGCAGTTATGAAGAACAGTAAATTAAAAAATTATCGCTTAAAAAATGAAAAGAATAAACCTGATTATGAAGAGTGACATTGAAGAAATGAGCAAAGATGTAGAGCACCATTGTTGAATGCAAAAAATACTGAGGCCTTTTGGAATTCACCAACTTTTTTGAACAGGTCGATTCTTTATTCATCTTCAATTCATGACTGAAAAAGCATTAACATATTAAAAGCAAACTATGTTAATATTCACCCCAATTAGTTTTGAGGTGCTATTTAAGTTAATACAATTAATTTAGTTTGTTCCATTTTTAGCTTTGTAATTCATGTTTGAATCAAACTTATTACTTTTAATTTTTAATGCATAAATGATGATGAGCAATTAGATTAATATTTAAAATTATACAGTAATGATTTAAAAAATTAAAAATTCAATATTCAATCTTATAATTATAATTCTCATAACATAATAATAATAATGAAGCAAAGTATTGTCAGCCTACTGAACAAATATTAAATTAACACCTACTTAAGACTATAATCCGAATCTAGTGAATAGCAATATCGACTTCAATAATAATTAGCCATTTAGTGATGGAAGATTCTGGAAATTACAACATATATCAAGACAAGCAGTATGAAAACAGAACTGTTATAAAAATTAATAAATAAATATTAACTAACTACATATTAAATATTAGTTAAATACTGTCTACCTAAGTAGAAGTAGAAGGTGACCCAGGAAGAATAGGTGAAGAAGGATTTCGAGAAGAGAAGACTCCAGTGGTACAGAAATGCACAATTGGTGGAAGACTGGCAGAACTGGAGAGGGCTGTGCATAATTCCGCCCCATTCATCCACAGGACAGAATATGAGGATGGTGACGATAATTTTCTCCACACTACGGGAACTTGGTCTGGATAGGATGACTAGATATGAGCACTGTGGTTCTCGATAGCCCTGAACTACAAAACAAGAAATAAACAATAGCTGAAAACTGAAAAATCTTTTTCATAGCATTCTATAATATTTCCCTGCCTGATAGATTTGACAGAGAATCTTATTCTTATTATAGCAAGTTACTTAGTTAATAAGAAATTAATGAAGAAATAAATATAAAGAAAATGATCTGGTTAAAGAATTAATACCTTATATATATATATATATATATATATATATTACCTTTATATATATATAAAGGTTATTAAATACAAGAGGAATACTTGAAAAAGGTGGACAGAGTTGAGATGTTGGACTCTGGCCAACTCACACTAGTATTCCCTTAGTATATAGGAAAGGCCAATAATCCTAAATGAAGGTATTAATTTTTAAATTTATTCATTTGAAAAAAAAAAAATTAATAACAACTAAAATAAAATAAATTATTATGAAGGTATTAATTCTTTAACCAGATCATTTTCTTTAGAATTAGACTATTTTAAAATACCAAATGGTGGAAATCATCAACTGAATTTAACTTCTACTTTTTTACATTCAAAGAATCTTATTATTTGAATTTCCAACCCATAAAAATTAAAATAATAATCAATAATAAATAATAAATTGATATTGTTTAAATTTCAAAAGTATAAATAGTAAATTTCAAAATTAATGATTTTGGACCTATTAAAAAGAAGATTTGAAAAATCAAATTAATACTTAGTTTTGACTATAAACTGAATGAGCCTATTGTACAGAAATATGAATATCAGCAATAATATGTTATTTAGTGATAGAAAAAAATATTAATTATGGAATATATTATAACAAAAATTATAAATAAAAACGTTCATGATAATTCTAAATAAGTTGTTCTGTAAGAGAAAAGTGAATAAATAATTAATATTTCATTTCATGAGAAAAAAAAATCCATCTTCTCATCTACGTGACCAAGTTCTAATTCATAATGGCGGACTAGGTCCAGGGGCCGAGTAGACATCAGTATTATATTGAAATAATTGCAAAACTATTAATAATTAAAAACGCGATTTACTCTTCTTAAAATAATATTTGAAAATAAAAAATCTGGTATCTTACATAACTCTAAAATACACAATTAACACACCTTTTGATGTAACATTGAAAGCAATGTTAGCAGATCGAGAAGTCATAGTGGGAGGGGATGACGGTTGGTAATTCTGTCTTGACTGTTTGAAATCGCTAATATTTTTTCATTAAATTTATTATTAACATTAATAATTAATATGAATGCCTACATAACTAAATCAAATATCTTAAATACAGTATGCAGCATCAATTTTACTTTAGATAGTAATCTTAATTTTCGTTGCTGTATGTGTTTCAAAGTATAATTTAATAATTATTCCTATCATTATTTCCTTATTACCTTATCGATCGGTATTTATATTCGGTATCAATAATAAGATATTATTATAGCTTTAATTCGCATGATTATAATTACATTCTATTAACTTATGGATTCTGAAAGCCGTGATCACAAACGAATTTTTTTTATATTGAAAACTATAATTAGTTTAAAATTTACACTTATTATTTCTAATTTTTAGCCGATAAAAAACGTAATCTAACAATTTATATCAGAGGGATAAAAAAAAAAAATATTCGTTACAATATTTCATTTTGAAGTACCTAATTTAATTTTTATACTCTTGATTAAAACATTAAATGCATTTATCTGCATTCTGTTATCAGAAATCATGAAATGCCAAAAAACTGATATAATAAAGAATCTTATATATGAGAAACCAAGAGACACAAGTGATAATTTAATACTTAAATATTACTTTCAAACAATTTTTATATACAATGACTATCCATTATTGCACAATACTAGGAAAAATATCACTTATATCTCCTCACTCACTCGCCCTTTCATACAGCAACTTAAAAATAAAGGTTAAATAAAATAAAATAAATATATATCATTAATAAATGAAAAAAATAACGTAAATATTATGAAATACTATTTTTTATCATTAGATAAAAATTAAGAATATAATTAAAATATGTAAATCATAGTTTAAAATTATATATTTTGTAATGACATATTGAATATTTATTAATAAAATGCATTAATCAATTACATGAGATATATGGATTTTATTTATTAATTTGAATAAACTAATTAGAAAGTTGATAATAACCATTTAAACAGGATTACTATGAATAAAAACAATATTAATAATAGTTACAAACCGTTACAGTACGGCTACATCTGAGAAAGAGTTCTTAACAAGTTAAAATTCTGGATAAGACTAAAAAGAGAAATATGGAGGGGATGACTCGTGGCCAATCAGATGTGACTTCAATTCCTAGTAACGGAAAGAGGCAGATACCTCTCTCTCATCCTAATTCAATAATGTCACATCCTGTCCAATTATAAACACTTCCATTTCTAAAGGTTACTTCAATATTAGATTAGTTACAAGTTTCTTGAATATGAGGATATTAAATTTTAAGTCTCTTAAGGTATATTTTCTATCCACAACTATAAACTAATGTGTATTTTTCTCGACTTGTAATAGGTGTTTCAGGTTTCTTGAGATTCAGTTAACAGGATTTCTTTTAACAAGATCAATAATAAAAACTATTTAACTAACTGAAAAAAAAATAAAAATAAGCAAGACGATTCAGCTAAAATCGAAAATATTAACCGATTCTTTAATCTTATTAATGTAGCATTCCCATCAACTGAAAAAAAGTTTTTGTCTCATGGTCTTAAATATTTTAAAATGTATTTAATAAATTAATCACTTATAGCATCTATCATTAGTTACACTGAATATATAACCGAAAATAATTTTATGAGACAGTTGTGATGAAATGGGAGAAAAATGTGTAAATTTTAACATGTGTAGTATTGTAAAAAACGCCTTACAAATATTTAAAAACACACCCTAATAAAATAAACACAGATAAAACAAACAAAATCATTTGGTTTAGCAAAGGTGACTACATTAACAAAAAAACATCATTTGTTAAAGAATGTAAAATCATTTAGAAATGAACCTAAGATTACTAAATTAGCAGAAATGTAGATAGAATTGGTAGAATCGAATGTGGTGAATAATTGAAATCAATTAAAAGAATATAGTTGGGGGTGCAGTCAAATAAAACACTAAATAAGTGGATACTTATTTAATTA